>OY728156.1:865197435-866447435 GCA_963277665.1 Viscum album | reverse complement strand
CAGTGGTGAGTGAGAGTTCATGGCTTTGTTCTCTGAGATGCATCTGGAGGTGCATGACAGTCAGGGGAAGACTTGTCTCTCCTATTTAACTATGACACCTACCCTCCTGGGTAGAGTGAGGATGAGACAGCTATCTGATTCAGAAGGCCTAGTTCTATGGGAGTAGGTGGAAAGTGAGGACCCTCCTCCCGGTTGGACGATAGGAGATGATGAGGTTTTGCGTTTCCATGGACGGGTATGGGTTCCAGGGGACATACGCGAGGAGCTGATGCGAGAGCTTCATGCTTCAGCTTGGGCAGTTCATCCCAGGGTTACCAAGATGTACCGTGACTTGAGGCGTCAGTACTGGTGGCCGGGTATGAAGAGAGAGATCGCTGGTTTTGTTACGAGGTGTTCCACCTGTCAGAAAGTGAAGGCAGAACACCAGAGGCCATCTGGGCTGTTACAGCAGTTGCCCATTCCATAGTGGGAATGGGATGAGGTCACGATGGATTTCATGATGGGATTGTCGAGGTCACCTCAAGGTAATGACTCCATGTGGGTTGTTGTGGAAAGACTCACGAAGGTATCTCACTTCTTGCCAATCAAGGAGACATTCGGTGTTGATGAGCTCGGAAGGTTGTATATCCGAGAGATTTTCTGTCTTCATGGGGTCCCTTGTTCTATAGTTTTAGATAGGGACGCCCGCTTTACATCTTGTTTCTAAAAGAGTTTTCAGAGGGCGCTGGGTACACAGGTTCTTCAAAGCACAGCATACCACCCTCAGACAGATGGCCAGTCAGAGCGGACGATACAGGTGCTAGAGGACATGTTGCGTGCATGCGTCCTAGACTTTGGGGACTCTTGGGAGAAGTATATACCCTTAGTCAAGTTTTCCTATAAAAATAGTTTTCAGTCAACTATTGAGATGGAACCATACGAGGATTTATATGGTAGGCCATGCCGATCACCTTTGTGCTAGTTAGAGGTAGGTGAGGCAGCTTTACTGGGGCCACAGCTCATGCAGGAGACATCTGAGCAGGTCCAGTTGATTCGGAAGCGGATGGCTACCGTGCAGTCTCGTCAGAAGTCTTATACTGATCGCCGCAGACGACCTTTGGAGTTTGTGGTCAGGGATCAGGTTTTTCTACGTGTTTCGCTGAGTCTGGTACACAAGCGGATCAGGAGATAGGGTAATATTTCACCGAGGTATGTGGGGCCATTTGAGATTTTGGAGAGAGTCGGGCCGGTTGCCTATTGGTTGCAGTTACCGCAGCGGTATCGAGCCATGCATGATGTCTTCCACGTGTCTCAGTTGCGTTGCTACCATTCAGACTCGTCTCATGCCTTTCAGCTAGAGTAGGTTAAGCATCATCATGATGCATCCTTTGAGGAGAATCTGATTCATATCGTTGACAGGAGCACGAAGGTTCTCCGAGGCTGGTCAGTTCCTGTCGTATGGGTGCTATGGCATCATGGCCGAGTGCAGGATGAGACCTGGGAGCAGGAGACCGACGTACATGGTCAGTGGCCAGAGCTGTTTTGAGATTATTCTTTGCCACCCTTGGAAGGGCAATTCAGGGACTAATTGCTATAAGGGGGGAAGTTTGTAAGAACTTGGTTCTTAGTTTTGAGGTACGGGATTCTTCTTTTTCCTTTTCCTTAAGTGTTTTTGAAAAAATATGGAAAATGGGGAAAATCATAAATTTTGGAACTACACGCCATGTACTTTTTCCACACGCCGTGTACTTTTGGCCGTGTTGGGATGAGTACATGGGGCGTGTAGCCATGTCGGCAACGAGGGGTGTAGGAACCGACTACACACCGTGTAGTGGTATCTTACACACCGTGTAGTCAGTCTGCAGGCTTAAACAGTAAGGCAGTGGAGTTGCCGCCAGCTGGGCGACAGTACACGTTGTGTACTCGAGAGTACATGCCGTGTACTCATGTCGATGGATGAACAGTGTGGCGGTGCCTCCAAAGCAATAGTTAAATGAAAGAAGTACAGGTCGTGTACTCAGAAGTACACGCCGTGTACTTTGTTTTTTCGGCTTAAAACTGGCAGTAGCCTCCTCATTTGGTAGAGGAGGTGTTTGAACCATTTTGGAGCCAAGGAGGACGGTCGGACCTTTGAATATCCGCCGAGGGTTCGTCTGAAATCGATTTCCGCCTCGGACGATCCCGTTGGAACCGAACGGGTAAGCCCTCTCCTCTCCTGGTACCGTTCTTACCAATTCTTTCCTGAGGGAAAGTTATTTATGTTTGAATGGATTTTTTTCTTCATCATATCTATGCTGTTCTTGGGCGTTTTTGGAGTCGGCGTTCGGGTATAACGTTCATTGGCGTATAAGGTAGGTGGATTTGTGTTTATTTTCCAACTGTCGTGCGTTTTTGTGCATTTTTGGGTCACAAACCCATGATGGGGTGTCATGAGGATAAGGCCATTTCTATATTTAATGCCTAGAATTACATAGGTGATTAAATTGTGATAATAAAATGTTGTTTGGGATCAGTGCTTGGATCCAGGACCACCCCGGGGGTGCGTTTCTCTGTTTAGCCATTTGGCCAGGATACCCGAGGGTATTCCATGTTTAAATTATGCATTACTATTGCCTTGAGAGTAATTTTATGTAAAGTGAATGTTTATATGTTGGGAAAGCCTCGGTTACGTATGCCTGAGGGCGTTGTTTTACTATAGCCTGAGGGCGTGATTGTATTATCTTGAGGGCAACAAACTATTTCGCTTGAGGGAAACCTTTCATGCCTAAGGGATTGACTTCTGTACCTAAGGGTGACACTTCCTATGCCTGAGGAAAATTTCTGATACGCTTGAGGACAATACCTATGGGTTGGATTCTGTATAGCCTGAGGGCGTGGTTTTACTATATTAGCCTGAGGGCAAGGTTCTGGTTGGCCTGAGGGCTTGGTGTTTTTGAGCACAATAATGTTACTAAATTAAATAAATTAAATGAATAATAAAATGGAAATTTAATTTTAAAGTTAGTTACTTTTTATTACTGCTTACTTTATTGCATTTTACTATTGCACACTATTGTTGCATGCTTACACGCAGTTGGGCACGGGTCTTTGGTGGGTGTCTACTGAGATATATTTCTCACACCCTGTTTGGGCCATGCTTTTCGGCCCAAACAAATTACGTTTATGCAGGTGTAGATAGGGGCAAGAGTCCCTATATAGGTACTTGACTATTTCTGAGGAGTATGAGGGCATGAGACCGAGCCTAGGTTGGCGATGCCGCAGCCAGCTGTTTTTCTTGTTTTGTTGTGCTTTGTATTTTTTTGTACTGTATTGATGTATAACATGTGCTGGCTGTTTTCTTAGAAATTAAAACATGTAGCATCATCATTTATATATTGTTGGTTGTATCCACTGTTGTAGTTTATTTCCGTTGTGTATGGTTTACTACTTCCTCTGTTGTTGTATGTTTATTTTGTATTCCGTTGCGCTACACTTTGACAAATGAGGGCATAGTTTCCCCACTATTCGACCTAGGCCCTCGCTGCTAGTCGGTAGCCTCTGGAGTTTGGGGAAATGCGCTTGAGGTCCTGTGGCGAACTGGCTTCGGGGCACCCATTGAGTGGCACCCGGGACCGAGACGTTACATAGACCATGGAGTAGCCCAGTTCACACAGAACAGGCCCCAGAAGAGGATCAAAGCAACAGGAGTAGCAGCCACTAGATGCAGAGCTAACTGGATTTCAAGAATGAGAGGGTATGGCAGCCGCCATCGGGACCAGGCACCGTGCAACTTTGTACGGGGCAATTCTAGCCGATCAACAATGCAAGGTGGGGAGCTAAGGAGATCAATGATGCAAGACACTAGGGAGGGGCAGTTCTAGTGGGTTGGGCCTACGGGTCATTTAATGGGCATGATATGCCTCTAGGCCTTTGGGTCATGTATTGCAGGTCATGTCGGGCCTTGTTCCTTGGGCCTACGGGTCATGTACGGGTTCCCCTTCAACCCTTAAAAGGGGGATTATCTATAATAATATAAAATAAAAAGAAATCCTTCGGGCCATTCGGGCCATGGATCAATGTAATGGATTTTGAGGGATATCCTTATTGAATGTTGAGTAATGAGGTTCCTAGATTTAATATATTTATTATGATATGGAATTCCTCATGTGTGATCCTTGGATTCAAAATGAGTAGTTCCTCTAAATGTTAAGGTAATCCCCTTGATTTCAAACCTATCTAGTAAACATTTCATGGGAATTAATGGAATTAATTTCCTATACATCTTGGTTGATTTTTTTAATATGTATAATAATTGGTACCATAGTGATGTAACTTAGAAATATATAATCCCATTAAATCTACTCTATGTTCATAGGTTGACATCAGATGAAATAAATAGAATCATCCCTAATATCTCCTCCAAACATGACGCTTGATGAGGTTCCTTTAATTTAAATTATTAATATTCATTTATACTGATCACATATATTATTATTTCACACATTTAAATTTTACATATAATATTGGAATTTTATTACACACCATTGGTGGAGGCCTACAATAGTTTACTCACACTATTTTATGGATAGTGTATGGTACTCTAACTAACTTCATGGATACAGGTTGTTATAATGGAATTTTTCCTAATACTGATGATTGATGGTATAATTGGGTTTATAGTTTGGATATGGGATCCGGGATAGATCTCTTGACATGAGATACTTTTAACTTTACTTTTTTCCCTTGTGTTCACTTTTGGGACATGATGTACTAGCCTTTATTTGTATATATAACTGTTTGATTTATATTTAACATCATTAAATTATTGCATTAGTTATTACATGGTTTTATCATGCATGTTTACTTCATCTCTGTGTGATGTGTAAGATGTTTCCTTTTTTTTCGCAGATTTTTTACTCTGTTATATGGTTATAGTATCCCTATTATTACACATAAGACATGAACTTCTATTTGGAATCCTATCACATACAGAGAGTTGTTCCTAAGTCCATGTGGTGTGATGTCTTGAGTAACCAATTTAGTGGCTCATGGGTTGGTCATTATAAGGGACCCATTATCATATACCATCTTCAATATTGTTAATGATTTTATATGTAGTTCAATTTGGATAGTGGTTAATGATAAAATAAACTGAATTAATTAATTAGTCATAAGAATTTCTACTCTAAATCAATTATAGTATGTTGATGATTGAATTATCTTCTATCCAGGGGTAAAAGAAATATTGATTTTCTCAAAAATATATTTGACTATTAAGGAAAATGGTGGTTAACCATCATTTAGACTAAATTTTATATCACATTACATAAAAATTTTAGTCATTGTAGAAGTAATAATTTTCTAGGTAGATTAAGGACTAAGTAAGGTAGTTAATCATTTCACACATAAGGGGGCCCCTCTTTTGGGGTAGGTAGAAAGTGTGTGACTTCAATGATATATTTTATAATATTAAATTTTAAAAGGAAACAATGAATTATAAAACTCATTCCTTTGAATAAATATATATCAAGTTAATATATATATTAATCAAAAATTATGATACTCTTATATTATTTATAAAATTTCCATCTACTCTTATTAAAATTATCTACACTTTTATCAAAAAAACAATTGAGTGCTAGTATTTATTAGAAGTAATCTTTATTCCTATTATATGGAATTGTTATTGTAAATATATTTCTATATGGGGTATTAGAAATGAAATATTAAATTATTCAATGATGTTTTTAGGATCACTTTCAGTGGATGATTTTTATAGAAAAATAAATTTTAAATAACTTTCCAAAAATCGATTTCTTAACATGATAAAAAAAGGGTAGAATTTTTTGTCTTAGATTGTTTATTTGTCCTTCTAAAATGAATTTTTTTCTCAAATTATTTTATATTTTTGAATGATAGATATAAAAGGATCTTCTTTTATTTTTTGAATAGATAACTAGTATTTGTTACCTATTAATTATCTCAGTTTATAATTTAAATGAAATTATTGATATTGATACCAGTATAAGGGATAAAATGATATAATATATTGGAAATATTATATATAAATCATGGATTACTCTAAACAAATATTCAATAACATGTAATATTTATCTTGGTAAAGTGTATACTAAAAAAATTCTTAAGAAGGAAGGTATTTCACAAGGCTTAATCTATTGATTTTACAATAAGGGTAGACATAGTAGACTATATCATCCTACAAATTGGTTTTTCAAAACCTTTTTGAATTTTTTATATGAATTGTATTATATGTAAAGGGATTGTGTAATTTAACATTTGAAAAAAAATTATATTTGAATCATTCTTCATGTGAATTAAATTGTATATTTTATTTTTTTTATTTTTTTTATGCTTAATACTATAATTAAAACTCTATAATTTTCAATGGTAAGGAGATCTTTGTTCAATTAAATTTTTCATGCATTATCAAAAAAAATAAGGATGTGAATTAAATTCATCTTAGGAATACTATTTATTTCAAATAGTGTTTTAATTTAAATATTTTGAGTTTAAATATTCATTATTTAAAAAATATAATGGTTATTAATGTTTTTTAATATCATCTCATTATTGCTTCTATGAAGGTTGATTATGATGCAATGACCAATAGGTATCATGGTAAGGTGGGATAAAAAACCTATCATCAAGTACACTTGTGGTTGTATCTCATGTTGTTTTTATAATGTTTGTGGTGAATCTATGATAATAGATACAGAGATAAAGGGGGCCATTGTGGTTGTTTGTATCACTGAGTAGTGATCGTTTCATAGATTATCCCTTAAAAATTACTTTTTATTTATTTTATAGGTGATTGAAATCTACTACATTGTTTTCCCTTTGAGGAAAATGCAATTTTGGATCTGTTTTCTATATTTTATTTTTCTTATTTGTTTTTTATCAACTCATATATTTAGTAATGTAAATGTATTAAATAATTCCTATATCTATATATAAATAATAGTAGGTCCACTTTTGTGGATGGAAAAAATTCAATATGATTTATTGGTAATTTATTAATGGGATAAATGAAAAAAACACCACCATTCATACCTTCTAATTTTTATTCTATATAAGAATTTGAGACCTAGAGATTTTAGATATTAGGTATATATATTTATAATTTTCAATTATATTGCAGTCATCATCTTCATCATCATCGTTATCATCACCATTTTAATTGTTATTATTAATATTATTATTATCAAAGGGTTATTTTTTTATTTGATTGTTTTTAGAGTTTTTTTTGGGTTGATTTAAATGTTGATGGTCACCTATTACCATTTTGTTTTCATTTATAACAAGGGTTAATTAGGATTAAAAAATTTATAAGGAATAGTTTGGGATATTCATAATACTTATAGGGGTGAATGAGTGTTGGGGACTTTTTTAATTCAATTTCTATTTTTATCCCTTTATCTCTTTGAACTTTTAGGATCTCTATTATCTAATTATATTCTTTATATTGCATGTGAGATTATCAAAGCAGTAAATACAATAACATGATGTTTTTACATGGATCACTACTCAATAAGATTATATATTCCTTGGCATGATCATAAATAATCATGACCACACTATCCACTAGAAAACAATACTTTTGTGTGGATTACAATGAGTATGATATTCTCTTAAAATAATGTAGCACTATGTAAAAAATCCAATAGTGTGTTCATGTAGCACATTTTAAACAATCCAATAGTGCATGTTATATGTCACTTTGATGGGTCCTTATATTACCACTAAGACAACCTTCTCTATGTTAATGAAGGTTTATAACACCATGAAATTCATTCACCAGTTGAGTCCTATCAGATGCATCATTTCTACTTTATTCCTCCATAACCTTCTTCTTCAATTTTTTACTTACATGACGGCATGTAATAAACACCTCTTATCTCTTCCCAATAGAAAAATTTATGGCTTCACAATATTCATATAGTATCATTTATAATAATTTAAATGTATTGTGGAATTATAAGAATTATCTTTTCCTTAACCCAAATTATAATCGACTAATGTCATTTTGGTCATCATATCTTCTTATCTTATTTTATCTTTCTTCTTCAGTAGTAGACCAACTGAACTAAGATATATTTTTATTATCCTTGATAGAATCACAAAATTCCTTTTTGATTATTAAATCAATGAAGATTATCTAAACTTAGCATAATCATAACTCATCTTACCTAAATAATAATCAATATTTATATGGGAAAATTCTATTATTCTTAGACATAGAATAATGTTTAATTGTCTAGAAAGTGTCTTATTCCATTCTACCTTGAGAAAATATATTATTGGGTGCATTTTTGGTTAATCTTAACTAAAAAGAACTGTATGTGTTTCCTCGTCTCATTCCATTGTGTATAAAATTATTACACACATGATTTTACATTTCTAAACATAGAGGGGGTATTATACCCAAGAACTGGTTCACAGAACCATAATTCAAGAATCACTACAATTGTGTGAGTTTTACACATTTTTAGTGTCCAAAGTTCATCTTCTCCACAAAGTATGACATGGGTGTAAGCACATATCATGTGTACATGGTATTTCTCCTTTTATAATTTTTCAATATCCTCTGAAAACTTCCCTGAATCCTCTATATACTATGTTTCACCTCATAGGGAATGTGCTTCAGGAAAAACATTTTTCTTCTATAGACCACCCCCCACTTCGTGGTTGGATGATGACTAATGAACTATCTATGCTCAAAGGACTACCTTACCTTCACAAACTACCTTTTCATTGTGGATAATATTTCACTCTTATAAAAAACATTCCTTCTACAGATCGTTTAAAATTTTGTGGGATGTATTCTCTTATATGGACTATATTCTCCTCCATGGACTGTCTTCTCTTATGTGGACTACCCTTACTTCCATGGAAATTCTTCTCTTCCATAGACCATATCCTCTTCTACAAACAACTTCCACCTTCATGTAATCTTCTTCTCAAACTCTTTTAGACATACCCAAAGTATTCCACTAGAGATGATATTTAATATTGAAATTTTATCTATTCAAACCATTTGATTAGGGGTCTTATATGGGAAAAAATATTGGTATAACCTAATAGTATGAATTACCCAAATTTTTTATGCAGTACAACTTTATATATGAACTATACTATGCGGTCTAGATGGAACCATTCTTCTTTGTGGCAGATGATGTATTCCATAAAAAAATAACCTTTGTAGCTCTATAAATCACCACTACAATTCTGTAAATGATGGTCCACCAGTGAACTTCAAGCCTCCCTCGAACTATGAGTCTCACGCGAACCATTTTCCTTATGTTGTTAGGGTAGATCTCTTAGATGTCTGTATAGAGCTGTGATGATTTTATCATGAACCTTATATTTCATTATTTTTTACCTTTGATCGATCATCATTAGCATCATCAGATTTACCAATTAATGTAGTGTAACATCCCTGTCTTACAACAACATAATTCTTTTTAATCAAACATAAATATGATTGGAAACATATTTTATACCCATTTCCTTATTAAGGATTTCATCATATGTTCTCCAAACAACATTTGATTTTTTTTAAATACAAATCAGCAAAGCATAATCATATTTAAGAAGGAGAATTATTCAATCATGAAATCCATTGGTATCTAATGAATCCATAACAATTTTCCAGGCATCACCTTGTAACTCAAATTCCTTAAAAGATATTTCTTGAATTATCAATACTTGAAGACATTTATAACTATATATCTATTTTTTATAAGAGGTAAATCTAGGAATAAAATAACATAGTGACATTTACAAATAAAATAATAAATTTTCTTTTCCATTTGTGTTATATCATCCCATATTTAAAAAAAACAATGTTATGTATGATAACTTTTATAAGTATTAGTACCCCACCCTCCCATATATTTTCTAGGAATATAATTGGGAGATATAGTAAATAGAATTACCTTATCATCTCTTCTCTATATCCTTCCTTTCTCACAAACACATGCCTTCTTCAACTAAACTTTAATATTTGATTGATTCTTTAAAAAATAATGAATTTAAAATTAATTTGTGGTTATGAGATCGTAGTGAAGGGATAATGGTTTTTCTTCTTGGTGTTTTTATTTCAAACATAGTATTCAAGGAAATTTTGGAAAATGATTATGTTAAATGATTCCAAAATGGGTTTTATAAATCAATGATAGTGGGTATATTAAAATGTCAATTTTCAATATAGTTAATTTTATTAACATTAATGTAATTTATTATGACCCTTTGATTTTTAATTTATTCATAATAACTAGTGTTGGTGTTTTTTTATATTAAAACCATATACACATAACCAATATAGGGATTTAATATTTAAAAAATTTAGATGCGACCAAATATGTAGTTTAATGAAAATTTTAGAATCATTTTAAGGGGTGTAATTCAATATTATGATATTTTAACATTTATTTATAAGAAATTTCCATGATATTATATATAAAAGGTGGAATTTCGACACTTTTTATTAAATATGCATGTTTATAATAGAAAAGAACAACCATATATAATTATAGTATTTTGAGAAAAATAAATTGAGAATATTAATTTAGTTCAATAATTGGGGATAGTTACATTAAATGATCAAATACTTAAATTAATTATGAAATAGTTAATTATTATACTATGATAATTATGAAAATAAAAAAATTTATTTTTCTTGATATATTAAGAATTAATACAATAAATTGTATTTTTAGATACATGAAAAAACATAATAAAATTAATGATGAAATGAAAATTGGTGAGATATTTTGATGATGACATGAATTCTATATAAGAATGAAATTTATATTTATAAGGAAGAGAGAAAAATAATGGAATGTTTTATCAAAATTTTAACATTTTAATTACTAATTGATTATATTTTAGATGAAATGATTTATTATATTACTTGTGTGATCTATATGGATTATAAATACTGACTAAAAATTAAATTTTTTATTTCAAAACACTTTTAAGGAGAAAGTGAGAAACAACATAAGTTCTCCAAAATTATCAAACACCATGTCATACCACAAAACCATTGAAATGGAACATAAGCCTATTGGAAACATTCTCCCTATTAAATTTCTAGGATGGAGTGGTTACCAGTGTACTGGGATCATCCTTTATAAGAACATACAAATGATAATCCATCATTTCCCATGTTTGAATGTACTCCTTTATTTTGATCATACCTTTATTGAATCATCTTATCAATATATGATATTTATTATTAACCCATTACCTTGACTAACTATTAGTATCCACATGTATTAGCCTTTCTATAATCATGTCAACCACCTCATGTATAGAATTAATCAAAAGTGAATCCTCCAATATTTATTCCTCTGAATGAATAATCAACTCTAGTGTTTATCCATTTATTTAATCATACACACCTATCTCACATTGATGACCAGTCGATACATCCTGGAAGTGAAATAATTTATCATACATGGACTTACTATTATGAGGATTTGTTGCTTTGACATTTCCTTGAAAATGATGAATATAATTCGTCAAGATTTTATCCTTCTCCAAATCCTGGGAATCAGCCATTTGATTTTCCTACAGTAGGATCACACTATTATCCCACTACAGATCCTTACCATCTAGCTCAAAATCTATCTCCTTTTGTTTGTTTTTATTAACAAACCTGGTATCTATTGGATTGGGTATATATGAGTAGTCCTTACATCCTTTAATTTTCTTCTCTCTAATAAAAATGAAAATACCCAAATCATGATTTGTCTTTTCCCATACATATTTATTGATTATTATATGCATCTACTAAGACATAATTCTATAAAAAATTATGATAAATAACAAGGATATCTCTCATGAGACACTACCACAATGTAGTACCCCTGATTTCTATTATGTATCCCTTGAATTATTTTTTTCATGGTTTAAAGTGTAAGGGTGAAGAATGGGATAGTTGGGTGAACTCTAAATATGTTTTGGGGGCTAATGTAGGTACACATGGGCAGCATGCAGTTCGTGTAAACCATGTGGATATCCTAGAATAAACCGTGCACAATTGCAGTTTTAAGGCAGTATCTTTGACATGGTTTGATCATGGTTAAAGAGATTGAGAGAGGAGGCCTTGGTGATTCTATGTCGGGTTCTTGAGGTATGTTATTGTTATTCATTGATCTTGATCGATTTCTTATATCTACTTAAATATAGTTCTCCTCTCTTATCATATTCTTATATCTACACTCTTTATGGGTAGAAATAAGATCTTTTATGCCAAATATGTTTATATTTGCTTCTGATAATGATAGGAGAAGAGATCTAAGGCAATTTTGGGGAGTTTCAACCCAGTTTCTAGAACTTTCTTTGTCCGTTGTTGAGTTTCGTCCAAACCTTTGAGGTAAGTGGCTTCTATCTTGACTCCTCATGATATAATTGATTATAATAGCTTAAAATTGATTATATTTTAATAAAATTGATTGTTAAATCTTGGTTCAATTCATGGAATAAATATTTATTTTGTGATAATTTATCTTTTTTGTGAAATTGTGTAACCTCGGTGAATTATTGTAAAAATTGTTTTCATTTCTTGAATTTAAAATGGTGGTTTTAAATTATGGATTTTCTAGAATTTAAAAATGGTTTTATGGAAAATGTTTTTTTAAGGGGTGTTATATTGAAATGGTTTTAATGGAATTGGTTTTCAATAAATAGTGTTTTTATTGAAAGGGTGTTTTTGGAATGATCCTTGGGCATATTTGGTGTGTGTATTCAGGTTGAATTTATGGGTCTTAGATGAAATATTACCTTGATATTGGTGCCAAATGGAAAATGGCACATGGAGAATAATTACATTGTGACAACATGGTAGATCGATGAGTAACTGCTCATGTGTATGGAACTATCATTATGTAGCATGCATGGTTCGTTGTGTGGATTTATAGAATAGATTGGGTATGCCGAAAGAATATTGAGAAATGTATATTAATATTTGTTTAGTTATTTTTATATAAGAATAAATTTTTGCAAAATTGGTTTTAATTTCACTAGTATGCTTGATTATCAATGGATTTGGAAACTTGTTTATATTTAGATATAAACTATTGTGAGAATTTGTTTTATATAAACTATTTTATATAATTTTTTTTAACTCTTCTATACTAGTGTCATGAGTGGTGAAGTCATCTGGAAGAACCTACTGAGTGTTATACTCACCCCTTTATTGGCACTTTGGTGCTTTTGTAGATGTCATCTTTCGATACATGGGAAAAGGTATCACATTTTTTAAGCACCACTTTGTGATACATGGGTTGTTCGGTGGTTGTGGAGATTAGAGATTGTGAATCATGGAGTCTTGTGGTATATGGGGGGTCTTTAGTGGTTCTTCCACTATTAACTTTTATAATTGATTTGTCTTCTGCTATTTCACACTTTGGAGTGTTTTTGATATGAACAAGTAGTTTTGTTGTCTTTATTTTTTTTATGCATCATTTAGTGAATGGGTTGGTTATGGTATGTTGGTTTAATGGTTTTATTATTATAGGATAAATAATCCCCCACTTGTATTTGAAACCGTTTGGCATATACTATATATATTAATCCTCGCTTTCCTTCTGCCATGTGTCACGCTCACGTTCGTCCACATCAATTCTTCCATACGTGCCCTATCTTTAAATATCCACAACGCCCATCTGCACGGTATCTCATCCTTTCTTTTCCTCTCTCTTGTCACTCGCGATACCCCCTCATCTCAAAATAGGTTCTCGCAGAACAATTCCTCCAGTCGCACCTCCACCTCTACATGCTTCGCTATCAGCTTCTCCTTCTCTGTGTGCTCTGTGTTCACCTCTGTGTGCTTCACCTTCGCCATTGTGTGATCCTCCTTAGGCTACTCCACCTCTATGGGATTCGCCTCCACCTCCAACCACCTTTGAATCCTCTGCCTCCGAATACCTTCGACTCCTCTACCTTCGACTGCCTTCAGCTCCTCTGCCTCTGCATTCCCCATTCCCTCCCACTACCATTACAAGATTTACCTCCTGACTCTCTTCCCTCTCATGATACCCTACAAACTATGTTTTCGCTATGTGCTTTCCATCCCGTGATCCTCCAATCCATCATACTCATCTAGGGTTCTTAGTAACTCTTTATCCTCTCCCATTTCAGCGGTCGATCTTCCTCAGGTAAGGTTCCCTCTCTCTTTTACTCCTCCTGTAAATCCCCCATCAATCATCTTTGGCTAGGTTCCTGCTTTCTTTTTCTCATCACGATAACCACCACTGAATCATCCTCAATGTTTGATTCATTCAGAAAAATTGAAAATCCTTCCAATACACATAATACCATCATCTAGAGCTTCAATTTCAACACTGGTGTCATCCTTCAGCTTCTCTTCTTGACCAAGGGTTCCCGCAGAACCATGACAGCATCATGATCCTACTAAAAGTTCTCGCTGAACTACGTCTGCGTGATGCTCCTGCTCCCAGTTTCTCTCTGATTCTCCACTAATTTTGTATTTTCTAGAAAAACATTACTTATATTGATTCAATATTCTGTATGAAATTCACTTTAATTTGGCAGTTTGTCAACATTCATTATGTGCAATTATTGATTCATTTGAGTTTCATCTCATGTTTATTTTTTCATTCTTTTGAGAATTGTGAATTGAAATACCTCTTTATTTTCCATTAAAATTTTGGTATATTTTTCTTCAAATACCACCATATTGAGTGATTTCATGGGGATATTCTTCTGGTGTTGTGTTGCAGGAGCCCTTCAATACAAAACCACATCGATCAACCTTTATTTCTTCTATTACACTAGTGAAGTTGTTATATAAGATAAATAATGGACCAATCCTAGTTATTGATGATTTTTAAAAGGTCATATTGCTTCCCCTCAATTACTTTTAGTGTTTAAGAGCTTCAACTAACGTTGGAATTGTTTTTTGATAGGTCAAATGTTGTGTTTTAATCAATGGGTTGCTTGTAGCTCCCAAAAGGTTTTCTTTGAATGATATAATGTGAAAGCATGAATGCAGAGTATTTAGAACCATCTGTGAAATATGTTTTCAAAATTTCCTCTATATTTGAATTATTAGTGTCTCATGTAGTCCTTGAATTAAGAAACTTAATTTTTCATTCGGTTCATAGGGAGTATCCCAAATATAATGTTACTACTACTTTACAGGTTTGGTTCAGTTTATATCATGGATTTCCACCTCATCAACTTGTTGTTATCTTGCATCTTCATTTATTATCTATGATAGAGATGACTTTATGTTTTTAACTAAAAAATTATTATTGATCTTGTCTGGTTTGACTGATTATGTGTATGGGAAATAGGAGGACTTCCATAATTATTTTTTCTAATTTTAACTATTTCAAATAGAAACACTAATCACATTTCATTCCATTAATATTCTCTGAGATTACATCATATAATAAATTTTCAGGTAATTTTTTTTGTGTAATTTTATTTCTTCTTTCCATTTATTCTTTCCTTATTTATATATTTTTAGATCTGCAGGCTATGATATGTGGTCTCAAGAAGTGATTCTTCTTCTATTGGGTTTTAGGTATTAAAAACCAACTTCCCTTCATAATTATTTTTTATAATTTTAACTGTTTTGATTAGAAACACTAATATCATTTCATTCCATTGATATTCTCTAATATCACATCATGTAATAATTTTTTCAGGTAATTTTTTTGTGTAATTTTATTTTTTCTTGTCATTTGTTCATGCCCTATTTATATATTTTAAGATCTATAGGCTATGATATGTGGTCTCAAGAAGTGATTCTTCTTTTATTTGGTTTTAGGTATTAAAAACCAACTTCCCTTCATAATTATTTTTTCTAATTTTAACTTTTTTGATTAGAAACACTAATCGCATTTCATTCCATTGATATTCTCTGAGATCACATCATATGATAATTTTTTCAGGAAGTTTTTTCTTTTTAATTTTATTTGTTCTTGTCATTTAATATTTTTATTTGTTTCTTTAAAATGCAGGTATCTGAATTCCATATTACCATGCTACAGTTTTATGACAAAAATGGAGGTTATATAAATTATTCTATTTTACAAAAACTAAATTCGATTATAATTTATTTGTTTAAAATACAACTAAATGAGGGTTTTTGAGTAGTGATTATTCTTCTATATGGTTTCAGGTATGAAAAACTAACATCCCTTAATAATTATTTTTTTTTAATTTTAATTATTTTGATTACAAACATTACATTCATTTCATTCCATTTATTTTCTATGAGATCACAACATATAATAATTTTTTGCGAAGTTTGTTTGATTTTGTTTGTTCTTGTCATTTAATATTTTTATTAGTTTCTTTAAAATGTAGGTGTCTGAATTCCATATTGCTATGCAAGTGTTTTTTTGAAAAAAATGGAGGTCAGCTAAAATCTTCTAATTGATGTGAAAATTCTTATTTTTTTACCATTTAGTTGTTTAAACTAAAACTAAATGCGTAACTTATTTTTATTTAATCCTTAAATTTTTTTCTCTAAACAAGTTTTCTTTTATGTAGTGAGGTCTCACCTTTATAACACCGCTATAATGATCAAAGTATTGTATATTTAGAGGTTATTATGTATTGGTTCATTGGTTCTTTCCCTTCATGTCTCTTAGTGTCTTATATTTTTATAAATATAAAAATATTAAGATCCGCAATCTATGATCAGTGGTCTCATGAAGTGAATATTCTTCTATTTGTTTTCACGTATGAAAAAACAACTTACCTTGAATAAAACCAGGTATGACTGTAGTTAATAGTTCCCCAATATCTTCTTGATCCTTTCCTCCTTGGATCTGTGATTTATTTGTAGCAATTACATTTTAATATAAATTATGTCACTGAATTTGTATCATAGATTTCATGCCCGTGATTATAGGGTTTTTATCATTATCTATCATACTTTTTATGTGTTTATAATTTATTTTGTTCATTGTACTAAGATTTTTGTCATTGTATATTTTTTTTCCATTCACTACTGGTATGTTGTGCACTTTTAATATTTTGAATCCACTATAGACGTGTTTCCAGTTAATATGTTTTTTTCACTATTAATATGTTTCATTCACTGAAAATTGATTCCACTATATATGTATTTCTATTAACTTTTACACTATTGTATTCACTGTTACTTTGTTCATTGTTAATATATTGGGTTTATACTGTTATGTTTAGTAGTTGACATAATGTGGAGTGGAATTCACGTCTTAGGTTAAGCATTCAATGTAATGTTTGTCACTACTGTTTGAAAATAGATTAATGTTTTCATATAAATTTCATACATATTTGAGTAGATTTAATGTTTAGTAACATGAAACAGTTACAATATTTTAATGAATTTTTTATAATATTACATCTCCTACATATTATACTTTTTTGGTTCATTTACATTCAAATCCAGTTTCAAAAAAAAACTTACATATTTTAGTCAACAATATGTGCTTTTTCGATATCCAGTTTCCGACCTTATTTTCCTACAGTTTTGATTAGTATCAAACAGTATTACACTGAAACTATTCTCTTTTTATACTCTCTCTGTAACAGATTTTTATATATTCTACTGATTGGATTCTATTTTTATTATATTATTGTCTTTTGGTACAAGTGTATAGCCCTGCATTAATTGTATAATTCATATTTAACCCAATGACTCTTGATTAGATTCTATTTTAATTGTTTTTATATTCGGTATTGACTATTTTTACTCTCTATAATAGGTTTTTATATTTTATGCTGACTGGATTCTATTTTGATTCTACACAGATATAGGTATTTCCATAGTTGGTGGTTGGAATGAATGCAGTAAGGTAGAGAGAACTCCCATGGAAAGTATTCTATGCTCGCTTATGGGAAAATCAGTATATACACGAACATATCTATATGTTATAATACATATGCAGGATTTATTTTAATGATGATAGGAAAAGACTCAGTATTTGGGGGAATATCTAATGACTTGTAGGAGAAAGATTTTCTTGGTACCACAATTAGGTATGACATTCAAATCACTACAAAAGTTTCTATCCCAAAAAATATTACTAGCATATGAACATATGTTTTTTATTGTCTAATGGAAACATGCTAAATGATTCATATTCTATTTGAACATTCATGTTATTAACAAGTACAGAAAATATGGTCATTAAAATACTACCATGAATGGAAGAAATCAAGTCCCCTACATGGTACCTTCTTGGAATTTTGATCATAATCTTTAAGCATGATCAATATGACAGTGATGAGGGAGATGGGGTGTACTCTGAAACTGGTTCTCAACTATTTAAATTAATTTTTATTCGTTCAAGATTGCTTTGATGCAGAAATTGATGGTTATGGTAGAGGAGGTGAAGGCTAAAAATGTTCCTAGGTATTCTGTATTTTTTAAAACATAATAAAAAATCTAGTTATGGGATTTGGAACATCTTATAACAGTTGATAGTGCTCATTATATAACTTTTACTGCTTAAATGCACAAATTTTGTTCCCAGTATGTCAGTATTTTTATAACTTCTATTAATTAATTATGTATTTGATAGAGAAATATACTCATTATGTAACTAATGTTCCTCAATATTTGTAACTAATAATGATACATTCTAGGTTCTGCTCTTTTTTCCCACCTGTATGGGCACACCAACTCGGTTTGTAGAGGTTGATCTTCTTTGAAAGTGCCTAGAAAATGACATGTCTTCAACAATCCTATGAATTTTGACTACATCATTATTGGTTCCCATCATCTAAAATCTTCTTTCATCGCTATGATGGAAGGGATTAAAAAAATACAAGATTATGTTATGGAGAAAGGGATTAGTTTGTGAGAGGAAATTTTGAAGTTGTACCAAAAATACTTCCATAGTGGATTGATGAAGTCAGTTGTCTTTAGGGGAGGCGATGTTTTTACTTTTGTGATTAATATTTATTAATACACCATCCTATGTCATTTATTACTGTTTATGTTAATTCAATACTGGGTCAATGATTATTCATTTTACAACTGTGTTGTAGGAATATGAAGGAACTGGATGTTTAGGAGTCAAGTGAAACAGTGACATAGGTTTTGTTACAACAACTGCCAATTTTTCCTCCACTAAGGTATTAATATA
This sequence comes from Viscum album, assembly GCA_963277665.1. Taxonomy (NCBI): domain Eukaryota; kingdom Viridiplantae; phylum Streptophyta; class Magnoliopsida; order Santalales; family Viscaceae; genus Viscum; species Viscum album. The sequence continues at coordinate 866,428,338 of OY728156.1, read as the reverse complement.
TTTATCTTCATTGTCTATTATTTTAATTACATCATTAGAGTGGATATTAATGATTTATAGGCACGTTTTTGTTGAATTATTTTACTATTTGATCATGTCAGATGGCTAAAAAGTGTGATACATTTCAAGTGTACATAATTGGAGGTGATGGGATGCATAGAAGAGATTCTTTGATTTTTGAGGTATTGTGATTTTAGATCATTATCAAGTCTGGTAGTAGTTATTTCACATTTTAGGAAATATTTTTTGCTAAGTTCATTTTGTTTCAACTATTAACGTATAGAAAATTAGAAGGCGCGGCATCAAAGTTGTAGTTATTGGGATCCCCAAAAACATCGAAAATGATATTTATAATATGGAATTTTGAAACATTATTGTATGTGTAGGTAAAAATATTGGATGAATTTGTAGGTGATCAGCTCCTTGATTATTACTTATTCATCAACCACAATAAATCCTTCTCACAACTAACAAATTATATATAAAAAACAACATTGTTTTCTAGAAATGTTTTCATATTTTCAATAGATAATTTAATAAGTACAGCAAATATGGTCATTGGAAGATGTTTTCTTTTCCCTTCAATGTTTACCATGAAATAATCAAAGCAATTTTTCCTCTCATTGCAGAACCATGATTGCCTAGACTTTTCATTGGGGTCTACATATACATGGGATCAATAGTGAAGATCACCCATTAAACACAAGAAGAGATGATTGCAACCATATAGTAAGGAAATTTTTGGATTTTTGAATATGTATGCACTTATTTTTCTTTTCATATTAAACATGCCCTTATTATTTATATAGCTTTGTAGTTGAATGGAATGGTGATTTTGATTCTCATGCTACACCAAGATTCAATCTGTATTCATATATTTTTTAATTCAATATCATGTTCCCAGTAATTCTAAAGTGGTTCAGAGCACTTTGTTGAAGCTACTTAGCATGGGTGAATGACTCCAATTAGTGAAAACAGACCCATCCACCCCACTGCTTTCCTATTATTTGAATATATTTAGATGTGATTTAAATCCAAGAACATAACACTCTTTACATTGAGTTAAAAAAATCAACATTTAATATGTCTTAATCTATTTTTTTTATTCAATTTTATGTTGCCAGGTCTTATGGAGTGGTTGAAGGCTCTCTTCAGATGATGCTTAGCATGGCTGTCTCTCTCCATTCAAGGAAATGATATATGGATTCCCCTTCGCTTAACCAGGATTGGTATCCATTCAATAAATCTATAAATACAACAATCCATGTCATTATTTTTTTATCTTCATTGTATTTTATTTTTCATTACATCATTGGAGTGTAAAATAAGAATTTTTTCAGTATTATTTTCTCTGTATCATTAAAACACTCTGAAATTTTTTGTCTCATTTTTCAATTTTTAAACATCAGATTATAATTAAAATGATTATAGTGGTAAGGGTTTTTTTATACTTATTGATTTAATTCATCTATTCATGTAAAAAATATGTTGAATGTGTGTTTTTTTTCTTCTATGTAGTCTAATGAAGAGTTTCAATGTATCGAGATGATGCAAAATTAACAAGCCATGCTAATGAATGACATCCCCATTTAGGTGGTGCATTTTCAAGGTACCACGAAACCCTTATTGAATCTGATTTTTTGAAATTATCGTTTACATTTATACTAAAAATGTTAACATTACTTTTATTACAAAATATAGGTTTCTTGTACTAACAGATATAATGCACACACTAATCCTGTCTAATTATTATAGGTTGTACAGTGTAATGTTTTCCTAATTTGTTTTAATTTAGTTAAATTAAATAGCTACAGGGTACGTCATTACTTTCAACCACCATGTAGATATGGTCATCCAATGTATCATAGATGCACAAATCTAGAAGGCTTGAAGTAAGAGGTAGGAACCCATATATGTCAGTTTAACAGGCACACCAAATACAATAAACAACTGCTATTATTGTTACACTTTTGACAACTGTTTTATCAAAAAAATCAATCTCTATTTAATTTATGTTATTTTTTAATTGTTTCAAAAAAAATATCCTTTATGTTAAGAGTTAGAATTTCATTTATCATTTTCCAATGTTTATTATCATTTTATTACATCACACACATTACTATTAATGTAATTGTTGATGTTTAAAATGAATTCAAATTTCTATCCTCAAAATTTAGAAATTCATATACTTTTAAATTATACTTTTCTTTGTCAATAATTTAAATGTTATCTATATATTCTATGCACTCATATTCCATTATCATACACCATTACATTCTAATTAAAATTTATTCAACATTTTTGTTTCTTCTCAACTTTTATAAATACTAATCACTTATTAAAAGAAAAACCAGTAATCGAATATGTAGTGCAATAGCACGGGTGAGTACTACTTTATTTATAGTCTTTGGTGTCTTGGGTATATCACATAAGGAATAGTAATGTTTCATTGTATTCTTAAGCCAATGAGAATTAATGGGTCATTAAAAATGGTATCATTGTCTTCGGTCCTTGTGTCACGAACCGAATCTGGTCGCCGCCAAAACTGGCACCCGACCCGACCCATGGCAAGGCCCGAAGGGCGTTCCCGATCCCCACGGGCTGGAACAAGTGCCCGGGTATCATAAAATGAAAATTGGGAATGATTTACCCGAGTTTATAAACATAAAACAACAAAAGAATCCAATGAAACAAATCTGGATTTTTCAAACCAAGCAATCTTTTACAAAAATTCAGAACTGAATTACATGGCTTAAAACAACTCAAAAGGTTTATACCAAAGGTAAAAATCCAAATAAGGACAGCCCAAGAAACCTCATGGCAAGGGGCACCTCCCTCAAGCCACCTCCACAAGACTTCACCACCAAGGACCTGCTAGAAACCCGAACCACTGGAACAAAAAAACTGTACCCAACCTGCGACAACAAAAACAACCATGTCTACTTACACCCAAGGGTGTAAGTAGGGTGTGATCCAATTCCCAGTAGGATACCACCACTAAGAGATTCCATGTGATAAACATTTAAAGACGAAAAGCATGCAAGTTTTCAAAAACATGAAAAACTAGTTACAATTTCTAAAAATGCAACTTTAAATAAAAACAGTTTTCAAGTGGGCTATCATTAAGAATCAACACTTTTAAAAATAATTTCAACACTGCTGAATTTTCCAGCCAACTATACCGTATGCTGACGGTAAGTACAAAGTAAATAATGAGCACAAGAAATAGGAAGTAACCCCTAGGCACTAGCTAGCTGTGGGTCCCAGGTACCTCGTATCTCGGTGAGAGTAACCATCACAAATATCTATTCTCGTGCACGAGCCACTAGTAGGGGACATACCCATAACCTAGTGGTCCCCAATCATCATCATCATAGTTTAGTTATAGTTGTAAGTGTCAATCTTGCTAAGTGAAACTGAGGCCAAACCCCACGGATTCACTAGCATACTAGTACACGTCCACCCACCTAGATACCCAGGTTTTCCCCTTGTGCTCAAACAATTTCAACAAGTCAAGAAATATACATTGAACATGAAAATATCATTTCCATATCACAAATTCACCAAACAGCCCATATGTATACCACACAAGTCACAAAAATCCATTTTTCATTCAAAATGATTTTGAAATCCGAATCACACCAAAATAGCCCACAACACGTTTCACATTTCATCAACACTTCCAAAAAACCATTAAACAATTTTATAAAACAATTATAAGATATTTAAACTCATATAACAGCCCAAACACATGGAATATAACACTTCTTTCATAATCAAAAATTCAATTTTTCACATCACACTCACACAAAACACTCCACATCACTTTCACATCACTTTCACTCCTTAATATCTCCTTTAAAAAATTTAATAAAATATTTCCAGGATGATAAATATCACATAAAAAAATTTTAACAAATGAAATGGACCTTTTAAAAATATACTCCTACCAAAATAGTTTGCTGATATAGTTTCACCTATTACACAACCCAATAAACCATTCAAAACATTCATAAAACAACTATAAAGAGTATACCCAAACTTTGCACATAAAATCCATTTCAAAAAACTCTTTTTAAGCCAAAAGCACACCAAGAACCTACCAAAACATAATTGGCAGCCCAATCAACATGTAATAATCCACTTTCAAATGTTATATAATCACCTTGAATAATATCACAAAAGATACCCATGAGAACACACAAATCCATAAAACACTTTCAAGGAGTATAACAAGGTTATACAAATAAAACCATTCAAATAGACCCCCTTTTTAGGCCCACATGGAATTATATAATTTCCCAACCATAATTGGTAGCTGCTTTCAACAACTAATAAACCACTTCTACATTTTACAAAACTACCACAAAAGATAACACATGAAATACATTTGAAAAATACACACTTCAAGCAAACATGTAACTTTAAAAACAAATGCTTTACTATTGCTACCAAAAATGGTTTTCTCATAATTCACAGCACATAAGGAACATGTAAAATTATTTAATCAATCAAACTAACTCATCATTAAATGTTTATCCACAGAATCACCTACCGAATGTGTCGAAACCCTCAAATATTGGGGCGAAACATCAACCGCATGACCGCCGCACCTCAAGGAAGTTAAAAGAAACCTAAAACCTCAATATTTCACCCAAAATACACTAATTTATAACCTATGAACGAACCCTAACTTCTAGAATTTTTTATAATTCAAGAATTATGGAAGAAACCCTAAGCAATTTGAAAGAGGAAAGAAATAGACTCACCTACTTGAAGTATCCTGAATTAATCACTCCAAAAACAATATTTTCTGAAATTGAAAACAGCCAAAATTCAGGGATTCTTCTAACAAGATATAGGAGGTAATTTGGGAACTGTAATGGAGGGAAAATAGTAATAATTGAGAGAGTTAAGAAGGGATGAAGTTACCTCTTCAATTCTGGTTGATTTGAGACACCCTATATATATAAGCCCTAATTCGCGATATCAAAGAGCTCCAAGGAGGGGGGTAATGCAATGGGAGCGCTCCTGGGTTTCTTAGGGTCTAGTGGGAGGTGGAATCACCGAAAAAACTCAAATAGTGAAGGAGATATAAAAAATTTAAAAATTATTTTTAATGCAGGAAATGGGTCTTCGGGCAGGCCAAATATCTTAAATAAAAACCCATATCCACCATGATTATGGATTTATAAAGGCTCCAAATTTATATTTTGGTGTTAATAGGTCAGAGGAGACCATTTATGAATTATAATTAAGGAAAAATATTAAAAAATTAGAATGTTATAAAGGAAACATATTTTATTTTTAAATCTGGAATTGGGCTCACGGTTTGGCCCAATTCATGAAAACTCATCTATTTCTCCATAAAACCTTTGGAAACCATCCAAAACAAATAATGAAAGGAAAATAAATGAAATTTAACTTCAAAATAAGTCATTTATGTGACAATTCTCCCCACCATGAAAACTTTCCGTCCCCGGAAAGCTACAGAAAGGCCAGATACGAAAGCCAAACCGAACTGATAAACCAAGATGTACTCCCTTTCCAGGTTTCGCCCCCAAAGGCCAAAACACCTCCATTGATCAATTAAGGAAGGAATAATTCACAACAAAATCATACACCACTTTCCTGAAACAATAAATCACATTCAGGCTTTATCCAAAAGGAAAACACCTCAAACACTATCAGAACAAGACTCAAGCAATTCACTCAAACGAACAACAACATCGAACAAGGTTACACATACCTTATTATAACTCTACCATTGGGCACTCTCCAATCTCAATGGTTACTCAAGGAAGATTTAGGTAGATTGATAGATCTGAATGAGACTACCTACCACCAATCCTTGACCATGGATAAATCTAAGTTATTGGTACGGGGAAAAAAAATAGGCTCCCCACCATAAGAACCAACAATCTTAATCGACCAGCATGGACCGGTACAGAAAGACCCCAAAATATAAAGTGTTGGGATGACCACATGGTTTGTCTGTATGGTTTGGGAAACCATGAACTAACAGTGGAGATTCTTCTATCTACATGGTTTTTTTTGGGGGGGAGCATGGTCACTACTAACCAAGTGCAAACCGTGTGGTCAACCTATCTAGCCAAACTTCATACCTTTCTCTAAAGACTCAATGGAAACCAAAGAGGGAGGGAATAGCATTGTGTGATGACATGGGTACAAGACCCTCCACCTATTTCCACCGAACGGGAACAACAGAAGAAATATGATGACACCATAGGTTTAAACTTTTCTTATCTTTCATATTGAGGATAGGACTTTGCACAAGGGTTTAAATGACATTGGGGTTTCCCCTAACTACGCGCCAGCTTCTCTCCGGGACCTATGGCTGGAGCTAAATATATTGAAGCATCTTCGGCCTCGAAGTTAGGCTTTGGAAACCACCTGAATGAGAATTATTCTTTCATTGCAAACAACAACTACACCACAATCCCCCTGATAAGTTTTTTTCCAAGACATAACACATTCCAAACTCACTTTACCCTAAATCGATATTTCACTGAAACAAGGGATTAGAAGATATACACACATCACACCTTGTTTGTTCGGGTGAGAAACAATAGAAGTAAAGAACACTTATACTCACCTTCCTCTAAAATGGAATATATTTTTTTTATGTTTTTTTCAAGGGAGACATTCTCCCAACATAATAGAGACTCTCATATGATTGCCCAACTTTCACCTTTACAGTCAATCGAGCACATGACATCATGAGGAATCACTGAACATGACCATTGCGACTGATATAAACAATGAATAGGGAGGGAACTTGTACAACATCCCAAAACAACACACAATTCTAGAAAGTGGCCATAATATCCTCTCATGACCATATTTCCCACACTAGTAGTTTAACATGAACTCCTTCTTCGAAGAGACTATGAAGGACTGAGAGTTCCTCTTAGACACTATCCAAATACTCATCCATGCTAAAAACCCCAGAACACTTCCACCTTCAAAAAATTAGGATACTTAAGAGGCTAAGGTCACTTTCAACCATCCATAATCAATCTCCCACTACAAGAGGATACACAAAACCAATAAATTAAAGGGTGTATACTCAATCTAAAAAGCTCAAGAAATAGATTCCTTATATTGATCAACTGGAGGATTTTCCAATGGAGAAACAATCTGGGTTGCGCTTCAGTTATGCATTAACCTTTAATGGGGGCGTACCTTATCCAATGAGAGAACCAAGGACCCAACCAATCTGGTCCATTGGTCAAAACAAGCCATAAACCAGCTCCAAACACATGAAGGGAACTATCGTAAAGGCATCCCAAAACATTTTTCAAAAGATACCACTAATCGTCCCTACAACACAGCTTACCGACCAAACACAAACCCAAAACACAGTTCAAACAGAAGGGGTTCTTGGAATCAAAATATCCCACAACATCAACATTTTCAAAACCCCATAATACAAACCATACAAAAATATTCATCAAGACATCGTGTTTTTCTTTAAAAGTAATTCTTTGAGAACAAACAGTTTAGCAGTAAGCATATCCACCAATGGTACCCCATAGGCCTCACACATGCATGTTTTTGTGCCACACCAGACACCATCCTCATATCAATCCCGACACTCATCCAGTCATGCCATCAACCATCCATCATCCCATATAACCCCATGCATGTGGTCGCTAATGGAAATACCAAAGGTTAAAACAAAAATTCTTTCCACTTTTCAAAACCAAAATGGTCAACCAACACATCCTTTTTTCTCATAACTGCTAACCATGAGATCAAAATCCCAACTCACATCTTACAAAAATTTTCAGAAAGTCACAAACATTTAGAAAATAACTCACTTTCAAGATATTCACATCAATTTCAAAACATCTCATCCCATTAAAACACACTCTGATTGTTTAGAAAACTCTATTGGAAACACTTTTCAAAACCAACTTCAATATAGTTCCTGCTTTCAAAGAGGTGTAAGCACACCATTTTACATTTCAAAACAATTCTGAAAATTAAGTTCCGCCATTACATAAACCAAACCATTCCCTATTTATTTGAAAATAATTTCACAAAAACTTTACACTTCTTAAAACCAAAGTGCTAAGGTTTCAAAACCTAAGTAAAAAACAGTGAAAGAGGAAACTAGTTTCAGTGGGTGACTTGGAAATATGGTTGGCAGCCATATTCCAATCACTTCACTGTCACAGAGAGTGTTCTAGGGAATATCCTTGGCTCCACATGGCTTTCCAGGCCTTGCGAGCTCACTAGGACCATTATCCCAACTCTCTTTTCATTTCCCTTAATCATCATCGAACCAAGAAAACCGAAGGACTTAGATAAATCCTGACTTCTCTTAGAAACTTGAATCCCATTATGAGGTGTGGTGATCAGGCACACTACCCATAACTAGAATTCCATTTCACAACAATCCTAACTCCAGACTATCCTGACTCTTCCCCAAATAACATGACCCAAAGAGTTAACCTGAACCTCCTCTGATACCATTTTGTCACGAACCGAATCTGGTCACCGCCAAAACAGGCACCCGACCCGACCCGTGGCAAGGCCCGAAGGGCGTTCCCGATCCCCACGGGCTGGCACAAGTGCCCGGGTATCATAAAATGAAAATTGGGAACGATTTACCCGAGTTTATAAACATAAAACAACAAAAGAATCCAATGAAACAAATCTGGATTTTTCAAACCAAACAATCTTTTACAAAAATTCAGAACTGAATTACATGGCTTAAAACAACTCAAAAGGTTTATACCAAAGTTAAAAATCCAAATAAGGACAGCCCAAGAACCCTCATGGCAAGGGGCACCTCCCTCAAGCCACCTCCACAAGACTTCACCACCAAGGACCTGCTAGAAACCCGAACCACTGGAACAAAAAAACTGTACCCAACCTGCGACAACAAAAACAACCATGTCTACTTACACCCAAGGGTGTAAGTAGGGTGTGATACAATTCCCATTAGGATACCACCACTAAGAGATTCCATGTGATAAACATTTAATGACGAAAAACATGCAAGTTTTCAAAAACATGAAAAACTAGTTACAATTTCTAAAAATGCAACTTTGAATAAAAATAGTTTTCAAGTGGGCTATCATTAAGAATCAACACTTTTAAAAATAATTTCAACACTACTAAATTTTCCAGCCAACTATACCGTATGCCGACGGTAAGTACAAAGTAAATAATGAGCACAAGAAATAGGAAGTAACCCCTAGGCACTAGCTAGCTGTGGGTCCCAGGTACCTCGTATCTCGGTGAGAGTAACCATCACAAATATCTATTCTCATGCACGAGCCACTAGTAGGGAACATACCCATAACCTAGTGGTCCCCAATCATCATCATCATAGTTTAGTTAGAGTTGTAAGCTTCAATCTTGCTAAGTGAAACTGAGACCAAACCCCACGGATTCACTAGCATACTAGTACACGTCCACCCACCTAGATTCTCAGGTTTTCCCCTTGTGCTCAAACAAGTTCAACAAGTCAAGAAATATACATTGAACATGAAAATATCATTTTCACATCACAAATTCACCAAAAATCCCATATGTATACCACACAAGTCACAAAAATCCATTTTTCATTCAAAATGATTTTGAAATCCGAATCACACCAAAATAGCCCACAACACGTTTCACATTTCATCAACACTTCCAAAAAACCATTAAACAATTTTATAAAACAATTATAAGATATTTAAACTCATATAACATCCCACACACATGGAATATAACACTTCTTTCATAATCAAAAATTCAATTTTTCACATCACACTCACACAAAACCCTCCACATCACTTTCACATCACTTTCACTCCGCAATATCTCCTTTAAAAAATTTAATAAAATATTTCCAGGATGATAAATATCACATAAAAACATTTTAACAAATGAAATGGAGTTTTAAAAATATACTCCTACCAAAACAGTTTGCTGATATAGTTTCACCTATTACACAACCCAATAAACCATTCAAAACATTCATAAAACAACTATAAAGAGTATACTCAAACTTTGCACATAAAATCCATTTCAAAAAACTCTTTTTAAGCCAAAAGCACACCAATAACCTACCAAAACATAATTGGAAGCCCAATAAACATGTAATAATCCACTTTAAAATGTTATATAATCACCTTGAATAATATCACAAAAGATACCCATGAGAACACACAAATCCATAAAACACTTTCAAGGAGTATAACAAGGTTATACAAATAAAACCATTCAAATAGACCCCATTTTTAGGCCCACATGGAACTATATCATTGACCAACCATAATTGGAAGCCGATTTCAACAACTAATAAACCACTTCTACATTTTACAAAACTACCACAAAAGATAACACATGAAATACATTTGAAAAATACACACTTCAAGCAAACATGTAACTTTAAAAACAAATGCTTTACTATTGCTACCAAAAATGGTTTTCTCATAATTCACAACACATAAGGAACATGTAAAATTATTTAATCAAGCAAACTAACTCATCATTAAATGGTTATCCATGGAATCACCTACCGAATGTGTCGAAACCCTCAAATATTGGGGCGAAACATCAACCGCATGACCGCCGCACCTCAAGGAAGTTAAAAGAAACCTAAAACCTCAATATTTAACCCAAAATACAGTAATTTAGAACCTATGAATGAACCCTAACTTCTGTAATTTTTTATAATTCAAGAATTATGGAAGAAACCCTAAGAAATTTGAAAGAGGAAAGAAATAGACTCACCTACTTGAAGTATCCTGAATTAATCACTCCAAAAACAATAGTTTCTGAAATTTAAAACAGCCAAAATTCAGGGATTCTTCGAACAAGATATAGGAGGTAATTTGGGAACTGGAATGGAGGGAAAAGAGTAATAATTTAGAGAGTTAAGAAGGGATGAAGTTACCTCTTCAATTCTGGTTGATTTGAGACACCCTATGAAGATCGGCCCTAATTCACGATATCAAAGAGCTCCAAGGAGGGGGGTAAGGCAATGGAAGCTCTCCTGGGTTTCTTAGGGTCTAGTGGGAGGTGGAATAACCGGAAAAACGCAAATAGTAAAGGAGATATAAAAAATTTAAAAAATATTTTTAATACAGAAAATGGGCCTTCGGGCAGACCCAATATCTTAAATAAAAACCCATATCCACCATGATTATGGATTTATAAAGGCTCCAAATTTATATTTTGGTGTTAATAGGTCATAGGATACCATCTAGGAATTATAATCAAGGAAAAATATTAAAAAATGGGAAAGTTATAAAGGAAACATATTTTATTTTTAAATCTGGAATTGGGCTCACGGTTTGGCCCAATTCATGAAAACTCATCTATTTCTCCATAAAACCTTTGGAAACCATCCAAAACAAATAATGAAAGGAAAATAAATAAAATTTAACTTAAAAATAAGTCATGTATGTGACACCTTGACTGATAAGTATTTTTCAATTTATTTTTATTGTAGTTGATTTATCCTTGTCTATTCCTTGGGTTGTGATATTATAAAGGAGTAGGATTTTCAGGACCTGAAATGTATAGTATAAAAGGGTGTAGCTAACTCGTTTATTCTAAACTTCAAGTTATCAGTGTGTTGGGTACATAAGTGTTTTAGATAGACATATAGGATACTTGAATCTCATTTTCATGGGTTTTTCCAATGAGACGACCATTTTATTCCTTAAAGGAATGAATTCCCACTAGGATTTCATATTTCACTTAGAGTAATGATTTGTGATCTTGTGAAATGGTGTAATTTTTTTAAAAAGTCAGAATTTGTTTTCAAATGAAAGATTTTGAAAAAAGGGTGATTTGTGTATTTTGAAAACGGTTTTCTTTTCAAAAGAAAGAATATATTTTTCAAAAAATTATGAATGTGAAAAATGGTTTTTTATGGAAAAAAATTTTGAGATAGTTTATGAGATAGAATTTTAAATGTTAATCCATCATTTCTAGAGAGTGAGACTTACTGAGTTTGTTGTTTATTTAGTTTATGTACCCCTTAGGCATCGTAGAAACCAATCAGATGAATCTTTAAAAAATGTGGTTTCAACTCTACCACAAGTGAATTGAGAACTAGTTTAGAGTATCATTCCATTATATCAAGATGTGGATACAGAAAAATAGAGGGATGATCCCAGGCATGTGGATCATTACATCTAGTCTATGATGAAAATTCACCCATCTTCGGGGGTGATTTTGAACCCAAAAAGATAGAGGTGTGGATTAGTAGGATGAATTGAATCTTTGAGTTCGTTAGCACACTGACGAAGCTCAAGGTCAAGCTAGTGACATAAATTCCCCATGATCATGCACACCATTTGTGGGAACTACTATTGCATGCTAAAGCGGAACAAGGACATACATTGGAGGATTTTGAGGAATTGTTTAATTAAAAATTATACCCTCAAATTTTCAAGATACAGAGGATGATAGACATTATTAGCCTGATATAGGATAATATCTCTGTTACCGACTATGCATCTAAATCCATGAATTTAGTACGCTCTACCCCAGAAGTTATAGCAAGTGCATCTCGGAAGGCACGCATCTTCTTATCAAAGATAAGGCAGGAAATTCGATCAAAGATTTTAGTACTTTGTATAATTTACAATATAGAGATGGTGAACATAGAAGCAGTGGTTGTGTGAGACATCTTTGAATCTATGGTAGGAGGATGTATGATGATCTCTATGGGAAATGGTGGAAACTCAAATACTATAAGAAAGTGAAAAAGAGACACATATTTCCATAGTGGGAGCGGGAATTAGAATCAAATAGCTAGATTAAAAAATATTCCTCCACAACCAAAGATCCAAGAGGGATGTGACCAATGTGGGTATATTGACCACATAATGGGAGAATGTACACTACTACAAAGAGAATTCCATAATTGAAACATGATGGGACATCTTAAGTACTTTTGTCATATAACTCTGAGGTCAGGTGCTCAAGACACTTCTCAGGTGTCGCAGACATCATATGCTTCGATAGGATGAGGACCACAAACTCATTTTCATTATTAGAGATGATCTTGGCATGGAGATTCTTCAAATACCATGACTTCTCAGCAAGGGGTTTCTCAGAAAGGCAAAAAAGATTAGATTGTAGAAAAGAAGAAATTTAATGGAGATGAGAAGGTGATTGTGGATGATCAGGTTGAGCCATCTATAGTGAGAGGCACGATTCTTTTTAATTCTACATTTTTTCAATTTCTGTTTGATATTGTTGCATCACATTCCTTCATTGATTCTAAGGTTGTTGACCTGCTATTTTTAAAACATAAAATAATGCCCAATGTGATAAGACTACAAACTCTTTTCGGTGAAAGAGAATTCCATGTCTTTGTGTGTATAGCATGTGCTATAACTATTGATGGAGTTTAACTAAAATGTGACTTCTTGATGTTGGAGATGGATCTCTATGATGTAATCCTAGGTATGGATTGGTTGAAAATATTCAAGGCTCACATCAACTATTATAGAATAAATTTTAGTATCACATCTATGGACGACGTTGACGATCTCTTAAGAGGAGATAAGGTTGTGAAGAATGATGCAATAGGGTTTTCAGAACCAGTGGTAATAATGATCTCTTAATACCTAGAATCTTTGACTTTGGAATAAATGGAAGAGATCTAGGATGTTGGTTTTCTAGAAGTGGTGGATCAATTTCAATATTTCTTTCCGAAGAACATCACAGGGTTACCACCTATATGGGAAATGGAGTTCACGATTCATCTCATTCTGGGGACCAGTTCTATTTACCTTCCCTCTTATAGGATGGATCCAATAGAGGTAAGGGAATTTAAATTACAATTGGAGGAGAAAAAAAGAAAATGATTCCTTAGTTCAAGTATGTCACTGTGGGAAGCACCATTTTTTCATGAAGAAAGTAGATGAAACTCTTCAATTGTGTGTCTATTATCATAAGCTTAACCAAATTATGATAAATAATTGTTATCCACTTACATGAAGTGATGATCTATTTGATCAATTAGAGAGATCTCAGTGGTTCTCATATATTTAATTGCGATCGGGATATCATCAATTGCGAGTGAAAAAAGAAGATATTCTGAAGATAGATTTTAGAAGCAGATATAGACACTATGAATACATAGTCATGCCTTTTGGTTTTATAAATGCACCAACGGTCTTTATGGCTTCGATGAATAGGATATTTTAGAGATATCTAGATTCTTTTGTTTTGGTGTTTATCGATGATATATTGGTGTATTCAAGGACAATGGATGAGCATGAGAAACACATGGTCACAATGTTGGGAATCTTGAGAGACTGTCATTTGTATTCCAAATTTTCAATGTGTGATTTTTTTGATACAAGAGGTATGCTTTATAGGACATTTAATTTCTAAAAAATGTGTTTTAGTGGACCTAGATAATATAGAAGTTGTTATCTTGTGGAAACCACCGAAGAATGTCTTTGAGATACAAAGCATTCTTGGTCTAGATGGTTATTACTAATGCTTTGTTCATGACATCTTATAGCTAGACTCACCTATTAAATATTTTACAAAGAAGAATGATCCATTACAAAGGATAGAGTAATTCCATAAGTCTTTCCCAGAGGTGAATATCCATCTTACTTTGGCACCAATTTTGATTTCTCCAAAATCAGGATGGGGATATGTGGTGTATTGTGATGCTTCGGGATCTGGGTTGGGTTGTGTTACTATAAAAGGAAACCATGTTGTGTCTTATGGTTTAAGGAAGTTGAGAGTGCATGAGAATAATTACCCAACATGTGATTTGGAGAGAGCTACAGTATTCCATTCTTTGAATACGTGGTGTCATTATCACTTTGGTGAGAAATTCATTGTGCTCACAGATCATAAATGCTTGAAACACAATTTCACACAGCGATATATACATCTGAGGCAAAGTAGATGGATGGAGTATCTATAGATTTTTTACTTTGACTTGATTTATACACTGTGAAAAGGGAATTAAATGGAAGATGCATTGAGAATAAATTCATATGCCCAGTTTCTGAAAGAAGCTTTAGAAGAATGGTAGTTGATATTAGTCCTAGCCGACATTCATGTTGAATGTGAAGACCATGATGATGTTGTGGTTTTTGTTTCAGATATGATTGTTCTTGATTTGGTAAATATGGTCCAAGAGGCAAAAACATTAAATGAATAATTCCTGGTAATGAGTTCAAAACACAATGTTGGGGAGACCATTGAGGACTAGAAACTTAATGGGATCTCAGTTTTTTGTTTCAGAGATCGGAGGGTTGTACCTATGAATTTTCATGAAAAACTTCTTTATGATTACCGCCATTCAATATAGGTTTTACATCCAGGTACACATAATATGTACAAGGTGTTAAAGGCACAGTTTTGGTGGAGCGGAATGAAAAGGAAGGTGGCCTATTTTTTCTCACAGTTTTGAACTTATAAATAGGTAAAAGCAGAGCATTTGCGGCCAGCATGTATGTTTCAATATTTACCTATCTCATTATATAAATGGGAGAAAATAGTGATGGATTTTATTATAGTTCTCCCACGAATGATTCAGTAACATGATTCCATATGGGTGATTGTGGATCTTCTTACCAAGTCATCCCATTTCATCCCGATTAGATAAACTCATATGGTGGAGGATTTGTCCAAAATCTATATCCATGAAGTGGTAATGATGCATAGAATACCAGTGTAGATAGTGTCAAATAGGGATCTGAGGTTCATGTCTCATTTCTTGAAATCTATAGAGAAATCTCTAGGAACATAGTTGAATGTTAGTACGATGTATCATCCTCATATGGATGGGAAATCCAAAAGGATGATACAGATGTTAGAAGATATGTTGTGGGTCTATGTAATGGTTTTTGGTGGATCATGGGAAGAGAACATACCCTTAGTGGAGTTATTGTATAATAACAGGTATCAGTCCTTGATACACATTTCTCCATTTGAAGCATTATATGGGCATCCTAATTGTTCTCCATTGTTCTGGGTAGAAATAGGTGAAACTTCACTAGTTAAGGCAAGACTTGTCTATGAATCAATGGATAAGATTCAGTTAATACGAAAGAGGTTGGATATGGGTCAAATTTTTCATAAATCTTATGTGGATCATCATCGATGGTCTTTTTCATTTGTTGTGAGTGATCATGTGTTCTTTAGGATCTCTCCAAGACATGGACATCGTTGTTTCAGAAAGTAGGGAAAGTTATCTCCTCGATACATTAGCCCTTTCAAGATACTGAAATGAGTTAGATAGGTTCATATTGGTTGGTATTTATACCAAGGTTCAGCTCGGTGTATAATTTGTTCCACGTATCTCAGTTGAAAAATACCATCCTAGTCATGATAATATGATTATATGGGATCATGTTGACCTATAGCTGAATGCTTTGTCGGTACATATCTCGGTGCAGATTTTGGATAAGAAAGAGAAATTATTACATGGAATATGAATTGGTATAGTGCAGGTTTTACAGAAACATTGTCATATTTTGGAATACACTTGGTAACAAGAGAAAGAAATAAAATATCTATGGTTAGAAATATTTTAGGGCAACTATGGCTTACTACTTTCGGAGAACAGTAAGTCTAATGGTGGGGAGAATTTAGCACACCTAATTTCTAGAATGTAACCCTTGATTTTTTTTAATGGTTTAATGTGTAAGATTGAAGGATGGGAGAGTTGGTTGAACTCTAAATAAGTTTTTCGGGCTAAAGTAGGTGTGCACAGGTAGCGCACAGTTTGTCTAAACTGTGCAGATATCCAAGAAAAAACAATACAGAGTTGTAGTTTTGAGGCACAATCATTGAGACAGTTTGAGAATGGTTAGGTAGACCGTGTGAGGAGGATATGTGAGGGTTTCCTTAAGGTATTATCTAGCACATGTTTAATGCACGGTTAGTCTAACCATGCAATCTAACTGTGCGGAGGGTTAAAATAAGATCCTCAAAAAGTAGATCTGGGTCAACCTTGCCCTTAATGAACTCATTTTTTCCCAAACTAGATCTGAATTGGGATTTCCTTCTCCTAATTTCAAATAAGGTTATCCCATTGATCCAGGGGAAATCCAAAGGCTTTTCTTGGTGTTTTGATTCCATATTCTTGAGTTATGTGATCGTTCTTCATCATTCTTGATCGGTTTCATAGATATTCTTAGATCTACTTCTCCTCTCTTTCTTGTTTCTTAGATCTACACCCATTATGGATAGATATAAGATCTTGGATGAAAAATATATTTGTATTTGGTATTAATAATGATAGGAAAAGATATCTAAGGTGGTTTAGGGTATTTTCAACCTTGTTTCTAAAATGTTCTTCATCCATTGTGGAGTTTCGTCTAATCCATTAAGGTAGGTGGATTATATCTTGACTCCTATTTCTATAATTGATTGTATTTGTTTCAAATTAATTAAATTTAATGAAATTTATTGTGAAATCTCATTTTAGTTCTTGGAATAATTCATCTTTAGTGATGATTTATTGTTTTTGTGGAATTGTGTAATCTCGGTGAATTGTTGTGAAAATTGGTTCAGTGTCTCAAATTTAAAATGGTGATTTTAAATTATGGATTTTTTGGAATTGAAAAATTGTTTGATGTAATAGTGGTTTTCAATAAAAAGGGTGTCTTAATAAAATATATTTTCATTGAAATGGTTTTGATGGAAATGGTTTTCAATAAAAATGTGTTTTTATTGAAAGTGTGTTTTGGAGCAATCCTTGGGAATATTTTGTGTGTTTGTTCATGTTTTATTTAAGGTTATTGGATTAAATATGAACTTATGATTGTTTCCAAATGTCTAATAGATCATGGGGAATAATTACCTTGTGACAACATGGTAGATCGATGACAAACCGTACATGAGTATGGAATTTTCATCACGTAGAATGCATGGATGGTTGTGTATATTTATAGAATGGATGGGTATGACAAAGGAATATTGAGAATGGGTTTTTAAAAAAACTTTAGTTATTTTTCTGGAAAAATAAATTGCTGAAAATTTGGTTTCAATTTCACTTGTATTTTTGGTTATCAATGGTTTTGGAAACTTGTTTATATTTAGTTATAAACTGTTTTGGGAAATTGTTTTATGTAAACTACTTTATATAATTGTTTCTGACTCTTCTATCCTAGTGGAGTGAGTAGGGATGTCATTGGGGAAAACCTACTGTGTGTTATACTCACCCCTACTTTTGCACTTTTGTGCTTTTGAATATGATGTCTTCAAGTACATGGGAAAGGTAACGTATCACATTTTTTTTATACCACCTCGTGATACATGGGATATTTGGTGGTTGTGGAGCTTATATCCTGTGAATTAGAGAGTATTGTGGTCTTTTGGAAGTATTTAGTTATTCTTCCATTGATTAAATTTATAATTTTTTGGTCTTCCACTATTTCACACATTGTAGTGGTTTTGATATGAACAATTAGTTGTGTTGTCTTACTTTTGTTCATGCATCATTTAGTGAACGAGTTGGTTATGGTTTTTTGGTTTAATGGTTTTATTCTTAAAGGGTAAATTATCCCCAAATTTTATTTGAAACCCTTTAGAATTTATTTACAGCATTTAACATCTTGGGGATGTCTCTTAAGGACAAGTAATGATTCATTGTATTCCAAAACCAATGATAATTAACCGGCCATTACACAAATATTGTATTTTCCCATCAGTGATGATATCCTCCTGTGGTGAAACCAAATAGTCCTGAGATGACCCCTCATTTCAAAACTGTTCAAATTGGTTAATTATTTTGATATTCACCTGGTTTTGTCTCTAGATTTTCCTATTAGATCCAATCATTGGACCACCCCAAATCAACTAGTGTTACCTTCTTTGAAAAATTTTGTTCAAGGTCACTTATTGTTTTTCCATCACCTAACTCATGAACTACCACCTCTTGATTTGGTTATCATATAGGTTTTATAGCCTCATCAAGTGACGAAAAATTATATTTTTGATCAAGGAGTCAGCAACACGAACCCCCTCAACCCCCTAAATTAAATGGGTACTATGTTGTCAACTTTTGGCTCCAAAAATAACACTTCAAGTGATAGAAAATGATGATAATTTTTGTATCATTTGAAGGATTTTACTCATTATATATGATATTATTAAATACATCACCATTGTACCCCCAAAATATTAATAATGTGAAAAAAAACAATCATATTTCCCTATCATAGGAATGAGAACCCCTTGTCTAACTCTATAGTGACAAGATGAAACCATGTGA
Source organism: Viscum album (assembly GCA_963277665.1). Taxonomy (NCBI): domain Eukaryota; kingdom Viridiplantae; phylum Streptophyta; class Magnoliopsida; order Santalales; family Viscaceae; genus Viscum; species Viscum album. The sequence goes on along the minus strand of OY728156.1, from coordinate 866,409,101 downwards.
CCCAGATGTCTACACGATGAGTAATAATAAACCTAATATTCATAAAACACACCATATTTGCACCTAAATTCATATCTATAAGAAATATAAACCCAATCCATCAGTTTCTTTGAAATATAAACTTTCATACATATACTCAGATGAATTATTTGGCACACTAATTTTGTTCTTCTTTCAGAACACAAAAAACATCTTACCAAATTTCCAAGAATACATATAATTGAGGGTTTTGGAAATACAACATTACTTTATGAAAACTATACCAAATCAAAATGGTTGGAGAATACAATTTCATATGAAAATATAATGACCATAAAAAAGGTAGAATCTTCATCCATTGCATTTATTACTACATTATTCCATTCTATTTTATTTTTATTTATAGATATATTTGATATGATTTGTTAATTTTATAAAGTAGTTATAGTTATTATTGGTGAAACATGAGGTGAAATTTTATCCTTACATAACTGTTATATATTTTTATTATAATATTTTTATTTTTAACGTCTCATGTTTTGGACCGGGTTGAATCTCTAAGTGAGTTCCATTTCTTCATTTGGTGGATGTTCTGAATCTTAAACTCATCCTCAGAATGAAAATATGATGATTGTAACACTTAATAGTTTTCATTTTAGATTGAGTTTAATTTCAGAGAGGTTCCTTGTGTGTTCGATTTAGTTTTGATAGAATTGGAATTCAAAACAACTTTTAAGAAAGGAACTGGATGCATTACATGGTTGGAGCACGGTAAATAGTAATCATGCATCTCAAACAGGAAACATAAATATAAAATAGAATGGTTTGATAAACCTTGAATAGTGGGGAAAATGGAAATTAGTAATTTTTATATAAAATTTCATAGGTTAGCACGTGGGTTTCACATATATTGTAAAACTTTTCACCTAGATAAGTGAGGTGTGGGTATCCCTATAAAGCGGCACCACATAGTTGGATCACAATTTTACAATACATGTGGTTTAATAAAGTGAAAAAATGGCTATTTTTTCCTCTGATCTATAGTGGGTTTTTACCTCAATTCTTCCCATATTTCACTCAGTATGCCTCTATTCATGATCCATCTCCATCACTCTTCCATGGGTTGATTTTGTCCATTCTTGGTATGATTTCATCATTGTCAGATTATTTTGAACCCTCTTGTTAATTCTAACACAAACCTTTCTTCCTTTTCAGGTTTCCATTTATGTATTAAATTTTATCTTCATGTGAGCTCATATACCCTATTTGTAGTGTGTTTGACAATTTTATTTATTTCATTTGTTTTGGATCAAATCAAATCCTAATATTGGATATTGAGGTAGGTGGTCGTGTTTACTTCCATTTAATTTGTTGTAATTTGAAAAATATGTACTTTTTCAACATACTGGACATTCCTTTTCTCACATCATAAATGTGAAATTCATTTTGTATATGGTAAAACCTTATTATAATTATTCCTCATTCACTTAATTTCATCATCTTAGTTCATCTACCTCAACTCAAAAAACCCTCTCACAGGTGTATCATACGTGACCACAGAACCTCATGCATAGCCTCGGAATTAAAACCACCCTTTGAGGTGTGTTAAGATTCCTATTTATAAATTAAATGGGTAAATGGGATTTCATGAATCATAAGTGTTTTGGATGACTCACTTAACTTAGGATAATTATTGAAACATGCTTGATCTTTTCTCTTATATGTGTTATGGAAAACATGAGATGTGTAAACTCTTAATGGAAATTTTTACTGTTATCCGTGATCAAGCTATAAAATTTAGTGATTTCCTATTTAATTCACATAAGTGAAATGATTTTTTACATGGGTTGATACACATTCCTTGTCCCTTGGTATTTTATGTTCTTAGATATTATAATTTGATCAACCCTATGGACTTATAAATTGTATCATTGAATGTATGTTAATTTTTCCTCAAGATTATTATTAAATTATTAACAAATTGAATAATAATGGTTAATCGTAATTAAATGCACATGGATAATTCTCATGACCTATGATATACCTTTTAGAAAGTATGGTTCCAAATATTATAGATATATAACCAATACCCCTTGTTATTTATTTATGACTAAAGATCATAGAGACCTATCTTATATATGATCCTAAAGAATGGAATCTAATATTATTTAGAATCCTTAGCCAAGGTATTCCCTTACACATGATACTAAAACATTGTGTACCTTAACCATTATACTCATGCATGGAATCCCTTATACATGATACTCTGGTATGGAGTCCCATTTACATCATACTCAAGAATGGATTCCCTTACACATGATACTTCATCATGGTAACCGTTAATTAAAATATGAGACTCTTACAATTATGCATGGATTCATGAGTTATACCATAGGTCCAATGTAGTACTACATGTATATATATATATATGTTTCTATGTATATAGTATATATATTTATACAAAATAAATTATATATATTCATACATATATTTATATATATGGTGATACATGTTTAGATACTTTCCTATCTTAGGCTGAAATAGGTATGTTTACATAGGTGGCCTCCAGGGACTTAAGCATGACGTGATTTCATTTACATTTACTTTACTTCATTGTTTTCAAATATACCAACACACTAATTCATTTTGTATTAGTATAATGGATTACATTAAACATCGATGGTGGTTGAATACTGAGTATATCTCACACCCTATTTAGGATACTATAGAGTTCCAGTGAAGATTATCTATTTTTGTGTTAGTTTGGGATGTTCTCTGTATTGTTTTCTTTTATTGGCTAGGATTGGACATGGGATTTTGGTAGTAGAGGCAGAACATGTACTCAAGATACCTTCTAAATTTGGATTATTTTATTTATATATGTTTTTCAGTATATTCCTAATCATGTATTACTTATTGTATGTAAATTTAATTTATATAGTTTCATTGTATATATGGTTCTTATTTTTTTGTTTTTGACTTCCAATTATTATCATATTCTGTTGTTATTTAATTTATTATCTTATATTTTCCAATCATTTATTTTCTTCTATTTTTTCTTTATTTTATATACTATTATTGTAAAATGATCATGAGTTTATAGTATCCCGACCATAAAACTATTATAATCACACTTCTAGTCAGAAACCTTTGGTATATGGGGAGGAAAACATGAGGCCATGTAGAAAAGAGGCTCGGGGCACCAATTCGGTGGCTCCCAATTTGGGATGTTACAAAGTGGCATAAAATATTATTTTCCTTTTATCATACTTTTTTAGGATAGTAGAATAGTGTCTATTAATGTGTCAACACATGGTAAATAGCATTTTTCTAGTTTTTTCCAATTTTCACACGAGGTAAAGATTGAGTTTCCATGGATTGGACAATTTATGTTGTTGTGATTAAAGTTGAATATTATTTCACCTATGGTGATTGTTTTCCATCATATGGATATTGATTTATTGTATTATGAAATTTCTAAAAATGATATTAATAGCTAAATAAGTGTTGTTACATGCATCATCGTAGGCACATAGAGATTCACTTGGCATTTCATATGCTATTCCATGTAGACTGCATTTTATATTTTCCTATATATATTACTCTATTATTTTATAGTGTTATAATTCCTTATTATAGTTATGATATATGGTTGGTTATTAATGTGTCCACATAAATTTAAATGGTGTTTTACCCTATACCTTTATGGTGTAGCCTTAACTAACAAATTATGAATGGTTTGAGCCATGGTCTATTAGTTTCATGGGCTAAAACATTTGCGGTTGTGATTAAATGGGTTCCACTACAAATTTATAAAGTGTATGGCCTATATAAATTGGGAATGGTAACCCATATAATCAAAACATTATATATGGACACGTAATATTTTTATACTGAAGGTAAAAACATTTTTTTTAGTTACATGAATGAAAATGGTAACATATAATGGAATTTTCCATTATAACATAGAATAGAAATTCATCTAAATGGACCATGATATATGATAAATAAAAATTATTTTAGAAAATGGCTTCCCTTATGATTGTTAGAACCTCTATAATATTATCATGAAGACATGTATAAATAAATCCATAATAATTAATTATATCCACGTGGGTCAGTTAGGTCATGTTAGTTATGAGATAATCCCACAAAGTGTGTCTTAAAACTATTTCATAAAATTAAAAGACCTTTATAGATCAACTTCATCATTATATTCCCTTATACATAACTTCATTATTGTATGTTTATGATGTATGGGATGGGTTTTGAAATTTTATATACCTTCTTATAAGATTTTATGTATAAACATGTGATGGAAGCCTACTTTAACAGTCCCCTTAAATTGATAAAATACCTTTTATCAACTTTAAATAATTATTATTATGAGGATTTGGTTCATTAACAATCCAATTAAAATCTTAAGGTTGATTTCATCCATACCAGGGAAATTTAAATTTTCATTAACTAATCCAATTGTTATAATTTCATTATAAACAAATAATGATTAAATTTTTAAAAGGATACTATTATATAATTCACCTATTATATAGTGTATCATTGGGTAAAAAAAGTTTATAGTATTTTCTTTTTTATAAATTTTACTTTACCACTCATGTGTGATAATTTTTTAAATTGTAATTATTAATTAAAATTTATGATATTGGATGAATTAAAACGTTTTGGTTATGTTGTAAATGAAAATAACTTCATTTACAGTTTATCATTAAAATTAATTAGAGTTATTCTAAATGGGAATGTGAGTGTTACAAATAGGATTCAGTGACCTTTTAGGTGTAATTATTGGTTAAAGATTTATTCCTTGTATAAAATTTATGATTTATCCATTTTGGTGATGCCCTTAGAGATAATGATTTCGTACACATTGGAGTCGTGTTTCTAATAATAGTAGGTTTTGTCCATGTGATCATGTTGAGTTGTGTAGGACACTCAGACAATTCAATGACACGCATGAGTGGGCAGGTGGTTATCTGGTAAGTTGGTACTCAAGGGGTTATTCCCATATATAGATACCCTATGTGTGTAGCTCCTTATCCTATGACATGACATTGCTACCCAATTAGGTTGATTTCTTTTCTTCTTGAATTTTTTTTAATTCATTTAGAGAGCATTTTATGTTTGTTAAATATATTGTAACTAATGTCTCTAAGAAGGTTATGGTACTCAGGTTAGAGAAATTAGGTCTAGGTGGGAGAGTTTAATTCCCATACATTCATTTGGTCCCATTTAGGTAAGATATTTTGATCAACGGAAACAAATGAGATTTTTTGTCCTAATATTTATGATTTTCTTAAAGTTAACAATATTGGGTTTACACTTATTTTGATTGTGGAGCACAAAAGGTGCTCTAGTATTATTCTATAGCTAGGATGATGCCTGGAGTTTTCAAATATGCACATTGTGTGTTGGGTAATGAGACTGGATTTTTTGGGAAGAACATCTAAGTGGTTTGTCCTAGTTAACTAGTGTTTTCTAGGTAGATTCTTATTTTCTTAAAGTTATCATATATATGTGGTTTTAGGTGTTTTTAAAGGCATATATAGCCATGTATAATTTGAGTGTGTCTTGGAGGGAGATATGAACTCTTATCTATAAAAATCATATTGTACTTTTATTTTAGAGTCAATAATTCCACTTTCCTTCAATTTTTCTTGGGTATTATGAGAGAGAAAATTCTAAATGTCAAACTATATAACCAAATGGATTTTATGGGTTGAGGGAAGAACTCCTTGGTATTACACTGATAGAGTAGTTTAAAATAAATACATTCAGTGTGTTGTGCACCATTGGTTTATTAAAGGTGGGGACAATCATTATGATTTGAAATTTTATGTTTATTATTAGACCTGTTCTCGAGAATCTAGAACGATTAGTGGGTGATTTTAGTGTTAGTTCTCAATATGAGAGGGTACATAAAATATTCATTCCAACCATTATATCAAGTCATGGGTGGTGGTATTTAGGTTCCCCTTTCATAGGATAAAAGATTAGGATTATGATAAGGTGAGGATCATGATGTCAGTCACTAGGGTTGACCCTCATATGAGAAGTTTTTTGGGACCTTAAGACTAGTCGTGTGAAGTTATTTTTGACTCGGTTATGCTATTAAATTAGTTAATCAATGTATGTCTATAATCCTATGTCATGTTTAGTCATGGTTTTAATTATGGTTTTGGGTGAAATCTAGATATGGATATTATTCCTAAATTACCCTATAACAATTGATAGATGATTGATAAGGATAGTATTGGTTCTAGTGTTATAGGAATGATGATGATTTAGATTGGTAGATAGTTCAACAAGGAGACTTCACCAGAAGTTGGGTATGGGATTTTGTGAGTGTGGTCAAAAGAATGTATTTATAACTTGGTATTATGTAATTAAATTTGGTTCTGGTAATGCATCATCGATAGAATCCATGTTTTTCAATAATAGTTAGACGGGAGTGGTTCTACCTATGCCCTCTTGTTTATATGAATTAAACTTGAAAAATATCACATTGAATAATTCATAGTTGGAGACAAGTGTATTTTATGAGTCAAACAGATATTTTTTCACGAAAATATGGAATGAATAATTGAATCATTGTTGATTTGAATTTAAATTGTTTGATCTAATTGAGGAAAATAGGTAGTTTCATAATATATGATCAAATTTTACTAGTTGTTGATTATGACAAAATCCTTGATAGAATATTAAAATCGTGTTACAAAAGGAAATATAGATAGTGGTTATATCATGTCTCGGAATTGTTCATGGAAGTATAGATCCTTTGGTGGGGAGCACCATATGCTAAATGATAAAATAGATGATTATTTAATCATTTATTGATTTATATGGGATTAGGTAAGCATCATATTGGTGATTTCATTATGAATATTAGCGGTGGATTGAGTTTTAGTGTCTTAGGTACTGTGTGTTTAAAGTATTTCGTAGGGTGTGTTGAGATTTAAAAAATAAAGCTCGATCATTATAACATGACTTCATAATCCGAGTAGGTTGGGTGTTGATTTCTCTATTCCTATAGGATTTTCGGTGATGAGAATCTCTAATGTGGGGAGGTTTTAATGTCCCATGTTTTAGACTAGGTTGAAATTCCAAGTGAGTTCTACTTTTGATTTGGTGGATATGCCAAATCTTAAAATAATCAATAGAATTCAAATTTGATAATGTTTACTTTTAAAAGTTTTATTTTTATACTGGGTTTAATGCCTGAGTTGTTCCAAAGTTTTTGGGTTGATTTTTATAAGTGTAGGGATTCAAAACATCTTTTTAGGAAGAATCATGTTGAGGTACGCACTTTGTTAATGGAAATTAGTAACTATGAAGCTCAATAGATAGACCCCTAAATAAATGAGAACAATCTAACAAATGATGAAAAGTTGGTATTGGGTCTATTTTGATAATATGTATAAAATTATTGTGGTGTGTGTGTGTTTTGTGCATAGTTTTTCAAATCATGCCCCTAGTCGTGTGAGTTGTGGCTGTCCTTGGGTAGTGTCTGAGAAGCACAATTGGCTAACGGTTTTCAAATGTGTGATACCAAATAGTTAATCTCATTAATATGGTAAAGATGATAATTTTTACCTCCAACCCTTAAATGGGTTTTACAAAATTTTCACCTCTATTTTATATATTTGCCTTATGTACGCACTCCCTCCATCCTTTCCATTCCATGGGTGGATTTCCTCCATTCTTGGTCTAATTTAATCATTGTCAAATGCATTGGAAGCCTCTCGTTGTGTCTAATACACCTCTTTCTTAAATTACTAGTTTCCCTATTTTTATTTAATTCTTTCTCCAAGTGGACTAATATACCCTATCTATAGGGGTTTTTATGATTCTTTTGAATTATTTCATTTTAGCTCAAATTAGAGCCTGATATTGGATGATTGGACCTTCCTAAGCATAAGTTAAGTGGTCTAGTTAGTTTCACTTTAATGATTCATAATTATTAAAATCTTTCATTATTTTGTGCATGGGATATTCCAAGATTCACCTAATATGTTTGAAATTCATTATTTTTATGTTATAGAAGTCATATAATTATTCCTTATGCACTTAATTTCATCATCAGAGTTCATCTTTTTTAACTAACACTATACTATTTGGTAGTTTTATTAGGTGACCATAGCCCTGTATAATTATCCTTATAATTAAAATCACCCTTTGAGGTTTTTTAATCTTCTAATTTTAAAATGAAATGGGTTGATGTGATTTCATGAATCATTAGCAGCGTGGATGACTCATTTAGCTAAGTATCATTAATAAATTATGATAGAACCATTCCCATATAAGTGAAATAGACAATTTGATATTTGTAAACTATTAATGGTAAGGTTTATCCATGGCCATGTTCATCTAGTAAAATTTAGTTCTTTCCCCCTAAAAACATGTACTTAGAATGAATTGTTAGGTGGGTTTGATACACCCCCTTGGTTTTTGGTCTTTTATATGCTTAGATATTATAATTATATTGACCCTAGGTACTTGTGAATTTTACCATGTCATGTATGTTTACATAGACTTCCAAATTATTAGTAATTAATTTATAATTTGAACAATCATGATGAATTATATTTAAATCAATAGATATTATTCTCATTAACTATGATATACCTTTTTCATATATGGATCCAACTATTATAGAATATTCACCTAGATCCCTTGTCTTTCATTTTTGACTGATGGTAATGGAGACCCATCTTATATAAAATCCTTATGCATGGCATTGAATTTTATATATGTTCTTTAGGAATTTTTTCCCTTACACATGATACTCGCACATGGAGTCCCTTACACATGATACTAAGTAATAGAATCCCTTACCTATGATACTCATCCATGGAGTCCCATACACATGATAATCAAGCACTATGTCCCTTAAAGGTGATACTTGGGCATGGTGACCCTTACATAAAACGTGGGACTCATATAATTATGCATGGATTCTTGAGTTATGCCTCGGGTCTTAGAAAATTCTATATATATATATCAATATATATATATATATATGTATGTGTATATATATATATATATTTGTGTGTGTGTCTATGTATACAGTATATGTATATAAAAACTCACTTATATATATTCATACATATATTTATATATATGATGATAATTGTTTATATACATTTCAAGCTTAGGATAAATCAAGTATAATTGGTTAGTTGTCCCTGAGGGATCTGATCCTGAATTAATTTCATTTAAATTTTTGGCACTACTTTAATTTATGATATACCTTAACACTGAATTATTTTTATTCATGGACATGATTTCTTTAGAGACCATTAGTGGTGGCCTATTGAGTCAATGTCACACCTTGTTCAGTATATCATTGTGTACCCAAACAGATCTCTCGGTTGTAGGATAGGTTGGACTATTCTCTATGTTTTTTTCTTTTCTAAAATAGGACCAAATATGGGAGCAAGGTAGTAATAGATGAGAATGTACTCAATCTTCCATATGAAGTTGGAGACTTTTTTATTTATATTTTTTATTCTAGTCATGATCCTGTATTACCAACATTATGTCAGTTTCTTGTACACATTATCAAGTGCGTTCATGGTTTGTATTTATTTATTATAGATTTACAATGATTATTATCTTTCATTATTCAATTATTTATTATATTCAACTATTCCATTATTTATTTTCATTCACTTTTTATTTATTATATATACTATTGTTATAATATAATCATAAGGGTATAGTATCCCCATTATGCCACCTTTATACCATCACCTCTAGTTAGTATCCTATGGAGTATAGGGAGGAACACTTTAGGCTATGTGGTGACCTTTCTATAGGAACTGATTCAGTGGCTCCCAAATCAAGATATTATAGTTAGTGAGTTGGGAACCATAACTGATTTAGTACTTTAAAATAAGTTCATAACTAGTAGAATATAATGACAAGTTATATATTTATAATTGTAATCAATTAAGGATCTCACAGTTCAAGCGAATAACATTTCTATTATTATATTACATCTTACTATTTTCCTTGATAATTTTCATTTATATTCATATAGGAACATTCTTACTAATGGGAATGACTAATAAAAATGATAAATAAATATTATACTCTCTTTTATGACTTGTGAGGATGTTTCCATTAATAAAATATATTCTTTTCCCCATCGGTGTGATTAGTGAATATAATCCTTATCTAATTATCTTCCCTCTTATTATGACATTAGTTAAATTTTTTCATATTCAAAAGTTAAAATATTCCATTTAGGTGTAAAATAGTGAGTATTTTCACCCATTATATTTTACCTCTATGTTTGGATTCTAAGTATTTCTCCCTTAAAAAGTTCTTTTTTGAGTTATACTCTATTTTGGAAGGATCCCATGATGGTGTCTAGGTACAAATTTTTATTTTATTTATTTAATAATTCCTGAGTGATTTACTCTTTAATTGAAATTATATTTTATATATTTTTACATGTATTGGGGAAACCATTTATCTATACTTCATGAAAATATAATTATATTTAATGGTTAAATAGTGAGAGAGATTTGGTGTTATGGGGAATATCCTACTCATTATTTTATACTAACACTATATATACACATATGGTCACATTTCATCAGTATAGATTTATAGGTCTATAAATATGTTGGTTATGCATGATATGTGATTGGGTTGATGATTAGTGGAGACTAGGGATGGAGTCGATATATAATTTTCATAAATAACATTTATATATTCATATCCATGTGTTATAATCTGAGATATATTTGGATAAGATTATATCTACATTATTGATTCATAATAATATTGTATTTTATACACTATATTATTAGTATATTTGATTTTAATTAAATTTATAGATTATTAAGTCTTATTTATATTCATTTTGGTCATAGTTGTCTTTAAATGTTTTATAAAATGTATTATGTTATGCATAAAAATGATAAATTATTTATTTGTTTCAAGTTAATTTTGAGTATTTCAAAATTAAAAATACATCATGTAAAATTTTAAATAGAATTAATTATTGAAGTGATTACTATATATATATATAGAATATCATCCCTAAAAATTATAAATTGATCATAGATACTAATTTATAAACATTATAGATTATGGGAAACACTTTAATCTCAATGGATTATTCTCTTTGGTAATTGTTTATATTCCAAGCATGCATAATTATATGATTTTTATCATATTTTTTTGAAATCTATATTACTATTGGACCTTAACCAGTGATGAGTTAAATTTTTGATGATTAATGACACACACATATCATTGATCAAACATGGATTATTATTTTTTTCTTATTACATGAGTTCATCCAATAATATGGGATGAGAAAATATTGTAATATTACATAACTCTGTGAATCCTCTACTTTTTAGTTCTCACCCTTTGATCATAAATTTACCTTGATTGAAATAAATGAAGCATTAATCCTATTATATTGTTATCCCATTAACTCATCTTCATATTTTTAATGGAGAAGCTAAAGAAAACTAGACCTCCCTTGAGCTGAATAAGTATAGTAGCATGGATGAAAGGGTGGGGAATATGAATATTGATAGTAATATATATTATAATCATCCACATGATGATTAAATTATGTTTTTATATGTGTCTCAAAATTTACAACATAACCATGTGGAGGGTAATAAGAAAGTATGCCAAATTGAAGACAAATTCCTACACTTGAGTAATAAAAAATTAAGAACCAATTTGTTGACATAGAAGGATTTATTTTTGTACAACCTAAGGTATCTCTCTAATGTATTGATTATTCAAAATTGTAGAGAGTGATAATTATCAGATCCTTAGGTGATTATCTTAGAGAAACTAATCATCCCTCCCTAGTTAGAATTTGATGTGGACACTTTCTCATCTTAAAATGAATATGATATTGAAGATGTTAAAAAGATTAAAAATTATGCACATGTTATTAAAGAAATTGTTAAGGAAGAATTGTGTACTAGGATTGAGGAATAATAAAGGTGGTATTTTCTAGATATCATAATAAGAAGATAAGTATGGATGATTTACCAAATATTAGAGAACACGTTTTTTGTAGAGTTGAATCTAAAATTAAAGTGAATTATACTTTTTATTACCCTCATATTCCTCAATAAAAACAACATTTTCTTTTGTATATTTCTTTATCATGGATACTAGATGTACTACCTTAGTTTCCACAATTTAGGATTTAGTTGGGATTCATTATTTCCTTTATCAAATCATTTATATGGTGAAATTGTTTTAATTTATAAGGGATCATTCTTGATGATAAACTCATGATGTGGCTTAATAATTCTTGGTATTCTCTCTATTGTTGTTGATATTGGTGTTTATTCATGGTCCTGTATTGTTTTAAATAATGACTCAATGATCACACTATTATTTATTTATGTTTGGATTAGAGACCAATGGATTTTTATGGTAATATTTTTACACAGCTCTAATCTACTACTCATGATAGATAATTGGGATATATACGGTTATCATTAATACTTTTTTACCCTTTATTATTTACTAATTTTCAGCTTCATTTAACAATATTAGTTTTGATTCTTCATTTGTATGGATTTTTTAGCATGAGTTTTCAAGGAATTATGAACTACTAAACTTTAGTGTTGTTATATTTTTTCCTGAATTAGTTCAACAATTAATTTCAATGATATAGGATATAGACTATCATGAGGATAAGAACTTCATTTTCACTTCTTTAAATGAATCTATAAGGAAATCATGTCATCCAATATAATGGGAAGTCACTGAGTTTTATATGATGTCATAAAAGAAATCATAATTTGAAGGAATTATAGGGTTTCCACATTACATTATATACCTACATTTGGGCTACAGATTATGTATAAAATGGAAGAATGACCACACACTCCCTATGATATTGAATTATTCTATTTTTTCACTAATTTATCCATAATTTTAGATATAAGTATAATCTCTTCCATTTTATTGATGGTGTAAAATATTTCAACATCATGTATTATTTGTAATTTCATTTAATCTTAATAAATTTCTTAGGGGTATAATTTTGGAAAAAAATTCATATATTGGGTCATTTTCACTTATAAATAACATTTTATATGGGGTATTATTGAATTTATGAGGATTTGTTCCCTTTTGAATTCTATAATTGGGGTTTTCTTGATGGATTTTTATTTTTCTATTTACTCTGATAATTGACATTTTTGAAAAAAAAATTGATCATTTTTTTGTTGTAGTTATATTTACTTAGAATACACATTTTCTTTGTAAATATTCATTTTAATGTTATTCATGTTTTTTAAGGGTAATTCCTCCTATTGTGTACATTAATATATTCAGTGCTAGTTTCCCACTAATAATTTACATTAATTCAGCTTAGGGAGGTACCTTTGGCATCATCAACTATCCTTATGGGTCTCTAATAGGTTCAGGATTGGTTGGATTCTAAATCCATTCATAAAGTCGATTCATTTCCTTTTTTATAATTTATTAACTGTTTTAATGGCCTTTACCACAATAAAAACATAAATAGAATATATATATAACCTATAAGATACATTATATATTATCACATTATTAAAATTACATTAATATCTTATATTGTTTTTTATTCCATGTGTTATTCCTAAATATTACCCTACGTTATTTGAAATATAAAACATCTAATATGTGTCTTTGATAAATATGTCCTTTCACATAATATTGTAAAAAATGTATATGTAAATTTCACCTCCTTATATATTTTAACATCACCAATATAACTCTTAATATTTTAAATATTTACTAAATCTTCCAAAACATATAATACTTAGAGAGAAAATACATGTTCCCTATAAAAAAATAAGGAATAAAAATACAATTCAAAATCATACAAATGGATATTACAATACCTGACATTACCAATTATGCTAAAATTTTATAAATTTATTAAAAAAACATAAAATATAAACATGTAATCCAGTTATAAGATCAACTATGTTTATTTTGGTCTAAAAATGTGTTCCATTTTCATTAATTGTTACAAAATAGACATATTAGGGTAATAATAACTATTTTCTTGATATGTTTCAATTATCTTACATGAAATTTCATAATGTTATTTTTTTGGTATATACGGTTAATATGATAAAAAATTAATTTTTAATTTCATATGTGCTATTTTTTAATTCACATTAATTTATATTATATATTTTTTGTTATCAAAACCCATTCATGTTCTTTATATGATGTATTAATTTCAAAAATGATAATCTACCTAGTTTAGTTTTCTTGAGATCTATTTTTCCCTTTTTTAGAGGGGCCTCCTTTCAGTTGATCTTTTTCAGGTATATCTATTGAAATATTTTTTTATTTATCCAATATATTTAGTACCTTCAAATATTCCATTATTTCATATATATTTTAGTTTCTATATTTTAATAATATTAAGTCTTCATCATAAGTTTGAAAACCTTATCCAAATTTTTTATCCTCTATAAATTTTAGTTGATATTATTCATTACAACACGTCACTTTTTCCATATGAAGTAACAAAAGATTAGTTTTAAAAATTATAATTTATATCCTTTAAAGTTTTTATATATATTATTTATTTGTAATTTAATATTTTATTTAATAAATCATTTTTAAAAAATTAATTTATATCATTTATAAATTTTAATTTATTCATGTTTGAAAATGTTGTTGACCCAAAATTATTATTTTCATCTAAAATTTTGATATATTTTTATATGTATGTTCTATATAAATTATATATTGGTGAATTTTATTTTATTTAGACTTTGTTGATGACTATATTACAATATTAAATATCAATAGGAAATTATCATAATAAATTTAATTGATCAAACCATATCATCTTGTTACCTTGAGAGTTTTGGGATTTGTATATGTCAGGAAGAGGTTTTTCTAATGACACAACATATGTTGCATATTATACTAAATTTAAACTAGAATTCACTTTATTACATTCATAAATATATTTTAATTTTATATTTTTAGTGCATTATTTCATAACACTTACATAACAACCCATATATCACAAGGTGAATAATTTTACTCAATATCCATTTTCCTAAAGATATAAAACTTTTAATTTAAAGCATGTTCTCTTTTCATGAAAAATCTCTAATACATTCCACATGGCATCTTATCATCCATTAACCATACTTAAACCCTATGAAAAAAAATTCAAACATGTTATGGGAACAAAAAACATCTTATGGGACTTAAATATAATGAAAGAAATTGTTAGTCCATGAATACATATACAAATTTTCTATTTTCAAAATAAAACATAGGTTCAGAATAATCATTGTATTACCTAATAAATCACCTATATTCCCAATTATTTTCGCAATTCATTTCATAATAAATTATATAATAAAAATATAACTCATAATTATTCCTTTTAATTCATTAAAAACTCATAATAACATTTTCACAATGTTACATTGTTCAACATTACGTCGTAGCATATACTTTCCTTTACTTTTGAAATCATCATATTTCAATCAAAACGATATCTAGTATAGATAAATCATATAGGTAACTTGAGGAATAATTTTCATATCTGTCACGACCCGTTCTCGGGGCCCGCGATGTGACTACCCCAAGCCCACCTTCCATAGGCCAGGGGATGGAGACTAGCACCAAGGTGTAATTCCCAGTAAAAAGGGAAGGCATTGCCTTTGTAAAGTAAACAAACACCATAGAGCAAGAAAGAAGAAGTAAAAACTAAGTAAAACTGGATACAACAGTAAGTGCGGAAAAGTAAGTGGGCCAGAATACAAACCCAATCTGAAAGCAAAGTACACTAAAAAAGGGATTACAGCAGCTGAAAAGTAAAGCCGCAGCCTCGAGCCGTCCACTGGAAGTCCCACCTGAAGGGTGGGTACAGAGAGCCTCCACAGCTCCTCGGGTCCAGTCGTCCGCTCCGAGTACACCCCGCCCAGTGGTCCACCTCCGGGTACCGACCTACTCCTCGTACCACAACCATGATCAGTACTGTCCATCATATGCAACCAACACAACGTAGAATGGGCATAGCCCGTGTAGGGGTGAGTACAAGCTACTCAGTAGGGACCCCGAGACCCCCGAAGGTCTCCCAGAATCCACAAAGGATAATACACAAAGGAAAGATACAATCACAAAGTAACATCTGACACTTCTTAGGTATATGCCCATACATATACCCAAGTCATCAATTCCAGTTCGGCTCCAACATCCGAGTTGAAGTACAACCCAGTCCATAGAGGAAATCACAACCTGATCCACTCAGGAAAGCATAACGTAATCCACATATGAAAGCAAGTCAAGATTCATCTCACACAGGTATACTTCTTCGTATGATGATAGAGATGATCAGATATAGCCACTGATTCATCTAAGCTGTCAGACCCACACAGGATCGATAGGTAATAACCCCCGCAATGACCCACAAAGGATCGATAGGTACTAACCCCCGCAATGACCCACACAGGATCGGACCCACACAGGATTTGTAGGCGCTGGCCCACACAGGACCGCTGAGCGCTGACCCACACAGGATTTGACCTACACAGGATTGGTAGCACTGATCCACTTAGGATCGTTGAGTGTTGTAGTCATCGTCGTCGAATCCACGGAGGATTTCTGTACAGTCGTCATCGTCGTCACAGTCGCAACTAGCTCTAGGGTTCCCGCACACAGCAAGATCGTTCGGGAGGGTCTGCTCCACGAACCGAGGGGCTGATACATCAACTGACACATAGTCTGGAGTTGATGTATCCAAAAGTTCCGTATCGTCAACAGGAACTCAACGTCACAGACGGTGCGTCAATCGGACGTCCGGTCTGAGAGTTATTGGTTTTTTCGTCCCAGGGGCCCAGTTGGTTTTTAAATCAAAACCAACCCGGCTGTACTCCAACTATGTCCAAACCTCGATTGGAGTAATCCAAAAGGTCCGTCTCACTAAGAGGAATCCATCAAAGTTGACAGCACGTCAATCGGACATCCGGAGCTCCAGTTATAAGTGTTTCTGCTCCGAGGGACCGATTGGTTTCATGTTCGAACCAACCTGGCCGAACTTAAAGTACTTCGAAACCTTGAGTTTAATATACAAAAATGACCGTCTCGATCCAAGGATCGCTACGCAACTGACGGTGCGTTGATCGGAGGTCCGTAGCCCAAGTTATGGGAAACAGACCGAAAAAGTACGGTATTAGGGGGTTCGAGCCCGGTCCGACCCAGCCCAGTACCCCTGGGTCGGCCCGAACCCGGTCGACCCGACCCGAGTCCGGGTCCGGCCCGCTTGGGCGCGGCCCGGTCTGGCGGTCCGGCCGGGCGGCTCGGCCCGGCACGCTAGCGCTAGCCCCGCAGGCGCGCAAAGGGGCGTCGCCCCCTTGAATGAAACCGCGGCCCCGCGCGGGGGCCTCCCCTTACAAACAGACGCGCCCGAGCACCGCGCCCCGCCTCCCTCGGTCCCGCGCAGTCGTAGGACCAGTGGCCTGCCGCCGCGGCTTCAGTCGTGGCGGCCCTTCCCGGCGGCGCGCCGGGCGCCACCGCCGACGCTGGTGGAGTTTTCTGCGGACCACCGGACGAGCTCCGGTGGTCATTTTTGCCTGCCGTCTTCGCCAACGGCCCTCCCGGGACTGGTTCTTCACTGCGAAGACTTCAAAACGCCCTTGCGGCCTGCTTCGTCGTTGCCCACCGATCCGCACACCAAGAACGAAGAAACTATGGGTTCGGACTTGTTCGTTGGTCCGCACCCACCATTTTAGCGGTTTAAAAAGGCTTCTGACAAAAATTTAAACACATGCCGAGGGTATAAATCACATGGATTAAATTGAACCAAAACCCCTACCTCAAGCGTCGTCGAGCGAGGGTTCGTCGCGGAATTGCACGTCGCGGAAGAAGGAACATCACAGAAGAAGCATCGCGGAAGAAGGGTCGTCACGTCACGGAGAAAGGATTCTTCGCATCATGTTGTTGATCTATGAGGATCAGGTGTTCTTTTCGACCTTCATTGGAGGTTGGCGTTCTTCGCGTTCTTCGAGTTCTTCGTGTTCTTTGCGTTCTTCGTCGAGGAAGATGAAGATCTTAAAACCTCCCCTCTTTCGCCCAAACCCTCTCAACATAACCAGACTAATAAAATAAGAGTTTTCTTATTTTATTTCTCAAGACATGTGTTTTAAAAATCAAAAACGAATCAAAAAATTAAGTGAATTAATTGCAACGCTTAAACCGCCAAATTAATGTGGCGTTTATTAACTAGAATAAACGCAAGGTTTGACTTCATTAAAAAGAGGGTGCGGGTGCGTTACTTAATTAAAGGAGGGGGTTTAGGAAGAAAATAAACGGTGGGGCTCATGTGGGCCCCACCTCACAAATATCCTACCAAGTGGGTAGGATATTGTGGGTCCCACATCATCCACTTAACTTAAGTTAAGCAAAATAAAATAAAAATCGGTTGCACCACTTTTATATTATTCCTTAACTTAACCCCTAAAATTAAAAACCACACCCGAGAAAACGCAACTCCGGAAAAGGTGTTTCTAAGAAATTACCGGCGATGTGATTCAATCGGTGCCCTCGGAATTCGATTCCGAGCACCAGTTCAAATGTTAGAAAAACTCTCTCATTCGTTCACTGAACGTACCCAAGCTAAACTTTAGAAATTGATTCTGGGAACATCGGGCCTCAGAATCAGGTGCCGTCAGAAACTACATTCTTGTAAAATTCCAAAGAAAATTAAGAAAAAAATTTCCTTGAATTTTACGGGTCTTTACATCACTCCCACCTCAGGTATTTACGTCCCCGTAAAGATACATCAAAAACTAGAAAAACAAAAGTGGGTACTGAGCACGCATCTGAGTCTCCCGCTCCCAAGTGCTCTCTTGGAGGTTCCCGTGCTGCCATCGGATGCGTACTAGATGAATCGACCATCCACGTAGGACCCGCTCCTGTCAATCCTAAATCTCCACTGGGACCTCTGCAAAATTCTCCCCATCATCAATGTCTAGCTCCCCATGGTCAATGATATGTGTCGGGTCGTGCACATATCTCCTTAGCTGGGATACGTGGAAGATGTCATACACCCGGTGTAACTGAGGTGGTAGAGCCAGGCAATAAGCCACCTTTCCAATCCTTCTAAGGACCTGGAATGGTCCAATGAAGCATGGAGACAACTTTCTACCTTGGCCAAATCTCTATAATCCACGTCGAGGTGAGACCCGCAAGAAGACGTGGTCGCCATCCTCGAACTCAAGTGGCCTCCGCCTCCTATCAGCATAAGACTTCTGCCAGCTCTGAGCTGTTCTCATTCGCTCCTGGATGACCTGGACCTTCTCTGTCATGGCCTGGACCATCTCCGATCCCACAAGTCCTGACTCCCCAGGGTCTGTCCAGCACAGCGGTGATCTGCAAGGTCGACCGTACAACGCCTCGTATGGTGTCATCCCGATGGTGGAGTGGTAGCTATTGTTGTATGCGAACTCCACCAAGGGTAGGTGGTCCTCCCAACTATGACCAAATTCGAGGAAACATGGGTGGAGCATGTCCTTGAGAGTCTGAATGGTTCTCTCTGTCTGACCATCTGTCTGAGGGTGAAAGGCGGTGCTCAGACGTAGTTGTGTCCCGAATGCCTCCTGCAACCCCTTCCAAAGCCGGGAAGTAAAGCGAGCATCTCGATTGGATACGATAGATGATGGCACACCATGAAGCCATACAATCTCCTAAACGTAGAGGCGTCCCAAGATCTCCACTAAGCCATGCTCTCTGATGGGTAAGAAGTGAGCCGACTTGGTGAGTCGGTTGACAATCACCCAAATGGAGTCGTGACCTCTAGAAGTGCGTGGAAGTCCAGTCACGAAGTCCATAGATATCCCATCCCACTTCCACTCCGGGACCTCCAAGGGTTGCACCAAGCCTGCTAGTACCTGGTGCTCTGCCTTCACCTGCTGGCAGGTGAGGCATCGAGAAACGAACTCTGCCACAGCCTTCTTCATGCCCGGCCACTAGTGTTGTTGTCTGAGATCCTGGTACATCTTCGCCACTCCAGGATGTACCACCAATGGGGAAATGTTAAACTCTCTCATCACCTCCTCTCGTAAAGCAACTGGTACCAAGGTACATCCTCTAAAAAGGACATCGTGCTCTCCTCCCATGGATAATCCATCAGGTGCCTGTCCTGAGGATATCTGCGCACACCGTGTCTCACAGTCATTGTCCCCACGTTGTGCCTCTCTGACCCACTACAGTAGTGGAGGAGTCACTATGAGTGACTGAAGGAAAGTTTCCCCATCTATATCCACAAAGGATATCTGCAAAGCGGCTAGCTGCTCTGTCGCCTCCCCAATTAGCTGAATGCTCGTCCTCCTGCTGAGAGCATCGGCTACCATGTTCCCCTTTCCAGGAGTATAGACTATCTCAAAGTCATAGTCCTGGAGGAACTTGAGTCGTCGTCGCTATCTCATGTTCAGGTCCTTCTGCGAGAATATGTACCTGAGACTCTAGTGTCAGAATATACTGTAAAGCGCTCTCCCATCAGATAGTGTCACCACATCTTCAGAGCGAAGACCACTGCTACTAACTCCAGGTCATGGGTAGCGTAGTTCTGATCATGCTGCCTCAACTGTTGTGATCCATAGGCAATCATAGCCCGCTCCTGCATCAGGACACATCCGAGTCCGGTCCCTGATGCATCGCAGTAAACTGCATACCCAACTCCCTCCTACGGTAGCCTCAAGATAGGTGCGCTGGTCAATCTCTGTCTCAGCTCCTGGAATATCTGCTGACATCTGTCTGACCACACAAAGGGTTTCCCCTTCTTCGTCAAAGATGAGAGTGGTGTCGCAACTCTGGAGAAGTCTGGCACAAATCTCCGATAGTACCCATCTAGTCCCAAGAAACTTCGCACCTCCGTCACGCTCCTAGGTGGCTCCCAAGATAGCACTACCTCGATCTTCGAAGGATCCACCGCAACTCCCGCCTCAGAGATGACATGTCCCAAGAAGTGGACCTCGGGTATCCAGAACTGAAACTTCGAGAGCTTACCATAAAGTTAGTGCTCTCAGAGTGTGTCCAGTACAACCCGCAAGTGTTAGGCATGCTCCTCCTCAGTCGTCGAGTATATCAAAATGTCGTCGATGAAGAACATGACAAATCGATCGAGGTATGGCTAAAAGATCCTATTAATGAGGCCCATGAACACTACTAGAGCATTGGTTATGCCTAATGGAATAACCAAGAACTCATAGTGGCCATACCAATATCTGAAGGTCGTCTTCTGCATGTCCTCATCCCAAACTCTGAGCTGATGATAGCCTGATCTAAGGTCTATCTTTGAGAACCACCGTGATCCCTTGAGCTGATTGAAGAGGTAATCAATCCTTGGTAGAGGATACTTGTTCCTCACTGTCACCTGGTTTAGGCGATGATAGTCGACAGAAAGTCGCAAGCTCCCGTCCGCCTTCTTGGCGAACAATATCGGGGAAGCCGAGGGTGAAACACTGGGTCGGATGAATCCCTTGCCCTGCAAGTCCTCCAACTATACCCGTAGATCTCGAAGCTCCATGGGGGCCATCCGATATGCTGGAGTGGATATCAGGGCTTTCCCAGGGTACAGGTCAATATAAAAGTCTACCTCTCTGCGAGGAGGTAGTCATGGAACGTCGTCGGGGAAAACGTCCGCATACTGATCTACCACTTCAGGAAAACCAGGACTCTGCACGTCAACTGCTCCTAGGATGAGGCTATCCAACTGATGAGTGGTGGGTTTTCCTTTCCTCTGCGAGAGTCCATCCTGTGCTGTGAAGGCTCCCTTCTCGCCGGTGAAGGTGAACCTGCTCCCGTCGGTGCATACACACCGCACCTTGCACCTAATATAGTCAATCTGAGCAAGGACTGTAGATAACCAATCCATGACCAAGATGACGCCGTAAGGCCTCGACGCCACTACAAGAAGATCTCAGCCAAAGCTCTCGCCTCCTAGACTAAGCTCACATTGCCGGCATCAGTGCGTAATCGTCGAGTCTGCTCCCGTAGGAGTCTCTAGCCGTAAGGATCGAGCCAACGGCTTTGTCAGAATCTACGAGCTTCAAACAAGGGTAGCGGCTATGAAATAATGACTTGCTCCTGTGTCTATAATAACTGAAGAAAGGGTGGAATAGACACATATAGTACCTTGAATAATCTCTATCACGCCGTGGTCGTAGGCCTCCGCTGCCTAGAGTTGTGCCTATCTCTGCCCGCCAGCTCCTTGTGGTCGGGGTGGACCTCCTGGTGGTGGTGGTGGTAGAGTCTCAAAGCGTCACCCACCACCTGCTGCTCAGCTAGATCCTCTGCCTCGTCTGCCTTCTCCCTACGGACTGCCATGGTCGACCCTCTGCCTCTACCTGGGTGGTCTTTCAACCGTCTGTTGATCCTCGGTACGGCGAGTCGGGCAGTCACGAGCCATGTGGCCCTGCCCGCCACATGCGTAGCACTGTTTTCCTCTCGAAAGACTGGCTCCACGCTGTGTGCCCCACACCACTGAGCCAGTGTCCTGAGGTCGTCTGCCTGAGGGTCTGGTCTACCTGGACCCATGAGTTATCCGTCGACTGCCTGCTGTAGAAGACTCTGCTACGTGCTGCCCTGCGGTAGGTCTCGCCACTGATGAAGGCTCAGCAAGGAAGATCTCGATGAGAAGGGCTCGCTCCAGTACCCCTGCCTGTGTCGGAATGCTGAGGGAGATCAATTATGCCCTGATCTCATGCCTCAATCCCTGCTCGAAGGTTTGGGCCTAGAAGAATGGGTCTCGTACCATGTCCGTCGAATAGCGCGAGAGATCGGTAAATCTCACCGAGTACTGGGCGACCGTCAAACTGCCCTGCCGCAGCTGTAGAAGCTCTTGGATGCACACCACACAGAGGGTGGCTGGGACAAACTTCGAGCGAAAGAGGCTCTCAAAGTCCGTCCATATGAGAGATGTCTCGTCGTGCACCTAGAGCATCAAGCTCCACCATCTGCCTGCTGCCGCGTGCAGGAGGCTCGCTGTGAGGATCACCATGAGGTCTGCTGGTGTCCTCACTAACCTGAAAACTCGTACAACTGCCTCCATCCAATCATCGGTTGCCTGAGGGTCTGTCTCCCCGCAGAACCTGGGCGGTCACTGATGCTAAAACTCGTGTAGTGCACTAAGGCAATGTGCATCGTCAGCAGTTGGGGCTGGTAGCATCGGTGGCTCGGCAGGTAGAGGTACTACCGGTGCCTCTGCTGTCAAAGGGCCATGTACTAAGGCCTCATCGCTCGGTGGGCTGTCATCACGTACAACACTCGGAACCCTAGCTAGCTGCCATCGTGGGGCCATCCTGAAAGAAACAGGTTCGCCACGGTCAAACAGTATACCCGGTGAGCTGACACAAAGTAATCACAAAGAAAACTTGAAACACACATGCAATCAATGTTTTCGTTCATTAAGTCGGAAATCAGAAGTAAGGGTCCTGGTGTACGGATACGTCGGTCGCCGCACCAACACTAGAATCTCTGGACTGATAACCACACTCAATACTCTTAACACTATTGCTTCACATAGAAAAAGATCAGAGTCCTGAGTTCTGCGGTATAACTGAACTCCTCTGATACCAATTTGTCACGACTCGTCCTCGGGGCCCATGCCGTGACTACCCCAAGCCCACCTTCCATAGGACAAGGGTTGGCGACTAGCACCAAGGCATAATTCCCAGTAAAAAGGGAAGGCATTGCCTTTGTAAAGTAAACAAACACAACAGAGCAAGCAAGCAGAAGTAAACACTAAGTAAAAACTAGGTACAACAGTAAGTGCGGAAAAGTAAGTGGGCTAGAATACAAACCCAAGCTGAAAGCAAAGTACACTGAAAAAGGGAGTACAGCAACTGAAAAGTAAAGCTGTAGCCTTGAGCCATCCACTGGAAGTCCCACCTGAAGGGTGGGTACAGATAGCCTCCACAGCTCCTCGGGTCCAACCGTTCGCTCCGAGTACGCCCCGCCCAGTGGTCCACCTCCGGGTACCGACCGGCTCCTCGTACCTCAACCATGATCAGCGATGTCCATCGTCTGAAACCAACACAATGTAGTGCGGGCATAGCCCATGCAGGGGTGAGTATAAGATACTCAGTAGGGACCCCGAGACCCCCAAAGTTCTCATAGAATCCACAAAGGATAATCCACAAAGGAAAGATACAATCACGAAGTAACATCCGACACTGCTTAGGTATATGCCCATACATATACCCAAGTCATCAATTCTAGTTCGGCTCCAACATCCGTGCTCAAGTACAACCCAGTCCACATAGGAAATCACAACCCGATCCACTCAGGAAAGCATAATGTAATCCACATAGGAAAGCAAGTCAAGATTCAGCTCACACAGGTATACTTCTTCGTATAATGATAGAGATGATCAGATATAGCCACTGATTCATCTAAGCCGTTGGATCCACGCAGGATCGATAGGTACTAACCCCCGCAATGACCCACACCGGATCTGACCCACACAGGATCGATAGGTAACTAACTCCCGCAATGACCCACACAGGATCGGACCCACACAGGATCTGTAGGCGCTGGCCCACACAGGACCGCTGAGCGCTGACCCACATAGGATCTGACCCATACAGAATTGGTAGCACTGATCCATGTAGGATCGCTGAGTGTTGTAGTCGTCGTCGTCGAATCCACGAAGGATTTCTGTACAGTCGTCATCATCATCGCAGTCGCAGCCAGCTCTAGGGTTCCCGCACACAGCAAGCTCGTTCGGGAGGGTCCGCTCCACGAGCCGAGAGGCTGATACATCAACTAACACATAGTCCGGAGTTGATGTATCCAAAAGTTCTTTATCCTCAACAGGAACTCAACGTCACAGACGGCGCGTCAATCGGACGTCCGGTCTGAGAGTTATTGGCTTTTTCGTCCGAGGGGCCCGGTTGGTTTTTAAGTCAAAACCCACCCGACCGTACTCCAACTGCATCCAAACCTCGAGCGTAGTAAGCCAAAAGGTCCGTCTCACTAAGAGGAATCCATCAAAGTCGATGGCACGTCAATCAGACGTCCGGAGCTCCAGTTATAAGCGTTTCCGCTCCGAGGGCCCGGTTGGTTTCGTGTACGAACCAACCCGGCCGAACCCAAAGTACTCTGATACCTTGATTGTAATATACCGAAACGACCGTCTCAATCCAAGGATCTCTACTCAATTGATGGTGCATTGATCGGAGGTCCGTAGTCTAAGTTATGGGCAACAGACCGAAAAAGTCCGGTATTAGGGGGTTCGTGCCCAGTCTGACCCGGCTTGGTACCCCATGGGTCAGCCCGAACCGGGTCGACCCAACCCGGGTCCGGGTCTGGCCCGCTTGGGCGTGGCCCGGCCCAGCTGGCGCGGCCCGACCTGGCGGTCCGGCCAGGCGGCTCGGCCCGGCGTGCTGGCGCTGGCCAAGCGGCCACGCAAAGGGGCGCCGCCCCCTTGAATGAAACCGCGGCCCCGCGTGGGGGCCGCCCCTTTCTAACGGATGCGGCTGAGTGTCACGTCCCGCCTCCCTCGGTCTCGCGCGGTCACTGGACCAGTGGCCTGCCGGCGCGGCTTCAACCGCGGCGGCCCTTCCAGGCAGCGCGCCGGGCGCCGCCACCTCCTGGCGGCCGGCTGGTGTCGGCCGCCGGTGGAGTTTTCCGCGGTCCACCGGACGAGCTCCGGTGGTCAGTTTTGCCTATCGTCTTCGGCAACGGCCCTCTCGGAACTGGTTCTTCACTGCGAAGACCTCAAAATGCCCTAGCAGCCTGCTTCGTCATCGCCCGCCGATCCGCACACCAAGAACGAAGAAACGGTGGGTTCAGACTTGTTCGTTGGTCCGCACCCACCGTGTTAGCGGTTTAAAAAGGATTCCGAAAAAAAATTAAACACATGCTGAGGGTATAAATCACATGTATTTAATTGAACCAAAACCCCTACCTCAAGCGTCGTCGAGCGAGGGTTCGTCGCAGAATTGCACGTCGCAGAAGAAGGAACGTCATGGAAGAAGCGTCGCGGAAGAAGGGTCGTCGCGTCGCGGAGAAAGGATTCGTCGCCTCGCGTCATCGATCTCCAAGGATCCGGCGTTCTTTTCGACCTTCATTGGAGGTCGACGTTCTTCGCGTTCTTCGCGTTCTTCGCATTCTTCGTCGAGGAAGATGAAGATCTTCAAACCTCCCCTCTTTCTCCCAAACCGTCTCAACACAACCAGACTAATAAAATAAGAGTTGTCTTATTTTATTTCTCAAGCCATGCTTTTTAAAAATCAAAAACGAATCAAACAATTAAGTGAATTAATTGCAATGCTTAAACCTCCAAATTAATGAGGCGTTTATTAACCAGAATAAACGCAAGGGTTGACTTCATTAAAAATGGGGTGCGGGTGCGTTACTTAATTAAAGGAGGGGGTTTAGGAAGAAAAGAAATGGTGGGGATCATGTGGGCCCCACCTCAAAAATATCCTACTAAGTGAGTAGGATATTGTGGGTCCCACATCATCCACTTAACTTAAGTTAAGCAAAATAAAATAAAAATCGGTTTCACCACTTTTATTTTATTCCTTAACTTAACCCCAAAAATTAAAAACCACACCCGAGTAAACGCAACTCCGGAAAAGGTGTTTCTAAGAAATTACCGGCGCTGCAATTCCATCGGTGCCCTTTTAATTCGATTCCGAGCACCGGTTCAAAAGTTAGAAAAACCCGCTCATTCGTTCACTGAACGTACCCGAGCTAAACTTCGGAAAATGATTCCGGGCACACCGGGCCTCGGAATCAGGTGCCGTCAGAAACTGCATTCTTGTAAAATTCCAAAGAAAATTAAGAAAAAAATTTCCTTGAATTTTATGGGTCTTTACAATATCACACTTAACTGTCATAGTTATACATGTACTAACTATCATAGTCACGCATGAAATAACTATCATGGTGATACTTAGAAAAAACATCACAGTATATTACAATATTCTCTTAGAACAAAACTAATATGTTAACACTATCCCTTTTACAAATGAATTATAGATCTATAATTGGATGACACACCCATGGTTTATAACTTAACCACCCATCCTCATTAACGATGGCCAGTATTAGTGACAAAATACATTAAATCCTACAACATAATAACATACTTTACATCCATAAAGAATCATTTTTAGATATTGATATATCAATAATATTTTAAAAAACTTTTTAAAAATAATGATAACATTGGAAAGTATGTTTTTTTATTTTAATAAAATATATAATCCTATAAAGTAATTCAAAAATAGAATAACTATTATTGTGGGGGAAAGGACATTGTCACTATATATGTTAAAATTGAACATTCCTTTTTTATTTTTGTAGATAATAATGAAACATTCCACAAAAGGATTTCTTTTGAAATTTTATGAAATAAATTCAAAAACCAAAATAAATTTACATTTATAATTCACCTATTTTCACATAAAAAATTCATAAAATACATTAAAAATATGTATGTGGAAGAAAAAGATATTTTAAAGGGAAAAAATAAAAAAAACATTCTTTTTTAAAGTCCCTTACCTTGAGTCTGACTTGTCATATAAGATCATTATCTTCTTAAAAAATAAACGTGGGATAATTATTAACTTTCTCAATAACTATTTTCATGTTTATTATTCCATTTATTTTATCCCTTACTATTCTATATTTAATTATTAATTAATAAAATTCACATTGGATTTTTTGACGATATTAGTTTCATAAGTCTAAAATGGTTTCAGTAAAATATGGTAAAATATACCATTATATCATTATTTATACAATAATAATCATGAAATAATTATAATTCTTATACATCAATTATATTTTTAAATCCAATATTAAAATATGGTTATGAAAAATGTCTTATGTTACAATCATAGAGAATACAGGTCGTACATATGCATGAGTAACATTTACATTTCCAATTATCCTCATAAAAAAAGATTGTATCATTTTATATTTTAAAAATTATTATAATATCAAAAATATTACATTATTTATTTAATTATACTTATATATATTGTTGGTCGGAGTGGATACTCAAGAGGGGGGTGAATTGAGTTCCAATTAAAATTTATGTTAAAAAATATTTCTCTTAAAATCCCCTAATTTGAAAACAAAGTTAAACTGTAGTGAATCTATACAGAGTGTAAATGTTCAATTAGTTTCCCAAAGATTGATTAGGTCTCAGTTAACTTAATTTGAAGATTAAATTAACTTTTGAAACTAACTTACTAGTTTACAATAAGTACAAACACTTTCTAATTTAACTATCAAAGTAGCTTTAAAATAGTTTTGTATTTCAAAGTAATAAGCAGTGAAATATGTAATAAATGTATAGTATACTTATAGACCTAAATTAAAATTCACAGCAAAGTTAACCAAGAGGTTCAGTCTCAAGATGAGACTTAGTCCTCTCAACAATTTATATAAATTGATCCACACCCTAGATCGGGGGTAAACAACAGTACACTACTGTCCAGGTACAAAGACCTATACCACAGTTCTTCGTGGGGAAAACAAAAAACAGCATACAAGCTGTTCAGGTCTTACTCGACCTCTACCACCATCCACAGTGGGAAACAAAAGAGTTATAGAGTTTGAGTGAGGATTTAAGAATCCTCCAGTTTAGCACAGGAGACAGTGTGTGTGTAAAATAAACAGGGTACACACACTGCTCAAAAATGTAAAGATAGAAACACTAAGAGAAGTATGATTGAGTTTAGAAATGCTTTAGTGATTAGCAGTGCAGCTCTAGACTCGTTTGGTTTATCATAAAAGCTTCTGAGTCCTTCTTTGGTTTTTCTCAGAAAACAGAGTGTCGTTTTCTTCTTTGATTCTTGGTCCAGCTTATCAGCCTAAGAGAATGAAATGTTTGTTGTAGTTCTTCACTCAAGATGCATCTTGTGTTCTCCTCTAGAATAAGTTTCTTCGTGTATGTTCAGGAATCTTGGAGTATGGATGTAGACTAGAGAAAAATGCTCCACATTTTAATGCTTGTTCAGCTCTTGTCTCTTTCACCCTTTGTGTGTCTTCTTAGTGCCTTTCGTGTAACATGCATCATGTCATCCAGTGTTCTCTTTCCATACCTTTATAACTTTCGGCTCTGGAAGAAAAGAATAATCACCTTTTGCATGGGTACTAGGTACGGTTCCCTGACATGCAACAGAAATCATTAAATAACACTAACTGCATTAAAACCATCAAATGTATTCGTTAGCTAAATAAATAAATATTATGAAGAGTATAGGGTTTGACTGGTTGGTCAATTATTAGTAGCCTTCTACTGGTAGACGTGCACGGTGGATCTTGTGTCAAAAAACCTTCCATCGATAGATCTTTTGAACTTGCATCGATAGCTCATATACCGGTGACTTTAGTTCCATCGGTAGATCTTGTTATCGGTAGCTCTTTGATCCATCGGTAGTTGTCTCTCCATCGGTAGCTCTTTGCATCAGTATTCTATCAGTAGACTTATACTATCAGCAGACTTCTATCGGTAGCTCGATATATCGGTGACTATACTTTTATCGATAACTATCTGTGAACTGGCTCTATCGATAAACTTTTGTCTATTGGTAGCTCTGGTCTGTCTGTCGGTAGCTCGGTAGACTATTTCTATCAGTAGACTTCCTCATATCGGTAACTACTGGTAGACATGCACATCGGTAGCTCATCTATTCTGTCTGTAGACTTTGTGTCTGTTTACTGGTAACTTTGTTTATATCAGTGACCTTAGTGTAATGGTGACTCTGTCTATTGGTAGATTAAGTCTATCGGTAGACTAAGTACCGGTAGCTCTATACCAGTAGCTATAACACTTGTCTGTTTTATGCAAAACACATCCGAATGGGTTAGAATAACTTCATAACTCATATAAACATAGATATACATGGATTAACATATATCAAGGATCATTTTAATATTATTATCATCTTGATCACAGATTGAACGAATTAATATATAGGAAATCATTAGATTGAGATTACCAAAGTATATGAATGAATAATTGGGATTATCAAAACAAGTGAGGTCAACAATATCCCCCTTTTGATAATCACAACTTATGATATTATCATTTAAAAAAAATTATATCAGAGGATATATAATTAAACTCAATTTTCTCAGAGAAAACAATATGGTATAAAACATAATTTATCTGAGATAGAATTAAATGTATCAGAGATAAAAGAAAAAACCATGATATCAGAGGAAAAATTAAGTGGTATCAGAGAACATCAGAGAACTAAATGAAATGATATCAGAGGATGAGAATAAAGGCACTGGTATTAGAAGATGAAATCCAGAGGTATCAAAGGGGAAAATCATGATAGCTCTTAGATAAAATTGCTCCCCCTTTCATTAATATTTCTCCCTCTGAGTGAATATGTCTTCCTCTTTTGATACTTAGAGATTATTTCTCATCCTTTGTAAAATATTTCTCCCCCTTTGTGATAATAAAAAAGTGGGAAATAATAAAAAAATGTAACAATAGGAATAGAATAAAATTACTTGTATTAAATGTGACAAAAAAAGGTACAAAGACAGAAAACAAAATACATTGGATTCCTATCAAATAGTCCAGCCACTTGATCAACTCACATCCTCAACGTGAGATTTTACCTTGGGGTCGGAAGAGGATTAAGGTGGTGAGGATTCTGGTGAAGGTTTAGGAATTCCTGAAATGACCACAGAAGGCTGACCAACTGACATTGTGCCTGGCATCAACATACAGAGGCAGGCAAAGCAGGAGGGACAATTACTGGCCTGGCATCAACATGCAAAAAGGGCAGTAAAAGATTTCTAAAATCCATAATGATTCCTCCCCCTCTCTCCATAGTGGATATGAAGTCATACTTGTTCTCCATAAACTTTTCCAAAGCTGGAGTCAATTCTCTTAGCTTGCTAACCTGATCTTTGAAGGCTTGATTGACAGGAGGCAGTTTCATATTCTCAATCAGAAGCTTGAAATGACTGGTCATTTGGGTCTTTGTGTAAATTTTGGAGAAGTAGGAGTCCACCTTTTCTTTCAATTCTTTGTGAGAGGTAGAGGCTTCTCTCATGTAGTCTTAGACTATCTTCATAATTTCTCTGGCTAAATCTCTGGTAGAGAGAACAACTTTGCTCAGCTCAGATGAGTCCACAGAGCCACTGGTTGAGGCAGAACCAAGCTCCTCTTTCATTATAGCTCAAATTTTATTCAAATCCATCGAAGGTTTAGATTCAAGAGAATCAACAGAGAAAGATATAGTCTCTTTGAAGCTTTTGGTCAATCCACTGATAAGATTTTGAACATCAGATTCCTGGGTTTTAATATGATCTTTCATAGAAGTTTTGAAACCTTCAAATACTGAAACCATCTGGCTTACAACACTCTTCACATAAGCTAAGTCCTTATCTGCTTGGGATTTTGATATCATGTAAGAGTCTAAAGAAATGAAAGATTCCTTTAGAGCTTCAAGATCTGCTTCAAGTCTAGAAACTTGAGCTTGTCATTCTTTAACTTCTTCAACTATTTCACCCATAAAGGTTGATAAATTACAGGAAAGAGATAGTTCAAAAGATATTTCTAGCATAACCATTTCTTCAGCAAAACTCTGATTCATTTCAGAAACTGAGGCACAAAAAGATTCTTTCAGCTGATCCCTTAAGATATCCAAATCAGCCTTGGTAACCAAATCAGCAGGTGCAACTACTGCAGATGCTCTTTCAGAGGCTAAACTGACCACAGAGTCAGTCATAACTGATTTAATTGAAGATACCATATAAACTTCCATTTTCTTTACCTCTTCCACAAAACTTTCCTTAAGGTTTTTCTTAATCTTATCCAGGTCATGCATTCTGACCACATCTTTAGTCAATAACTCAGAATCGATATCATAAGTAATCTTAGGTCTATTGTGAGATGCCTCATTATCTGAATCTGAATAGTCTAAACCACATACTACAAAACCAGGGTCTTCTTCCCAATCATTAAATCCAACAGCCATGGTAACACTTCCAAACTTAGATCGATGCTCCCCCTCAATGGGTGCATCCTCAATTAGGATAACAGCATTCTCAGCAACATTCACAGTAGCATCCTCAGCAGTTCTTTCATCCTGAGGAGAATCTTCCACTATCAATTCCATCACTGCAGCAGTAAGAGGGATTTCTGGACTAGGTAAGGGTATGTCAACTTCATTTGCTTCCTCAGTATGTACTAAAGATTGTCCAATCACTGGACTCAGGCTCAAATCAGCTGACAGAGATGCTTCACTCTCATGAACATCTACTTCATTTTCTATAGTAGCCACTTCAACAACCTCTAAAGAAGCTTCTTCCTTATCTGATATATGTTGAACTAGATTTTCAGGAGCGGGGCTAGGAGGCAAGTCAGGGTCTCCTCCTTCATCTGCAGAGGACTCTTCCTCTTCTGAATCATCATTGTATTCTAGCTCCTCTTCATCAGGTCCCAGACCTGGATCCCTCACATTCTTTGGTCTTGAAGGATGATTCACAGGATTAAACTTGTCATACACCCTCTGGTCATCGTTGACCCATTCTCCTCTCCAAGGGTTCCAATTTATTTTCATGTACTTAAAAATTGTATTTGTGATACAGAAGTTATTCTTTAATACCATTGTCTCATCTTGAGACTCAACAACCCCTTTTACCTTGATCATCATAGATATTAACTTAGCAAAGAATAGGGTATTTGTCTTTGATTTCGGCCTTGTCATATCTTCCATCTGGAGCATCAGCAATCTGCACAAATTAACCTTTACACAATTTCTTAAGAGGTGAAGGAGATAGATATCCTTATATCTCAAATTGGAAAAGTCTCCTCTCCTCGGTATCAAGACATGTTGAACAAATTTGAATATCAGTCTGTTATCTCCATCCATTTCTGCAGCAACTACTTGTCTTTGACTTCCATCACCAGTCAGCTCTTCCAAAGCAGTCTCATAATCGAAAATATCACTGGTAGGTGGAATGGATCTCACGACATATCTAGATACTCCTTCATGTGGAACTTTCAAGCACTCATCCCATTCAACAGATGAAAACGAGATCTTCTTTCCATTCACAAAAGAGGTTACTCAATTTTCATTCTCTGATTCTTCAAAGGTTACAAAGTCGTAAAACGGTTTCACTAATTTTGGAAAGTAAGGACCATTGTTGTTCGAAAAACACTCTACCCATTTTTGATCTTCAAGAACTTCGAGCACCAAGGACCTGCTAGGTAGCATCCATTCTACACATAGTTCCTTTTCAATCACAATAACTCGATTTTTCAGATGAGGATTCACTGGTCGTCTCCCCGACCTAGTTCTAGCAACACTTACACTACCACTTGCTTCTTTCTCGGTCCTTTGCTTCTTTGTTTTCGGCTCAACGGAGTCATCTCTAACGGTAGGAAGTTTGGTTTTTTCCATCACTGGTTCGAAGTATTTAGGGTTCTCTAAGGATTCAGGAGCTAAGGTTCGAGGGTTAAGGTTTGAGGATCGGTGGATTTAGAAGTAGCTCGGACTTTAGTTTTATCATTTAGGAATCATAAAATAAATAAACAAAATGAAATAAAATAAAAACGATTCAGATTCTGGTGGCAGACAGAAGTTTTGAAACAGTGCGCACATCGGTGAGAATTTCTATCAGTGATGTTACATTGGTGAGGTTTTCTATCAGTGAGGTTACATCGGTGAGGTTTTCTATCAGTGAGGTTACATCGGTGAGGTTTTCTATCAGTGAGGTTACATCGGTGAGAATTTTACATCGGTGAGAATTTCACATCGGTGAGAATTTCTACCGATTGAGGTTAAACATTCCTAACTCATGTCTAATGTAACTTAACCTATCCAAACTCAAAGGTTTAGTGAAAATGTCATCTAATTGATGTTTAGTGCCTATAAACTCAAGAGTAATATCACCCTTTTGGTAATTATCTCTCAAGAAATGGTGCCTTACAACAATGTGTTTGGTCCTAGAGTGAGACACAGGGTTCTTCGAGATATTTATTTCACTAGTATTGTCACAGTTGATTGAAACGTGCCTAAAGTCATATCCATAGTCCAAAAGAGTGTGTTTCATCCACAGAATTTGTGCACAGAAACTACCAATAGCAATGTACTCTGCTTCGACAGTGGATAATGCTACAGAATTCTGATTCTTACTACACCAAGATACTAAGGACTTTCCCAATAAATGACATGTTCCTAAAGTGATTTCTCTATCTAACTTGCAACCAGCAAAATCAGCATCTGAATAACTCATTAACTCAAAGGTTTTCCTTTTGGGTAAAACAAACCAAAGTTTACAGTATGTTTAATATACTTAAAAATTCTTCTAACAGCAAGTAAATGTGATTCTTTTGGATTAGCTTGAAATCTTGCACACATACACACACTAAACATAATATCTGGTCGACTAGCAGTAAGGTAAAGTAATATTCCAATCATACCTCTATAATTGGTTTGATCCACTAGTTTCCCAGTTTCATATGCATCCAATTTACAAACAGTACTCATAGGAGTCCCACTTTCCTTAATACTATCCAAACCAAAACATTTCAAAAGATCCTTTGTATATTTACTTTGATTCCAAACAATGCCATTTTCATTTTGAAACACTTGAAATCCAAGAAAATATTTAAGTTCTCCCATTAAACTCATTTCAAATTCATTTTGCATATTCTTTGAAAAATGAGTACATAAAGAATGTTTAGAAGATCCAAAAATAATATCATCAATATATATTTGTACTATTAAAACATCTTTAGAAATTCTTTTAATAAAAAGAGTTGGATCAACAATCCCTTTAGTAAAAATTATTGAAATAAGAAAATTACTAAGTCTATCATACCAAGCTCTTGGAGCCTGTTTTAAACCATATAAAGCTTTCGAAAGTTTAAAAACATGATTTGGAAAATTAGGATTAGTAAATCCTGGTGGTTGTTCAACAAAAACATATTCAACAATAAAACCATTTAGAAAATCACTTTTGACATCCATTTGATATAACTTGAAATTCAGATGAGCAGCATATGCAAGTAAGATCCTAATGGATTCTAATCTGGCTACAAGTGCAAAGGTTTCCTCATAGTCTATACCTTCATCTTGACTATATCCTTGTGCAACTAGCCTAGCTTTGTTTCTAACTATGTTTACAGACTCATCAACTTTGTTTCTAAAAACCCATTTTTTGCCTATTGTTAAAGTGTCCTTAGGTCTGTCAACTAATTCCCAGACTTTGTTTCTTTCAAATTGATTTAACTCTTCTTGCATAGCCATTACCCAAAATTTATCATTGATAGAATCATTGGTATTTTTAGGTTCTAGCTGTGAAATAAAGGATTGATGTTTAACCTGGTTTCTTAGAGAAGCTATAGTTTGTGTCCCTCTATCAAGATTACCAACAACAGCATCCAAAGGATGATTCTTTAGAATTCTTGTTGATCTAGTAAAGGTAGGACTAGAAATTTCAGGTTCATCTATAGGTTCGGGTTCCATAGCAGTAGATTCTAGAATATGTCCAGAACTGGATGTTTTTATAGCAGTTTCTTTAGATTTATCATTAAGGTTCAGAACACTTAAATCTTCTTCAAGATTTTCAAGAGAGGTTTTAGGCTCATGTGGATCAGTTTCATAAAACTTGATGTGAACAGATTCTTCCACACATTTGGTTCTTTTATTAAAGACTCTATAGGCTTTGCTAGTTAAAGAATAACAAAGAAAAATTCCTTCATCACTCTTAGAATCAAATTTATCCAGATTATCTTTTGTATTAAGAATAAAAACTTTGCAGCCAAAGACTCTAAAGTAACTAACTTTAGGATTTCTATTATTCCACAACTCATAAGGGGTCCTCTTAAGAACTGGTCTAATCAAGACTCTATTAATAATATAACAAGCTTTATTCATAGCTTCATCCCAAAAGTAAATAGGCAGGTCATATTCATTAAGCATGGTTCTAGCTATTTCTTGACAGGTTCTATTTCTTCTTTCTACTACATCATTCTACTGAGGTGTTCTAGGAGAAGAAAAGTTGTGACTATATCCATTGTGTGAGCAATAAGATTCAAACTATTGATTTTCAAACTCACGACCATGATCACTTCTTAGAGTTTTAATCTTAAGTCTACTAAGATTTTCTACAGATTTGGAGTATTTAACAAAATAAAAACAAGATTCACTTTTGTGAGCTAAGAAGTATACCCAAGTATATCTAGAAAAGTCATCTACTAAAACATAGACATAGTGCTTCCCATTTAAACTAGAAACTCTTGATGGTCCAAACAAGTCCATGTGAACCAACTCAAGAGGTTGAGAAGTTGAAACTTCTTTCTTTGATTTAAAAGAAACTATATGTTGCTTTCCCTTTTGACAGGGATTACAAACTTTGTCAATTGGGAATTCACGTTTAGGTAGGTCTCTAACCAAGTTCTTCCTAGTTAGTTTTCTAAGTGAATAGATGTTGCAGTGTCCTAATCTTCTGTGCCAAATCCAAGACTCTTTATGAAAAGAATTTATGCAAGTAACATTTTGTTTAGCTAAAGAATTTAAATCAACTGCATAAACATTATCATTTCTTAAAGAAGTAAATACTAAAAAAAATTAGAATTAAAAACATTACAATAATCATTTTCAAACTTCACATTAAATCCATCATCACATAATTGAGTAATACTTAACAGGTTATACTTAAGTCCATCAACAAATAGAACTTTAGAAATTAAAACTGAATCAGAGTTACCAATTTGGCCTAGGTCGATGATCTTTCCTTTAGAATTATCACCAAAGGTGACATAGCCTCCATCACCCTTTATTAAACTCTTGAAACATGAGTAATCTCCAGAAATATGTCTTGAACATCCACTTTCCAAGTACCATACCTTCTTGTGAGAACTATTCAAGCATTTTTCCTACAAAACAGATTTAGATAGGAAATGATTTTGGTACCTAGATCTTATTGGGTCCAGAAAGGTTAGCAATCAAAGCTTTAGGTACCCATATTTGTCTTATGGGTCTCAAATAATTTACAGAATCAAAAGATTTTGAAAGATAAACTTTATTTTACCTATAACCATATGAATAACTAGTTGAAGCATATGAATTTCCAAAACTAGAACTAGCATAATTTTGTTTATACTTAGGAATAAATCGAGTTTTAGTGAACTATCTTTGTCCAGGTTGGTATCCTATTCCAGTAGTGTATTTTGGTGAAACTTATTTTCCTAGCATTTGAGTTAGTGTGTCTTTCCCATTTGTAAAATTCTCTAAGTATTTTCTAAGTTGCTCATTTGACATTTTCAGTTCTGTATTTTCCTTTAACAGTTGATCATTCTTCTCTTTTTCAATAGTAAGTTCGGTTTTAACAGTAGTAGTGAGAGCATGTTATTTCTTTAATGATTTTTATTTGTCTTTAAGTTCATTGCATTTCTCCTCCAGCATATTACAATATTCAAATAAGTCATCTTTAGACATATTTTCATCATTGTCTGAGTCACTATTATTTCTAGAATAATAATAATTTAGTACAAGTGAAACCGGTACCTCAGAGGTATTGGACATGAAACACATGTTGGCATGATTCTTCTCAGAATCAGAAACTTCAGATTCACTTGTGTTGTCCTCTGAAGCACTCCAAGTTGCTTTCATAGCTTTATTGAACTTCTTGTACTTATAATCATATTTCTTTTTGACTTTTAACTTTGGAAAATCAGCCTTGATGTGTCTTTTCCTTTTACACTCATAGCATACTATTTCATCATTCTTGTCAGCTTTCTTCCAATCCTTCTTCCAGTGTCCCTTGTTGTCATACTTTCCTTTGTAGTTAGATTTCCTGAAGAATTTATTCTTCCTATAAAACTTCTTGAATCTCCTGGCTATTTGATCCATCTCAGCATCACTATCTGAATCAGAATCTTCACTGTTTGAACTCTCAGTAGGTATTTGCATTTTCTCCTTGCCTTTACTCTTAGAGGTAGTAGACTTGAAAGCTACGGATTTTCTCTTAGGTTCATCATCTTCCTCCTTATTCACCTTGAGTTCTTCCTCATACATCATTAATTTACCAATAAGATCCTTTACTGGCAGTGCTCTAATGTCACATGACTCTCTGATTGAGACAGAGGTTCCTCTCCATCGTTCTGGCAGACATCTCAGTATCCTCATAATTTGTTCCTTAGCTGGAACAGCTTTTCCAAATGAACTCATTGTATTGACTATCTCATTAAACCTGAGATACATATCAGAAATAAGTTCATCAGTTTTCATTTTAAAATTTTTATATTTAATAGTATAAGTATTCAATCTCATTTCTTTAACATTGGTTGTTCCTTCATGAGAAACACTCAAAGTATCCCAAATTTCATAAGCATTTTTGCAAGCAGGAATTTTATTAAACTCTTCATCTTCTAAAGCACAGTACAGGGCATTCATGGATTTACAATTATTATTGTAGGCAGTCTTTGTAGGTTCCTACCAAGTTGTTCTTTCAGTTTCTGGAATTTTATATTGAGATTCTATAGTAGTCCAAATATCAAAACCCATACTTTCCAAATGAATTTTCATTTTTATTTTCCCCTGGGCATAGTTTGTACCATTGAAGAAAGGTGTCTGGTTAGTAGCAGGACCCTCTAGTCTATTATCCATAACTAGATTTTAGAGAATAGTTTTAAAGAGATAAAATTTAGAACTAACAGAAATTTAAGATCTTTAAAGATGCAACTAAAATCACATTTGAAAAACAGAGTATTTCAAAAATCCTTGAACAAAAACAATTCCTCTGATACCAAATGTTGGTCGGAGTGGATACTCAAGAGGGGGGTGAATTGAGTTCCAATTAAAATTTCTGTTAAAAAATATTTCTCTTAAAATCCCCCAATTTAAAAACAAAGTTAAAATGTAGTGAATCTATACAGAGTGTAAAGGTTCAATTAGTTTCTCAAAGATTTATTAGGTCTCAGTTAACTTAATTTGAAGATTAAATTAACTTTTGAAACTAACTTACTAGTTTACAATAAGTATAAACACTTTCTAATTTAACTATCAAAGTAGCTTTAAAATAGTTTTTTATTTCAAAGTAATAAGCAGCAGAATATGTAATAAATGTATAGTATACTTATAGAATTAAATTAAAATGCACAGCAAAGTTAACCAAGAGGTTCAGTCTCAAGCCAAGACTTAGTCCTCTCAAAAATTTATATAAATTGATCCACACCCTGGATCGGGGGTAAACAACAGTTGTAAAGAACCGTAAATTTCAAGGAAATTTTTTTCTTAATTTTCTTTGGAATTTTACAAGAATGCAGTTTCTGACGGCACCTCATTCTGAGGTCCGGTGTGCCCGGAATCATTTTCCGAAGTTTGGCTCGGGTACGTTCAGTGAACGAACGAGCGGGTTTTTCTAACTTTTTGAACCGATGCTTGGAATCAAATTCTGAGGGCATCGATGGAATCGTAGCACCAGTATTTGCTTAGAAATGCCTCTTCCGGAGTTGCGTTTGCTCGGGTGTGGTTTTTAAATTTTTGGGGTTAAGTTAAGAAATAAAATAAAGTGTGCGACAACTTTATTTTTATTTCACTTAAAGCCACTTAAAAGCCACTTAAATCTGCTTAAGCTTAGTTGAAGCGGATAGGGTTCAATTCAAAATATCCTACCCTCTTGGTAGGATATTTGTGGGGTGGGGCCCGCACGAGCCCCACCGTTTCTTTTCCGCTAAGTAACGCACCCGCGAAAACCCCTATTAAATGAAAGTCAACTGGGGCGTTTCCTTAAACAATTAAACGCTCCTATTAATTGGGAGGTTTATTCATTGAATTAATTCTATGAATTAATGGGTCGTTACTTAGTTTGTTTTTCGTTTGTTGGCATGTAATAAAATAAGACCAACAATTTTCTTCTTGAGGTTTATTCGTTGAGAGGATTTGACAGAAACCTTAAGTCCTTCATCCTCCTTCGCGAAGAACGCGAAGAACACGAAGAATGCCAGCCTTCGACGAAAGGCGATGAAGAACACTGAACCCTCGGAGATCGACGACGTGACGCTGTGTTCCGCGACGCCAACGATTCTCCTCCTACGACATTCTTCTGCGATGTTCCTTCTTCCGCGACAAATCTTCGAACATCCGTTTGAGGTAGGAGTTTATGAATATTTTAAATTCCTTTGTGGATTTTATACTTGACATGGATTTAATTCGTGTAAATTAAATCCGTGTGTTTTCTTTACTCCTTGGAGTTCGTCGACGCAACGGCGTATACCGCGACGACGCGACGCCCTTCTGCGACGTAACGATCCTCTTCTTCCGCGACGATCATTTCCGCGTAGAACGCTCGTCCGACGACTACGACGAGGTAGGGGTTGTTTTGAAAATGATAATACTCCATGTTTGTTTCCCTTCGAGGCATGAACGTGGACCAACTAATTAACAAGTTGGTCCGTGGATTATTATTGCGGTTCGGGGTTTATCAAATTGATGGGAAATATTATGGTGTTGTTTCAAAACCGCTAACGCGGTGGGTCCGAACCAACGAACAAGTCCGACCCACCGCATTATTTCTCATTCTTAGTGTGCGGAACGGCGGATGATGACAAACGGGTCCGCAAGGGCGATTTGAGGGCCTTGCAGTGAAGGTCGGGTCCCGGGAGGACCACTGGAGAAGACTGCACATAAAACGGACCACCAAAGCGCGTCCGGTGGTCCGCGAAATCCCACGCCGGCGCGGTGTCCGGCCGCCAGGCGGCGACGGCGCCCGGCGCGCCGCTGGCAAAACCCGCCGCGGCTGAAGCCGCGGCAGCGAGGCGGTTCCACGGCCGCGCGAAACCGGGAGGCGGGACGCGGGCGGCATGCCGCGTCCGGGTGATGCGGAGCGGCACCCGCGCGGGGGCCGCGATTCCTTCGCTCGGCCGCTCGGCCGAGCCGAGCCGACCCGCCGGGCCGGGTCGGTCCGGGCCCAAACCCCCTGTTTTCGAACTCTTTTGGTTTTTCGCCCATATCTTGGGCTACGAACCTCCGTTTGACATACCGTCAGCGGCGATGCGATCCTTGGATCGAGACGGTCATTTCGGTATATTACACTCAAGATTTCAGAATACTTTGGGTTCGGCCGGGTTGGTTCTTCCACGAAACCAACCGGGCCCTCGGAGCGGAAACTCTCATAACTTGACCTCCGGACGTCCGATTGACGTGCCGTCGACTTTGATGGATTCCTCTTAGTGAGACGGACCTTTTGGCTTACTCTGCTCAAGGTTTGGACGCAGTTGGAGTACGGTCAGGTTGGTTTTGACTTAAAAACCAAACGGACCCCTGGAACGAAAAAGCCAATAACTTCCAGACCGGGCGTCCGATTAACGCGCCGTCTGTTGGACTGAGTTCCTGTTAACGATACGGAACTTTTGGATACAACAACTTCGGACTTTGTGTCAGTTGATGTATCAGCCCCTCGGCTCGTGGAGCGGACCCTCCCGAACGAGCTTGCTGTGTGCGGGAACCCTAGAGCTAGCTGCGTTTACGACGATGAAGACTGCTGGTCTTGTATCCTATGTGGGTCCCAGCTTAGATGATTCAGTGCTGGTCTTGTATCCTATGTGGGTCCCAGCTTAGATGATTCAGTGCTGGTCTTGTATCCTATGTGGGTCCCAGCATAGATGAATCAATGAAGACTGCTGGTCT
This sequence comes from Viscum album, assembly GCA_963277665.1. Taxonomy (NCBI): domain Eukaryota; kingdom Viridiplantae; phylum Streptophyta; class Magnoliopsida; order Santalales; family Viscaceae; genus Viscum; species Viscum album. The sequence continues at coordinate 866,367,456 of OY728156.1, read as the reverse complement.
TGTATCCTATGTGGGTCCCAGCTTAGATGATTCAGTACTGGTCTTGTATCCTATGTGGGTCCCAGCATAGATGAATCAATGAAGACTACTGGTCTTGTATCCTATATGGGTCCCAGTATAGATGAATCAATGAAGACTGCTGGTCTTGTATCCTATGTGGGTCCCAGCTTAGATGATTCAGTACTGGTCTTGTATCCTATGTGGGTCCCAGCATAGATGAGTCAATAAAGACTGCTGGTCTTGTATCCTATGTGGGTCCCATCTTAGATGATTCAGTATCTATATCTGATCATCTCTTTCACTTTTTCGATGATGTGTTCCTGTGTGAGCTAAGTCTTGACTTTCAACCCTTATCATCAAGATGATTGGGTTGTGCTTTCCTGTGTGGACTGAGTTGTGCTTTCCTATGTGGACTGAGTTGTGCTTTCCTGTGTGGACTAAGTTGTGCTTTCCTTTGTGTACTAGGTATGTTTTTCCTGTGTGGACTAGGTTGCACTTGGGCTCGGATGTTGGAGCTGATCTGGGATTGATAACTTAGGTATATGTATGGGCATATATCTAAGTAGTGTTGGATGTTACTTCGTGATTGTATCTTTCATTTTTGGGTTATCCTTTGTGGATTCTGGGAGACCTTCAGGGGTCTCGGGGTCCCTACTGAGTAGCTTATACTCACCCCTGCACGGGCTATGTCCGCACTACGTTGTGTTGGTTGCAGACGACAGACAGCGCTGATCGTGGTCAAGGTTTGTGGAGTAGGACGGTACCTGGAGGTGGACCACTGGGCGAGGTGTACTCGGAGCGGACAGCTGGACCGAGGAGATGTGGAGGCTATCTGTACCCACCCTTCAGGTGGGACTTCCAGTGGACGGCTCGACGTTGCGGATTTAATTTTCAGTTGTTGTTTTCCCTTTCGATTTGTACTTTACTTTCAGTTTAGGTTTGTATTCTGGCCCACTTACTTTTCCGCACTTACTGTTGTACCAGTTTTTACTTAGTGTTTACTTTTTCCGCTTGCTTACTCTGTGGTGCTCGTTTACTTTACAAAGGCAATGCCTTCCCTTTGCCGGGATTTACACCTTGGTGCTAGTCTCCAGCCCCTGGCCTATGGAAGGCGGGCTTGGGGTGGTCACGGCCCGGGCCCCGAGGATGGGTCGTGACAATAGTACAATACTGTCCAGGTACAAAGACCTCTACCACAGTTCTTCGTGGGAAAAACAAACAATATCACACAAGATATTCAGGTCTTACTCGACCTCTACCACCATCCACAGTAGGAAACAAAAGAGTTATGGAGTTTGAGTGAGGATTTAAGAATCCTCCAGTTTAGCACAGGAGACAGTGTGTGTGTAAAATAAACAGGGTACACACACTGCTCAAAAATGTAAAGATAGAATCACTAAGAGAAGTATGATTGAGTTTAGAAATGCTTTAGTGATTAGCAGTGCAGCTCTGGACTCGTTTGGTTTATCAGAAAAGCTTCTGAGTCCTTCTCTGGTTTTTCTTAGAAAATAGAGTGTCGTTTTCTTCTTTGATTCTTGGTCCAGCTTAGCAGCCTGAGAGCATGAAATGTTTGTTGTAGTTCTTCACTCAAGATGCAGCTTGTGTTCTCCTCTAGAATAAGTTTCTTCGTGTATGTATAGGAATCTTGGAGTATGGATGTAGACTAGAGAAAAATGATCCACATTTGAATGCTTGTTCAGCTCTTGTCTTTTTCACCCTTTGTGTGTCTTCTTAGTTCCTTTCGTGTAACATGAATCATGTCATCCAGTGTTCTCTTTCCATCCCTTTATAGCTTTCAGCTCTGGCAGAAAATAATAATCGCCTTTTGCATGGGTACTAGGTACGGTTCCCTGATATGCAACAGAAATCATTTAATAACATTAACTGCATTAAAACCATCAAATGTATCTGTTAGCTAAATAAATAAATATTATGAAGAGTATAGGGTTTGACTGGTTGGTCAATTATTAGTAGCCTTCTATTGGTAGACGTGCACGGTGGATCTTGTGTCGTAGAACCTTCCATCGGTAGCTCTTTTGAACTTGCATTGGTAGCTCATATACCGGTGACTTTAGTTCCATCAGTAGCTCTTGTTATTGGTAGCTCTTTGATCCATCGGTAGCTGTCACTCCGTTGGTAGCTCTTTGCATTAGTAATCTATCGGTAGACTTATACTATCAGCAGACTTCTATCGGTAGCTCGATATATCGGTGACTATACTTGTATCGGTAACTATCTGTGAACTGGCTCTATCGGTAGACTTCTGTCTATCAGTATCTCTGGTCTGTATTTCGGTAGCTCGGTAGACTGGTTCTATCAGTAGACTTCCTCATATCGGTAACTACTGGTAGACATGCACATCAGTAGCTCGTTTGTTCTGTCGTTAGACTTTGTGTCTGCTTATTGGTAACTCTATTTATATCAGTGACCTTAGTGTAACGGTGACTCTGTCTATCGGTAGACTAAGTCTATCGGTATACTGAGTACCGGTATCTCTATACCAGTAGCTATAACACTTGTCTGTTTTATGAAAAACACATCCGAATGGGTTGGAAGAACTTCATAACTCATATAAACATAGATAGACATGGATTAACATATCTCAGGGATCATTTTAATATTTTTATCATCTTGATCACAGATTGAACGAATTAATATATAGGAAATCATTAGATTGAGATTAACAAAGTATATGAAACCATAATTGGGATTATCAAAACAGGTGAGGTCAAAATATATCATCAATGTGATGTGGTGATGAAAAACTAATAACATTACTTTATGGAGGTGGTTGTTCACACTTACACATGAATGCCATTATAATTTTATAGCATATGGAAAGGTAAGAAAATATGTACCATATTATCCATAAATAATTATAAATATGTAATTAATATAATATATATAATTTAAATTAATCATTATAATCCATTAGTGAGAGATGGTGATGGAAAACGAAGTAAATCAGTTTGTGAGGTGGTGGTCCATTGTACACACAAACGATGAATACCTCTCTCATTTTCTAGATGTTAGATATAGATATATGTTATTAAATTAACATAATAACCTTAAAGTATATTTCAGATACTTTTTTATTATTTTATCATGGTATAACAAAATTTAATTAAGGATGAGGATGAGATTTAGCTAAAACATATAGTTAAAACTACACCTCTTATTTGTAAAATAACCTTTTGATTTACACCTTAAGACCTGTTAGGTTTGTATTATGAGTAAACAATATAGCTAAAATGATGGGATAGATTATTTTAAGGTATTTTTCTACTTTTTTTATGAAAAAATTGGTTTCTATGTGTTAGGTAACAAGTAGAAGAGGTTGCCTTTTATAAAAGAGGCGTATATCACTCATGGAATTTCTAAAAATATTAAATTTATATAAATTTATTTTCAATTAAAATGCATCTAAAATGATTTATTTTTAAGAAAATATGAGTATGTATCAAAATATTATCATCAAATAAAAACTATATAATATTTTATGCCATTTTTTACCTTATAATTTTTTAAACCCTCGTATACCCCTTTCACATTTACCATGATAACAAAGAGTTATACTCTTTGAGGGTCAATATAGTTACTATTTATATAAAAACAGAACATATATTGAATGTGGTTGATATAATAGAGCATATAAAAGTAAATTAGATAAATTTATTATTTTTAGGAATTTTATATCAATTAATATAAAATAATTTATTATATTAAATCATTAATGACAATTTTAGAACTATTCATCACATTGATTTTAATAACCTCAAGAAACATAGTAAATGTAATAAGATATATTTTAATAAATCTAGAAAATTTCATTTTAATATAGAAAATTTATGGATCACATTAATTTTATAAAATTATTTTACTTTTAATATTCTTAAAATCCTTTATTTGATTTTTATATTAATTAATTAATTACTACATTATCATTGTGTAATGTTTTAAGTAATTATTGTTTCTCTAAATATTAAAAATAAGTTACCAAGATAATGATAAATTAGTAATATTAAAAAAGAATTTCATAAACTAAAATTTCCTCCACTTAACCATATATGAAAAATATTATAGTTATTAATAACATGATTGTGACATGTTTTTCTTTTATTTAAATAAAATATTATAATACTAATAATCACATTGAAATGGTTAAAAATACCATAGGTATGAACCATAGATTATTGTGGACCAAATGGGTTCGTTCAATAAAGTTAAGCAAAGTTTTAGTGTAATTTTCTAGTCTACAGGAATTTACTTCTAATCCTTAATTACCTGACTTACCCTTTACTTTTGTAACAATAAATAATATGGTTACTATTCACATTAACAAAAAAAGTGAAAATTTACAAAAAAAATATCAACTGATTTCAAATATATAATCTATTTTTCTAAATTTAAAACACCTAAGTGGATGAATTTAACTTAAAATTAAACTATCAAAACTCAATGAAAATTTGTTTTTCAATAAAATGTCACTTTTAAATATGAAATGCTTTTTTCACTAAATTAAATTACAAAATTAATTTCAAAAAATATTTTTGGACTATTTTATATAATTATGAAAAATATAAATTTTAAAACTAATAAAAAATATAGTTTTACTTTATAAATATTTTAAAATAAAAAATCATTTCAATATAAATAATTATATTTTTCATTATTCATTGAAAAATAAAAAATTTTAAAAAAATGTCAATATTAAACCTGAGATAGTTCTGAAAATATGAATAAAAAAATGAAATAAATTTTATCAAATTTTAAAAAAATATTTATAATATTCACTCATAAAAAGAAAGAATCCCTATTTCTGATAAAAACAAGTTTTTGAAATATAAAATGATATTAATAAAAATAATGTTCATATTATCACAGATTGAATTAATAGATTATAAATGAGTAAGACCATTATATATTTTATAATCTGGTTTATAATATTCATTCCCTCCAATTTAACAGCTTGGTTATTGATATAACATTTAAATAATAATAATTCATTGTTCATTTATGCTTGGTTTTCATTTCTTGAATTATATAAAATATATTATTTCTTTTTAAAATATAAAAATATTTCGTTATCCCTCATTTAATAAATTTCATCTTTGAAATTTAAATTCAAGCTCTGAAACCGGGGGTTTTAATTTTTAAATTTACCTTGTTGAAATCTCACATCATAAAAGGGTTAATGAAATATCCACTAGAGAAGATAGAAAATAAAAGTACAAAGGTCTTTTGGAATAACACATAACTAGGATTCTATATAAGAAATAATTGGTGGGAATTGAAAATATTGACATGATAGAAAAAAACTAAATTTCAAGGATTAATAGAGGGTAAAAGACAACATGGTAATGAAAAATTTAACCATAAAAAACCATAAAACTATGATGGCATCAAAGACCATTTATTGATTTGTAATTAAGGTAAACAGATAATGTTTTTATTTCTACATCATTTTCCTTGAGTTAAATAATTCCATCATCATATTTACTTAAAATATAATGAAAATATAATTACATGTCAATAATAATATCATCCATTAATAAATTTCCACCACAATATCATATTTTTCTCCAAAGGACGAGTATTCAAGATGATTTTTTTAAATACATGAATTACTTCCATTAGATCATATACTCCAAAAAAATTATACTTTCATTTTATTTATTAATAAACCAAATTCATAATGGTAAGAACAATGTAAGATATTTCGAAAAATGAACAATCCATCATATGAAAAAATAATACATTAATATTTACAATTCAAATGTAATAGCCAAAGTAAGAAATAAATCATTCCATAAGTAACTATCCATGAAATTTATTAAAATATTATCGACCAATCTTGATACCCCAAAAATTGAAATATTTTTTCACATATTCTGCTAGGTATAATTTATCATTTATCTATAAAAAACAAAAATCTCTCTTAAATTATTATACCAAAATATATATGCCTTAATCACGCAATCTCTGTGATATTCTAAAAAATTACCATAAAGGAACTGAATCATCATAAATAAACATTAAAATCATATGTTATTCCAAAATATAATTCAATATTTAATCATAAAATAAAATCTCATAAGATTATTTTTACTATAATCAAATAAAGTTCCCAAAATAAACTTAATAATTATCCATAAAACTATTTATATAAAAATGGATTTCATACTTACCATGACATCATATAGGCTAGTAGCAGTTGTTTCATCGTTTTCTTCCTTCAGTTGTCAGTTCAATCCATATTTCCCTGCCACATCTGATGATTTTTTACCCAGAATATGAGTTGTCCATTTACTAAAACTATATCAGTATAATTAGAATGAAATTACTAGTAAATGTAATTTTAATCATCAATGATCATATAAACCCAAAATTATATTGATATCATTAAACTTATGTATAAAGATGAAAATGAAGTATTATATACATAACATTTTCACATGTTAAAAATAAGGGTTACATGTATATACAACAATAAATAAAAATCAATTAATGTCTCCCAATGTATCCCCATCACATAAAACCAAAAAATGGGTATCTTGTGCTTTCAACACATGATCAACCTTAAATGTAACACAATATTAGAACTATTGAATACTTACATGTAGAAACCTTAATCATTCATGATATATATAATCCACTATCCATTATTTTTTATCCTATTCATTAATACATCCTAATAATAGAAAAATATAAATAATTTCCTAATATTCAATAATATAAAAACATAGTCGAATATATAATCCCTACCATTCATATGTTATTTCTGGTCACCTAAAATTAAACTATAATTGAATATGTAATTTATAAACATTCATATATGTGGTCTTATTGTTTTTTGTCATGTTAATTCCCTATAGGAAATTTATTTCCATAATTATCATACTCAAAAAATTTATAAAATTTAGTGGATTCATTGGGATAATCATTATTCCTCTTCATGATTTTAAATGAACTATTCATTTTTTTATGGAATATTATTAAATTTTTTCCTCCATTACCATATTCAAAACACCAACCCATTCGCTTATAGCACTTTCCTATGTGATTTATCCCACATTATCATCAGATATTTCATTGAATATTTTTACCTCTATGATTGTAATCACTTGTAAATCCATGAGTCCTCATATCACCCTTATTTTATGCCTTCAGAATCTCACATAGGTTTAAGTGGTTAGTCAAAACTGATGATAGATGATTTTGAATTACCACAAGATTATTCTCTTCATATCCCATTTTTTAGGTTTCATGATCAAACAACCACATCATTTTCCTTGAAATCAATTTTTACATTGGTTCATGATGGATCCATCCATTTAAAAAAACCAAAAATGTTAGTGTGAGCATATTAATAAAATCACATTAAAACATCTTATAAGGAGGATAAATACTAAGATATTCATTATCATGGTTTCATAAAATCTATCTATTTAAACAATATAGTCATATTTCCCCATAAAATACTATCCATTATAGGTAAAGATTCAATTTATCTTATGTTCAAATAACTATCTAACCTTTAATGTTATCTAAACCCTGCTCTAATACCAATTGTAAGGACGCAACCTTATACATTACATATTCATGTGACATTAATCTAGAATTAAAATAATTACATTCCTAAAAATATTTTCAAGTTTAGAGTTTTATATAATTAGGTAATAACTAATACATAAAAAACCATATATCACATGGTGGACACTTCTATTCGGTATCTTTTTTTCCCACAAAATAAAACCAATAAAATAAAACATAATTTAATTTCATGAAAAATCATCACAACTTTTATCTTAATTTATTATTTTTTCTTACCCATACATAAATCTAATGAATAATATTATAAACACGTGATGAGAAAAAATATCAATAAGGGATATAAAATGAAATAATGAAATTCTTAGTCCATTATTACTTATAAAAAAATTACTTTTTCAAAATAAAATTTATGTCTTAAAAGTAAATTTTATTATACAGACAAATAACCCTCTATGAAAAATGATTTTTATAAAACATTTCATAATAAATATTAAAGAAAAAGAATGATAACATTTTTCTTTAAAATCATGAAAAAATCAAAATCACTTTTTCAAAATGTTATACTTTTTAACAATATAAAGTATCATGTGATTTACTTGATCTTGTAAAATCATAAGTTTTTATAAAACTACATAGAATGCATAGATAAATAATATAGGTAACATGAGGCATAAGTTTTATACTATTATTACACATGGAATTACCATTATGTTTTTACATAGAGTATCTACCATAATTTCATTTTAAATAATAATCATGGTTATACTTTGAATAAGCATCGCAGTATACTCCCATAATTTATTAGGAGAAACCCAATTGGTTAAATATATCCCTCTACCCCATTCATTAGAGATGAATAATGGTGTCATCCACAATCTGCATAGAATGGAACCACATGTATTCATAAATAGTTACCAAGAACCATAATAAAATACATAAATGCTTCCTTCATAAAAAATATAATTTCATTCATAATAAAACTTTTTCAGATATTGATATATATATATATATTCCATTTAAAAAAAATTTAAAAAAAATATCATATGGAAGTATAGTTTTTTTCATTTAAGAATACATGAATTATTTTAACGGTATACAATTATCAAATAATGGTTATGGCGGTGATAAAGGTTATTTTTGAAGAATACATCAAAACAGAAAATTCTTTTTTCCTTTTCTTAAAGAACATTAAAACATTAAGTAAAAAATAATTTTGAAAACCTATGAATGAAAGACATAATAAACATAAATTTTCCATTATAATTAACTTATTTACATATAATTTCACCCATTAAATAATTTTAATAAAAAAATTTGTGTATGGAAAATTGATTTTTAAAGGAAACTTTAAAAACAATTTTTCAAATAAAATCTCTTACCATGATTTATACTCTCCACATAAATTTATTATATTAAGAAATGACTGATTGTGATTAATAAATAACATTATTAATAAAATTTTCATGTTTATTATTCATTTCATATTCCCTCTTATCATGTTATATTTAATTATTTTGTTAATTTAATTCACTTTAGATATTTTGACGATATTCATTTCATGTGTCAAAAATGGGATTGATAAGTCAACTATGGTCAAAAAGGTAAATATTCCAACATCTCCTGAATAATAATAATAATAATATATCATTTTTATACATCAATTATTCTTTTAAAACCAATCATAGAATATTTTTATGAAAAATTATCTATGTTAAAACTATGGAGATGGAAGGTTGTATATACACATGAGTAACATTTCAATTTTTCAGTAATCATTATGAAAAGAAGGTAAGTATGCTTTTATATTTAAAAAATATAATAATATCATAAATATCATAAATATAATAAATATAATAATACTTTTCTATTTATACTTATATATAACATCAATGTGATGTGGTTATGAAAAAACTCACATCGCTTTGTTGATGTGGTATACCAGACTTCTACAAGAACGGCGTTATCATTTTCCAGTATATAAAAAGGTAAGAAAATATGTGTTATATATACTTTTAAAAATGATAAATACATCATTAATATCATATATATAACTCTGATCCATAATTATAATTCATTCATGAGATATTATGATAGTAATCAAATTGAATCGGTTCTCGAGGTGGTAGTCCATCATAAACAAAAACACTGAATTCATCTCCTATTTAATGAAGATTGGAGGTGGATATAGGTTCTTACATTAACATAATACCATACAAGTATATGAAGTATACTGGTTTTACTATTTTACCATGGTTGAATAATATTTTAAGGATGTGTAACATGAAATAAGACAAAAACATATTATCCAAACTATACCTCTTCTTTGGAAAATTTCATTTTATTAAAACCTTAAGAACTCTAAGGTTTGTATTATGAATAAAAAATGACCTATATATTGTGTTTAGGTACTATAGGATTGTCTTTGGGTACTTATTGGCTATAAAATGGTTTTTATGAGTTCTATAAGGGGAATATGATATTCCCATTTATAAGACATGGGAGGGTCACTCTTAGAATTTCTCAAAATAAAAAATTAATATAAATTAGGTTTTAGCTACAAGATTATTTAAAAATATATATTTCAAATAATGGATGTGTATGAATCGAAATAATCTCATATAATAATAATTAAACTTTTTTATCATAGTTATACCCTTATCCTTTTCTTTTAACCACTCATTATCCTCTATCACATTTACCATGACAACAAGGATTTTTACTCTCTAAGGGTCAATATATTAACTATAAATGAGAAAAAGATCACATAAATTGATAATGGTTAATATTATCAACCACATCCTTATTAAATTTCTGAATTTAATATTTTTATGAAATTTATATTATTTAATTAAATATTATTTATTATAATATACCATTAATGTCACTTTTTAGAACTATTCATTACATTGATTTTAATAACATCAGTAAAAAATATAGGATTGAAAAAAATATATTTTAATAATTCTGTACCATGTCATGATCATTTATAAAATTCATGGATCAAATTAATTGTCTCAAATTATATTACTTTTAGTATTTTCAATATTTTTATTGTATTTTTCGATTATTTAAATGATTACTGCATCAACTTCATGTCAAATTTTATGAAAATTATTTCATCACTGAAATTTAAAAATTAATTTCCATGATGAATACAAATAATTTATCTTGTAAAAGAATACTTATAACCAAATATATCTGTAACAACTTAAGGATTTAAAATAAGAAAGGTATATATGATTGTGTAATGGATGCACAACATTGAGTTTATCTTGAATTACATGAAACACTATATTCATATTTTGTTACACAAAACACTCAGTTTAGCTTGAGTCACTTAAAAACAGAATATTTTTATGTTTGAAATCATATTCAACACACAACATTGTACTTTAAAGACACGTGATATATTTTACCTTTATAACCCGGCCATTAAATTTTAGGGTATGAAAATTCTTAACTAATTTATGAAATATATATATATATATATATCTTACTTAATATAAATTATTGATAATTTTTTAGTAAAAAATCAATCAATTCTAATAAATATATTTTATTCTTCAAAAATATGTCTCGTTCAAAAATGATTTTTTTATTACTTTTCTTGAAAAAAATATTATAATCAATTAATGGAACTTTTAGAAAAAGTATTTCATAAAATGAATATAATTTTTTTGAATCGTAATATTGAAATTTAATTTGGGTAAAATTTTGGAACCTTCTATAAAATATTAATTTTTCAATGAATAGTGAAAAATACCAATTTTTTAAAAAGTTTTCTATTTTCAATAAATTAAGTAATTTAAAATTAAAAATATTTTTTGAATATGTTTTAAAGTAACATATTCATTAAATTTTAATTTTTAATTCACTTAATTACTTTTTAATCGACTTTGTATTTTTTTATATGTTTTTTTCTTTAAAAAGTTATTTTTTCTAAAATCTGTTTTAAAATGGATAATGTTTCTCTAATTTAATTAATTAATAAAATCCGTAATGGAAATTTTTTAAAATTATATATATTTATATATATATAACTATTAATTTAGTTTTATTCAATTATTATTATTTGTCATATAGTTCAAATAAAATCATTCTTTAAAAAAATCTCTTCCTAAAAACTTGATGTCTCGTAGAGTCTGTGGGAATAATATTAAAAAAAAATCCCACATATATGAATTTAATTTTGAAATAAAAACTCCATATTTTTAATCATAATAATTTATAAATTCTAGTAAGTCCAACATAAATTTTGACCATAATGATTTTTCAAAAACAGTTAAAATTAGTTATACTGATTAAGGTAAAAACAAGTTTACCAGGGGATAAAACATTAAACATAAGGGTTAAAATGACCTTAAAATTTGTCCAAAAACCATTTTATTACCATAGTTCAACCATTATTACCTTATTATCTATTTTTATGTGTTCTTAGGTAACATTTCCTTAAAATTGACCAATATAATAAGTTTCTTAAAGAATATGATAAAAAAGATCCTTTTTCATTTTAATTTCTATAAAGCATTGGGATATGAAAAAACAAAATAGAGTTTTTGTTATAAATATTATGTAGAAATAAAAACTATAAGTTTATGTCTTGATAATTTGGGATAATTTTTTAGAGATTAATTAATACGTTAAATTCTTAAGAAACACCAATGTTTTAATTATTTTATTAATAATTAACTAAAATAAATGATACTAAAAATATTAAAATTTAAGTAAATATAATAAACTATTTACTCCAATTAATGTTTTAATTTAATATATCAAGTTACACAAGAGTGATCATAGTATATTTTAATTCCAAAAATGGATATTTTTAAAATTAAATTAAATTTAATAATGACAAATTTGACAATAATTTTACATTATGATAATTTATATATTATTTAATGATTTATAATTACTAAAAAAATATATTCATCTAAGATATTTTTTAGATGGAAATAAATTTCAAATATATTCCACTCATGGGCCATTGTTATTTTATAATGACTATATCAATCCCTAAATATCAAAATCTTTGTTAGCACAGTTACGGTTACAACAGTGTTCTTGCACGATCATGCGCTTGTGTTAAAATAAATTATCAACACACACTAGATTTTTATTTGATAAATTGAATTTAATATTTATTATAAGTGTTTATAAATTATCTAATATGTTTCACTTTAATTTATTCTTAAAGGATAAATTACCTTGGTTGGAAAACTAGTTACAATAATAGAAACCCAAAATTAAAAAAATAAGGAAACATAAAAGTTTCAGAACAAAATGATTGAATCGTGTATTTAATTTTGTTTTGGAGATATTTATAAACCATTTCATCTCTAAATCGTATTGATTATTAATTTTGGATCAAAATAGGTTATATTTTCCTTCCAATAGTGAATATAATTGAGTATTTATAATAATGTCACTCTTCCTCAATTATAAAGGGGCACTCACTCCCCTCACCTATTCACAAATCTCAAGAAATTTAGATCATCCAAAACATGGCCAAATAACTTCTTAAATCACCTATTATCATCCTATTAACATTATTTTTGGTATACAACCAACCATTCCCTGATTCATTGAAAACCTATAGAGGATATCTGAAAATGAGGTAATGTTCTTTAACGAGCATCTTTATTTTACTTCACTCTCCAATTACTTAAAATTTTATTATTCCATATTGATATAACATCCTCTGTATACTCTATATACTAAGATGTTTTTTTGCTAATGGTACTACCTAAAAACACACACAATTCCATCGAATGGGTTATTAAATCAATGTTCATGTGTACGTCGGACTACCACCACATGAAATGATGTCATTCATTTTTTCATTACCACCTCCCATGGTTGGGAATGATAATGTATATAATGATAATATAATATATTTATAATATTATTATACCTATGGATTAATTATTTTATATATACCATTTTATGTTCTATACCATAAGGGATATGATAACGTCACTCATGTGTACGGAGGATGACCGCCTCATGAAACGATGTGATTCGTTGTTCACTAAAGTGTTGAATTGAAGGTAATACTGGTAAATATAATATATATATCTATGTGTGTGTGATATATAATAATATTTATAATATTAATTTCATATGTATAATTTTACAAAAAAAAATCATTTTATTTTCACTTTTTCACTCACTGAGAGAAATCATAACATTGTTCCTATATGTGTAGGCTACCACCTCCTCATAGCGATGTAATTCCATTTTGAATCACTTCATATAAAGAATTATATATATAATTTTATATAATAAAATAATATTTTATTTCTTATATAATTATAATTATGTAATTATAAAACACTATTTAACTTCATTCCATAATGATTGTTGAAAATGGAAATGTTACTCATGTGTGTGTATGACCTACCACCTCCATGATTATAATGTTTCTCCATTTTTCAAAACTCTCATTAATGATTGGTTTTAAGAGAATAATTGATATATTTATAATATAATTATTTCATGATTATTATTCTATATAAGTTAACATAATTACCATTTTGATAATACCCATCCTACCAATGTCATTTTTGACACATAGGCCCAATATGTTAGAACATCCATTATAAACACAATTGAATAATTGGTTATATATAACCTATTAATAAGTGAAATAAAATTTATAAATAACATGAATTATTTTTGAATAAATTAAATAATTAACATAATTTTATTATTTAGGATGAAAAATAAAAAACCTGATGAATCAAACTCAAGGTATGGGTTTTCTCGTCTCACTTTTATTTATATGATATATATATGTCATAATCACATTTTAATTTTTTTTGTGGTGTATATACTTACCATTAATGTATTTTATGATTAATTTATATTAATTTAAGGGGATTTAAATATCTATTTTAGTATTTAACTTTCATGGACTTTACAATTTCAATGATACCAAAGAGGTAATTGAATTTTGTACCAATTTTCATTCTTTGTGGCTTACGTCATTTTATAAACCCCTATTCTTTGATGAGGTTTATATATATCATCATTTACATGTAATATCATGAAATTGTTTGTTATCATGGTATTTTAAGATTCATTTAATTTAATAATTCCAGGGGATTACGATTTATCCATCCAACGGCCCGAAGGCCTTAATTTTTATTATTATTATTATTATGAAAGCCCCTTTTAAGGGAGGAAGGGGGAAACCCAACAGACTTCATGGACTTAAGACAAAACACACCTGAAGAAAAGAATAGTAAAACCAAACTACAAACATGGAGATGCCCCTCCCCAACATATATCATTATGAAGCTTTTCATCATTGAAAAGCAATACGGCAAGCAAGTGTTATGTGTCGAAGCACATGACCGATCCGATGACAAACGTCATACCCTCTCAACAACCATATCCATAGAGTGCTGCAATGATGAAAGGCCAGCTCTGAATCCTCCTCTAAGACCTGTTCCATGTAGTCAAATCTGGCAGCACCGACTCCCCACCTTCAGCATCAAACCATTCCACAAGTAACTGCAACAAACGCAAATTACCTCCACCAAAAAACCATCAAGCTTAAACACTTGCAGATCCCGAACCGAGACCTCGTGCCATGGAACCTCCTCCGGTCGTCGAAACACCACCTAAGAGCAGCCCTGCTGCCATCTGTGGACAACCCCACCCATTCGCAGGAAGAGGTAGAGTCCAACTTGGGAGAAGCAGGGAGACACCGGCGACGTCGACGCCGCACAAACCAACCAACGGATCTTCAAAACCTCAAAACAAGAAGAAGCAGAAAAAAACACCAGGAACCAGGATCGGCCCCCTCCGATCCGATCCAGATCTATTTCTGACCCAAACTGGATGCCTTCCATAGACGTCGTCGGACCGCGCCGGACCGATTCAAGGAGCCCCTGATTCCAGATACAGCCGCTCCAAATGAAGACGCGCTGATCCAAGCAGAAAATATGGATTCATTTCTCTCTTAGGTTAGAATTATGTTTTCTTCCAAAACAATATTTTCTAAAAATGTTTAAATTTTTTTAACCATTTAAAAATGATTTATCATATGAATTTTAACCCATTCATAATCTTAAAAAACTAAAGGAACATTATGTAATTTTCAAAACACTACGTGTTTGACTTTTACCATAATTTCATTGAAGCTTCCCTTTCAAGTTTATAATTTTCTTTTTCATTTTTTATAAAAATAATTCTTCATAAAAGGCTTTTATATATGTTTTATGTTTTAACAATTTAATTTAAAAATGTAAAGGATATTTTCATCAATAATTTTTGAAATATATTTTAATGGTATTTACATTGATCAACATAAAAAACTAATTGTTACTTATGCTTCATGGTTCATATTGTTTATTGAAACCATACTCATTATTTAATTAGTTAGACTAAGAATATTTCATGTAGATTATAATGGAACCCATTTCTTTTCCATGGTTTAACCATATTTGAATGATATTTTTATAGAAGTCAATGTTTTATTTGGGTTAATGATGCTTCAAATTTATTGTTATGGAACATGATTCTTTTCCATGATTTAATCATGTTTTATGGATTTTTACATGAAACCCATTTATTTTCTATAGTTTACTCTGGTTATAGATAAATAGTTATTGTTTCTATGATTTTTTATGATGAAATATTAATGTACATTATTCATGTGGAATTTCATGGACATTATATATGATTGGTACATTCATATATTTTCAAGCGAGCCCATTGAAGTTTACTGATGGGTGCTCCCAGATAGTTCTCTAATACATTGGGTATTGATTATGTTCTTTGAAATTTTATATTGGAATTTGTTTGTATGGTTCTTAAAATTTTTATGGTTTCAATAAGTATTCTTTTATGGTTCTATAAGAAGATGTTCCAAAATACCAATATGTTTTTTCTATGCCTCATATAGGTTTATGGTGTTTAATTTCATGAATTTTGGTATCACATGGATCATTATTGTTCATTCATATTACTATTTACTTTATTAAAGCCTTATGTTAGGTTTTTATGTTTTATGATCCAAGTATTGATGGGTATTAGTACTCTTATTTTATACTCATTCACTTTGACTTTTTCATCATAACCTTATTCTCTTCTTATGCTCACTGATGACATTCATTGGTTAATTATTACATTTTACATTAATAAGAAGTTGAGATCACCCTTATAATGTTTCTATTTTCATAGGTTTTAAATAATGAGGTTTAAAACATTATTTCTAGAATTGATTTCATATAGATAATGATTATGTATTAATGAAAAAATAAATGTTGGGTTAAGTGGGAGAAATGCACATTTAAAGTCATGTGAATCATCTATGTAGGAGTTTTCTCTAATTATCTGAAAATATAAACCTAAATGGACATTAAGGATGTATTTTATCCAATTTTCCATTTTTTATATTCCACTATTATAATGTGGGTCTATCCCCATACATCTATACCCACGGTTTACAAAAATTTTGGGGATAGAGTTCCAAAAAACTATACCCATTGTCTTAAAACCCCATTGGTATAGGTTGATCTATACAAATGGGTTTTCAAAAAAATTGGGTATAGAATCTTAAGATATCATCCTCCCACTCACCGACTAATTTATAATACCTAGTCTCTCATCCCATCCTTTGAGCCTTGCCCTTCCCCTCCCATCCTCAGGCGAACCTTCCCCCACCGGCCAGCTCTTCTTCCTCCATTTCAAGAATTTTTTTGTTATAGTATTTAAGATGAAATATATTCCTGTGATAGATTTCCTAATATGGTATCAAAGAAAATGATGAATATGTTTTTAAATAAGGGATTGGTATTTGGATACACTGACTCTATAGGGGATGTCATCATGGTTCTATGACTCTACCCAATTTCTTGTTTCTTAATATGTTGGGCTTAAGGGAGTCTTAAATCCATATACACATTCCCATTTCCTATATCATTTAGCCTTCAGATTCCATCTCATTTATTAAAATTTTTATATATTTTGGTTATTTTATAAATCATATTTTCTGTGATATTAGTATTTAATGATTATTTATATTTATATAAATTATAGTAGATTCTCCATGATATTATTATACTATGTTTTCATGGTTTTGTTGTTTAGTGAAAAAAAAATTTATTATTGAGTAAATGTTTTCCATCACAAGGACAAGTGAATTTAATTAGATTAACATCATATAAAAAATATTTATTTTTAAAAACAATTGGTTCATAAGAAAAATTTTAATTAATTGGATTGTGTAATTATTGTTTCTCATTCCTTGCCTTATTCTTTGTCTGGTTAGTTATTTATAGGAATCGCTTATACCATATGTTTAGTTTTGATTCTTTCATTGGGGAGTGACACTATGAATTTTAATGTGTGATGAAATTCATTGTTTCCATGCATTCCATCCTTCCAAAGGTGGGAAGCTTTTATGACATCCAATGGTGATGCCTGCTCCTTTATCATAATGGGATGATTGGAAGTTGGTTCACCCTTCAATGGATTCCTCTATGGAACATCTATTCTAATATGGGTCTCCCTCATAGAGTTAAGTCATGATTGTGGGACTCATTTGTAGTTCAATATCTTTGTGGATGTTGTTTAATTGCACTACTTTTTTCTGGACATTTCAGTGGGTCTTTATTGGGAAAAAACCATCATCCAAGAGAGTTGTCATTTTGGGAATCATTTGAATGTCTAGACCCTAGAAACATTGGTCACCTCTATTATTCCTCATAAGAAGGCATCTCATTTAGGCATCCTAGGCATAGAACCTAAGGAATCTCATTTTGATCATGGGGTATGTGATGTCAAAAGTGTATATCTTCTAAGGATTTCACCTCAGTCATCCCATGTTTAGCATGAGGTAGCTGATGTCGTGGGCGCATATCATCCAAGTATTAATCCTATAGAATACCATGTTTTACATGGGGCATGTATTTAGGGTCACAAGTTTAATTTCTTATGGAAAAGGATTAGGACATATGGTTGAGATGGATCGGGTCATGAGTTTAACATTATTTGGAGAAAAAGTGTCTTCATCAAGATTCCACAATGATGCAGATCAAGGAGGTGTGTCCCAAGGAGGGAAGTTTTCAAACCTAAATGTTTACCCTTTGATGTATTCGAACACTCTATGAAGGTATATCTAGGTGGTATTTCCAATAAAGGGAATATGTCCCACCACAAAGGTTGATCAAAACACCCCTATAGGTGGATCAGGGAGGTACATCCCTTAAAGGGAGCACATAAGTTTACTGTAGGTTTATATTGAACCTCAGGGAGGAATCCTAAATACCTCATATAGAAGACATGGATCAAAAACCAGGTAGTTTTATGTTGTAGTTTAGGGTCATGTGACAGTTCTGGTCCATGCAATTTATTGTCATATGGTATGGACTCTCATGTCATAATGGGAGCACCAATGAGGGATGGTGTGGGAAATACTCATGTATGTTACCCTTTGCAAGAGGATTTCTCTTTCTTGGAGTTGGTGTGGGGATTACATGTTGATCTACCCAATGGGCCTAGTGGATATGTTTTCTCTTATGTTAAGGGAATGATTTTATCAATTATGTGGCCCAAATAAAATCAGGATGGATGTGGATATTAGGATTGAGCCTCATAGAGGCTTCCAACATATCCCAGTTAGTTGGGAATCAAAGCACACATTGTTTAGATTGGGATGGGTCTTATACATAAGAAGGAGGCCCATATGATTATGTAGTTGGGGATTACGTCTGAAAGTGTCCCAAGGAGGAATGTTATGGTTTTTGGAGCTTACACTCAGAAGAATTTCCATTTGAATGGTGGTTGGGGTTTATACCTAAGGAGGTGGCCCATAGGATCATGTAGTTGGATTTCATGGTCTCTACTATCCTCTAATACCATGTCAGTCATGCTCAGTGTGATAAATAAGAGGATGAAGTATACCTGATACTCGTGTCATGAAAGAAGCAACAACGAGATACTGTGTTGGGATTATGCAAGGATGTTTCCCAAAGTGGTATTCATTCCATGTGAGGAGGATCTCATTCCATGTTAGGAGGATATAATTCACTATGAGGATATGGGGTTGTGAGATCTTCCCATACCACTCAGAAATGGGGAATAATGTGCTCATTTCATAGCATACGGCTACAGTTTAATGTCATTTTTTTAGGATGTTGGTCCTAGAAAGTTTTATGTCATCTGTCTCAAAAAATGGGGACTCGGTCCTTACCACTTGGACTTACATGACCATAGATTATGCATTCCTAGGTGGGGAATGTCTTTATAAATTCTAGGTTTTAATTATAGGCAGGATTGATCAATCATGATGTCCAATTTAGCATGTATATGTTGATAAGAAACATGAGTTATCATACTAGTGATGAGAACTAAGTGGTAAGGTAATGAATGCACGAGAGGCATTGGGGGCATCACGTGACGGACCATGAAACTATTGCGTGCAAGTTTAGAGGGGATTAGAAAATAGGTTCACACATGGTATGGGTGTTGCACAAAAAGGTAGCTCAAGAATGGTGTTGTAACACAAGGGTTGGACAAGGAGTTTCAAATACGGGGTGCACACAAGATTAGATATCTACATGTAATGTCAATGTTTCACATAAGAGGAAACATTGCACCAACCTGATATTGGTTGAATTTTTTTTGTAGAGTATTACTCAACTATGGTCCTAAAAAAGGGTGGACCAACTAGTAACATATCCATGATTTCAAAATGTCGTGTAAGATTGATCTTGTGCGCAGCAAAGCAATGCTCCGTCTTCTTGAGAGTCACATAGACCAAGAGTGTGAGCTTCTATTTATTGTTGAAGTTTTTAGCAATGGGAACACAAGATTCTGGTCACATAAAAGGTATTCCTCACAACTTCTTCCTTTTCCATGCTGCCCATATGCATAAAGAAAAGTTTTGATGTCACCTTTTTCACACAAGATTTTTTCACACTTATTGGGTTTTTCACGAAACACTGATAACTATTGTGTGAACAAATTAATGATTTGAGTGACCTTTTGAGGAACAAATGAGAAGTTTCATCATATTTATCACACAAGGATACTGCGTGCATATTTACATGTTTCATGCATAGACTGGAACATGCGTGCACCGCCGTTGGTGTTCTTATAATGATTCATTGAGCTGAAGGATGGATTCAGTTTCCTATAGCTCTCCATGCGTGCCTTTAAGTGAAATATTGGTGCCAATAAATCCCCCCCATGGAATCTGATTTGAAATAAGACTAGAAGGTGGGGTGCTGAGAGAATCCCTGATTAGAGACACATTTTTGTTGGTGTTTGAAAAATTCGTGGTTTGGTGCATAAGGAGCTTATGCACATGCACACGCATGTTTCCACACCTATAAAGAGAAAGAGGGGCACCAGTATAGAACATCGAATTTCTGTGCAATGATATTTTTCCACTAATTTGTGTGTAAGTTATTATTTTACATGAAAAAAACAATCCTCGTCCTCTTTTTTCACATATGATCTCTCTCTTTCACACCTCACTTTGTGACCATACCCGTATTTTTTAGTCTTTCTTCCAGAAATTGACACACCATCACCTCTTGTGTTCCTATATTTATTTATTATATACACCTTCCTTAGACATTTCATATTTTTTTAAAATGGTCATCCAATATAACCCTATTGTTATTAAAGACATTGTTGCTGCTCAACAAGCTGAAATGATAGGAAATCCTCATATCCCTCAACCATTGAGGGTATTTTCATACAATCAAATGCTCATGGCCTTTATAACAGACAAACAGAGGTGTTATACACTAAGAAAATATATCCCACAGTAGAACATTATGTTTCCTGATGAGGTCATCATCCTAGGTCTTACTTTTGACACATTGAAATTGTGGTTCACACGTGAATCTGAACTCGATCTTTGGAACATCACCATCCACATCCATTCTACATGGGAGCATGGGTAAATTGATGATTATGCACTAAACGGGTGAACCAAGAGATTCGCAAAGAAACAGTCAGAGGAAGAATAATTCCCTTCCCATTATACCACCATTTATCATGAGTAGCATCATGGAAAATAGCCTTGGATGGAACAAGGATTGGGACCTATAATCAGCTTGAAACTTCACCAATGTATGGGAGTGGGAATTTTGGGTTCACTACATGTTCTAGGAGTATGGTTTGGGTTCTCTCCATATCAGCCTATATGAGGAAGTGTGGATATCGATGATCTACTTTTTATGTCAACAAGAGAGGGTTCTAGAGCTCCCTAGCCAATGGTACCCAGATACGAACATGATCTGTCATCATCATAGAAAATTCATCATCATTTTGTGGGAAATACATTGTATCGGTGTCATTCCAAAAGAGGTATTCTAGTATGAAGATTTCATTTCATCAGAGAACACATGGAATGATAGAAAATTGGCTCCTATCTTTGTGAAAAACCTTCTGGAGGCAATGAAATAAAAGTTATGTCATTCTACCATCCTTAATAGAGACGTTATGTTCAAGAAATGGGTCAAGATGATTATAAAGAAGGACCCAAACATGAGGATGTCAGTTCGGGGAAAAGAGTGTCCAATGGAGTTATGGAGGAGGATGTCAGGATAAAACTGGGTGATCCAAAAAGAAAGAAAGAATCATAAAAAATGGGTATATCATTGTTGTAGGTTGGTAGGCACTAGTCCACTACACAAATTTTCTCATGAAATTCATAAGAGGTTGGCTGATACCAATCAGGGATACGCAAATGCTAATGCACCCGGAGATGCTGGTGATGGAGGCGATTCTAGTGGTTGTAAACATAGTCAACATGGAGGGTACATGTTCTCACCTGGCTATGTTGCATATTGGGCCACATTGTTAAGGGAAACATGCCAAGAAGAATATACGGTCTATTCCAGTTCTTACATGGTTGGATCACAGTGCACCTTGGTTGTTATAAATTCTTGAATGCCATCAACCCTCCAATCACTGGTTTGCGGCCATCTCTATTGAACATTTCTGGGGTCTGAACAGTGACACTTGACGATGCTAGGATCAATGTTCAGATCAATAACCATGTCATCTTCAACTTCAATCCCTTCTCAACTCTGGTTGGTCCAACGGTGGAAATTATGTAAGGCGCATGGGAATATAAGGAGTACCTATAGAGTTTCAGAGGTGGAATGCTGGTACCCAAGATTTATTACCTTGTCTACAGTGAGTCGTACACGCCATATGATCATGTTTTCATGACACGTAAAATTCATTATGTTTTTAATGATTATTTGTATTATAGGTAAAACCCTGGGTCATCTCTCAAGGATCTTTGATGGGTTTAGAGTGTTCATTTTTAATAAAAAGTACTAAAATAGGGGGTTTGAAAATAGTGTTATGAAAATAAATTAATTTAAAGAATCTATTAGTTTATAAAACAAGTTTACTTCGAAAAAAATGAGATAAAGGATTCATTATGATTTCGGTACATAGATTTTTATTTCATTTCTCTTTGATATTAATTCAGGTTTGGAGTTATTCATTTGTTGAAATTAATCGGAATCTCGATTAATTCTGAAGCTTTTATATCAATGCTTCAAGAACCAAACTTTTACATAACTATTGTATTTTTAACATGAAGTACATATGAATAGAATAAGAGCTTCCAAATAAGATTTAAATATCAATAAAGTGGGTAAGAAAATCAATCTCTTATTGTCCAATTGGAGCAACACAAGTCACACACTCAAAACCTCACACCAACCGGTTAGAATTTAAGATTGTATCAATCACATGCATCAAAACAAGAATATAAATATAAAACAATGTAAGATACATGTAATGAAATGTTTTACCATCCAAATTACTCCAAAATAGAAGCTAATATATGCATCAAAACTCCCTTACATGTGTGTATCTCTCCCACGATTAACGCCCACTATTTTTCCCGACATTGAGAGGATGGGGAAGCCCTGGTGGATTGATTTCTTCATCCATGATCACCCTAAGAGGATAGGGGCATCCATGAAATCTAGGATGTGGAGAGTAATCCTCTGAAACAACATGGAAAAACTTCACTTCTTTGTCTAACTTCAAAATGTGGTGCCCGTGTGCCAATTTATCGGAAAAAAACGTAACGATGTTTTGGGAACCGTGATTTTGAGAATGTAATTGGCCCATAGTTATCAGTGTCCATAAATTCTTATCCCAATTTTGAAAAAACTAAAAAGATGGTTCCCCTCCCATTTACTAACTCCATAAAAAATTTGGAATCAATTTGAAAAATAAATCCCTAACTATGGAGGAAAAACAGAATAAGACTTTTGACTTCATGCAGATTTCGTTCCTTAGACAGATTAGTCTAGTTGGTCCAATAGATGGCCAAACTGGGCTACTGTTTGTTCAGAAATGATGTAACCCATAGAATTTTGGACCATAACTAAAAATATATGACCAATTGTCTTCACATATTTTTAGAAATGTTTGGATGAGTCCACATATGTTATTGCATTCCAATGCAATTTAGCCCAATTTTCTTCAACTTAGTCCATAGGCCTTCCAAATCACCTCCACCTATAATGAAATCATCCAAACATGTGAAATAACCCTTTTTAACAGTGATAAAAAATGATTTAACTAAACATGGTGTTAAATTTGTTATAATATTTTGAATTTATAAGAAAAATTGTTTTAATACAGTGGTTTGAAATAAAACAATGAATTGTTGTGCGATCACATCCCCCACCTAAACATTTTCACTCCTCAGAAAAGATACATTTCAAAAAATTATGCATGGAGATATTCTCAACTTCATGAACATTTAATATTTAATGTAAATTTAATTCTTGATAGCAATTTGATCAAACAAAAAATCACCCCAAGGAATTATTCTCAGCGATCATGGAAAAAGATGTCTCATAAATTATATGAGAACAAAATTCAAGGAGATTAATGATACCAATTTGATAAAATAATTCAAAATTCAACAATTTCACATACTCTCCACGTGTTTTTGTGACAACCATGTAATTCTATTCTTTCCACTTTATATCTAGTAAATATAGGTTTTTTTTAAAAAAAAATCTTTGTCAATGATTATGTCCAATGAACCTACTCTACATGCTTTACAATCAAATTTAAAGACCTACTCAATTAAGCATTCATAGAATCAAAACATAACATCTCAACCAATATATCCTCATGTGTTTTATATTTCATCACCCCCACATTTATTATTTGTTCCAAAAAATTAACTGTGGAGAAAATCTCACACTCATCTCTCAACCTTTGCCTGATCACCTCATGACATTAGTTATAATATTTATAACAAAGATCAAATGTCAAGGAAAGTTGTTTTCTGACCTTCCCCAGACACGAACCTTATTTTTTTGTTTTTTTGTCTTTATTTTTTGTTTCTTTTAGAGCATAAAATAGTTGGATAAGAGGTACACAAGCATAGGTCAGTCCTGTACAATCACAATAGGAATTTTGAATAATTGTGACGGGTTATTTTCAATGGATTATCATTGAAAAAAGTCATTTTTGACGGGTGTCCATCTCAAATAACACGTCGTAGAAGTGGGAATTGAAAATGTGATTATTTACGACAACACATCATAGAAAATCTTTTTTGTGATGGATATATAATCCGCCGCAAAAAAAAATCCCAAAATATAATTCAAAACCCTTTTGTGACGATCCATCGAAAATAACATTTTTTCCAAAAAAAAAATTAGAAATAATTAAAATTGAATGAAAATTAAATGTCAAATAAATGAATTAAAAAAATTAAATATAAATGTATAAATAAAGTATATTAAATAAAAAAATATTTTACAAAAATTACAAAATAAATATATATAAACATAATTGAAATTATTTAAATTAATTAAAAATTAAATATATTCAAAAAAAATAGATAGTAAAATATATTTATGAATAATTAAAAAACCAACAATTAATTAAAAAAGTTAAAAACATAAAAAATAATTGATAAATTTACAAATATTTAAAAATCATTAAAAATTAAAAAAAACTAAAATACACATTAAAGTAATACATCATTTCAAATATAATGTGTATCAGCCAAATTACAAAACAGTTTGAACATCTAAAATCATCAACTAGCATTAGGTGGAGGAGGATCACTCAAAGAACTAGGGGGAAGGAACTTGATACCAATGTCATGCGCAAGTCATCACATATACTTCATCATTTTCTCATCTCTCATATATTGCTGCTCATGCTCCTCCTACCTCTCCTGCATTTGTTGTATCGTCTCATTCTGAGCTTTCAACCATTCCTCGTACTTTGTAGTGGACAACGACATCGATGAAGGCTCTCCACGAGCTCCCTTCCTGCTCACTGATGCCATCATAAAAGTACAATAATAACTTGTAGGTGTCAATCAAGAACCAAAACCAATCACTTGACCTTTCTCAACCCCTGCGAAGTTTCTTATATTCAAGCCCCTTCATCGAAACCCGAATCAGTAGTGATATCTTGTTTTGTCTCAGCTTGACTCTCTCGTGAATGAGTAGTCGCATCCTCATATGTAATTTTTAAATACAATGAAAAATTATAATAATAATTAAATTAATATTCATGACATTTTTAAATAAAATCACTAACCACAATATGGCGTTGTTATTCGCCTACAACTTCTCCTATTCGGGGATCATTGTACATCTTCATATTAACTTCAAACTCCATAATAGATGGGCCAATAGTGTCCTGTATAATATAAAAAACTTGTTATAGATAAAATATATTTACATTAACTTTGATTATGTTGTGTAGAATCATGGTATCAGTTTCCACCTGGTGAATTGGGATACCCTTGGAGAAGCACAAACTCAAACCATTGAACAGGGCGGCTGCCTCAGCCATGACGGAGTCCCCCGGACCCAGCCACAAACTGAAACCAAGGACCATAGACCCTTTCTCGCCACGAACAACTCCCCCACCACCCATGGAACCATTCCTTCAAGAACCATCGACATATAATTTTAAGCAAGATTCTAGGGCTTGCCGGTGAACCCAATTGATTGGAGGAAACAAGGACTAGGTCGGCAGGCTTATGTGATGTTTTGTACAGAACTGCCACAAGGAAGGAGAACGATCAGCCTGCTTAAGATGTGAGGATAGATCCAGCACCAATCCCCTTGCCCTAGCCTAAAAAGTAGATCGTGAGCTGTTAATCCCGTCGTGCCTCGCTTTGTTTCGCGTGGTCCCGATAGTCCGACACCCTGCTGCTAGAAAAGTGGAACGCATCTTACGTTCCTGAACACTGCTCCCTGAACCATGAAACCGTGAATTGAGGAACTCCTCACCCTCGAGACCTTACACCTGCTGCCTAGTGACGTTACTGAATTCAGTATAGATAAATGAAGCCCACTCACATTCTAAGAAGAGGTGCAGTGCAGGCTCAACGTTAGGACTATGACAGCAGGAACACTTGGAGACTAGGTAGACTCCTCTTTTTTTCACACCCCTTCATCTGTAGGGATATCCTAATTACGCATATTCTAGGAAATAAAATTGTATTTGGCTGGGATATTGTTACACCAAAGAACCCCTTCACAAGCATCCTGATCTCCCTTAGAATATAGAGCACCTCTGAAAGCTTTTGAAGAAAATGATCCAGGGTGAGATCCTGTGAACACCGGCCTGTGCGGTTCATCAGTTAAACAAATGGTATGGAATAGCTCCTATTACAGGGGGTTAAGAATAGCCTGGGAGAATGTAGGAAAATATTTTTCCTCTTGGAAGGACATGTCGGGAGCGGGGAAGCATGGAAAACTAAGAACATTACCGAACCAATTATCAATCTAGAAATTGATTGACCCCTCCCAAACAATCCATCTTGTGTACTGGTGTAAGTTACATATGTGTCAGTGAGTATCATTCCATCGCTTAGAGCATCCCCCACTAGCCGCATCAAACCAGTTTCCATACATTTTGATGGAAAATATTTCCCAAAGGGACTTACCCCCAAGGATATCCCATGCCAGATTCGCTTGCAGAAAGGAAATGGTATCCATGACACTCCGGAGATTGATACGCTTTCCTCGACATCAATCCACATTCTTTTCCATGAAGCCCAATGACATTTTCCCTCATCTTGATCATCCCAAATAAAACCAGTTAAAATTCTTTCAATGTTATGAAGAACTGTCTTTGGAACAATCATGGCCAACAACACATGAATGGGATTAGTGGTTAAGACACAATTAACCAGGGTAATTCTCCCCCCAAATAATAGAAAAGGATCATTCCAATTGAGGATATGGGTGGTGATTTTCTCCACAATATCATCAAAGTACTGAATACGGACCTTACCTAGGGAGATTGGGGCTCCTAAATATTCCATAGGTATTTGCCTCTTGTTTAACTTCAATCCTCTTACTCCATCATCTTGATCAATGTTTTAGGAGACAGACACTGCTTTTCCCACAATTAATGATCTTCCCACTCAATTTACAATACACCTCAAGAATTCGGTTAAGCTCCTGGATGTTCCTGTTACTTCCATTGAGAAAAATAATAAGTTCATCTGCAAAGAAAA
Source organism: Viscum album (assembly GCA_963277665.1). Classification (NCBI taxonomy): domain Eukaryota; kingdom Viridiplantae; phylum Streptophyta; class Magnoliopsida; order Santalales; family Viscaceae; genus Viscum; species Viscum album. The sequence goes on along the minus strand of OY728156.1, from coordinate 866,339,393 downwards.
GGTGGGTAATTCTGAGGATGTTTGCCTTGCACCAGAAGGGATGGATCCATCCATTACAGCTGCATTTATTATGATATATGATGAAGGCATCTTGTATCATAATGAAGATACTAGGTGAGAGGGGATCCCCCAGTCTTATACCCCGGACCGATTTAAAGAAGCTGAAGCTCTTCCCCATAAAGGTAACAGAAAACAAAGGAGATCTAATACACCCGAAGAAGATATCAACCACTGTTTTCGAGAAGCCCATATTCCTCATGACTATGATTAGGAAACTTCACTCAACCCAGTCATAGTATTTATCCATATCATCTTTCTGAAAATATTTGATCCAGAGACCTTTTGTTGTTATCTCTCAACATTTCTTGGGCCAAGGCAGTGGCGGTTTGAGTGGAGCAGCCCTTGAGAAAACCCTACTGCTCATCAAAGACCCATTCATGAAGATACAATACAAGACTTTGATTGATAACAGAAGAAAGAATTTTATAGGAAAAATAAGACATACTGATCGGCCTGAATTGATTCAAAGAAGAAGGATCCTTCACATTGGGGATGAGAATTAGGGTGGTGGCACATGCCACCTAAGGTTGACTTCCCCCACGAAAATATTTTTGGATGTAGCCTAAAAAATCATCTTTGATGAGCACCTAGAAAATAATATAGAAGGATCCTAGAAAGTCGTCCGGCCTAAGAGCACTATCCGAATTGAGAGCCTTAATGGACTTCCACACCTCTTGCTCATCTAGGGGTCTCTCATGGTCTCCATTGATATCATAAGGAACCATGTGTGGGACAGAGGAAAAATTTCAACCTTCCCCGAGGGATACCCATCCTACATGTGAGGTTTAACATCCGCAAGTAAAGCGTAAAAATGAGACCTGCCATACCTCCCATCAGTTGTGGGTCATTGGTAAAAGATATGTCTTCAAGAATAATATTTGGAGCTTTGGACCTCTTCCTTTCCTTTATGCATGCGTAAAAGAAGGTAGTATTTTTACCCCGTTCCTTAAGACATGTCACCCTAGAATGCTCCCTAGGAATTCATTCCTACTCAAGAATTAGGTCCACAACGTGAATCTGGAATCTAGAAAGGTTTCTGAAAACATCATCATCCCATTGAGTCTCAAGCTCTTACTCAGCCTGCTTAATATTAGCCATCAAGGCCTTTGAGTCCAAGAAGCAGGATGGCTTGGAATTAAGCCATAGATATAGTTCATCCTTTAGATGATGGAGCATATTATGAAACCCCACACAAAGGACCTCCTTCATGAGTTTCTCCCACGACGAGCGTACAACGAGGGGAAAATCGGGGTCAGCCTCCTAGCTCTTGGAATAGAAAAATCACTCGTGTCCTATATTACCACCTACAAGGCATAGGAGGAGAGGTGAATAATCAGAGACCTCATGAACCAAATTATCCACCTTACCATTGGAAATGGTTGAAATGAAGTGGAGATTGCCAAGGAATCTATCAGGCCGCCCCCAAATGCACCGGCTTCCCATTTTATTATTTCACCAAGCGAATTTTTCACCAGAGTATGAAAGAACCAATAGGCCATTTTGAGACGCAAAACCCTTGAAATCTTGCCTATCCCTCAAGGGTAAATCCCTCCCACCTTTCCTTTCCTGTGGGTCAAGGATGAAATTGAAATCCCCACCGACAATCCAAGCCTCTTGGTCCAATTTGAGACCACCTAGGTCTTTCCAAAGAAGGTCTCTCTCCCTCTGGTAAAAAATGACTTACACAAGAGAAATGAAGATAGAGAAAACATAAAAGATAACATTAACTGTAATGTGTTGGCAGGAAACAAAAAACATCATAACTGAGATGGAATCATTCCAAATGAGCCAAATGTTCTAATTGTCTAGATCACTATGCATGAAGTGGTGAAAGCGGAGTTTTCATGCAAAGTCCCTAATTTTTAAATTCTGCTGCATTGGTTCAAGAATAGCCACTAGGGACACCTTTTTGTTACGGAACTCTGTCACTATGTAATCAAACTTAACCTGCAGCCCCAGACCTCAGGCATTCCATATGAGGCAGGAAGTCATTTTAACTGGGGACGTCCGGGTTTGGCCCCTGACACATGTGAGCACTTCGGTAAGGAAGCGGAATAGGAATATTCTATTCTGATTTGGCCTCAAATTCGGCCCAGCTGAGAGAATTAGAGCACCCAATAGGCTCAGCTCTAGTATCCTCATTAGCCAATAGATTAAACTTGTTAGAGATCACCATAGGGAAAAGAGAAGAAGGCTGCGAATCACACAAAGGTTCCTTCCCTTCTCAGCAACCACGATTCAAATCAGCCTGGAAACAGACCTCGCATTCCAAGGATGAGGGAAGCTCCACCAAAAAATGCACCTCCTCAACACCATCACAGAGGCCCAGAGAAAGACAATATAGAACCATGTATATGTAAGTATTATCCTAGCCACTAAAACTCATCTCCAGGTGCTTATCAGAATTCTCCCCACTATGCTGGACCTGAAGCGCGGGAAGATAAGCTGTGGGAGGAGGCACTGGTGGATTGGGGGGAAAGAGGCCAGGAGAAGAGGAAGAATCCACCCTATCTTGTGATGAAGCCCCAACGAAGGCTGGTAGCTAATTTGGAAAGGTGGGGGTGGATTGATAAGAGACTTACGAAAGACATGAAGGGAATGACCTTCTAGATGAAATGTCGTGCAACCGTGTGAGGGAGAGGTTGAAAAGAGGCTTCCACTAGGAGACTACTACTCCTGCCCTCAGCAGAATGAGAGATGGGAGACTGATGGAAAAATTCAGCACCATGCAGATACGCACCACACCATTATCCCAAAGCTGGAGTGTTCGGTTGTCTACACATTCAAAAGATCCAAGGGTATCACCAATACACCGAAGAAAAGCCAAGATTTGGAACAGTAGGGGTAGATCTGGTAAGTTCAACCAGACTGCTTCCTGGGGGTAGTCTCGGCCAAAGTGTTCCTTCATTGATCATCAAAACATGTTGAACTTACGCTTGCCTATTGACCGAGGGCTCTGCGACAAGGCTTTCATGAAATCCACTCGGGATGCTAGTACCACACAAAAGGCATTGCACACCAACACATCCAACCCCCAAGAAAGGACAAAGTTCTGGTAGAAGGTCATGTGGAGCTTATCTTCTCTAAAGCCGGTGACTAGGGTCCACATGTGAAATTCCACAGCTGCTTCAATGGAATCCAACGAATAATCAATCGTCGGGGATCCATAAACGGAAGCAGCCTGGAAGTTTCCCAAAGGGATCTCGGGTATGGGGGAGAGACAATCCGAGTGAGAAGGCGGCATGTGAAAAAGGACATCCTTCAGTGGTAGTCTATCTGGGGCCACTTGGTATAGCATAGGGGCATGAGCAGCCGCTAGATCTAAAGATCCATGGTCGGGGATGGGGGTGTGAGCTGGGGGAGAGAAGGGGTACCTGCTGAGAGTAGGTGAGTCGGAGAAGAATCCGGCTGGGGAAGCAATGTAGGAGTCAGTAGAGGAATTTGAAATCCAGGAAGCTCGTGAAGCACATTCATATGGGAGATGAAAGAATGATAAAAAATTGGGAGCAGAAGCTTTATCCATAACACACATTCTTGGGTTCTGTAGAAAATGACGAATGTGATCATGTAAACAATTATCTCATGCCTTTCAGACAGGACATCTTTGGTTTTTAGAAATAGGAGAAAATAAATTCTATAAAGCAAATTAAAAAATTTGTTTGTAATTAAATTATTATTATAAATGTATATATTACTTAATAATGTACAATCCATTGGTCCAAAATCTGGTCATGCACAGCGAGGGTACCAGGTCCCATGACTCCCATGGCTTAGAAAAATAATTTCTTAGAATTGTACTATACTACCTAATGGGTAAATGTGAAAATATGTGCAAATTGAAACAAATATATAATCATAAAATTATAATAATAATTAATAAAACTTTGTTAATATAAAATAAATATCTTAAATAACTAATCATACCTCTACAAATGAGGATCAAAATCAATAGATGGTCGTCTATCTGGAATAGGATATGGAATCAGTAATCGAGCAAGACTTTTCCCCCTCCTAGTCATCGCACCAGCCTGGGAATGATGATCTAAATTGGGCTCCTCATTATGAAGTACAACATCAATGAGAAAACATAATAGATCGTTAGGATCCTCTCTAGGCATCTGAAACATATATTCTCACTAAAAATATATTATTAGTACAAATATGAATTATAAAAAACTAAAAAACGTCAGAATAAAATAATGTTACATATAACATATTGTTACTACAAATATGAAATTTTAAAAAATAATAAATATCAGAATATGATAATTACATGTAACTAAATGCCTAAATATATTACATCAATCATCATCTTCATCACCATTTTCATCGACAACAATGTCTTCATCCCCATCTTTAGCATTGTCGACATCCATATGGCTTTTAGTTTCATCATCCCTTATTGCTTCATCAAAATATTATATATCAACGACCCTTAACTGGGGGTTTCATCAACGATATTTATATCCCATCGTGTAAGAAATATATTTTCAGATGTTTCATGAAAATTTTCAATATGTTGCACTTCCACAGAACCATTATTTTCATTTTCAATAAACCAATTGTCACGTGATTTCATTTTTATCACACTCCACTAATCTTTCAAATCTCCTAAAACATCACAATAATTATCATAGTAATCTTAATGTGCTTGATATGCCAACATAAATGATTCATTTGATGCAAGAATACTATTATATTTATTGCCAATGACTACATGTCGTGGATGAACTAAAAACCCCTGATCAGTTTAAAACCAATGAAATTGAAACATTGTATCATAATTTGGTCATAGATAACATACCTCAATTATTTAATCTAGTATAACATAAACGCCAACTTCAATTTTCTTATGATGGTATCCTTTCAAACGAACACCACTATTCATTGATTTCTTTGAGTCACTATATATGCATGTATGGAATCAAAATCCATTACCCACATACACATTAGAAGATTTAACCAATATTGATGGAGTGTTTTTACCACACATAATCGATTGTCAAATATATTTTCATGTTGTGTTACTAGTAAATAATGAAAATTATTAATAATAGATATCATTCAATAATTGATTTATTATTCCATCAAAAGAATAAATTTAACTTTCCAGTCTTTGAAACCAATATGACCAATTTTGTTGCCGAAGTTCTTCAAGACAAGTAGATGTAATTTGTATTAATTGTTTTTTGATATGGTCATCATATAGTCTACAAAAAAGTTAGTGTAAATAAAGAGATATTTTATAAATATTTAACAAAATAAATAAAAAGTAGTACTTACTGTACAAATCATTTCATTTCATCACAATTCAATAGAACATAAGTATGAACTTTATGTTGTTCTTCATCTGTAATGCATCACTCATGATAACCACCAAAACGAAGCTCGAGATGATTAAAAACTGACAAAAAGATGGTCTATGACATCATCAACATTTTTCTCATTGCAACCCATACTATTAAGTTTTGAAGGATATTCTAACTTAAAATAATAAGAGTATAAATTTGAAATTTCCTACTACAAGATTTTTTCTACAATCGACCCTTCAACTAATGCTTTGTTATATACATTCTTCTTTAATTTTTGAATACATCTCTCAAATGGATACATCCACCGAAATTTTTCAAACCCTCCGCATTTAGCATCATATGTAAAAATGAAATATTAATTGTTCCATGGAATCAAATAAGCATAATGGTAATATTTTCTTCAATTTACATAAAATTAAAACAACATCTTTTTCTAGAAAACTCAATACATTATACTACAATGTTTCCACACAAATATATCAGAAAAAATATGATATTTCGGTCAACATGCCCCAGATTGAGGAATTCAACATCCCTCCATGACCAAGAGGCAATAATCATTCAATTATGACATAAAATTCATGTTCGTTTAACCCAATAATATTCTTATTTCTGATGCAATGAGAAACATTAGAAGCACAACCATATGATAACCTCGTATCTCTAATCCACTGACAACATAATAAAAAGTTTCCTTAACTAAGTGAGTAAGCTACTTTTGGATTCAGTAATTTGTGTGATCTTTCATCTTCAAATAATTCATCTTCAGGATGTTTGCAAATCTATGCAAGATCTAACTGTTCATTTATGTTATCTTTGGTCATATCAGGTGTGTCCAACATGGTATAAAACATGTTATCAAAAACATTCCTCACTATATTCATTACATCTAACATGTGACGAACCAACAAATCAGACCAATATGGAAGGTCTCAAAAACACTCCTCTTTATCCAATTATGATCTCTCCCAAAACCATTTATCTTTTTCTCATTTATAGTTGGTCCAAAAGTAACTTGAAGTAATGTATAGATAATAGATTTTACCCAATTACTTTAGAGAACTACTGGAGGTGAATCTATTTCAATTTAACCTTTTGAAAAATAACCCTTTTCTCTTTAAAAAGGGTTATTCGTAGGAAGAAATCTCTGATGATAGTCAAAATAACTAACATTTCTCCCATTTCAAAGCATAAATGCTTTTTTTTCAGCCTTGCAGTACATACATGATTTTAGACCATGTGTTCTTCATCCATATAACATACCATATACTGGAAAGTCACAGATCATCCATATTAATGCAACATTCATTATAAAATTCTGATATGCAGTTATATCAAATTTATTCACACTTTTGTTAGATAATGAAATTAACTCATAAATTAATGGTTTCAAATAAACATCAATATTATTCTTCGGATGTCCTGAAATTAACAATGTCAAATATATATATGGTTTCTTCATCAATATATAAGGATGCAAGATATAAAGAGTAATGAAAAAATTCCAACAAGAATGTTGACTTCTGTAAGCACCAAATGGACAAAAACCATCAGTAGAAAGGCCCAACCATATGTTATGAGGTTCTGAAACAACATAACGATGCATCTGATAAAATTTCATCCATGAATCACCATCACATGGACGATTTAAAATTTTTGTGATGAAAATATTTGATTTATTCAATTTCATCAATCCAACTTTTTTGTGAGACATAAATAAACTTTGTAAACGAGGAGTAACTAGAAAATATGTCAACTATTTCATGGGTACTCTAAACATTTCTTATTGTGCCTCTTTATACCTCAATTCTCCACATGATTTAAAATTAACCAAAGATTCATAATCACCATAATATAAGATGCAACCATTTGAACATGCATAGATCTTATGATAACATAGACCCAACTTATGAACCAAACTTTTACTTTCATAGAAACTTGTATGTAATGTATTTCCATTAAGAAACACAATCTTAAACAAAGATAAAATCAGATCGAAACAATTATTTGACATTCCTAAATCTAATTTAATATCCATAAATTTTGTAACAGCTTCCATTTTTCTCATCTGGCTTCTTGGATACAAGGCATCTTCAAGGAATTTCAAAACATTATAAAACTAAGAAGGTTCTGATTCAGGATTTGGAATATCATTCTGAGTTGTTGTTTCTGTAATAGATGGACCAGCTGCATCTTGTATTAAATTAAGAAATGATGGATCTGGAACCAAAATAAAATGTATTTTCCACTAAAATATTTTCACCATTTTGATACCAAAAAATATAATCTTTTTGAAAATCGGAATGCAATAGATGAATTCCAACATTGTCAATTCTTTCGAAGGTCCTATGATCACATTTCCTACACGGACATTTATTTTTTCTTTCAGAAACATCTGAATTTGATAATGCAAATGATATAAACACTTAAGCACCATCAATGTATATAGTATTTAAAGAATATTTGTTTGGAGTTTTGCAATTATTTATCCAATCATGATCACATAATGGGTACTACTGTCTGCTACCCGAGTTTATAGTTATCTAAAAAACAACAAAATAAAATAATTATTACAGATGATCTTGAATAATTGAAATTTTTTATTATATTTTAACACCTTGAAATATTCTATGGAATATGATCACAGTGAGGCACTGGGTTAGCACTGGATTATGGGGCCCATAGAGGCTCAGTGTTGATAAAATAACATTATTAACTATATTATATAAGTCATGCTATTTTTTTGAAAATAATAGAATATCTCTCGAACATTATCTAAATGAGAAATACGAGACCAATGTTAGGTCTGATATATGAGGTTTATCCTAGACGCGACATTACATATGTGTGCATCGGTTGTTTAATTATATTACACGTTAGAGTAATTGATTTAATGTTTTCATTATAATTTCTTATAAAAATTTGAAATATCATCCAAATTATGTATCGAATGAAATATTGGAGACCATTATTGGAACCAGGATGTGGGGTGTACCTTACCCATGACATAACATTTGAATTTATAAAAAATATTAGTAATATTAAACAATTACTCATATTTTTTGTTTTACAAATTTTGAAAAAAAAATTGTAATTTCTCCATATTATCAAATTATTAACAATATTTTGTATCTAACACTAATATTTACTATGTATTAATAATATTGAAAAATTAATTATAATTAATTATAAATTATGTAATGATTATTATTAATGTAATTTTTTATTTATTTATATTTTTTTTACTTATATATATATATTTACAAATTATTATTATGATTTTATAATCATAGATAATATTAAAAATATATTAATAATAATGACTCATTGATTTTTAAATATTATTAATTAATTAAATTAATACTATATTTTAAAAAATTATTATTTTTAACAAAATTTTAATATGTCTTATAATTGTTATATTTTTCTAAAAAGTATTACAAAAAATTATACTAATTATTATTAACTATGTTTTTAATAAATATTACATATTTTAATTTTTTTTTCATTAAAGAAATTTTTTAAGGTTTTTTAATATAAAAATTTATTATAAATAACATTTAGTTAAAATGATTTCTTTAAATTAATTTCCTCATCATTCTTAAAAAACACCCATTTATATTTATTGCATACATTATAAATATATATAACACATAATTAAATCTATTTACATTAAATTAATTTTTACACGTTTTTACATACAAATTAACATATCAAATCTATATACATACATACATGCATGCACACACAAATTTTCATATATTTAATCATTTTTTCAAATTAGTAATAATATTTTGTAATTAAAACTATTATTTACAATGTATTATTAATAATAAGTAAAAAATTATTTATATATATATTTATATGAAAAGTTTTATTAATTAATATAAATATACCAAAAAAATATGACAATTTTTTTTAAACCAATATACATATTAAATTTATATATAAATAGATATAAACATACATAAATATTTAATATTTATTAATAATATTGACTAATTAATTAGTAATTATTATAAATAATGTAATGAATATTATTAATTATTTAAATTATTAATATATTTTTTATAATTATTATATATATGTATATCATGATTTCATAATTAATATAAATACATAAAATATATTTTGACTCTTTTTAAAATAAATATACATATCAAATATATATATATATATATATATTAAACCTTACATGTATTTTTAAAATGTTTATATATACACATTCAGATGTTAATATATATATATATATTACATGATTTCATAATCGAAAATATTTTTACATGTTTTTTAAACGAATATATATATCATATAAGTATATACATACATACATACATACATATATATATATATATATAAATTCTTATATGTTTTTTAATTTTTATATATGTTTATGTCTATGTATATATAGATATATATCAAAATAATACACGTTTTTTACAACTTAAATATATATATATATATATATATTCACGTTTTAATATACATAAATGTATATATACGTGTGTATATATATATATTAAAAACATTATACATTTTTTAAAATGTTTATATACATCTATCTATATATATATATCATAAACTATACACGTTTTTTAAATCTTATATATATATATATATTCATATTTTAATATTCATACATGTATGTATATATATATATATATTAAAAACATTACACAATTTTTTTATAAATAAATAAATATATTTTTTTTAAAAATAGATGTTTTTTAAAATGTTTATAGATGTATACACAGAATGTATTGTTTACATATATTTTTATTAAAATAAATAATTAATCAGAATGTATTATTTATATGTATTTATATTAAAATATTTTTTTTAATTATATACTTATATCAAATATATTTTGGTAATTTTTTTAAACAGATATACATATCAAATTAATATATACATATATACAAATATACATACAGACAGACATATATATATATATATATATCAAAAACCATAAACATATTTTTAAAATCACATATATATATATATATATATATAAACATACAAATATCAAAATTAAATAAACACATGTTAATATATAGTTTTATATATACAAAAATATATATCAAAATTAACATGGCAAACAAATTTTCTAATATATATATACAAATATAAACACAAAGCGCATATAAATATCAGAATTAAAAAATTATTACAAAACCTGAAAATCAATTAAAATAGATTAGACAAACCATATTAAAATCAAAATAGAGATTAATACAATTACGTCAATCCTAAATATAAAATAAAGCATGAAAATCAGATAAATTTTAAACCTAGGGTTTGACCAAACCACTATATTTATCTTTAAAACAAAATACACAAAAAACGAACCAGATTAAAATAAAAATAGAGATTAATACAATTATGTCAATCCAAAATATCACATAATGCATGAAAATTAGAAAAACCAGATAAATTTTTAAACCTAGGGTTTTACCAAACCAGTACATTTAACATTGAACCAAAATACGATAAAAAATCGACGGAGAACATAAGAGTACTTTGTACCTTAAAGATCTAAGTTGAAATCAGCTAAACATTGTGAAGAATGGAGCTGTACAGAGCTGCAACCAATTGGATGGTCGAGTAGGGCTTCACAATGCCATTTAGGAGAGGGGGAGAAAGGAAAAGAAGAAGAAAAGGTAGCCACATGGTGTTAAAATGAGGGTTATTTTTATGGCGAACTATTTGTGAAGGAATTAATTCCCTCAAAAATAGTTTTCCATCAAAATTATTTGCAAAGGGAACTAATTTACATTGTAAATAATCTTGATCCAATAACCATTTGCAATGGATTTTGTTATCTATTGCATATGATCGTTGTGATTACATTTGGCGTTGGGCGGTGAGAACACCCACCAAAACTATTTGGGAGAGATTATTTATTCTGTCACAATAAATAATTATTTTAGATCGAATTAATATTCCATTGCAAATAATCACAGGAAATCCACTATTTGTGATGATTCATATACCTGTCTCAATTGAACTATTGTAAATGATTGAATTTCTAGTAGTCAATAATGAAAAGATAAGGAATTAACATATGGGAAAACCATTTTGGAATGTTGATAAATATTAACTTAATATATATTGACCTTCTATTGAGTAGGAAAAATTAACACTTCATTGATGGGTGAAAATATGTGTGGAGAAAATAAGTCACATAATTTTCTTATAAACTACTCAGACAAGGGGTATCATTCTTCTCAAAAGGTTCAAAGTAATAAAACCATTTATATCAATGACGAAAAAATTGTGAAAAAATAACACCTATATGTAAAATTTGTACCATAAAAATTATATCAGTTATTTTTTTATGAAATGTTAAAACAACATGAAATAAGTAAATTCCTTCAGTATTTTCATCATTTTCCATGATTAAGTGGGAATAAAAAATTAATATCCCCACACAAAAGTGAGGGGAAAGTGAAAATAGGGGGGAGGAAAGGTAAAAATACTATTCAATAAAAAAAGAGATGAAAGAAGAAAGATGAAAAAAATTCCTAGACTAACCTAGAAATGTACCCACCCCCACTCCTAGAGTATGTTGTGTCATCACTATAACAAAATCTAATGTGAGATGGAAGGATAAAACCCAATGGGTGTAATTCGTACGTTGCTTCATGAACTTGGACTTCCTCCACCGGGGACTCCGGAATGGCTTCATGTATGTTCTTTTTACACTACCCATTGAAAATGATGTTTTGTTATGTTTCTTCCTTACGAACCAGAAAAACACCAAATTGATTAACATTAGTAATAGTGTATGGGCCAAACAGGAAGGAATGAATCTTAATGGATAAAACATCAGCCATGAATTTAAATGAAGTACCTTATTCCCATTGTGTAATTCTCGATGAAGGATTAGGTTTTCATGGGTAGCCCTGGTTATCTCATATAAATCTCTTTTCATTTCCTTAAACTCCTGAATCTGGTGCATTCTTTGATAAACTTCAAGAGGATGATTAGAATTCATTTGTTTAATGGACCAACTGGCATGGTGCTCTATCTTATTAGGGAGGTGAAAAGTATTTCCAGAAACGGGTGATGTTGTAATATGAGTTATGAAAGGAACATCGTAAGACCCTAATGAATCATCGAGTCTAAGACTCCAACCTTTTATGTTGGGTCAAACTTCTTTTTCATGAATTTGGTTTACCTCTCTATTCGACACATCGGCTTGACCATTGGTATTTGGGTGATATGCAGTAGACACATGATGCCTAACCACATACATACACAAAAGTGATTGCATTTTTCCATTACTAAAAATTTGGACCCTTGACACTGATGATGAACCTAGGTAATCCAAACCTATAAAAAATTTGGGTTCCCTATAATTCCAAAATTATCATGGAATCATATTTCCTCACGGATCATGCCTCTACCCATTTTTACACGTAATAAACTTCCAAAATAATGTAAAAGTTTCCAAAGGAATTGGAAAATGGACCCATAAAGTCAATGCACTAAACATCAAAACTGTAATCGAAGAACAAGGTTTATTGTGTAATTTCATTTCTTTTAGAGACACTCCCCATTCGTTGACAGAAAGGAGAATATTTATAGAAATCATGGCCATCCCAAAATAATGTTGTCTAAAATTGACTTGAATTGAGGACCTTGTGAGTAGTCCGTTGGGGACTAAGGTGGCCCCTATAAGCAAGAGTGTGGTAGAACCTAAGGACCGATAAAAACTCTCTATTGAGAACACAATTCCGAATTACCTAATCACTATATGTGATCCAATGGTAGTGGTCATCCGAAATGTTCCAACGAGACTCATATTTTAGACAATCATCTTTGTTTTTGTTTAAATTAGTAGGAATTCATGATGCTACAAAATAATTTACAATTTTATCATACTAAGGAATAACATCTTTCACTCAGTACAATTTATCATTGGGAAACATTTCATTTAGGGGAATATAGGGGGATGGGAAAATTCATGAGGAATAGAGGATCCTATTGATATGCTCATCCTCTAAATTTTATGCTCCTTTATATCCCTAATTCCTAGATTAAATTATGGAAGTAGGAGCATCTAGTGAATGGTAGTTGGTTTGGCTTCCAGTTTATTAAGATGATGTCAGAGGGATGCATGATCTAATAACATAATATCTTTGGACACTAAAATATTTGACCTAAATTTATACAAGGCCAAAAAAATGGAAATGAATTATTTTTTAGTTGTGGTGTAGTTTTCTTGGTCAGGTTACAATGTTCATGAGGCATATGGTATGACATGTGGATCTTGATCGACCATCTAGGATAAAACTTCTCCAACTACATAGATAGAGGAATCACACATGATCTCAAACGGTAAATCCCACTGAGGTGGTTGGATTACCAGAGGTGATGTGAGACTCTATTTTAATTTGTTAAAATCTTCCTCACATTCATTATAAAAACAAATTTCTTTTATTTTTTGGAATATGGGAGATAGGGGGAGTGAAATATTCGTAAAATCATAAATGAAAGGATGAAAAAATCCAGCATGACCTAAGAAATACCACACATCCTGATAATTTTTTAGGAATGTTTGGGAAGTCATGACAACCCCTTTTGTTTTATCTACTTGGATACCATCCCTAGAAATGACATTACCATGTACAATACCTTCTCGTTCCATGAAAAGAAATTTCTTATAATTTCATACAATATTCATTTCAATACAACAATGTAGAACATAACCAATACTACTAAAAAATTCATCAAAAGAGAATTCATAAATAGTGATATCATCTATGAATAAATCCATGAAATTCTCTAGGTAATCTGAAAAAATACTAAACACGTATCGTTGGAAAAAACCCAGAGCATTGCACAGACCAAATGGAAACCTCCTATAGCCAAATGTGTCAAAGAGGAAATTAAATGATATATTTTCTAGATCCTAGGGGTTATATAGATATAAAAGTATCCAAAACACCCATCATGGAAACAATAGTGAGAATTAATCACTATCCTCTCTAGTATCTAGTCAATAAATGGTAATGAGAAATGATCTTTCCTAGTGTATTGGTTTAGTCAGTGATAGAGTATCTAAAAATTCCAATTATTTTACACATAGGTTGGAACCAATTCATTTTTTTCATTTTTAATTATTGAAAGGCCAGGTTTTTTTGAACAAGTTGCACTAGATTGAAACAATGACTATAATAGATTGGGTAAATGATTCCATCATCCAGTAATTTGGTTACCTCCATTTTAACTATATTTATGAGGTTTGATTTTAGTCAAAATTGTGTCTACCTCACTGTTTTAGACTCATCATTTAACCTTATATTATATGTGATAATTGATGGTATAATTCCAAGATTTTCAGCAAGTGTCCATCCCAAATCTTTTTTATACTACCTCAAAAGTTCAAGCTTCCATAATTCATGATTTTTTGGGAATGAACTAGCAATGATGATAGAAAAATTATTTCCATTATCAAGATTGAAATTTTTTAAATTTTGAGGTAAGGTCCAATTAAAGTGTATTTTGGATTTATGGGAGTGAATTTGAATGTGTGAGGCCAATTATCTCATATAACTACTCAATTATAACATACTCATATGAAGAATGAACTTTTATAAGCTTAGCAGTATCATTGATGGTCATAGGATCCTCAATCCTAAAAAAATTATCAATTAACAAACATGAATGAAACTTTTATAGACCAATACAATATTTAATGCATGACACATTAAATAGAAAATCTATCAAGGATGAAAACTCAAAAAGGGGATTAGTGGAAAAAAAGTTTTTTTAGTGGATGGGTGTACATCAATAGAATTAACTAAAATCGAGGAATGTTCATCTAGGGGGTGCCTCATGGAATAAAGGATATTTAAGTGGAAAATATCATAAAAAATCCATAGGTAATGTACAATTATGGATATTAATTATGTTTTTTTTTTCTTGTTTTCAAGAAAGGCCTCCCCATTATAATTGGGAAAGTCCATTTATTCTATCATCCTGTATTTTTTTTCACATAAAAAAGTGTAGGACAAATTAAAATATTCACCCTTACAAGAACATCCTCTAAAACACTAGTGGGGTTTTTCGTACACCAGTTTTCTAGTTGAAAAACAATTCCATTGGGATTCAATTCCCCAACCTACAATGAAGGGAAAATGGAGAGAGGCATAACATTTATAGAAGCACCCAAATCAAACATAGCATTGGAAAAGGAATACTCCTCTATGGTGCATGGAATCGAGAATGTTCCAAGATCATTGCATTTTTTGGGAAGTGATGGTTCAATAAATGATGAGATGTTCCTCCCAAGATCACCTTTTCAAATCCTCTATGCTTCCTTCAGTGTATATTTGTCTCCATCAGAAACATGGAATATCGTGGAATTAACTATGTGGAATCAGTCAATGGAATGTTAACCTGTACTTTTTTTTAAAAGTAACATGATTTTTATATGAAATTTAGTTTCTTTTTTATTTACATTGTTGTATGGACCTTTGAAAAAATTAAAGATGACTGATTTTTCTTAGTTTTTCATCAAATAAAACTCTCTATTCATTTACAGGGCTTCTCTCAAGATAAGTTTTTTCCTCATCTAAACAATTTTTATTTGTTGGGATAGTGTTTCCTTAGGAGCGGATAAATCTAATAGGGAATTTATTTGGATTTTAAGTTGTGTCCCAATTCTAATGAAGATAATAATTACATTTTCATTTTCCCTAGGATTGATTAGTGTAAGATAAGGTAGTTTACCTGACCTATGAATTCAGATTTCCCCCACAGAGTTGTTGAGATTTCCAAAATTAGGGTTTAGGTATTATATGGTGGATTGGGTGGTTTGTTGGAGTCAGATATTGTTTACAGGAATTTTTTCAACATGTATTCTATGCAACAATCTGGTTTTGTAGGGGGGGGGTGTTTGAATGGCCTTTGTTGTGGTTGAGGATTTCTTGGTGGTGGTGGTGGTGGTGGTGGTGGATGACTACTCTTCATTGGTTTGTTTGATGGTTGTTAAGGATAGTTTGAATACACCCCTTTCCTATGGTATTGGGTTTCTTTCCAACTTGTATTGGATTTATTAGATGATTCTTTCATAATGGGTTGGTTATAGAGGAGGTCTGGGAAAATTGCCTCAAAACCCTTAAAAGTTTCTCTTAGTTGAGGTCATTGGTCAGAATAATGGGTGTTAGAAGAACAGACACCATAATCAATGGGAGGATCATATTGGGATTTTCCTTAGGAAAGTGCATATTATCAAATAAGGTCATTTACCTCTTCAAACATCAT
Organism: Viscum album; assembly: GCA_963277665.1. Taxonomy (NCBI): domain Eukaryota; kingdom Viridiplantae; phylum Streptophyta; class Magnoliopsida; order Santalales; family Viscaceae; genus Viscum; species Viscum album. The sequence continues at coordinate 866,322,747 of OY728156.1, read as the reverse complement.
GTCCACATTCTTCTTAAATTTAGTACTTTGTACCTCATGGTCACCTCGAAAGGGAAAACTAGGCATTGAACTGAATTTATAAGTGTTCTGTACTGTGTTCTCAATGAGGGAACTTGTAGTGATTGGGGTTTTATGAACTATCACACCACCTACAATAGAATCAATCATGTTTCGATCAATATGAATTAATCTTTCTGAAAAATACTATATTAAAATTTGATCACTTATTTGGTCATATGAGAAACATGAACAAATCCTTTTAAATATTTCCCAATATTCATGAAGTGTTTCCCCCTATGATTATCCTATTACCTAAATTTATTACTTTATTGTTGCAGTTTGAGAGGCTAGGAAATATTTTTCATGAAAAATATGTTTCATATCCACCCATCCTCCAATATGGGAATTAATAAAATACAATAAATCTTTTGTAGTGTCTCCCAATGAAAAAGGGAATGACCTAAGATTTAATTATTTTTCATCCATATTAGTAGTTTTTAATGTAAAAAATACATTATGATTTTTTTAAAATTCTTATGTGGGTCTTATCCCGTAAGTCCATGAAATATTGAAAATAAACAAATTAGACCAGATCTTTGTTCAAATTTTTGTACTTCGCCTTGCATTTGAATATAAGTGGGTTGGAAATCAAAATAAAGAAATGTAATTTATTTTAATTTTCTTTTATTTTTAGTCATGATATACAATTTATGTTCATTTTCTAGTTTTATTCCATATGAAGAGGCATTTAGGAAAGTAGCATGATGTGGTGTGTCCTCCATCAAAGGGTTTTCTTTTGTGTCTCAATGTCCTTGATATATGATCATCCCCAGATTCAGTATGAGTTGAGTTAAATATCCCAAAGTAGATCACATCATGAAAAAAACCTATATAAGAAATAAATAAAAACACAAAATGATATTTAATGGAATATGATAGAACAAACAAATATTCCCAAATTCACTAATATCTTATCAAAAAACACACACAAAAAAACTAAAGCACTCCTCGGAAATGGAGAAAAAATTTGACCGTGTTGTCATGAAAAGTAAAATAGATTTTGTTTTTAAAAATTATTTTTAGAAAATGGAAGACCCTATGTCATCTATCAAAGAGAGATTACGGGTTTAGAGCGTGTATTTTTAATAAAAAGTACTAAAAGAGAGGGTGGTTTTGAAAATAGTTTTAAGAAAATAACTTAATTTAAAAAAAATTAATAGTTGAAAAACCTAGTGTATTTTTGAAAATTTTGTGATAATGGTGTCATTGGGTTTTAACTACAAACATTTAATGTTTATTTTTATTTGAGATTAATTCAGGTTTGGAATAATTCATTGGTTGAAATTAATTGGAATTCTAAATAATTTATAATATTTTATATCAGTGCTTGAAGAACCAAACCGTGACATAATAATCGTATTGCTAAGTCCCAACACTTATAAATAGAATAATAGTTTAAAAAGTAGATTTAAATCTCAATAAATTGGGTAAGAAAAGGATTCTTATATTGTCCAGTCAGGAGAAACACAAGTCACACATTCAAAACCTCACACCGATTAGTTAGAAATTAAGAGCTTGCCAATCACATGCATCAAAATAAACATTCAAATATGAAATTATATAAGATAAAAAGAATGAAATGTTTTAAAATCCCAATTACTAAGAACTAGTATCTTATATATTCATTTTATCTCCATTGACATGTGTTTAGCTCCCTCATAATGAACTCCCACCATTTAGCCCGACATGGAGAGGAGGATGAACCTTGGGTGGATCTCATTCTTCATCATTGATCCCCCTGTGAGGATAGGGTCCACTATAGCATCTAGGATGAGGAGAATAATCCTCTAGAACTCTAAAATATAATAACTTCACTCCTTTTTCAAACATTCAATTGGGGTGCCCAAGTGCCAATTTATAAGTGGAAGGGGTTTTTGGAAACCTTGATTTTGATAAATAACATTGTCTATAGTTTTTTATGGATAGAATGACTTATATCACTTTTTAAAAAACTAAAAAAATCCCACCTATTGAATAAATCCACCTATTATTTGGCATCATTTGGACAACTACATCCTGAGATATGGATGTAATACAAAACACAAAATTTGACTTCATGTAGATTCAGTTCCTTGGATAGATTAGTCCGGTTGGGCCAACAGATGGCCGAACATGGATTTGGTTCCTTTAGATATTTTTTATTAATGTAAATTTTGGAAAATTCCACAAAATGTAATCTCAATTTGATGCACATATTATCATTAGTGTTCAGTTGACAACACCTGTGTTCATGGATTCCTACACAATTTGGCCAAATTTTCTTAATATTTGTTTTGGGCCTTCCAAATCACCTCCACCAATAATGAAATCATCCAAACAAGGGAAATTACCCTTTATAATAGTGATAAAAACAAACATATTGAACTAAAAATGAAGTTAAATTTTTTATAATATTTTTAATTTTTAAACAAAATTAGTTTAATATAGTTGTGTAAGGGTGAAATAAAACAGTGAATCATGGTACGATCACCATCCCACTTTTCTAAGTAGTTTAGGTTCTTTCAAAGAATGATTAAAAGAGACTTCATGGTGGTTTGTGGGGAGTGGAACCCATGTATCTTTCATCAGTTGAGGTTTATACTTTTGAATGTTGGCTTAGGAGATACAATTGTGTTTCCTCCAATCAATGTAGATGTATGCCTATCAACGGACTGTTCTAGAAACTAGGTGGCATCATATCTGAAGGAAATATTGTTGAATAAAATTCCAATTGTTTAGAAACCTAGAGAGGATATAGATTAGTTAGGAAGATGGCAGGATTCCCCTTGAGGGGGGTGCTGGGAATTTGGGGTAGCTCAAGCTATAATTGCGGTGGGGATGTCTCAAGGCGAGGTCACACCCCCACCTCCTAGATGAGAAGGGTCTCATATGTGACCTCAAAGAACATACAATGAGTCTCCTAGGAAGAGTATGAGGTAAATTCTAAAGTTGAATAATGATACCTTTTTTTCCTCTTTCTGGATGACCTGATGGAAACTTCATATTTCATTATATTCAGAATATCCATACCGAAATATGAAGTTAGATGTGATCGAGCTACCAGAATTCAGGGCCATTTGGATCATATCCAAGGTGATATTACACTAGAGACATGTATATCTGACAACTATGGACACCTACATGTGTCAATAGTGGTAGTATTAACCTCCCACTCTAGTACGAGTGATGTCTGGCAACGAGTCAGGCTGGGCGGAGATGCTAACCATTGACGTTTCATCATCTGAGGAGTAACTAACAGAAAAGGAGACACAAGAATCTAGAAACAAAGAATCATTGGGGTAAACTTCTCATCATGGGAGTTTTTGAACAAATATGTGAAATTGAAGCCTCTAAATATAAAATATCTAAGTTCCTTAAGGTAATATTTAACTCACTTTTCTTCTTTGAGAATTTTCCTTTCATTATTCAGACCCTCTAACCGAGCATTATCTTATACAGGGGTATCTTGACAATGGGAAAGGGCCCTCTGATGATGGGGGTGATGGTTCATTGATGAAAATTACCGAGCATAATCTATTTCCTATTCCCTTAGCAGAGGCAGGTTTTGGGATGGCCAAGGATTTCAGGGTGAAAAATTCAGAACCTCAGATCCACCCTATTATTTATGGGGGATGGTGTTTTATAATCCTCATAGAGGCACCTACTACTATAGAGGTAGTGTTATAGAGACAACTTATCATTTAAATTACTCCACCTCAATGTAAGAGAATATTTTGAGTCATTCATCCATAATAATATTTTCATAGATCATTTGCATCAATGTGTTTTCTTATTTCTTACAGCTCCTACTCGACTGACTTAAGTGGAACCTATAATTTCCATTGAAATACCTACTAACGTCGAAGGTTCTTCTATGAAGAAACTCTCTGCTATGACTTAATAGCATAATCTACTGATTCTCATCTCCCATAAGTCATTTTCTTTAAAAAATCCATACTTATCAATTTTGATCATATTTCTTAACATGGTCTAGTTTTATGTAGGGATTGAATGATTTCTCACCCAGTGAGAAGAATAGGATGGTACATCGAAGAACCCTTCACTGATATCCACAATGGTTCATGAGGAGTCAATATTCCAAGATGATCTGTCCTTGGTCCCATAATAATAGTTGGATGTGGATGCAAGTGTCTCCACTAGTGGGGTGGAACTCGAGGCTGATAGGGGAGAAGCTATTGAGGAATATTCTATTGATGATGACAAAACTCATGATCTAAATCATATCCCATCCAAGATGATGCTAGAGTAAAATCATACTACCAACATTCATTTAGATTTTCCTTGGTACGATCATGCACTGCCTGAGGAGCTGGAAGACTTTGACCATAATGCGGATGAAGAGAATCATATAATCCAATATAGGCTATGGAAGTGCATACAATGATTCATCAACCATACTCAGAAACCTCAACTAGTATGCTGATGGGGTAACTTCACCATTGGCTATGTAATATGTGTGCCAGAGGGGATCACACTTGTAGTATTAATGAACTAGTTGGCGACATCCCCAATAAGTGGGTTCATGGAGGAAGCCAACATATGTATGTTTCCTAGAATCAAGAGAAGGTTGACATTATTTTCAAGTTCTAAAAATTCAAACAAGAGGTGAAAAATCTGGAGGAGAAAACAGACAAGAATGATTACTTACTCAACACTCAATTAAATACCATCAACATACTGGTGGCTCTGGTGGAGGAGGATGATAATTAATTGAATCATATAACTATTAAAATATTTGACCTCGAAGTTGAGTGGGATAAGGCACATAATAGTGTTGAGGAGATTCATTTTAAAAGATCATGAGAAAGTAGTGGAGCTCTGAAGGTGTCATGAGGCCTTGGATTCAAAAAATTAGAGCCTGGTAGAGATGAATCACATTATTGTCGGGGTGGAACTGTAAGGAAAATCATTTCAGGATGTAGGAGAGGCTCCTTCATGTGTATGAACCTTTCCACATGGCACAATTTTTTTTGTTAAAATTCAAATGTATGGACACATTTCTCAATTAGTTCTTAATTATCGCAATTTGATCATATTTTTCATACAACCAGTGACCAATACTTAAGCTCATGTGATTCATGCTTGGTGTGAGAAACAAGGGACTACCATATGGTTGATCATTCGTATGAGTGTACTATAAAATCATCGAACACTTGGGGTTTGTTATTGTTGACTGGAAACTGAGAGTGTTCAAGCTAAAAGAGGCTATTTCTGGAGAATAAGGCTCCCTAAACAACCAATTTTCATTTCCATTTGGCTCTAATACATGAATGGGATAACACATGGGGTGTTATTTAACCCCCGCAGAGAGGAGTGGGGAATATGAATCATAATGCCCAAAAACTAGAACATCAGGAGGATGGAGTCATGATGTAGGATAACTAATGAACATGTTCAAAACACATCATCCATATCACTTATCCTGGTATGGTGAAAAAATGCATAGACCACTGAATATATTTGAAACAAGTAACCTATCTCAAATTATCATCCAAAATATTATGGGTTTTTGGCCCAGGATAGTATGTGAGCTAGTATACCATGAAAAAAAATTCCATTATGGAGTCCCATAAAACATGGATGGGAATGATGATCCAAATAAGGGGCACATAATGCATTGAAATGGGCTGATTATGTGATTGAATGTATTTCATCACTCTTAAAATTTTGAAACTATGGATTAGATAAAGTTGGTGTAGGCATATTGGTCTGAACAAATAAGTAAAAATCAATTCCTATAGAAATTTTCATCCAAGATGCTAAGTAGAAGATGAAAATGAGAATGATACAGTAGATAACTAAAACTGGGGAAGATGACCTCTCATGCAAATACCTAGGATGTTTTACAATTTCATGTCATGCAAATGAGGATGATAGAAACACAGTATAACATTTACATTAATTTCATATGACAATGTTGATGGACATATTTTAAGGCCCTACTAGTTAGACCTATTACAAACAGTTTAAGGTGATGTTTTATGGACCATGGATTTATGTTTAAGGTAATAAAACCTAGATATACTTCAAATAGTTTATGGACATATTTCATGGACCATGGATTTGCTCATATTTTAAGTCATGGAGTTTGGACTATGGTATTATTGCTCAAAAAAATATTGGGGCGGTACTGATATTTGATAAAACCATAATAAAGGAGATATAAAGGGGATCACGCACCACAAATATGGCTAAATGGACAAAGGGGGTATGAATTAGTGGTTGTCCTCAGAAATGAGAAGTCTAGGATCCACTACATATCCCATAAGGGTAGGAATCAATACATAAATAGTTCAATAACATGGCATGATAAGAGACCAACACCGATAGTGCTGATCATCTCTGATGAGGTAAATAAGTCATCTCATAGTTTTTATGATGAATCCCATGGTCAGAGAATGGTTTAGGAATCATCTCCAATTAAGTATAATCTTGATTTTGAATAGTGTAGAATCATATTTTAACATTGTGAGTTGATCATATTAGTCTATGAATTTTAATGTCGTACAACTCAGAATAAAAGGGATAAAAAAAATTTATGTTCCTAATTCTTATACATGTGGAAAACAGTTTAATTCTGTGTTCCCTGACCACTGGATTTATATTAGTCGAAGGTCATAAATATCGAACCATAGGTTGGTGTCTAAAAGTAATATCTATAGTGAGGGTTTAGGACAAACTCAGTGTGAATGAGGGACAAGGATGACTATGTTTCACCACATATTCACTAGGAGAGTCCCTCATATATTTTAATTTCATGATGCTTGGACTTACATTCAAATATATTAAGGTTATTATTCATGGACCACAGGCTCTTAGTTTATGGTAATATAAACCAGACTATGGGGGATGTGCTTCTCGAAATAGTTAAGGTGGCATGGAATATTGGAAAACCCAACTCGAATGAGGTCCAAGGGGGCCAAATTCCACATCCCAATTACCAAATATAGCCTTCACAAATATTAAATTCATGATTCATGGACTGGGGCTCTTATTTTAAAGTCATATAGTTTGGACCAAAGTAAGGGGTCACCTCAAAATGGTATGTGTAGTGTGAAGAAATGGAAATCCCAAAATAAATGAGGTCCAAAGAGGCCCATGGCCACACTACATGTTTTATATAGGACTCAAATATAGTTTAATCTCATAATTCTTTCATTATAAGCTCCCCTTTTAAGGTCATCGATTTCATACCAAAGGAGGATAATTTCTTTAGAGGAATGTTTTTAGGGTGGTAGAGCAACAAACCCATCATGAATGAGGTCCTAGGTTCCCTAATACCATATATTCACCTTGAGAAGGAATGTGTATAGTTTAATGTTGTAATTATTGAATCATAACTAAGGTCAAGTGGTTGAATGGGTGATGAATTTGTGGCTGGGCCCAAAGACAAAATATATGGGCATCACTAGGTATCCCATAAGGATGGGAATCAAGACACACATTGTTCTGGAAGTAGAAACCATGGTATAAGGTCATATGGTTTAGACCATTTAAAAAATGGGAATACAAGTATGTTCATATAGTGGGAGAGTTAAAACCCAACATGAATTGGGCAAGGAGGATATGCACCATGTGAAGAGATCATGACATTGGTTTCACATAGTTTAATGTCATACAATCTAGATAGAAGGGTATATCAGTTTAATGTCGTTACGTATGGATAGAGAGAGGTCAATTTCCATGTCATCTATGTGTCTTAGGAGGGGCATAACCTGATGTGATTAGATCCAAATATGCTCGCATACAACATACACACCATGAAATTGACTGTGTATGATTTAAGGTTGTTATTTTGAGATCACGCTGGAGGCCAAGGGGCTGAATGGTTGAATAATTTGTGGTTGGGCCCAAGGAAAAAAATCATGGACATCACTACATATATCATAAGGATGGGAATCAAACCACATGTAGTTCTAGAACATATTATGGTGAGAGGATGACATTGATTGGGGAAATCACCTCATATGAGGGAATTTAGGCATCCCATTATTATCATGAGCCATACCATGTTTAGGGAATGGGATGGAATCATCCCTAAAAAGTTAAATAGGATTACTATACTTTTTTAGGTTTGGATCATAGTTTAACATCATGCGTTGAGGAAATTAACTCATAGTTTAAGGTCATAAATGTTGGGCCATTATGGAGGAATGTGTCAAATAGCTATATGTAGTGTGGTATTATAAAAAACTCAATGCCAATGATGTCGAAGGAGACCCAACTCCACACAACACATCCCAATGATACCCTGCATATAGTTTTAAGACATGATGCTTGGACTTGAACTCCTATATTAATTTCATAGAGTTTGAAACATTACGAATAGTTTAATGTCATGTTTCATGGACTAAGTGTATAGTTTAACATCGCGTGACTATGATGTGGAAACACAGTTTAACATTGTATGGTGAGGACATTGATGGGTGTTCATCTTAATTTCATGAAACTAGAACACTGTAACTATTATGTTTATCATCATGTAGCTAGGATATTGGTTATCATGAATTTTAACATCATTCTATGGGGATGTGTAACTATTATGTTTATCATCATACATCTAAGATATTGGTTGTTATGCTGTTTAACATTATGTGACTAGAACATAGATCTTTTCGGTTTATCATCGTGCTGTTGGGAGTTAGTTTTTATATAGTTTAGCATAATGAAACTAGGATGTGGTGCATATAATTTTATCTTTGTACATCTTGGATGTTGTTTTTTTATGTAGTTTAGTGTCATGAAACTATGATGTGGCAGCATGAATTCTATTTTTGTTCATCTAGAATGATGGTTGTTACACATTTTAATGTCATGCAACTAGGAAGTGGTGCAATTAATTTTATTATCTTGTATCTAGGACATTGGTTGTTAGGACGTTTTGTTTCATGAAACTAGGATGAGGTACTATGGAGTTTATCATCATTGGAAAGGAAATTGGTTGTTATTTAGTTTAGTGTCATGAAACAAGAATGTGGTGCAATGTATTTTATCATCATAAGACAATGATGACCGGAGCTATGAAGTTTACCATCATGCGGCTAGGTGGAAAATAGTTCCCCAAGAAAAGTATTGCTTGAGAAACATGGCATTGGTAGGAGGAGTAATGAACTGTCTATCTATAGTGATCAAAGAGTACACACCATTGGAATAGACCTTGTGAATGATGTAAGGTTCTTCCCACTTGGGTTCCAATTTTGATGGCTTCTTTCTGGGTATTTTTGGCATTCAAAGGTCCAGTACTATATCGCCTTGGAGAAAGGATCATAGGTGGAATTTCTTATTAAATGCTTTGGCTATCTTATTATGGTTCTCTCTAGAATATGCAAGTATCACAACCTATTTTCTTTGAGGGATTCTATCTCTACTATATAGACTTTTTTTATTCTATCTAGAATCTTTTGGTTGTAGAAATCTTTTTAAAGTGATTAAAATTGAATCTCAATAGTCATGTTTTCCTATGTTCTATACACCAGGGAATATGGGGTCACCTAGGTTGAATTTTGAGTCATCGTTTGACAATACCAAGGGGAATTGGGGAGATATTCTGAATAACTTTTCATGTTACGGCCAACCATATTCTACAGAATATTAGAGTGGGTTTTTTTGAATGCCTCAATTTTTCCATTTTACTACATGTGAATGAAGGAAGAATGGTTGGACCAGATACATTACTTTTTATAAAATCTCTTTTGATCAAAAACCAAGATCTTGGTATCATTGTTGGTGAAAATGGAGCGAGGGACCTTGAATTGATGTATGATGTGGGAATATATGAATTCATTCACTGATAGGGTCTTGACATCCATAAAATGAATCGCTTCTTCCCAAATGGAGAATAAATATTTCACAGTCATAATGAACCTAAATTAGTGGTTTTTTATTGGTTGATATGGTCCCATGACATTGATCCCCCAAATGGAAAATATCCTAGAATACTTGGTAGTGTGGAGTTCCTCTAGTGGTCAATGAAAAAAATTGGCATGAATCTGAAACACATGATACATCTTGAAAAAATCGATATAGTCATAGACCATGGTGGGCCATAAGTATCCCAACCATCAAATAAGGTGGGAGATCTTCTATCCTGCAAGATGGTCGCCATAAGAACCATCATGAACATCCTATATATCATGGGTAATTTTATCTCCTTGGATGAAACACAGGGTAATTTCATCAAACCCATTTATGTAGAGATTCTTATTAGGGGTAGGAACACTCCAAAGGGTGAATTGTGGTACACATCAATGGATTATATCACATCCAGCTTTATATGGTTGGAGGATAACACATTGTAGATAATCGACAAAATGATTTTTCCAATCATAGGGTTCCCCTGCCATAGGTTAATCTTTGGTCCTTAAATAGAAGCACTGAAAATCAGTTGTTTTATCTATTGGATGTCATTATTTTATGTAATGGAAGGAGAAATTAATCTTTTATGAGCCACATGAATGAAAAAATCATCTTGTCCAGGCTCTATAATAGAGGCGACTAGATGATATATGGTGTCTTCTCAACCATTCTATGATGGGGGACATGAGTCACTTTTAGGAAAGAAGGGAACTAGGCTATCCACTAAAAAGTGCACTCCATTAGGGGCACAAACTTTGAATATATGATGATGTAATACCAATTTAATTTCATGATTAATAACATAGAGTATCCCTTCACATGAAAGAGGGGGACATCAATATTGAGGGATAACTCGAGACTCATGATGAGAGCATGATTATACACCTCATTGTTAGTGTATCCTTCTGATTATAATAATAGTAGGGAGGAACATATTAAGAATGACTGATGATAAAAATCTTGAGGCCTACTCTTTTGATCGTGACATCATTGAGAATTATACAGGTTTGGCTTTGAGAGGCACTGTCAAAATGAATCTTCCCACATGACACAACCTGACCCACTATGATGATGGAATCATCTGAGAAATAATTAGCTAGAATTAAATATTTTAGGGCCACATGAGTGGTAAAAAAGTAAAAAAATGCATGAACCTTGATACATTTATGTAGGAAAGAACCTAATGTTGAAATGCTTAAGGGTCACCACCCATTGTTCCAATCATCCCATCAATAATGGGAGATTCATGATATAATTTAGAAGGTCCACATTGGGAAACAGTTGTATCCTTTTATGTTCCGGATGGTGTCACAACTTTAGAACTTTGAAAACCAGTGCGAGGAAGCTCTTCTCTATTGGTGAGTATCTTACCTCTGTGTAGAGGATCATGGGTATGAGATAATATATACTATTCTATTTTCCTTCATTACTGTTTGAAGTGAGGAGGTATACAAGTGATCACTCTAGGGTGGTCACAGAAAGGACCAAATACATTCCTGAGATGGGTGGAATTATAAAATGAGTTTTTAGTATATACTACATAATTTCATCCAAGGTGGTCTGGAACTCTTCATACCATTAGTAGAGAATACCATCCATCATGAGCCTATAAGGGGGCTTACAATTCCTGGATTGATTCACAATGAATTGGAATATATAGGATAAGTGGCCTTGAAGTCCATAGAGCTCCTAGAGGTGGCATTTGGATAATGTCTTTGATCTTCTTTGGTTCTATCTCAATGCATCTCTATCTAAATTTGAAGCCTAGAAACATCCTTGAGGTAAGATGGAAGGCACACATCAAGGGGTTCATCATAAAATACTACGAGAAGAGGAAGTTTAACACATTCTCAGGTTCTCTGAGATGGTCATGATATTAGTGGGATTTGACTAAAAAATTGTTCACATAGCATTTCAAAAACATCTGAAGGATTATATTCAATATATGGTGCATGGATCACTGATAAGTATCTCCTTCATTCTTTAAACTTAATATAATTACAAAATATTAGAAGGTTACTTACAATGCTATGAAGGAATTATAATCCTCATCTTTGGGGGCTATCTAGATTAGGTTGTATCTGATGTATCCATCCATAAAGGAGAGAGTCTCGAACCCATTCATGACATCGATCAATAACTCTATCACTAGAAAGAAAAAATAATCCTTTAGATAATGGTGGTTTAGATCCCACAAGTCGATACTGAATCTGATCTTCTTGTTCTTCTTCTAAACTGGGATGATGTTGGATAACCACAGGGTTTACTGGACTTCCTTGATGATATTGGTTTTGATAATCTTATCAACCTGGGCCTCAACCATAAAACTATGATAAGGGTACATTTTCTTGGGAGGATACTTGAACCGGTGATGATTCACTATGAGACCAAGATAGTGGATGGATACCTGAGGGAATAGTCCAAGAATCTAATCATACCTCCATGAAATAAAATGAGGGATTTCTTTAGGAAATTTACATACTTTTATTGTGCTTATGGTGTAATTCCTACACTAATATTTGTTGGCCTAAGATATTATTCATTCCCAAGGTTAACCTGAACTAACTCATTAGTGGTGGTGAATATTCCCACATCAAATGTGGGAGGAGTATCTTCAAAATCATCCTCATCATATTATGTAGGGAAATTAGTGTGGGGAGATGGTTCATCCATGAAGAATGATTCTAATGGAGTAGTAGTACCTTCCTAAGAAGATGTGGAATCCCCATCGAGTAATTCCTACTCTACTAAATCCTTGGTGATAGGATCAATCGATATGATTCCTTTAGGCCTTATAAATTGAGTCCCATGCTTGATGTAAAATAAATAGTGGTTGGTGGTTTCTCATAATTCAACATGGCTCTACAGAATATATGGGAGTGTCGTGGAATGGTTTCCATAGAGATAACATCTTAGTACTTCATAGGGGTAAGGATTTCTGGAATCATTGATCCTAGACAATGTAAAAGTATGAGGTAATATTCTGAAATTCCTTTTACTTAAAGACACATCACCACATCCTCCCAATATTTATGAAGCAATGTCCCATGTTTAGTGTTGCAAATTCCTACCAGAGAATTGGGTGGGTGAAAGAATCATCCATCTATGCCCATGGACTGGCTGTAGTGGTTGTGTGTCCTACCTCATTGGTCTTCTCTTACTTCCCCTTTCTCTTGTAATATCCAGCATCTAGATAGAGAGCTTCACATGAGTCAAATAGATATGAATCACTCGAAATCACACCTAATTGACCATTTAGGGTTTTTGCGAGGCATTCGTGATACAGGGAGGAAACTATTTCATTCAGATTAATCCATGTCCAAACCATCAACATGTTATAGGAGGTATCTTGTGAGATAAATATGAACTCAATACTAGCCACCAAGCCACCAAACTGGATCTTCAACTGGATCCTTCTACATGGTCATTGCTTAGTCCGGTCATAACCCTAAATCATTAAGCAAGAAGGACTCAAATATGATTCATCCAGTCCCAACATATGATGTTCCTCAGATGGGATGAGATTAATCATGGAACACATTTCCCCCAGGCAGCGACTAACCTCCATGCCATTGAGCTAATCTATGATGTATAATGGGTGAATAGTCTCGTTCCCAAGAGAACCCTAATATTCTCTTAGGAATGATATGTTTACTTGGTACTCTTATTACTCAACCTCCCCTATATAGTTGGCTTCTGCTGCTTCTTCATATATTTAAAACTGGAGAGGGTTTTTCAAGGCCTCTATGATATAATTGCACATCTCTTATAATATTAAGAAGGCCTTTAAGATCAATATCCTTGCTGGTATGCTATTTAGGTTCTTCAACACATCTTAATTCTATGTCAAATGCTTTTTTCTACCTGTATGGTGTCACTCTTTAGTCAGTGGAATGATAGGAATTGTAGAATGTGCCACCGAGATCTGGATACTACTTGAAATTTCGTTATGTTCATTAGTTAACTCTTCTAGTACCACTATCGACTGATTATTGGATTGTTGAGGACTGGATTTAGCTGGACATGGTTTATCACAATGTGGTTGTTGTTGTTCTTCTAGGTCTATTATCATGGTCACATCTAGTGGAATGTCTGATAGAGTGGGATGAGATTATTGTTCCAACTGAGTTCTGTGTAACACCTCCTTCCTAGTCATGATAGCATGAACGACCTAGCATTAAGAACTAGATTGAGAATCCTAGAGGTTTTTATGTCCTTCAATTCGTCTTCGATAGGATCGATTAGAGTCATTCAAGGGGAATTACCCAATACTACTCATCATCAAGGACTATGAAGGTATCTGCAACCTCAATTGTGTTTACAGAGTCATACTCATTCTCATCATAATATGTTTCCTCTAGTGTTGTGTAGACCCTATGCATGATTCCCAATTCTGGAGGAATGAAATCACAGAGTATACATGATGATTTTGGAATGAGGAGGGGACTCTGACATTCCATGTCCCATCAGGTCCTACTCTTCTGAGAAAAAAAAAAACGATACAAGGTGGATGCAGAATTGGTATATGCGGAAGGCACAATGACTTCAGGAGGTTCGGGACATCCTATGAGGTCATAGATGACATTGTGGGTGTGAGTGACTACCCTTAAATCCAACCGATTATCATAATTCTGATTCCCAAGGTTTGAAACATATTTCCATGCACCATAAACCTCACTATAACTATCTAGCTCATTGGAGATATATGTAACTTGTTTCGAGACATTTCCCAACTTGACAAGACCGTTATCAACTTGGTCCTGAATCCAGTACTTGAACACATAACATTGTTTTATGGTATGTCAAAGGATCATGTGGTAAAGGAAATGGTTAGAGTGTTTAGTATGATCAACTTAAAGGGGATTAATTTAGTCTAGAAGCTACAGAATCATATATTCTAGAGAACTAATAACATAATAGGGAACCTAGGAATACTTGAAGGTATAGGTCCTGTTCATTCTTTATCAAAATGGCACTTTGGGATCTTGATCCTGAGAAGGGGTTGGAGCCTGATGGGGGGTTGGAACCACGCTCTCATATATAGGGAGTTGTGCTTGGTGAGGTAGTTCCTTATAGTTTTATGTTGGGTAAGGTGATGCCTAATATAGTTGTTGTACTTGGCAAGGATGCTCTTGGAGAGGATTTTTTGGAAAGGGAACCAACAATTCTGTTAGCTCAGAAGCCACTACCTACACAGAAGTGGTAGTATATTCCTTGGTTAGATCTTCTTGCAGGTGATAAAGGAGGAAATAAACATCCCATATTGGCTTTCTTCTAGGCTTTCACTAGGCACTGTGCCTTATCAGAAAAAACCTACATTGTTTCTAGGAATTCAATGTGATGAGGGTAGGTACTAAATCAATCCTGACATTCCCCACAAAAATATTCTTGTATATTATCTTTATTCAGTGGAATATCGATTGAATACATGAGGCCCTTACACTATGTGAAAATTTATATGACATGATCATCATGAAATTTCATACATTTTATGATGTCAAAAATGCTTGTCTTGTACGTGGTGGAGATGAACTGGTAAAGAAACTTCCTGTGGAGGTATTCTCAATGAGTAATGGAACCAATGGGTATCTATAAATTCAAGATGAATGAAGGAAATTCCAATATCAGAATGAAACATTAGATCTTGGTGGACACCTACTACTCTATGGTTCCAAACACACTTATGCACCATAAGATGAAGTGGTCCAAATACTGCAGTGGGTTATCCATCTCATTAAATGGGGAAAATATGTGGTTCGAAAAAATTTGGGGTCCTTCCATTTCATCAACCCATACCAGGTATGGATTACCATTCAGTGGGATCAAAACATTTCATGTCTCTAGGTATATTAGGTGAGAAGTGAGAGAAGGTATCAGATCATCCTATAAAGGATGCCTATCTTGACATGGAATTTTAACCAACATTGCATTGATAGGCTATTCAACTCTGTAATAAGTCTTGGTAGCCCATGGAGCGGCACAATCTGTGTCCTGAATAATATTAACATGGTTTTCAGGTGTATTTGATGACTCATACCTTGGTTTCTCCCTGTAAACTCTCCCCTCCCCTCTGTTGGGGTTTGTAGGGTTATCAAAAACAATTGAGAGAAACTGATCAGGGTGGAATTGTGACTGCCCCAGCTACACCAGTGGAGGAGGAATAGAATCCTTTCAATGAGCATCATAGTCCAGGAACTACTCATTAATATCTCATCGATGATCATCTTATGATCTGGGACCTGCTAAATAAAGGAAAAAACTGTAGGATGATCCCCAGTCTTCTATCCAATATCAGATGAATCAGAGGTCTTGATATGTCATGTTAGCCTCTTGATGTTCTGACCAATGGTCAATAATTAAATGGATCACTGAGATAGAGTGTCTACCTTTTTAGTTGAGTGAGGACACATGTATCAAGGTCTACCTAATACTGTGTTACCCAAGGGGGTGGGTTCTCCTTGTTAGGACCTTCATTGAAGTCCCAATTATCATATAACTCATATAATGGAATGTTTACCACAATCGTACCTATTGGTAGTTCCTTAATATAAATGGTTAGGTTAGGATGTTTCATGACAGTATTGGAGTGGAGAGAAATGTACTATCCTCATCCCCAGATATGCACATGTGGGGATGCCTCATCCATAATTTTTTGGAGCACTATGAGTATAGCATCCCACCTTTTTATCACATAAACTTTCATTACATTATACAAAACCGAGGATCTTTAAGGTTTAGTGTATTAGAAACCAGGAACTTAATACACAACAACATAAAACATTCTTCTTAAACACTTGAAAGGCTTCTTCATTTGTTCATCCTAAGTTCATTACAGCATCTCATAACCTGGGAGCATACATCAAAAGAAAGGGTGAGCAGAAGGCCTAGTAAGGGAAACAAGGGAAACATTTAACATGTGAGCTTGAGATACATCAATAAAGTCATGAAAGAACTTTAAGGCTTGATAAAGAAATCATGAGGCATATCATAATTAAAAATAATGTATTTCATAACTTGAAGATGTGGCTACAACATTTAACATAGAAAATCATTTCCATTTCACCAAGGTCCATCCCCAAGGTGTCATTAAAAATTACCAAGGTTATTCACCAAGGTATCGTTAAAAATGGTCATCTCTAGAGATTAAGTCTTCACCTAATGCATTTGAGCGCTATCAGGGTGAACCCTTAAATTTTCGTTTATTATCACGTGAGAAACATATATCATCATCAAACATTTCATAAATAACCCATATAGCATAAAAGAAATGGATTTCATTTCATAATCATAACGTTTTAAAAACTGCTTTTAAGACATGATCTTTATATCATTTTAAACCCACGAAAAAAGGAAAGTGGGTTTCATGTATGTAAATCCCAGAATTTAAAATATAAAATTTTGATATATATATGTGAATAACCCTATATAATAGAGAGTTTTGAGTATTCACTTAATAAAACAAAAGAATTTGAGAAAAATAGAGAGACATTTTGAGGCGAAAATTCGGCAGCATAACGGCTATGTTGCAGGGTTTTAGAAAACTTTGAAAAGAGAGGGGACATGGGTCATCCACTCATAAATTATCCATAAGACAGTAGAGGGGTATAATATAATGGATATAATAACATAGTAATTAAATTTTAAGGACATACCATATGAGATGAAAAACTTAAAAGGAATACAAAAATAAGATTTCTCTTATGAAAAATTCGGCAGCCTAACGACGTCACTTAAAACTTTAAAAAATGAATTGATGAGATCAAATAGGGTATCTCATCATATTAATACAAAATATCAGTATGATAGATATATATATCATACCCCAACATAATAAAAAGGAACATGAAAGACTTGACATGAAAATAGCTTTTGAAAACGAGAAGGGTGAATGAATCCCTTAAAAATTCGACAGCCTAACGACGCCACATAAAGCTTAAATAAATGAATTGATGAGAACAAATAGGTTCTCTCATCATATGAACATAAAAGATCATTATCATAGATATATATATCATACCCCAACATAATAAAATTAATTTTAAAGACTTGACATGAAAATAGAACTTAAAAATGAGAAGGGTGAAAGAATCCCTTAAAAATTCGACAGCCTAACGACGCCACTTAAACATTCTTAAAATGAATTGATGAGAGAAATAGGGGGTGTCTAATCATGTGTACATGAAAAGTATAGTAGGATTAATATAAAAGAACATCCCCAACATAAGAACTTGGAGCATAAAATAAATGACATTAAAGAGAGTACTTGGAAAGAAAGAGAGAGGTAGGATCCCTTACCTTAAAACGTAACTATTAAAACTCAAAGGTTGGGACCTTGAGGGCTTGGGGGCACCTTGGGAGGACTAATTGGGAGTTAATGAGACCATAACATCGTTGAGTATGATTTTGGAGTCGAAAGGATGAGATAATGGCTTGGTATTTATAGGGAAAGTGAGAGGAGGAGGCATTAATGGCCAAGGGACACCTCATTGGTGGTATTGGCAAAACCATGGGCTTTCCCATGGTATTTCCCAAGGTGTTAGGCCACATGGTACCCCTTATAAAATAATTCATCCCCTTTAGTCGACCATCCCATAAAATATCTCATGAAATCATCATGATGCAGTCATGATGTCATTAAACATACCGAAACCCTAAAACTTTATTTTTACTATTCACTGAAAATTCAAGTTTTTCAGAAAACTCCCAAAAATTTACCTTAACATAATATAAATGCTTTGAATTCAAAAATAAACTCCATTTTATAAAAATATTTTTCTAAATATTTCTAATTTAATTTTTAAATAAAAACTCTATTCACCGAAAATTCATTTTTTTCAGAAAAATCCCAAAAAATTACCTTAGCATAATATCGATGTTTTGAATTCAAAAATAAAGCCCATTTTATAAAAATCATTTTCTAAATATTTTTAATTTAATTTTTAATTAAAAAACACTATTCACCTGAAAAAACTAATACTTGACTAATAATTTCTGATACAGTTATTTACCTATTTTATTGAATCACATTACTTAATCAGGGTGCCTATATTATTTTAATACATTCCTTAAGTGAGATTACTAATCCATTTGGTCACATTACTAATCCTAAGCGTAAAATCACTATTCATAAATTACTATTCACAAAAATTATGTTGATCTTATTAGACTCTAAATTTCTTACTGAACACATTTGTAGAAGACCATTTTTTGAAAATCATTACACATTTTTAATTATTTAAGGTTTACATAAACATTTTTAAAATATAATTTTTTCAAAATTCATCAATAATATACATCCTACATTTATCCGAACATTTGAAAATTTACAAACTTCACCATAAGAAGAAAACACAATTTTATTTATCTCAAAGGATTACGCAAAGTAGTTACGGTCTCCTTAGATAGCCCCTTATAACCCCAGAATAGGACCTAAGTGTAAGGTGTGATAAGGTGAGAGAATCGGAGGGTGGCTCAGCCAACATTGCATGAGTAGTAATTTCTATCAGTTTGAACTTCTCACGAAGGCAATTTCGTTCTAGCTTCACACGATGAAGTTCGGCTTGGGTTTGGTCCAGAGCAAAGCCTAGTAGTGCTACCTCCTTCCCAAGTTCTGTTAGATGGGCTTCGATTGGCCTGAGACTACTGGATGAGGCCATCGAATCTTCTTTCTATATTAATTAACCAAGATCACTTGTATTTAGAGACAATAATCGCAACATTTAGTTTCCAACGGTCATATTGACCAATGGTCATATAACAGTCAAAACCCAACAGTCTCATTTTAATTATACTCATGTTATCAAATGAAACAGTTTTGTTGAGTATAAAAATAACACAAAAAATTAGGAAACAAAATTTATTCAAAATTTCGGGTCGTTACATTCTTCCCCCCTTAAGAAATTGCATCCTCGAAATTTTTTCAAATTGGGCTTGGAAATTTCATTGAAAGTCCCACATCGGAAAAGGAGTCAGTAAAACTATTACTTTAAAAGAAAGAAAAGGAAGTACAAAGGTCACCCGAGTCAACCCATACCAGGATTCCATGTAGGGAAACATGGATATGGAAGAGAAAACAAAGTGTCATGTTCTGATGGAGAGTGATAGAAAAAATTATTAGAAGAAATTTAACCACAAGAAAATCACAAACTTATTATGTGTGTAAACAGTCTTTGATTACCCAGTAGGAAACGTAAACCAACAACGTTTTTTTTTGTTTTACGTTCCTTTTCATAATTTTGAGGAATTCATTTATTATGAAGAATAAAAACATAAAGAAATATACCTACCTTCAAGTAGAGTTTCATCCTTTAATAAGTTTCTACCAAAACTAATCTTTTCTCCAAACGATGAGCATTCAAAAACACTTGGTCTCATCAAAATCACAAGAATCATCTTCTATAGAATCACATAATCCACAAAAGATTAACTATCTATTTCTTCTATCTTTAAACATTATCCCAAAACAGAAAGGGTAAGATAAAACAACTCTTCAAAAAGAAAAAACCCCATAGGAAGGGAAACTACTTTAAATCTTCAAAGTTCCACGGTACTACCCAAAGTTCATCATAGATCATTCCATAAATAACTGTCCTTAAAATTCCTCAAAATAAACCAAACTAAGATTGAAACCCAAATATAAGAAGGATTTGATAACATAGTCTTCCAAGATAAACTTTATCGTTCATCTCCAAACAACATCAACCACTCATAACAACTTATAACAAAAGTAACTAACCTAAACATATTTTCCCCAAGATAGGTTAATCATTTCCATAAGTAACCTAAATTACTATAAGTTCACCTTAAATTCATCGATTCTTCAAAATACAAGTCAACCTTTAATCCTTAAAGAAAATACCATAGTAATCTATTTACCTCGATCATATAGGGTTCCCAAAATAGTGAACGTCTTCCAAAATAATAATCATCTTTTAATCCCCCAATCATCCGTTTTTTTCAAGAAGAACAACTTCCCAACATCAACATGTGGTATATAACAATAGATTTTTCCTTAATGATATAAAACCATCTTAGGTAGTGACTCGATGTTATTAGAAAACATTAAAGATATGCTCATAGGGCACGAACTAGAATACAACATGACATAAACAATTATTGTGAAGAAGTTACATGTACTTTAGTCATCATGATCCATCTCAGCATAGGAATTGCATCGTTCCCTTGTCCTTGAAGATTTTTGATTCTCATCATGCTTCTCATCCCTTCCGAGAGAGCATTGCCTTCGATAATGTCCACCTCCTCCACATTTACGACATTGAAAATTATAAGGTACATTAGATTGAACCTTATCTCTATTCATCACATTATCCATTTTTTTAAAGAAATTGGCTACTTTATGCCCTATCACTCCACACTTAAAACATCTCCCAGTTCCTTTGTGACATTCTCCTTGGTGCCCCTTTCCACACTTTTTGCACAAGGGAAACTGGGTCTTCTTTCCCTTATCAACTTTATCATATGAACATCCTTGAGACTTCATCTTCTTCTTCCTTGATGAATTTGGACATTCAACTAGGTACCAATTATTAATTGTGATTTTTGATAGCTAGTTTGGCATAATCACAATATGTTCAACTTGATCTCTCGTCATCTTTGTCATATTAATAGGGAAATCATCACATTTCTTATCACATGGGTTGTTGGGACATGTTCTTCCATTTCCCACCATTAACTAAGAAAAGAAAGTATAATTAGGGGGCTTAAATACTTAGCCAATAATAATGAAAAGGAAACTTAAATCATAGAAGGATAAACTTGTAGAAGAAAAGTATACCCAAACTTGTGATCCCCTAGGTTCCAATCTAGGTTATCCATGATCATATATTTTTATGTGAATCTTTATTTTATTTTATCTTTGTCCCTTTAATAATGGTTCATACAAAGATTATGAATTTACCAAAGCATATCCCCCGGGAGTGTCAATCCAAGAGTGCAGCAAGGCCCGTTGTTGTTCACCAGGTTACCCCGGGTCATGCCTGAAACACCTTGTTAGAGTTTTCACTCATAGGAACATCTGTGCTAGAGCCACCTCTACTTGTTCGTATCCAGACATGGATTTATCTGTTTGGAACCCACTTACTCAATACTCACCAAAATACCAGGAATATTTCCTATATTTAAATTTTCTATAGGGTTATTCCTAAAGTTTTTATATCCTAATTTCCACCAATAACTAAACCATCCTTTGATACAAACAATATCATCCCGCCTTTTTATCACATAAACTTTCATTACATTATGCAAAACCGAGGATCTTTAAGGTTTAGTGTCTTGGAAACCAAGAACTTAATACATGACAACATAAAACATTATTTTTAAACACTTGAAAGGCATCTTCATTTGTTCATCCTAAGTTCATTACAGCATCTCATAACCTGGGAGCATACATCAAAAGAAAGGGTGAGCAGAAGTCCTAGTAAGGGAAATAAGGGAAACATTTAACAAGTGGTCTTGAGATACATCAATAAAGTCATGAAAAGAACATTAAGGCATGAGAAAGAAATCATGAGGCATATCATAATTAAAAATAACTTATTTCATAACTTGAAGATGTGGCTACAAAATTTAAAATAGACAATCATTTCCATTTCACCAAGGTCCATCACCAAGGTGTCATTAAAAATTACCAAGGTTATTCACCAAGGTATTGTTAAAAATGGTCATCTCTAGAGATTAAGTCTTTACCCAATGCATTAGAGCGCTATCAGGGAGCACCCTTAAATTTTAATTTATTATCATGTGAGACACATATATCATCATCAAAAATTTCATAAATAACCCATATAGCATAAAAGAAATGAGTTTCATTTCATAATCATAACGTTTTAAAAACTGCTTTTAAGACATGATCTTTATGTCATTTTAAACCCACAGAAAAAGGAAAGCGGGTTTCATGTATGTAAATACCAGAATTTAAAATAGAAAATTTTGATATATATGTGAATACCCCTATAGAATAAAGATTTTTGAGTATTCACTTAATAAAATAAAAGAATTTGAGAAAAAGAGAGAGACATTTTGAGGCAAACATTCGGCAGCATAATGGCTATGTTGCAGGGTTTTAGAAAACTTTGAAAAGAGAGGGGACATGAGTCATACACTCATAAATGATTAATAAAACAGTATAGGGGTATAATATAATGGATATAATAACATGGTAATGAAATTTTAAGTACATACCATATGATATGAAAAACTTGAAAGGAAGACAAAAATAAGATTTCTCTTATGAAAAATTTCGCAGCCTAACGACGTCACTTAAAACTTTAAAAAATGAATTGATGAGATCAAATAGGGTCCCTAATAATATGAAAATAGAATATCAGTATGATATATATATATATCATTACCCAACATAATAAAAAGGAACATGAAAAACTTGACATGAAAATAGCTTTTGAAAACGAGAAGGGTGAATGAATCCCTTAAAAATTTGGCAGCCTAACGGCGTCACATAAAGCTTAAAAAAATGAATTGACAAGATCAAATAGGGTCTCTCATAATATGAATATAAAATATTAGATATATAGATCATACCCCAACATAATAAAAGGAACTTGAAAGGCTTGAAATGAAAATAGAACTTAAAAATGAGAAGGGTGAAAGAATCCCTTAAAAATTTTGCAACCTAACGACGCCACTTAAAAATTATTAAAATGAATTGATGAGAGCAAGAATAGGTCTCTCATAATGTGTACATAAAATTTAAAGTAGTATGAATATAAAAGAACATCCCCAAAATAAGAACTTGGAGCATAAAATAAATGACATTAAAGAGAGTACTTGGAAAGAAAGGGAGAGGTAGGATCCCTTACCTTAAAACGTAACTCTTAAAACTCAAAGGTTGGGACCTTGAGGGCTTGGGGACACCTTAGGAGGACTCCTTGGGAGTTAAGGAGACCATAACTTCGTTGAGGAAGATTTTTGAGTCTAAAAGATGAGAGAATGGCTTGGTATTTATAGGGAAAGTGAGGGGACAAAGCATTAATGGCCATGGGACACCTCATTAGTGGTATTGGCAAAACCATGGGCTTTCCCATGGTATTTCCCAAGGTTTTAGGCCACATGGGACCCCTCATACAATAATTCATCCCCTTTAGTCGACCATCCCTTAAAATATCTCATGAAATTATCATGATGCAATCATGATGTCATTAAACATACCGAAACCCTAAAATTGTATTTTTACTATTCACTGAAAATTCAACTTTTTCAAAAAACTCCCAAAAATTTACCTTAACATAATATTGATGCTTTGAATTTAAAAATAAACTCTATTTTATCAAAATAATTTTCTAAATTTTTTTAATTTAATTTTTAAATAATAACACTATTCACCTAAAATTCATTTTTTTTCAGAAAAATCTCCAAAAATTACCTTAGCATAATATCGATGTTCTGAATTCAAAAATAAAGTCCATTTTATAAAAAAAATTTTCTAAATATTCTTAATTTAATTTTTACTTAAAAAACACATTCACCTGAAAAAACTAATACTTGACTAATAATTTCTGAAACAGTTATTTACCTATTTTATTGAATCACATTACTTAATCAAGGTGCCTATATTATTTTAATACATTCCTTAAGTGAGATTACTAATCCATTTGGTCACATTACTAATCCTAAGTGTAAAATCACTATTCATAAATTAATATTCACCAAAAATTAAGTTGATCTTATTAGACTCCAAATTTCTTACTAAACACATATGCAAAAGACCATTTTTTGAAAATCATTACACATTTTTAATTTTTAAGGTTTACATAAACATTTTTAAAATATACTTTTTCCAAAATTCATTAATAATATACATCCTACATTTATCCGGACATTTGAAAATTTACAAACTTCACCATAAGAAGAAAACACAATTTTATTTATCTCAAAGGATTACACAAAGTAGTTACGGTCTCCTTACATAGCCCCTTATAACCCCATAATAGGACCTAAGTGTAAGGTATGCTAAGGTGAGAGAATCTGAGGGTGGCTCGACCAACATTGCATGAGTAGTAATTTCTATCAATTTGAACTTCTCACGAAGTTGATTACATTCTAGCTTTACAAAATGAAGTTCAGCTTGGGTTTGGTCCAGAGCAAAGCCCAGTGGTGCTACCTCCTTCCCAAGTTCTGTTAGATGGGCTTCAATTGGCCTGAGACTACTGGATGAGGCCATCGAATCTTCTTTCTATATTAATTAACCAAGATCACTTGTATTTAGAGACAATAATTGCAACATTTAGTTTCCAATGGTCATATTGACCAATGGTCATATAACAGTCGAAACCCAATGGTCTCATTTTAATTATACTCATGTTATCAAATGAAACAGTTTTTTTGAGTATAAAAATAACACACAAAATTAGGAAACAAGATTTATTCAAAATTTTGGGTCGTTATAATGAGGCTCTTGAAGCATCTATATTGAAGAGTCTCGTGGTGGATGAGGAATGCAGGTTGCTAATACACTAGGAGTGATCCAACTCAACCATCCATAACTATTGATCAAATTCATCAATGCGATCTCAACTTCCTAGATATACCTAATATTGATCACCTAGCTGATGAAGCATAACCCAGATGGTCCTATTGAATCCTACATACTAGCCCTATGTGAGGGACTGCGGTATATCAATATTAGAATCAGAATTTTTCCAAAACATTATAGGCAACTAATTAGAATCCATAATATCCCATATTAATTCATGATCAAATGTGGGTCCTATTCTTGATCGACCCATACTTTGATTGGAACTTGTATAGAGATTGGTGGCAACACTGATGTGGATCAGTATGATCGTTGGCTGGCTAGTGGAGGATCCATTGCATTAGTCAAATATTCACTACATGTTGTTTCACCTCTAAAGGGTAGTACCAAAAATATCATCATGTCCTTATAGTACATGGTGTATTCCACTGCTTCATGTACAACAGATAAGGCACTCATCGGCGGGTCCTCAGGTAACTCACTATCAGAAGGAGTCAACCCATAATAGAATAGATCTTCATGATCATGGGTATTGTAGGAGATAGAGACTATAGATGATAGATATGGTTACTCAGTGTGTCCTTAAAAGGGGCCAAATCACCCGCCACCTTTATTTTCCTATAGAGGGATTTGGGTATTCTTTGGATCTTATCATCAGAGATGAATAACTTATAACAACCCTTATTTTTATTTCACATTAATACATAATTTAATTACAAAACATTAAACATAATACAAACCAGAAGATCGAGATGTTTAGTGCATTTTGGAATTAGGTACACTGCATTAAAATGCTAATCATGAATTAAAAAATCATTATTCAATACATCTTTAACATGCCTGAGCTTAAAACTACATTGGATAGCCTAGAAAAAAAACATAAGAAATGGGTGAGCCATAAATCCTAGTAAGAGAATAAACTTGGAATAACATGAAGATAATAACACATGTTAGACAAGGCATATCAATGAGGAATAAAAGAACATGAATAATAAGGCATGATATATAATAGTAAACATAATAAGGGAAATGTGGTAAAAACATAAAACATTGCATCATAAATAAAAGTCAAGGATAAACCGCCAATAATTCATGGTGGATGTAGTCCCATTATGTAACCAGGTACACCCCTATACCAAAATGACGTATCATGGTGCTAAACATGACCAAATTCATTAGAGCACTATATATTTCTAGGTGCACCCATCACTTTCATTTCATTCTCATTCTTAAGCGTACCACATAGATCATAAAGCATGGATTAATTCATTTTCATAATTTATTACACGATCAAGGAATTTTTAATACATAAAATTTAAGTCCCAAATGAAAGTTATATGTTCATAAAAGTGTACACCCTTGATAGGAAATGGGTACGACATTCACTACATAATTGGTTTGACATGAAAAAATCATGATGAAAATTATGCATCATAACAGCGTCAATTAAAAATTCATAAAATGGGTTGATGAGAGGGAAATGGGTCTCACATAATTTGGAAATTATGTGGAAAATAATAGGTACATGGAAAGGAAATTTCTACACATTTATAATTACAAAAAAGGAATATGATAATACATAATCTTTCAAAAAATGGAAAGGAAAGGATGCATATGGAATTTCAGAATAGTAACGAGTGTACATGGGAGGGATTAATGAGAGAAAAAAGAATGTGTAATCATTTATATAAAATAATTTCAGTATGTTGGAGGTGATAAATAATACCCCATCATTAGTAATTTAAAATAAAATGGCATAACAAGATAAAGAAATTTTGATAAAAATGAGAAAGGAAAGAACCCTTACAAAATTTTGGCATGGTAACATGTGCTATTAGGAGGTATTAACGAGATAGAAAGGGGTATCTAATAATTTAGAAATAATAAGTTCAGTATATGGATGTGTTAAAACATACCCCATCATTAAGAAATTAAAAATAATAGGACATAACATAGAAGATATTCTTGATTAAAAGTGAGAAAGAGAGGATCCCTTACCTTAAGAGTATTCTAAAAAATGCTTGAAAGGGGATTATTGATAGATTGGGGGAACATTGGGAGGATTTTAGAGATATGAGTGAAGAGTAAATTTGTTCTCCAAGTATTTTTAGTTAAGTGAAGTGGGAAAATGAGTGGGTTTATATAGAAAAAGAGAGGGATTTCTTTAATATTTAGGTTTTGGACTCTACAAAATAAAATATTTCAAACCAAAAACCTTATATTGGTTTTGGACCATGGTTTTTTACAAAGTAGAGAGGTTTTTTTATTTCTTAAGTAAAATGGATTAATATATTAAAATAATTCCCTTTTTTATGTGGAGATGAGTCACACTTTTAAATAAATGAATTTTAAACTCTAAAATATATTAAATATTTTGGGGGATTCACAAAGGATTAATAAAATTAGTCAAGTAAAATTATAATCACATTATTTTAAGTAAGAAACATAAATTTGGCCAATTATACCAATTATATAATTTATTAATTCATTTTCAATCATTATTATGCATAAAACACATAGTATATTTATACGGTATTTAAATTTTACTTGAAAATTTGACTATCATAGAAAATTATGAAAAATTCACCATTGAATAATATTGATGTTATGATTCTAAATATAATATTAATTTATCTAAATAATTTTTTTACATAAGTACATTATCACTTTTAAAATAATATTTGACGTTAATTAAAAAATGATTGTTTTTTTAACAATAACACTTTTTGGACCCTTATAAAACGTATATTTCACTTAATAAAATTTTTATTACCATTTACAATTAATAAAACATATATAATAATTTTTTTTATTAAATTACTCTTTATTTCCAAAAATCTGTTAATTCATCAAAATAAATTACTTAATTGAATTTTAATATTACCCAAAAATAAATTTTTTGTTTTATTGAACTGAAATCAAAATCATTTATAACGTAACAATAAAAAATAAAACAAGCATCATTATTCTGTACAATATAAATATAAATATTATTAGGTTCTTGAAACTTATTCCTTTATTACACCAGCATACGCCCTAAGAGTATGGTGTGTGATGGTGAGAATTTCATGGGGTCGTTTGGAAAACATGGTTTGGGTTGTGATCTCTATGAGCTTGAACTTATCCTGTAAATGGTATCTCTCATGCATATGTTGTTTTATATCATCATAGTCTTAGTCAACTTCAAAGGTTAGTGATGCTATCTCACTCTAAATCTCCAAAAAATGGGCTTTATACATTAAATTTTTTACTAGATGAGGTCATCATATACTTTTCCTATGTTAATTGTATTTGTTAAAGCCCTGTATTTATATTAATCATGTGATCTCTGTTTAAAGGATAAATTAACAATGGTAAAATTATTAATTATATTTTAGATTTAATGATTTAAAAAAAGATGTTTATGTGTTTTCTATAACCATATTAAATAATAAGACATTTAATTAAATCACAAAGGGAAACATAATTTATAATAGTTCAGGTCATTCCAAAACTTCACCTATTTGGATCATTCCCCAGACTCTAATGCTAATGACTGGGGTGAAGGATCCATCATTTAATCATATTCCCTCTTAGAATTTGAGGGGTTCATGAGGTTTACAATGACTTGAGGTTCCCATTATTTTTTGTTTGGTGGTGGAAATTCACCTTTCTATCTCAGGATGGTTCTTTAGGGTAGGGTAATTCATCAAAATAGGGATTACCTACATGATTTTAGGTGATAGTTTGGGTGTACCTCCTCTTTGATTACTTGGGATATAGGGAGACCCTCTAAATCTATTGTTGTTAGAGTAGGGAGGAAGTCTTCATTGGCTATTGTAAGAGGGTGGAGGACCTCCCCTCTAGTTGACGATGAAGCAGGGAGGACCTCTACTTTGGTTGATGGGAACATGGGGAGTACATCCCTACTGACTAGTAGTAATGGAATATGGAGGACCTCTATACTATTGAGTTATATCACATGGAGAACATTCACACTAATCAAAATGGAAATAGGGAGGAACTCCATGTTTTGGAGAGTTAATACGAAGAATACATCCATACTAACTACTAAAAGATCATGGAGGACATCCCCTTTGTTTGGTGAAAAAATGGGGATGGCATCCATATTGACTATTGATGGGGTGGGGAGGACCTCCACTCTGGTTGGCTATGGCACAAAAAAAAACATTTTTGTTAGGAAGCATGAGTCTAGGGAGGACCTCCTTACTAGTTATCGATGAAGTGGGGATCACCTATGTTTTAATTGTTGTTGGATTAGGTAGGACCTCTACCTTAGCTGGTGGAAACACGTGGAGGACCTCCATGATGATTTTTGATGAAGATAGGAGTTAAAATAATTTTTTCAATGATAGAGCATGGAGGACCTCTACTTGTATTGGGAATAGGATGAGGAGGACCTTTGTGTTGATTGTGAGAGTTCAGAGGACCTCTGCTTGGGTTGGTGATAGTGCACATAGGACCTTTGGTAAAAAAATAATCACCATTAGTTGTTTTGTAATGGATTTCGGTAATTCTAGTAATTTTCAGAGTAAACCCAACACTCCTACTAGGTGGCTAAGGTATCGATCTCAACTAGGTGTAGAGAAGTCTCTTCTTGTTTGTTTCATGGATATGGAGGGATATGTCGGTGAGGGAAGGGGCCACTAGAGCTGTAGTGGATGATGACCATCAGTGTACGTTATCCTAGGCTTGTTCCTGACATTAATGTAAGTTGGTTTTGACTAGGGCTAGCGGAGTAGGTATATAGTCCACCTATTCTTTAGCCTGAAAATCCAGTCATTGCTAGCACTGATGGGGCTTATTGGCATCCCGTTAAGGTGGATCCCGATCAGTAGGTGCAGCTAGGGTAACTCATGTCTCCCCCGCCTCTTTGTTGTTGGGGATTGAGACACATAATCACTCCAGAGAGAGTCTTCTATATGGGTTTCCTATTGGAATAGGCAGGGGTTGCTCCCTACATAGCCCTTTGGGGCAGAAGTTTCAGCGAGGCACTGAGGCCTCCATGTCCTAGCGGGTCGTGATCCTATTGGGAATGAAACCCTCATACTTGTACAGAGGTACGAGGGTGTCCATCACCCACCTCTATATGATCTTTATGGTTAAGATGGGGTGTGGGAGCCTAGTACCTCTAGTCATGACTAAATTTGTGGATGAGGTAGTGTCGTACATGATTGTTTCATTAACATTTATCATAACCTGGAACCTATATGAATTGGGCAGTTAACTTATTTTTGATAGGATCCTACAAAGAAGGTGGATGCATCCATCAGTATGGATCTAAGGAAATAAATTCCCAATCCCACAGGGTTGTCCAATATTCTATGTTTGGATAAATAGATTCACACTAACTATGTAACCAACCTAGGAATGAAAGTTTTTAACTACCCTAAATTCTATTGGTTTCCATACCGGTCCCACATTTTTATTATTAGGTTATGGTGCTAGATTGATGGATCTAGTAACATGCTAATCTACTGATGTACTAAATGCTACTAGTCCCCGTGTTAAGGAGAAGAAATTCACATTGGGTTCAAAATTTATATTTATGACTCTTTCACCAGGGTGTGCCACCATGCATGTTAATGTGCGACGGTGTTCTTTGTTACCCTACATTCTAGATTTCTTAAAGAAAGCGGCTTTTATCACTTTCAATAGCAATGAATTCTCCTTAATTGAAACTAGATGATTTGATGTTGGTTCCTCCTTCCATGGATTCTTCCTTAGAACATTTTTCCCAGTCTGAGTATCCCTCATATATTTAATTCATGTTCATGGAACTCATTGTAACTGTTAATTCCCACCTGGTCTATTACTTTGACATTTTTGGTTATTGGAGGTGTTCGGGGGAGGTTCTTGGTATTTTTTTGTGGATGATGGGGGAGCTGCAGAACTACTATAGGAAATAAAGGTCGTGTAACATTATTACATGACTTGAAAGTTGGTTCCATGGCATGTAGATGGTGGGTTCATAATGTATAGATTTTCAGGGTTATATAATTAAAAGGTGACTTGTTTTTCAGTGAAACCAAACACTAAGGATTACATGACATGAAATGGGATTGCATGTCATGTAAATCCCAGATGTGGTGTAGTTTTAAAAATTTATTCCAGCTGAATTTTCATTCATTAGGTTGTGTCATATTCTTACTCTAATTATTTGATAAACCTATGATCCCTAGGGAGATCCTAAAGCCATATTCCTCCCTCTTTTCTTTTCTAGTCCGGGTGGTTGTTCATTAGAAATCCGAGGTAATCTCTTCTTTCTTCTTGGTTGGTTACTCTCCGTTCTTCTCCTGGGGATTCAAATCATTGACATTGTTTTGGTTTGGGGTGTGTGTTGGGTTGTGTTTTTATGTTCTTTGGTTTTGTAATAGGTTTATCCATGGATGTCGTGTTGTAGTTAGGGTTTATGGGTGTTTTTCTTCTCCCTACACTACACAATGTGTCAGCAAAGCTTCTATGAGGTAGGGTTTCCCATTTTTCTCTCTATTGTGTATCATGAGGTATGGGTTTACAGTTTTTATCTATATATTGTATTTTTGTTGTCTTAATCAATGATAAAGAATTGGCTAACAAAATTTAAATGGGTATATAGGGGTTGATTCACATGCTTTTATAGCATCAATGTTATTTGCAATATTGTGGATTGTAAGGGCTTGATGCCACACTAAGAATTGTGGCCATTGGGAGATTTATTTGTGGTGGATATATGTTTTTTGAATGATTCTTATTTCATGATTGTTGTAAAATCACACTAAAATGTAAATTAGCTCACCAATTATATTTGGTTAACAAAACAGTTGCCCCAAGATTATGAATTTTGTGATAATGCTTGTAAAATAATGTGAAATGTGATGAAATCCCCCTTATAAATCTAAAAGATGATTATGTTGTGCTATAATTTGTGCTCTTTCTTATGGGATGGTGATATGTGGTTGCGGTATGTGGGAATATGGTTTTGGAGTTGTGTTTTTTGGGGCGGTGGGGTTATTTTTGTGGTCATGCTTTTGGGCTGGCGAGGCGACGATATGATGGGGATGTTTAGCTGTTTGTGATTTGTGATTTCATTGTTTTAGTTTTTTGAGTAATTATGGAATAAATAATTGTTTAATAATGTGTGGAATAGCTTTGGTTGGTTTGGTTAATGGGGGGAATATTGTTAATTAATGATTAAATGGTGGGTTGTGTGGTTAAATGTGGTTGATGATAAATAATGAAAAGAATTAGATTGGTAAATTGAATTGGTTGGCGGTGTGGAGTAGGGTTGCAACTTGTTGTGTGGTGTTATGCATGTTGAGGTGATAGAAAAATTGGCAGCGTTATGAGTTGGTTGGTTTGTTTGTGAACACATAGGTTGGCATTGAGTGTTTGATATTATATATATACTAGTATTTTTTTTATTTCAATAAGCACCCCACACACGTCGAGCACTATGTTCCAAAACCCGCATATTCATGCCGGGGGGGGGGGTTGTTTTTCCTGATATCCGGTGGGGAGTACAAATAGTTGGGTACATAGCCTTTCCCGTTCTCCCTTTTAGGGTAGGTGGGTATTTCACTGGTTGTGATGGTCATAGGTCTGTTAGTGAATTAAATGTCGGTTGTGATAGCCCATGTTACTGTGGGCGAGATGTGATAGCCCATGTCACTATAGAAAAATTGAATATTTGCGACGGGGAAGGGTCTCGTCGCAAATAGTCCATTAGAAAAGACTATTTGTGATGAGACCCTCTACCCGACGAAAAATGATTAGTGCGTGTTGTGTGCCAAATCGTGGGAAGGGTATTTGCGACGGGCATAAGAACTCAGTGATGTTTTTTAGTATTTGTGATGGGACCCATCTCAATTATCTTTTTAACCACTGACGCTAATTAATAGGGGTTAATATTTGCGACGAGAACCCCATCGCAATTAAATCCGTTTCAAGTAATCTAATCTATATATACCCCCGTCCATTTTCCCTCTCATTCTACTACTTTCTCTCATCCTCTCTACCTCTCTTCTTATATTTTCTCTATCAAAATTTTTCTAAGTTAAAAATTTTAAATCGAAGTAATATGCGCGGCGTAAATCCCTCGAAATATTCAGTTATAAGGTATTTATCTATTTATTTGATTTTCTATTTAATTCATTTTATTTGATATTAGTTATACTTATTTTAAATTAGCAATAATTAACTTAAATTAGAATTAGATCATGTTATTTTTTTTGGTTTTTTTACAAATACGTATGATTAGTATTAACTTGTATTAATTAATATTTATATTAATTATTATTAATTAGTAGTCATTAGTATTAATTAGAAAAATTAGAAATAATTAGTAATAATTAGTCATAATTATTAATAATTAATTATAAATACTAAAAATTAGCGTTAATTACTAGTAAATATTATAAATATTATAAATATTATAAATATTATAAATAATTATAAATAGTAATAATTAAAAGTAAATAGTAATAATTAGGAATAATTAGTGATAATTAGTGATAATTAGTAATAATTAGGATTAATTACTAATAATTAGGATTAATTAATAATAATTAGGATTAATTAATAATAATTAGTTATAATTAGGATTAATTAGTAATAATTACAATTAATTAATAATAATTTGGAATAATTAGGAATAATTAGTAATAATAGGGATTAATTAGTAATAATTAGGGTTAATTAATAACAATTAGGATTAGTAAGTATTAATTAGGAATAATTAGGAATAATTTGGATTAATTTGGAATAATTAGACAGAATAAGGAATAATTAGAAATAATTAGCAATATTTAGGATTAATTAGGAGTAATTAGGATTAATTAAGGATAATTAAGATTAATTAGGATTAATTAGGATTAATTAGGAATAATTATGAATAATTAGGATTCATTAGTAATAATTATGAATAAATAGGAATAAATAGGAATAATTATGAATAATTAGGAATAATTAAGACCAATTAAGAATAATTAGAAATAATTAGGAATAATTAGGAATAATTAGGAATAATTAGGAATAATTAGGAATAATTAAGAATAATTAAGAATAATTTGGAATAATTAGGACTAATTAGGATTAATCTGTAATAATTTGTAATAATTTGAAATAATTTGTAATATTTTTTAATAATTTGTAATAATTAGTAGTAATTTGAAATAATTAGGAATAATTAGTAAAAAATAGGAATAATTAGGAATAATTATGAATAATTAGGAATAGTTAGTAATAATTAGTAATAATTAGTAATAATTAGTAATAATTAGGAATAATTAGGAATAATAAGTAATAATTATGAATAATTAGCAATAATTATGAATAATTAAGAATAATTTGGAATAATTTGGAAGAATTAGAAATAATTAGTAATAATTATGAATAATTATGAATAATTAGTAATAATTAGGGATAATTAGGAATAATTAATAATGATTAGTAATAATTAGGGATAATTAGGAAAAACTAGAAACAATTAATAATAATTAGTAATAATTAGTAATAATTGGGAATAATTGGGAATAATTTGTAATAAATAGGAATAATTTGTAATAATTAGTAATAAATATGAATAATTAGTAATAACTAGGAATAATTAGCAACAAAATGAATAAATTGGAATAAATAAGAGTAAAGCAGTAATTAGTAATAATTAGTAGTAATTAGTAATAAATATGAATAATTAGTAATAAATAAGAATAATTATGTATAAATAGGTATAATTAGGAATAAGTAGGATTAGTTTGTTGTAAATAAAAATAATTCACAGTAAATAGGAATAATTAGTAGTAATTAGAATTAATTAGCAGTAATTATTATTAATTAGCAATAATTAGGATTAATTAGGATTAATTAAGATTAATTTGGATTAAATAATATTAATTAAGAGTAATTATGATTAATTATGATTAACTAGTAGTAATTATGAGTAATTATGAATAATTAGTAATAATTATGAATAATTAAGAATAATTAGGATTAATTAGGATTAATTAAGAATAATTAGGAATAATTAGGAATAATTAGGAATAATTAAGAATACTTAGGATTAGTTAGCAATAATTAGGAATAATTAGAAATAATTATCAATAATTATCAATAATTAGGATTAATTAGAGATAATTAGGATTAATTTGGTGTAATTTGGATTAATTTGGAATAATTAAAAGTAGTTAGGAATAATTAGTAGTAGTTAGGAAAATTAGGAGTAGTTATGAATAATTAGAAGTAGTTCAGAATAATTAGTAGTAGTTATGAATAATTTGGAATAGTTAGGAATAATTAACAGTAGTTAAGAATAATTAGAAGTTGTTTGGAATAATTAGAAGTAGTTAGGAATAATTAGGAATAATTAGGAATAATTAGAAATAATTAGGAATAATTAGAAAGAATTAGTAATAATTAGTAAAAATTAGAAATAATTATTAATAATTAGGAATAATTTTCAATAATTTGTAATAATTAGCAAGAATTTGGAATAATTCAAAATTATTTGTAATATTTTTCAATAATTCTCAATAATTGGAATAATTTCTAGTGGATTGGATATATTATTTTTAATTGATGGATCATCTCCTTGCAACATTCTCTCATTGAAATCACTATGAAAATTTTTCTCCAACGTAAGGATATATATTTTCTTATTCATGTTAATTTATATGTGTATATCAGAGAAGATTTTCCATGCACATTTCAGTGAGAGAATGTTGCAAGGACATGAGAAGTCAGCCAAAAGAGGCACTTTTGTCTGAAAACTCATCTTCTTGAAACATTATTCGACTAAAATCCCTATGAAAAAATACTCTAAAGTTTGAATATCCATTTTTTTATACACAAGAATAGAGAGCAGAACGAAGAGGGATCCCTACTATCCATTCTCAGGCATATAAAAATGGATATTCATACATCATAGTAGATTTTTCATAGTGATTTTAGTCAGATAAAGTTGCAAGGAGATGTGGCATCGGGTAAAAATGCTACCGCCAATCCGCTGAAAAATGTAACACTCGTAATTAGTAGTAATTAGTATAAATTTTATGTAATTACTAATAATTAGTGGTAATTAGTATAAATTATTATAAATTAGGGTATATTATTAAAGAGTAGTATAAAATTTAAAACAAATTCTATAAATAATTATGAAATTATAGAAATTATTATAAATTGCTAGAAAATTTAATTTATATTTCTTATCTTTTTTGGATAGTGTTTTTCTAATATCTTTTTTTTCAAATAAAACTTATTATTTTATATTTTTTATAGAAATAAGGAATAAGGAAGTAAAAAACAGTTATTATTAGATGATTTCTCTTGGATAAATCAGCATAAGAATACAAATTGTTCTGGTTTAATTCCTATATATATTTAGGGTGTTGAAGCTTTCTTATCATTTTAATCATCAAAGCTAGAATTTGTATCAAAAGAGATAATTAAATTTCCTTTTAAAAAATGATCTTTGATGACATTTGACGCATTTGAAAACATTGTAGGCCAACTATTGTGTTTTGGTTTTCAATAAGATTATGTTTTTTGTTATCAACATGGTTGACGCAATTCCAGAAAAATTGTTAATAATTTTTGTTCCAGAGCCATCACGATTTAAAAATTTAGTACATGATGTGGAAATCCAATCTATTCAACAAACCAATACTCATGATGATATTGATTTAACTCCTAAGTTGGAACCATCTCAATTTTATGAGTTGTTGAGATAGACTGAAGAAGAATTATATCCTAGATGCATGATAATAAAATTTGATGCGGTTGAGAAATTCATGGATATTATTTCAGATAATGGAATTTAAAATAGCTATTTTGATCAGATATTCTCTTTGGATAAAACACTGTTACCTGAAGGCATTGTGTTGCCTAAAAATTTCTATGAGAGCAAGATGCTGGTTTATAATCATTGTCTTGGTTATCAGAAGATTCATGCATGTTCACATGATTGTATCTTATATTATAGTGAAAATGAGTCATTGGAAACTTTTCCCACATGTGTAAAATTGAGGTATAAAAAGGGTCTACTAGAAAATAATGGATTCATTTCTATAAAATAGTTTAGATATTTCCCTCTTGCACCTTGATTGCAACATTTATTTATGTATCAGAACACAAGAAAATTAATATCATGGCACAAAATCAATATTTCCACTAGTAATATCCTAAACAATCCCTTTGATAGTGATTAATGGAAACATTTTGACAAAATAAATCCATATTTTTCTTTATAATCCTAAAACATGTGATTGGGTCTTTCCATTGACGGTTTATGTCCACTTTGTTCTTACGATAGTCAGTATTCATGTTGTCCTATCTTTATAACTCCATATAATTTACCTAATTGGATGTTGATGAATGATCCATACATATTTTTGACCATATTAATTCTAGTACATCTAAAAAATAATATTTATTTTTATTTGAAACCATTTATTGATGTGTTAAATCCATTTATTAGTAATGGTGTCAATACATATGATGTCACTGTGAAACATAATTTCCTACTAAAAGCTACATTAATGTCTACAATTGGTGACTTACCAGCATATGGTATATTATCAGGCTGGATTACACATGATCCAAAATCATTTCTATAATATATGAGAGACAAAAAAGCGTTTATTCTCATCAATGGAGTAAAACCTTGTTTTTGGATTGTCATCATAGATTTCTTTGAACTGATCATCCTTTTTGGATGATAAAATATAATTTTAGAAAAGATTCAATTGAGAGAGATTAACCTCCAAAAATAATCTCAAGTACAAGGGTAAAATCAATTGTCTCTTCATTACCTCCCTTTACATTTGGCAACAATAAATGAAAAGAAAAATGAAGGCTTTGGGAAAGAATACAATTGGAAAAAATGGATCATTTTTTGGGATCGTCCATATTGATATGATTTTTTGGTCTGTGAAATGTTTGATATCATGAAAATTTAGAATAACTATTTTGATAATTTATTTCATATAGTTTTGGAAACACCATGTATAACCAAAGATAATGCAAAGGCACCATTAAATCTTGCCCAAATTTGTAGGCGACCAGAACTTTAATTGTTTGAAAATGACACATCACAAAAGTTAATGAAGCCGAAAGAAGCTTATAAAATGTAAAAAAAAAGATTATTATATTGTCAGTGTATTGAATATTTGATACTTCTAGGTGGTTATGCTTCCAATTTGGGAATATGTGTCAAAAATGGTCATCTTACCATATTATAAATTCACAACCGTCATTTGATAATGGAAATATATCATCAGATTGGATTAAGAGGTTTGTTGAATTAAATTATTTGGGATAAGATAACATGCATATCATATTTCTTTTTCTAAGAAATTTGTGCAGAGACAATAGACAACAATGCACTAAGTAAACTGCAAGAAGATGTTGTTTTAATTTTATGTAAATTGGAAGAAATCATCTTTCCAGCATTATTTGACTTAGTAGAACATTTGATATTACATTTTCCATATGATAAAAAATGTGTAGGTCTGATACAGTTCTAATAGATGTACCCATTCAAGACATGCATACATAAATTGAAGTAAAAAAGTGTGTAAAAAAGCATCGGTTGAAGGATCAACTATAATGTCCCAAAATTTCCATATATGTTTTTTTAATTATATGGAATTATTTTGAGACCGAGAACTCTAACTGCACGTGATTCTGATGCCCGGAGTGCCTGGAATGATCCGTCGAAAAACAATTTAAGCTTTAAATGGTGCGCATGAGTGGTTTTACTGAAAAATTGGAATAAATATTAAATGGGTGCCCAAATAAGAAATCTGAGGGTCCCGTTGTGTTCAGGATGGCGGGTTTACCCTAGGCGCGACTTAAGGTTAGTCAGTGTAGGCCTCCAGTGAGATACCCAAAAATAGAATAACCGTAAATAAAATAATTAAATAAAATTATTTTATTTTTCAAATACTTATAACTCTTGAACGGTGACTTAAATTAAAAATTAAAGACCACCATTGAGCTCGTGAGGGTATGATTTCCCTATGCAGATACTAACTTTGGCCGGTGCGGGCCACCAGTGGAAGTTAGTTTTTGGCCATAAATAAAATTATTATTTGAAAATTATTTTATTTTAAAACCATTAACTTCTAAATGGTAACTTGGATTGAAAATCAGAGAGTACCATTGATCTTTTGAGGTTGTGTTCCCCTTAGGAAGATCCTAACCTCGACTGGCATGGGTCGAGGGTGACTCTTAATAATTTTTGAACTTTTTTTTAAAGGTACGCTCTTTAAACACGCGAGCAACATTTTATATCTTTTGAACCGGTTCTCGGATTAAAAATCCGAGGGAACCATTGAATCCATAGCACTAGGATTCACTTAGTGGAGGCTTAACTTCGACCAATGTTGGTCGGGTGAAAAAGTTAGTTTTTACAACTTTTAAAAGATATAATAAAATAACATCAGAATTGTTATTTTAATCATTTTTTTCCTACCACCTGTTCAATGGTGGTGGATGGGACCACAATGGTAGTGAGACATTTAATATAGGATAATAATTTCCTAGTTACACTTTTGTGGCATAACCACCCCTCAAGTAATTAATCTGGCACATTAATTATGTAAATTAATGAACCTCATTAATTCCTAGGTGAATTACACACTCTTTTACCCCTATATTTAAAAGGGGCTCGAGGTAGTGTTTTTGACACAATTTCTTGAAGCAAAGAACCTCTCGCAATGTGATGTGACACCTTCCACCGACAGATATGGAAGCTCGGGTAGTAACCAACTAGGATCGACGAATGTCAGTGGCTTCATCAAACGTGAAATATTCTTCCACCACCGCAACATCTACAAAGAATCTCTAGGTAGGGGTTGTCTTTTAATTAAAGAAAATCCCGTGATTATCCTCCTCATTCTTGAAGTTGTAGGTGGTCGGAGTGATGGATTTTAACTGGGTTTATCATTATTTTAATGTGATGTATAAATTAATCACACTTTTTATAATGCTAAAGCGGTGGAATCAGGCCAAATGAACAAGGCCTGAACCCTCTATCACTTGTTTTTCATCACGTTATTTGAAGCCGAGTTGTTCCAAATTGATGGAACTTTGAAACTGAGAGGTGCGCAATGATGGAAACATCTCGAGAGGACCGTAGACAAATCCAAAAGGATGAACAGACCACCAGAGCTCACCAGGTGGCCCACGGAAGATTCACCGGTGTGGCACCGGCCACTAGAGGCCGGAGTTCACTGGCCACAGAGGAGGGTGGTTCCACTCGTCACTATAGAAAACTGAAGTGGAGGCCGGCCTGGGCCGACCACAATGATGGTGAGGCAGTGCACCGTCGTGCGTAGAAGTGAGCAGACCGCGGCTATAAAGTCACGACGAAGGAGGGACCCACTCACTATGGGTCCCACGAGTGATGAGGCGGCACTACCTGGCACCACCAATCAAGGAGCCAAATGGCTCCTTTGAGCTGTTCGGTAGGCGGACCGCATGACCCCTATACGGGTCGCGCCGGCCAGTGGGTCGGGTCGGTCTGCGGCCCAGCGGGCCAAGCCTACCGCGGCCCAGCCCAATCGGGCCAGCCCAGGCCAGTTTGGGCTGGGCTGAGTTAGATACAGACTAGGTCGGGTTGACTCGAACCGGGTTAGGTCAGCCCAGGCCGGGTCGGACCGGACCTAGACCCCTCTCGGGCCCTGATATGCTTAAAGGGCCATATCTTGTGAATTGGACATCCGTTTGACGAAACGTCTGCGGCGCTGGGATCTTTGGACTGAGATGAACCTTTTGAGATAATTCCCGAGAGTTTTGGAGGAATTTGGAGTATGGCTGGGTTGGATTGACTCTGAATCCAACCAATACCTCGACACTAAAATTCTAATAACTTACAAACCGAGCATTCGGTTGACGTGCCGTCTATTGCATTAGAACCCTTATGACATGACAAATCATTGGGTATCTTCTACATGGGAATTCATGCTGGTTAAAGTATGACCAATGGCTTGAGGAGCAGTTTCTCCCAGAGATAAGAGTAATATGAGCATGAATCCAATGTCTAGTTGAGACATGAAGGATGAACAATGATTATATGTGAATAAGCACCCAGCGATTCTTTGTGAATCAACACCCATCAATTTTCTTTGAATTAGTACCCTACGATTATCTGTTAATTAGCACCCATTGATTCTGTGTGAATCAGCACCCAATGATTCTATGTGAACCAGTACCCAAAAATTCTGTGTGAATCAGTAGTCAGCAATTCTTTGTGAATCATCACCCTACGATTCTGTGTGAATCAACACCCATCGATTCTCTGTGAATCAACATCCATCGATTCTGTGTGAATCAGTACGCAGCGATTCTATGTGAATCAACACCCAAAGATTCTGTGTAAATTAGCACCTATCGATCATGTGTGGGTCTTTTAGGGGTTAATACCTATCGATCCTATATGGGTCAGTAGCAGTGCCTCTTGACAACGTAAGATGATTTATCCTTACGACTAATCATATATACTAATGTAATTTTTTTATACCTAGTTTTGAGCTAAATTTTTTGCTTCGTGCTTTGTTATTGAGATCATGCTTTGTGGTTTTTCCTTTGTGGAATTTTGAGAGTCCTTTGGGGGTCTTGGGGTCCCTGATAGGTATTTTTATACTCAACCCTATAGGAACTTCACCCCCACCATGTTGTGTCTTGTGCAGATGATGAGTAGCTCAGCTGAGACTATATGGACCAGGACCAGGTGGTACACAGAGGTGACTAGTTGATGTTGAGAGATGTGGAGACGAGCTGTACCTACCCTTCAGGTAGGATCCTTTGAGGATGATCTCTAGAGCTATTTTTTGTTTTCTATTGTAGTTGTATCTTCCCAGTTGGACTTGTATTCTGCCCCTTTAATTTTAGTACTAACTATTACACTTAGTTGTGGTTACTAGTTGTGGTTTCACCTTACTCTTCTATTGTGTTTTACTTTTGTGTAGTGTACCCTTCTTGTGTGTGTACATGTTTTGAGGAAATGCTTTCCCATTTTAAGGAAATGCCTTTCCGGTGCTAGTCACCAATCCTTGTCCTATAGAAGGCGGGATTTGGGTATTCACGACATAGCCCCCGAGGGATGGGTCATGACAAAGTGGTATCATAGGCAGTTGGTTCTACCAGAAGAACTAAGAGTATATGTTTTCAATGGAGAAATAGTGTTTAGTGTCATGAGTTTGGGTTTTAGTTCAGGGAGTCTAATATTGGTGCGACAGCCCACATATCCATACACTAGGACCCTAAATTCAGATTTTCAACCCGATACACAAAAACACTAGTTGCGTGTGTTTTGAAAAATGTTGTTTTGTTTTTGATCTATTTGAGTCAGCTCACCAGGTATAACTTATTGATCGTGGTTCATCTTGACTATCTTTAGAAATGCCTCCACATAGACAGCCATCCAGGATTCCAATTTGTGACCATGAGGATGGTCCATAGTGTGATGAGGCTTTAGTACGAGGACTATTGCCTGAGATGTTACCTTTGGGCGGTGTACCAACGATACCACCTCCCTTTGGTCAGCAGTTGCTACCGGCACTACCAGTATAGGATACATTTATGCTCAGTGACTTACATGAGTTTTAGTGATAGATACCCCTCTGGTTCCGAGGCGATCCCGACTCATAGGAAGCTAAAAACTGTCCTGAGGTGGATACTGAGTTTTTATCTAGCTAGGGAACCATTAGATCAGGTGGTGGTCTTGGTAGTGAGCATTCTACATGGCTCAGTAGGGCGGTGGTGGGGTTTAGATTACCCTTAACTTATGATGAGGTGACTTTTCTATGGACAGAGCTTGAGAACCTTTCTATGTGAAGG
The DNA here is from genome assembly GCA_963277665.1 of Viscum album. Lineage (NCBI taxonomy): Eukaryota > Viridiplantae > Streptophyta > Magnoliopsida > Santalales > Viscaceae > Viscum > Viscum album. The sequence goes on along the minus strand of OY728156.1, from coordinate 866,279,507 downwards.
GGTATCTTTCCATAAAAAGCTAAGGGTTATGTGTTCCTAAGAGCTTATACAGCTTCAGAATGACGACATGTTAGTAGCTAAGTATTTGTCAAGGCGTACTGACATTCCAGACAGTCGATGAATATGATACGAATAGTGCTTTATGGCTCAGAACACTAAGCGAGATGTGTTTAGTGACATCCGAGCCGACACTATTTCTCTGTGCATTCCTACTTATGTTAGGGTCCTAGAGAGAACCTTTGGGGTTGAATGTTTTTTTCTGAGTAGAAACAACCAGTGAATGTTAGCAGGGGGAAAGTAGGAAACTGACCCCTATCTCAGAGAATTGGGTGTGTAAAATTTTTTGGGAAGAGTAATTGATAGGGACATATGAATCTATAGGGTAGAATACGTAGAAGAGTATCTAGGAGAACAACTTGAGGTGGTATACATTCGACATGTTACAACCACCACCCCAATGTGATCCCCACCAGGCTCAAGGAGATGGAGGATAGGCGGAGGGAGTAGCTTCATATAGTCAAGGAGTGTGACCCAAGGGCTCCATGAATGATTCTAGGTATAGTTTGAGTCTACTACTAGATACTGTAATTAATATACATAGGTACTAATCATTCCTTCTTGTCATGAATCTTGTTCAAAACCTAGAGTTTCTAGTTAAACCATTGACTTGACCATTACGTCTGGAGATACCTATTAAAGAAGACTCGATAATCACACTTATGCTGACAGTGTTATGTAACAGCCCAAGATTTTATAAAAAAATATTCTTTTTAATTTTATTAATGTCTTGTGTTGTACGCTACACCAAAAGGAGCTTGCACAACACGCATCCTTGACTTGCCTTGCATTACACGCAATCGCGACCTTCCTCGATAGCGTGTGTAATACGCAATACCGAGTTTCACTAAACAACGACATGCTATTAAAATATTATTAAAACTAGCCGTTATGAATAGTAAAAACCACTTTTTAAAATTATGTAAATCTTATATTTCAAAATGAACTTCATTTTTGGATTCGGAGTATCGAATTTAGCCTAAGGTGAAATTTTGGTACTTTTCGGATAACTTTCATATTCTGATGAATAGTGAAAATTACTAAATTATAATTAAAAACAACTTTTTTTAATCGAAATAATTAATAGTGATAAATTATTAATTTGAGTGGTTTTAAAGTATATTTAGAATATATTTTTACAATTTAATACAATGTTGGTCATTGGATGTAATTTCACATTTAAACTAGACATAAACAAGTGTCAATCTTTTGATAGATATTGTTTCTTAAAAACACGCTATTTGTTTTAACAGCGGGATTTAATTATAAAATGCAACTTCTATTTTATGAATTTGGTAAAATAGACTTCATTTTTGAATTCGGAATATGAAATATAGCTTAGGATGAAATTTTGGCATTTTTCTGAAAACTTTCAATTTTTGATGAATAGTGAAACCACTAAGTGGTAGGTTAAAAACGGAATTTTGCATAAAACTTAATTTTACCGCTTCTGTGAATGGAATTTCGAAAATCCGAGAGACACGGTTAATATCAAGGACTAAAATGTGGTTCAATGAGATGAAAATAATTTTTTGGTGAATAATAACTTTTTACTTTTTTTACCGCGGTTAATAGTAAATAGGGTAACTAAGGGTAAATATGATATTAATATTACCCTAACACATGTACTAATTCTATTGGACAAGTGTAATTCGACCAAAAACAAAATTAGGAATAAAATATGACCATTTAGGCCCACTTGGATTAGATTAGGACATTTATTATTAATTTATTTAAAGAAGGGTTAAAATAGTTAAAATCAAAGTTTAATAAGTAAATCATTTTTAATATGGGGTTATACATAAGATAAATTCGATTGTAAATATTCATTAGAAAGCTAAAAAGATTTCCTACATGATGGTATTTTATTTGTAATTTTTAGAAATCAAATAATTTAATTTGTTTATGACACAACGATGATGCAGTAATTATCTTATTAATGAAATATTGGCATAATTGATGTTATAAACACCAACATAAATGTAATTTGAGATTTTTTATGAATTTCACTAATTTTCTAGGTTACTATGATATATTAATGTTGATTTAATCAACTTGGTTCGAACATTTAATTCTGTTATGACTTTCACAAAAATCATATATCAAATAGTGTCAAAATTGACACAAAATAGTTTTTAAATCAAATATTATATTATTAATTGTTATTTTATTCCTAAAAATCTAAGGTTCGGCCAAATGACTTAGATAAGGATATATATATTAATAATAAACAATTTGGGGTTCGTTTGGCATGTTATAGTAAGTGTATTAACCATATAGTGAAAGAAAACAAAAAGGCACGGTAAAAGTTAAATTATTTAACTTAGAGTTAAATCTAATTGATAAGGTTAAAATAATACCCTAAACTTGTATAAATCTTATTGGTTGATAGGATTTCTACCCATACCCACTTTAGCTTCGAAATAAGACCCTTTGGAACCATTATAAACCGATTTTGACTTTAATATAAAATAATTTTTTGAGATATTCCTAAGGTGCCCCTCTCCTCCCCTATAAAAGGACACCTCCTCCCCCTCCTCCTCACACCAATTTGAGCACTCAAGCTCGTCCAACCCCTGCCAATTTCTCCTCTCCACTTCCCTAGAAACATCCTAGAGGTTCTGGTCTTCCTAAAAGACCAATTTTAGTGCCCTAAGAGGAGGTCTCAAAGAGGCACTTCAAAGAAGAGGTAATTACCGTTACCAATTCTTTCATCTTTATTTCTTCTTCCACTTCTTCTTCTTAGGTTGTTTCATTATGATGTAATAACATCAGTATCACTCATATACTGATATGTTATTATAAGTATTAAACAACCCTATTTCACCATCTATCCATCCTACGGAAAAATAAATCACCGCGCGTGCGTACGTACGGAATACCGTCTCCACGCCGTGGTGTAATCTATTTTCCACCACCACCTTACATGGATGGGTATAATGGTGTAAAGAATAACTATACATAGTTATTACAACATCATATTGATTCTGATATATTGTATAATCCACTCCAATTCAATTCAATATTTATAGAAATGATATCATCGCTCGTGCGTACGTACGGACTACCGTCTCCACGACGCGATGAGATTCATTCTCCATGTTAACCATTTAAGAATGATTATAATGTATATATAAGAAATAATAATGAAATATATGACATTATAAAGCTACTGGATTTATGTATATATATACATATGTATGTCATCTACTTATTTCCATTTCAAGACAATAAGGAAAGGAAAACAGCGTTCATGCGTACGTACGGACTACCGTCTCCATGAACGGTGTTTTTCATTTTATTTATCTACCTATTATATATATATACTGAATATATATGATATATAAATCATATTTTATATTCTGGAAGTGAGTAAATCATGATATAAGTAATAATGATGTCAAGAACAACAAGTCAAAACACCTACGATAAATGAAACGATTTTACCCAAAACGCTTCTTTAACATGGAATTTACAAAAGAACGGGTAATATAATGTCATAAGTGAACCATATATGATATCATAACAATGAATATGATTCTGTAATAAGTCAATGACATTATTTAAATCATTATACAGGAGGTTCGGACACTTACGAAGCAAATCGGACCTAAGGTAAGGGAAATATCACAATCTCATTTTTATCCGAGATTGTTTATTTGTAAGTATTTCCTGGGGTGTATTTTATCATCCACGTCCATGTTCCCTCAATATGTAATATTGTTTCCATCCACTTGCAATGGTTTAAATCCAATTTTACCCTTCGGTGAGTTTTTAGTAAAGAATATTAAAGGAATCTTTTGTCGTTTTTCCGTACGAGGTACTTTTTAACTTTTCCGACAAAAGTACGAAGAATGTTTTTTTAACTTATACGGCATGAATGGATTTTTAAAACATTATTTCCAAGAAGCTTCCTTTACAAGTTTTCAAGTTTATTTTTAATCAACTTCTTTTATTTTAAAGTCGTATGACATGTTATGAAAGGAAAAATGTTTTTGAAGAAGAAAGGATATTTTCCTCAAGAATGGAGTTCAAGTGTTTTATCAAAATTATTTTCCATCTAAGATAATAAAGGGTTCTGTTTTATCCCTATTATTAAATTGATTTGTTCATGTTGTGATGGAATTATTTTTATGAATTCCTTTATCTTATATGAATTGATTTATGATGTCATGATGTTTCAAGAATCCCATTTTTGTTACATGTGTTATGCGATGATGTATGTTTTATGATTATGTGGCACACATAAGAAAGGATTCATTATAAGATGGGTGGGACCTATATCTCCCTCAAATGCATTGGGTAAAGATTTTATATCTCATGAGATAGACATGGCTGGAACGGAAGGTTATTTCGGTTCAGTGATACAGGACTGAAACGAGGAGTGAACTCGGTTCAGAAAGGGACTTTGTCCACTAAGATAGTCTTGGCAATGAGTCATGACTAACAAGAAATGATTTTCCATGATTATGTGTGCATACCACAAAGTTTCAAGTTTTATGTTATGATTATGGGTATCTCATTTTCACTTCTATGATTTATCCCATGTTATGATATTATGAGCTCTTTTGTAGGTTAAGATTTCCAAAAGCTATGTTCTTATGTATATGATGTGTTTGATATTTCTTTTGTTTACCCTTACTGAGCATTTGAGCTCACCCTTTTATGTTTTCTTTTCCCCAGGATATAAAGAAAGGTTTTTAGGTAAAAAAAAAGAAGATCTTTATGGGAGATATTGAAGATCTATCACCACGATTAGAAGATTACGTTCCGAGTTTCCAAAGACACTAAACTATTACGATCCTTGTGTGTGTGTTTTTGTTATGTACTAAGTATTCCACAAAAGTAATGTAAAGTCCATGTACGATAAGCTTCGGGTCTCTACAGTTGGTATCAGAGGAAAGGTTTAGTCAACCTTTGGAAACTAGGATGCGAAAACGTTAGTGAGATCCCTAGAGATATTTCTAAGGTATGTCTAGGGATGTCCCTAAGGTTAAGTATACGTATAGGTTATAGTACTAGAATTACGCTAACGATCATAGAATTAAACCTAAGATGTTAGATATTGAAGGTACTCCCCCTTTATTATGTTGTTTTCCCTAGCATGATTTTTTCCTCTCACACTATTCTTTTTGGGTTTTAGACGATGGCTGGAACCCGAAGGAACCGTGTTGATCAATGCAATGGACAATGCAATGATTGCCCTCCTGAACAAACAAATCTTATGGGAGATGGAGTGCAAAATCTTATTGCTATACTTACACAAGCTATGAATCATTCTGGACTTCCAAATGAGCAGAGAAGGGAACAATATTCTATTGAGTCCTTCATGAGGCAACGTCCACCTTCTTTCAGTGGGTCTTCTGATCCACTTGTGGCTGAACAATGGATCAGTACTACTGAAAAGATATTTTCAGTTCTTCAATGTTCTGATCATGATAAAGTCATCTTAGCAGTATATCGTTTGGAAGGTGAAGCTGATCAATGGTGGAATCTTATCAAGAATACGAGGCCAAGAGATGAAATTGAGTCCATGGAATGGGACGAGTTCAAGAACTTGTTTTTCAGTAAGTACTTCCCTCGTATTCTTCGAACAAAGATGGAGAAAGAGTTTCTTGAACTGAAGCAAAGGGACGATGAATCTGTTGGTACCTATGAAGCAAATTTTACAAGACTTGCAAGGTATGCTTCTGGTATTATCATCCAACCTGAAAGTAAAGTTGATCGATTTTTCAGTGGCTTAAAACCAAGTCTTCGAAGGGCATTAGCTATAAGAGACTTCAGTAGCTATGAAGAAATTATGCGTTGTGCTATCAAGGTAGAAATGGAAGTTGGTGTTACATATCAATCTCATGGTTTTGACAAGAAACGAAAGATGGAGGTCAAGGAGAAATCTCAGAATAATGGTGAAAAGAAGATGAATGTTTCCTTATGCACAAAGTGTGGAAAGAAGCATGGTGGAGATTGTCTTAAAGGGACTAGAAAATGTTTTAAGTGTGGAAAAGAAGGTCATCGAGCAGCTGAGTGTTGAAGTAATGGAAAAAGGGTTTCTAATGATGTGAATAAATCAAACACTGCAGAGAACACACCGCCAACACTTCAATGCTTCAAGTGCAAGGAAATGGGGCATTATGCTAATAATTGCCCTAATCCAAGGGTTAGTGATGATCAACATGAGCAACCACTGAAGGCAAAGGACAAAGGGAAATCACATGCGATCACTATTGGAAATGTTGAATATGACAACGATGTGGTGGAATGATTAAGTGTTTATGTAATGGGATTCCAAAATAATGTTGTATCATTGAGTATTGCAATATTTATTGATGTGGTATTCAAAGTGATTGAGATATTTTTTGAAAATAAGATGATATGCGCATAATGAAGACGAGAAAATGAAATGTTTAATAGTATTCATGAGCTCATGATTGATATAAGGACTAAGTGATATCATGGTTTGAGTATATAGAATTTTGAGGATTTTGGTATGTGGAAAGTGTTAACTTTTAACTGCACTCATGTATTCAAGAGAATACATGATAAAGGACTTTGAATGTTTGGAATGTGACCAACAAAACATATCTTATGATATATGGGGATCAACGATGGTATTAAATCTCTGGTAATCGTTTTCACTATGTTATGAGAGTGGACTGCAATATTATGGATAAACCTAAAGATTGAAATGGATTATGTTGGACATAAGTGAGTATTGTTTAAGGATAGAAGTTTTTTCGATATTATTGATGGGATGTTATAATAATGTAGTTTTAGAAAAAGGACAACCTGCAGGATGGGCGACAGCCCATCGCGTCGGACAAGGCTACGGGAATCGAACCCACAACCGAAGTGCGACCGGCCTTTATCGCCTACCACTGGCCTACAGGAAGTCCCTGTTTAGTAGAAACTAGTTTTATTATATTAAGCAGTATGATATATGAAGTATAAGTCAATTTTAGGAACCATATATGATTAATCCCACTATAGATCGACTTATGTATATAAATTTTGCTAACCTTTTGAGACAGATGGAATGACCCATCATTCTATCACATGATCTGCTAACACTTCACGAATAACAAATTCAACTTCATTTATTTAAGAGATGAAGTGGAAATTGTTAAAGGCACGAACAACAGTGAGATTGTACCAAAATAAAGTAAGTATTTATTCTAATTCAAATTCTTTAACTTTAGGGAAATGATCTTGGAAACCAAAAATGTTGTCCTAGTTCTCTTATACCTGATGAATCAGATGGTACCTTAGATCGTCACAAATTTATGGATTTGTGATTACTGGCTTTTTCATAGCCATGTTCTCTACCACTCTCCATCAGAACATGATGGTTAGATTTCTCTTCCATATCCATATTTTCACCTATGTGAAAACCCAGTGATTAGTTTATTTGGGTAACCGTTACGTTTCATACTTTTGTTTTTAAAGATTAGTTTTGATATTCCTTTTTACGATGTGGGTTTCTATTAAAGAAAATTTCTAATAGTAAACCATTTATAACCCCGACGAATTTCGAGGGCAAAATTCATTTTAAGGGGGGTAGAATGTAACAGCCCAAGATTTTATAAAAAAATATTCTTTTTAATTTTATTAATGTCTTGTGTTGTACGCTACACCAAAAGGAGCTTGCACAACACGCATCCTTGACTTGCCTTGCATTACACGCAATCGCGACCTTCCTCGATAGCGTGTGTAATACGCAATACCGAGTTTCACTAAACAACGATATGCTATTAAAATATTATTAAAACTAGCCGTTATGAATAGTAACAACCACTTTTTAAAATTCTGTAAATCTTATATTTCAAAATGAACTTCATTTTTGGATTCGGAGTATCGAATTTAGCCTAAGGTGAAATTTTGGTACTTTTCGGATAACTTTCATATTCTGATGAATAGTGAAAATTACTAAATTATAATTAAAAACAACTTTTTTTAATCGAAATAATTAATAGTGATAAATTATTAGTTTGAGTGGTTTTAAAGTATATTTAGAATATATTTTTACAATTTAATACAATGTTGGTCATTGGATGTAATTTCACATTTAAACTAGACATAAACAAGTGTCAATCTTTTGATAGATATTGTTTCTTAAAAACACGCTATTTGTTTTAACAACGGGATTTAATTATAAAATGCAACTTCTATGTTATGAATTTGGTAAAATAGACTTCATTTTTGAATTCGGAATATGAAATATAGCTTAGGATGAAATTTTGGCATTTTTCTGAAAACTTTCAATTTTTGATGAATAGTGAAACCACTAAGTGGTAGGTTAAAAACAGAATTTTGCATAAAACTTAATTTTACCGCTTCTGTGAATGGAATTTCGAAAATCCGAGAGACACGGTTAATATCAAGGACTAAAATGTGGTTCAATGAGATGAAAATAATTTTTTGGTGAATAGTAACTTTTTACTTTTTTTACCGCGGTTAATAATAAATAGGGTAACTAAGGGTAAATATGATATTAATATTACCCTAACACATGTCCTAATTCTATTGGACAAGTGTAATTCGACCAAAAACAAACTTAGGAATAAAATATGACCATTTAGGCCCACTTGGATTAGATTAGGACATTTATTATTAATTTATTTAAAGAAGGGTTAAAATAGTTAAAATCAAAGTTTAATAAGTAAATCATTTTTAATATGGGGTTATACATAAGATAAATTCGATTGTAAATATTCATTAGAAATCTAAAAATATTTCCTACATGATGGTATTTTATTTGTAATTTTTAGAAATAAAATAATTTAATTTGTTTATGACACAACGATGATGCAGTAATTATCTTATTAATGAAATATTGGCATAATTGATGTTATAAACACCAAAATAAATGTAATTTGAGATTTTTTATGAATTTCACTAATTTTCTAGGTTACTATGATATATTAATGTTGATTTAATCAACTTGGTTCGAACATTTAATTCTGTTATGACTTTCACAAAAATCATATATCAAATAGTGTCAAAATTGACACAAAATAGTTTTTAAATCAAATATTATATTATTAATTGTTATTTTATTCCTAAAAATCTAAGGTTCGGCCAAATGACTTATATAAGGATATATATATTAATAATAAACAATTTGGGGTTCGTTTGGCATGTTATAGTAAGTGTATTAACCATATAGTGAAAGCAAACAAAAAGACACGGTAAAAGTTAAATTATTTAACTTAGAGTTAAATCTAATTGATAAGGTTAAAATAATACCCTAAACTTGTCTAAATCTTATTGGTTGATAGGATTTCGACCCATCCCCACTTTAGCTTTGAAATAAGACCCTTTGGAACCATTATAAACCGATTTTTACTTTAATATAAAATAATATTTTGAGATATTCCTAAGGTGCCCCTCTCCTCCCCTATAAAAGGACACCTCCTCCCCCTCCTCCTCACACCAATTTGAGCACTCAATCTCGGCCAACCCCTGCCAATTTCTCCTCTCCACTTCCCTAGAAACATCCTAGAGGTTCTGGTCTTCCTCAAAGACCAATTTTAGTGCCCTAAGAGGAGGTCTCAAAGAGGCACTTCAAAGAAGAGGTAATTACCGTTACCAATTCTTTCATCTTTATTTCTTCTTCCACTTCTTCTTCTTAGGTTGTTTCATTATGAAGTAATAACATCAGTATCACTCATATACTGATATGTTATTATAAGTATGAAACAACCATATTTCACCATCTATCCATCCTACGGAAAAAGAAATCACCGCGCGTGCGTACGTACGGAATACCGTCTCCACGCCGTGGTGTAATCTATTTTCCACCACCACCTTACATGGATGGGTATAATGGTGTAAAGAATAACTATACATAGTTATTACAACATCATATTGATTCTGATATATTGTATAATCCACTCCAATTCAATTCAATATTTATAGAAATGATATCATCGCTCGTGCGTACGTACGGACTACCGTCTCCACGACGCGATGAGATTCATTCTCCATGTTAACCATTTAAGAATGATTATAATGTATATATAAGAAATAATAATGAAATATATGAAATTATAAAGCTACTGGATTTATGTATATATATACATATGTATGTCATCTACTTATTTCCATTTCAAGACAATAAGGAAAGGAAAACAGCGTTCATGCGTACGTACGGACTACCGTCTCCATGAACGGTGTTTTTCATTTTATTTATCTACCTATTATATATATATACTGAATATATATGATATATAAATCATATTTTATATTCTGGAAGTGAGTAAATCATGATATAAGTAATAATGATGTCAAGAACAACAAGTCAAAACACCTACGATAAATGAAACGATTTTACCCAAAACGCTTCTTTAACATGGAATTTACAAAAGAACGGGTAATATAATGTCATAAGTGAACCATATATGATATCATAACAATGAATATGATTCTGTAATAAGTCAATGACATTATTTAAATCATTATACAGGAGGTTCGGACACTTACGAAGCAAATCGGACCTAAGGTAAGGGAAATATCACAATCTCATTTTTATCCGAGATTGTTTATTCGTAAGTATTTCCTGGGGTGTATTTTATCATCCACGTCCATGTTCCCTCAATATGTAATATTGTTTCCATCCACTTTCAATGGTTTAAATCCAATTTTACCCTTCGGTGAGTTTTTAGTAAAGAATATTAAAGGAATCTTTTGTCGTTTTTCCGTACGAGGTACTTTTTAACTTTTCCGACAAAAGTACGAAGAATGTTTTTTTTAACTTATACGGCATGAATGGATTTTTAAAACATTATTTCCAAGAAGCTTCCTTTACAAGTTTTCAAGTTTATTTTTAATCAACTTCTTTTATTTTAAAGTCGTATGACATGTTATGAAAGGAAAAATGTTTTTGAAGAAGAAAGGATATTTTCCTCAAGAATGGAGTTCAAGTGTTTTATCAAAATTATTTTCCATCTAAGATAATAAAGGGTTCTGTTTTATCCCTATTATTAAATTGATTTGTTCATGTTGTGATGGAATTATTTTTATGAATTCCTTTATCTTATATGAATTGATTTATGATGTCATGATGTTTCAAGAATCCCATTTTTGTTACATGTGTTATGAGATGATGTATGTTTTATGATTATGTGGCACACATAAGAAAGGATTCATTATAAGATGGGTGGGACCTATATCTCCCTCCAATGCATTGGGTAAAGATTTTATATCTCATGAGATAGACATGGCTGGAATGGAAGGTTATTTCGGTTCAGTGATACAGGACTGAAACGAGGAGTGAACTCGGTTCAGAAAGGGACTTTGTCCACTAAGATAGTCTTGTCAATGAGTCATGACTAACAAGAAATGATTTTCCATGATTATGTGTGCATACCACAAAGTTTCAAGTTTTATGTTATGATTATGGGGATCTCATTTTCACTTCTATGATTTATCCCATGTTATGATATTATGAGCTCTTTTGTAGGTTAAGATTTCCAAAAGCTATGTTCTTATGTATATGATGTGTTTGATATTTCTTTTGTTTACCCTTACTGAGCATTTGAGCTCACCCTTTTATGTTTTATTTTCCCCAGGATATAAAGAAAGGTTTTTAGGTAAAAAAAAAGAAGATCTTTATGGGAGATATTGAAGATCTATCACCACGATTAGAAGATTACGTTCCGAGTTTCCAAAGACACTAAACTATTACGATCCTTGTGTGTGTGTTTTTGTTATGTACTAAGTATTCCGCAAAAGTAATGTAAAGTCCATGTACGATAATCTTCGGGTATCTACAGTGTGATCTAACCTTTGAGGCGAGAGTTTCGGTTGGAACCTCTTGGTGGAGACGTTGAGGCCTTACGATGTTAGTTTTGGTATGGACTGGTCATCCATAGTTCATGCTCAGATTGACTATTTTAGGAAAAAGGTTGTGGTATATCTACAGCATTGGAATGGGGTTTTCCTTGGTTGGTGAAAAAGGAAACCTAGGAATCATGGGTTAAACACGTGCATCGGAGGGTGAAACCGATCACTCTTGAGTTGTCCAACCTTACCCTCTTGGAAGAAGGTGTTTTTGAGTTTTCAGTTCCCAACAGTAGTGGCAGAGAACGAGAACATACTTTCAAAATATTTTTTTAGGATTACCTCCCTACAGGGAGAGGGACATCTGCATTGGATTGTACCTAGGGATTGCACCAATATCTACAACTGCATATCAAATGGATTTTTCAGAGCTCCAGGAGATGAGAGTATAGTTGGGAGAACGGTTTTCTATTTACACCAATTAGAAGAGTCTCAGGTATATCTTCTCACAGAAGAAACTAAAACTAAGATGGAGGCGATGGCTTGAGTTCCTTCAGGATAATGAATTTGAGATAGTCTACACTCCTAGGAAGCGGAACGTGGTGGTAGACACACTCATCAAGAGGCCTGGGTTACAGTTTCCGAGTGAGGAGACATAACAGCTTGCTGCATTGCAGTTATCCTCTATGGATAGTGATGGAGAAGCTTACCTCCATTCTATGAATATCACTCCCCCAATCATTTAGTGAGTTTGGGAGACACAACTTGGGAACATTGAATGCGAGAACCGACATGCTCAGAAATCCTCAGGGTATTCTCTTGAACGATTTTCTAAAGGTGGGGAGCACGTCTTCCTCTTTAGAGGACGCACAATGGTACTAGTGATGTTGCGATATGAGGTGTTGAAGGAGTTTCACATATCCCCCTTTTGGCGGTACATATGAGTGTGGTGAAGATATACCAGAACCTCCGACATCAGTACTGGTGGCTAGGGATGAAGAATGTGGTGGCAGTGTTTGTGTCATGATGCCTCACTTGTCAGCAAGTGAAAGCTGGGCACCATGTTCCATCACGCTTGAGCACAAATTTTTATCCCCAGACTAATGGTCAGATGAAGAAGACTATATAGACCATGGAGAACATGCTTTGTTCTTATATCCTAGATTTTGGTCATATTTGGAAAGACCACCTTCCACTGGTGGAGTTCGTATAAAACAACATTTTCACTCCACCATTGGCATGGCTTTGTTTGAGGCCTTGTACGAGCAAACATAAAGATCACCTTTTTGCTGGACACACCGAGGGGAGTCAGCACTCGTGGGTCCAGAGTTGGTACAGGCTACCACTGAGAAGGTGCATATCATCTAGGAGTAGATGAAGATTGAACAGATCCAGCAAAGTGTTATGCCAACAAGAGATGGAGACCCTTAGAGTTCAAGGAGGGAGACCATGTCTTCCTATGGGTCTCACCCTGATGAGGATTGCAGAGATTCGGCTGGGGTGACAAGCTATCTACAAGGTTAATTGGACCTTTCCAGATTTTCAGCAGAGTTGGCAAGGTGGAGTACCACCTATCTCTTCCCCCATAGATGCACCGAGTGCATAATGTTTTCCATGTGTCACAGCTGAGGAGATGCGTGCATGATCCATTGCACGTTATCGACTAGGGAATATTGAACTTTTATGATGAGGTGACTTTTACGGAGTTTCCCATGGTGATAGAGGATCGACAAGAGCTAGTCCTTCGTGGATGGTTGATCCCTATAGTACAAGTTTGGTGGAATCACGGGAATTTCCAGGAGAGCACATGGGAGTGGGAGGCTCAAATTTCATGATTAATACCCTCATTTGTTTGATTTAACTTTTTTTGGGCTTTTGGGAAAGTAAATATCTAAGGTGGGAAGAATTTAATGTTCCGGAAATTCAGTATATTTTTTAATTATATGGAATTATTTCGATACCGCAAAAACTGATGACATGTGATTCTGAGGCCCAGAGTGCCCGGAACGATCCGTCGAAAAAAATGTTAAGATTTAAATGGCACGCATGAGTGGTTTTCTTGCAAAAGTGGAATAACTATTAAACGGTTACCCGAATCAAAAATCTGAGGGCACCTTTGTGTTTAGGATGGTGGGTTTACCTTAGGTGTGACTTAAGTTTAGTCGATGCAAGCCTCCAGTGAGAAACCCAAAAATCGCATAACCGTAAATAAAATTATTTTATTTTTCAAAAGCTTATAACTCATTAATGGAGACTCGGATTAAAAATATGAGACCACTGCTGAGCTCGTGAGGGTATGATTTCCTTAGGTAGATATTAACTTTGGCCAGCGCCAGCCACTAGTAGAAGTTAGTTTTTGGCCGTAAATAAAATAATTAAGTGACAATTATTTTATTGTAAAATCCATAACATCTAAACGGTAACTCGGATTGAAAATATTAGAGTACTATTGAGCTCATGAAGGAATATTCTCCTTAGGCAGATCCTAACCTTGACCGATGCGGGTCAAGGGTGACTGTTACTAATTTTTTAACTTTTTTAAAGGTACGTTCAGTAAACATGCAGGCGGTGTTTTCAATCTTTTGAACTGATGCTCGGATTACAAATCTGAGGGAACCATTGAGTCTTAAGCACCAGGATTAACTTAAGGGAGGCTTAACTTTGACCATAGTTGGTTGGGTGAAAAATTTAGTTTTTACGACATTTTAAAGAAATAATAAAATAACATAGGAATTATTATATTATTTCTATTATTTTCATACCAACTGTTGAGTGGTGGTGGCGGGGACCACAAAGGTAGTTATAGATTTAATATGGAATATTAATTGTCCAGTTACACTTTGGTTTTGTAGCCACCCCTCACAAAATTAATGTGGAACATTAATTACATCAATTAATGTGGGACATTAATTACGTCAATTAATGAACCTCATTAATTCCTCAGTGTGTTACCCACCCTTTCCCCCATCTGTTTAAATGTGGATTGGAGTAGATTTTTTGACATGACTTCTTCAAGAAAGGAACCTTTGGTGAAGTGACGTGACACCTTCCACCGACAGAGACAGAAGTTCAGGCGGCAACCAACCAGGATTGACGAATGATGAAAGCTTCATCAAACATTGAATCTTATTTCACAAACATGATGTCTCTAAAGAATATTGAGGTAGGGGTTGTCTTTTAATTCAAGAAATTCCAATGATTCTTCTCCTCATTCTTTAATTTGTGGGTGGTCGTAGTGGGGGATTTGAATGGGGTTTATCATTATTTTAATGTGAAGTATAACTTACTCCCAATTTTTATAATTCTAATGAATAGGGTGTGGGCCAGACGAACATGGCCCGGACCCTCCACTACTTGTTTTTCATCCTGCTCTTCAGAGGTGGGTTGTTTCAACTTGACAGAACCTTGAAACCGAGAGGCACGCAACGACGTCGACATCTCGAGAGGACTGTAGGCACGTCCGGAAGGAAGAACAGACCACCGAAGCTAACCCGATGGCCCTTGGAAGAATTGTTGTCATTTCACCAATAACCAGAGGCATAGGCGTAGGTGGAGGCCGATGATTGTTGGCCCCAGAGGAGGGTAGCAGCGCTCGGTGCCATGACGGACCGAAGGGGCGGTCGCTGTGGCGGCGCGCTGTCGCGTGTCACGGTGAGTAGGCTGTAGCTACAAAGATGCAACAAATGAGGGACCCACTCCATGTGGGTCCCATGGGTGAAGAGGGACCACCACCTGGCACTACTAATAAACTAGTATAACGACTCCTTTGAGTTGTTCAGTAGGCGGGCCGTACGACCCACATGCGGGTCGTGCTAGCCCGCAGGCTGGACTGCCCGGCAGGTCGGGCCGGTCTGCGGATCGGTGGGTTGAGGCCGCCGTGGCCCCACCCACGCCGATTCATACCGGGCCTTGTCAGACCTAGAATGGGTTGGGTTGACCTGAACCAGATCGATTTTGCACAGGCCAGGTCAGGCCGGGTCGGACGGGACCCGAACCCCTCTTGGGCCCTTATATGCTTAAATGGCCATATCTTACAAACGGGACGTCCGTTTAACGAACCGTCTATTACGCTGGGATCCTTTGATATAGAAGTTACTTTTGAGATAAAACCTTATATTTTTGGAGGAAGTTGAAGTAAGGAAGGTTTGGATCAACTCTGAATCCAACCAGACCCTCGACACTATAACTTACAGACCAGGCGTCTGTTTGACGCACCGTCTGTTGCGTTGGAACTCCTATGATGTGATGGATCATTGGGTAACTTATACATGGGACTTAATGCCGATTGAAATATGACCGATGGTTTGAGAAGAGGTTTATCCCAGAGACAATCGTACTATGATCATGAATCCTGTGTCTAGATGAGACGTGAAGAATGAACAACGATTCTATGCGAATCAACACCCAGCGATTCTGTGTGAATGAGAACCAAATGATTCTGTGTAAATTAGAACCCAGTGATTCTATGTGAATCAGCACCCAATGATTCTATGTGAATCAACTGCCAATGATTCTGTGTGAATCAGTAGCCATTGATTCTATGTGAATTAGCGCCCAGCAATTCTGTTTTGAATCAGAAACCAACGATTCAGTGAATCAACACCCATCGATTCTGTGTGAATTAGCACCCCGCGATTCTGTGTGAATCAACACCCACCGATTCTGTGTGAATCAGCACCCAACAATTTTTGTGTGAATCAGCACCTATCAATCCTGTGTTGGTTTTGCGGGGGTTAGTACCTATCAATCCTGTGTAGGTCAGCATCAGTGCCTCTTGATAGAGTAATATAATCTGGCCTTACGACTAATCATCTATACTACTGTACTTTAGTTATACATGGTTTTGAGATGAATCTTTTGCTTTGTCCTTTGTTATTGAGATCATGCTTTGTGATTTTTTTTTTGTGGAATTCTGAGAGACCTTCGGGGTTCTCGGGGTCCCTACTGGGTATTGTTATACTCACCCCTGTACGAGATTCACCCGCACCTTGTTGTGTATTATGCAGATGAAAAGTAGGTCAACTGAGACTATAAGGGATAGGACTAGGTGGTACACGGAGGTGATTGGTTGATGTAGAGAGCTGTGGATATGAGCTGTACCTACCCTTTAGATAGGAACCTTGGAATATGATCTTGGATCTATTTTCTATTTTCTATTGTAGTTGTATATTTTTAGTTGGTCTTGTATTCCGGCCCCCTTTACTTTTAGTAATTACTATTACACTTAGTTATGGTTACTATTTATGGTTGAACCTTACTCTTCCATTGTGTTTTACTTTTTCTTAGTGTAACCTGCTTGTGTGTGTACATGTTTTGAGGCCATGCCTTCCAATTTTTAGGAAATTCCTTTCCGGTGCTAGTTGCCAACCCCTAGACTATGGAAGGAGAGCTTGGGGTAGTCACGACATGGGCCCTAGGGGACTGGTTGTGACATCAACTACATAAGCTTATTTGAAAGATAAAATTTCTTTTTTCTACTCTCTTTATTTTGAATCTGAATATACCTCAAAACAAAACTGCATGAGTCATAAAAAGGGAAATGTTGACGATGAAATGAGAAATCAATTATTAGTTTTTAATTAGCCTAAACTTGGCTTCGATGGAGTTCATGAATGATGGATTTAAGATGATGAACATCACAGAGCTCATACATATGTTCTGCTCAACCGTGGAGAAACAAATCCATTTTTACCATGAGTGATCCTATCACTTATTTTATAATCTTTTTATAGAAAATTAATCTTATTTTATTTTTTGGTCATATGATAATCATATCTATAAACAAATTCAAAAAATGATAGGAGCTGGTCTTGAAGAATGATGGCAAAATAATTTTTCCTACTAGTTTCAAAAACTAATAACATAAATTATTTATGGTTTAAAATATAAAATAAATTTATTAATTTTTGTATTGATAATTATTTTACAAAAAAATTCAGGTATCCTATCATGTTGATAAAATTGATAATCGATTGAGTGTCTTGAGTAACCCACCATCCAAAATGGTTAAATCTTATAATGTATATGTCATGAATGGTTTTCTATTTCATACACGTGAATTTGGGGAATAAAAAACAATGAATAGTGATGTCTTCTGGAGAGGATCTCATCATAGAGAAACTGAAGTTAGATTTTACAGTATGATAGAAGAATTTATTGAATTGTGTTATCTGGGAAAGAATTATATAATGACGTTTAATTATTAGTGGTAGGATACTGAGAGAGGATTTCATGTTCATCTAACCCCTAGAATCGTTGAAATCAAATATAAAATACTTCTTGAAGTAAATGAACCCTTTTTTGTCTCATCATGCATATAAAATACATTTTTCTAACTACTATGCTACTTAAAAGAGTTGGGTGATTGGTGAAGCATAATAAAAATTAAATCTTAGCAAAATAAGTTTACTTAAAGTGAATGTGGTTCTTATAAAGTTCAAGGAATTAAAAATTTTCAAGAGAGTGCTCTAAATACATATTTTTCATGAAGATACATGAATATAAATGATGACACCCCACAACTAAGGGTTAATGGTGACGATGATGTCAATGATGTTACAAATTAATTTGCAATGATAAGAGATGATGAAACTAAATCTCATATGGAGATTGATGATGTTGAGGTGGAATATGAAGACATTGAAATCGTCAGATATAAATATAAGGATGTATATGAAGAATTACATAGTTAAATGCTAGTAATAATCATATATAATAGTTATTTTTAACTGTTTTCTAATAAAAATCATTTCATGTTTCAGATTTTCCTCGATCTGTTTCGTTAGATATAGGAGGATGATCTGCCTTTAGATGAGTAGGATGTTTGATCATATAACCCTAAGACTACAGGTAGTTTAGTGAGGAATTAGAGGGGGCGTGGTATTTCCTGATTGATTATTCTTGACCCTATCACGAAGCAACATCCACATCTTGACATCGATACATTCTTGCAGAGGTATGAATACCTATGTATTTTAGTTAGTTTACATTATTTTTTTTACATACTAATTGTTTGATTATTTTTTATTTTTTCACAATTTTTCACATATATTTATTAGATAGGGGACCTCTATATTGCACAATTATTTTTCTGAAGCATGGGTCACATGGGATGAGATTCCCATTGATATTCATCAACACAAGTTTGATTATTGGTAGGTATGTAAATAAATAATACTTATATTGAAATTTATTTAACTAATAACTTGATATTATAATTTACTTACAGTTTTTATGGTATCCCATCGATTAGAGAAATGTGGAAATTATCTAAAATTCATGGGGGGGGGGGTGTATTCATGAGTGTTGGCATAAGTTTTTTCACTATTTGAGAAGGAAATCAATGAAAAAAGAGTGAAAGAGTTTGATGATTCATGTCGCATCAAACAACCTGATTAAAATTCAAATCATGTTTGGGATGGATTATGTTTACATTAGTTGGGTGGAAGTTTTCAAATGAGATCATCGGTAGGTCGACAAAACCGGGGGTGACAAGAGGTGACACATCGATCTAGTTGTCGCACATTTAGTACGCACAAAAGAAATTTGGTAAATATATTTTTTAAATTATTTATATAACCTTAAATGTAACAGTTTTTTCATATTCAAATAGGCATTTGAACATACCGATGTAACAGATTTCGACTTTTATAGGAGGATGTAAAGAGATCCGGTCAATGGAGATGTTAGAGGTGACCACCAACATGAGATTGTAGTTAGTATAATTTGTTTAGGAGTTTTAAAATTAACTAAAAGTAATATTTTAACTATTTTAATTATAAATAAAAACTAAAGGAGTCCTATGAGGCTGCAACGTCTTAGACACATACTGAGAGTTAGGACAAGACAAAGGGTCAGAATAGTGCCCATTGATTTGATGAGCCAACATTGATGCTGGCGACCCAGTACACATTCAACAAAGGCTGACTTGTTGGTATCAACTCTCAATTAATGCCTATGAGTTATTATGGTATCTTTATGATGTCAGCATCCATCTTGAGAGGATATAGTGGAGATTCATCATCATCTTCTATGTAGTATTAGGAGAAGCTACAAGCTCAGAGTGAGGTAATAGAGAGTATGCATATAGAGCTAGAGGAGATACGTCAATGGAATCAACAGGAGATGCACCAATGGAAGCAACAATAGGAAGAGGTACAATGATAAAAACAACAACATGAGGAGGATATGTGTCAATGGTAACAACAGGAGTAGGATAATATGGAGTAAATGTGACGTATGACTCATGGTTTTGGGATATTGTTCCCTCCACCATCTCCTCCAGCACCTCCAAAGGACCCCCTCAGTGATATATTTGTTTTTTATGATAAAACAATTGAATTGCATTAATTTTTAATATAAAATATTTACATTTCTATATAATGTATTTTTATATTATTGTGAATATTAAATTTTTATTATTAATTGATTTTTTATTTTTTTATTTGATTTTTTATTATTTTTATTATTTTTTATATTTTTTTTATTTTACTAATATTAATATCATTATTTCATTAATAATAATAATAATAATAATAATATTATTTTATTATTTTAATTATATTAATTTTATTATTTCATTAATATTAATTATATTAAAATTATTTTATTGGGAAACAAATTTGCGACGAGACTTTTTGTGATGTGGTTCCCCGTCATAAAAAGGAATTTGTGACAACCCATCGTAAATATGTTTTATAAAAAATATTAGGAAAACTATTTGTGATGGGACATGGTCCCGACACAAATAGTTTATTTTTGTGATGGGCCGTTGCAAAAAAATATTTTTTGAATGCCTTTTTCTACAACGGTTCATTTGTGACGGGGTCCTGTCACAAATGGCCCGTTGAAAATAGTCCAATTTCTAGTAGTGGGTGTTTTCGAGTGAGGAGTGACTATACTTGTGGGGAAGTCACCCAAGTGTTTTTGGGTGACATATTATCGTTCTGGTGGGGAATCATCTTGTGGGGGTCATACATGGTAGGAGGAGGGCATGAGGTTGATGTCCTACATGTTCACGATACTATACCACTCTTGTTTTGGAAGTGGTTTTGTTATGCCCTAGGTTTTATTGAGCTATATGGGATTTGGTCATGCTTATGGGTGGTACGACCAGGTGTCTATGGACAAGGTGTGTTGTGACCATTCTTGTGGGGCGATGTGGTATACTGAAGATATGGGAGCACCATGATGTGAGAAATTGGGTGTGAGAGTGTCATACTAGTGAGAAAGTGGTATGAGGTACCCTTATCAATGTTATTACTATTATATTGTAATTCTTGAATTGAATTACTTGGTGAGTGTACCTTGGTGAGACTGAGTTTTGTTAATATACCTTTATAGGCGTTGTTTGGATCTATTTTTTTCTCATATGTTCATTAGTATGATTCATTCACATGTGAATGAGGTACTTTTGTTTTTCTAGTGAGATATCTTTTATGCTCAACCTATATATATAAAACTATTTTCATATTTTTAGGAGGACTACATGGACCATGCTAGATATTACTAGCTCATACCTTTAGATAGTTGTTGTGTCTATGATTTAATTTTTTTATTTACTTTTTTAGAATTATTGTATTAGTTTTATTTATACAATCATTACCGCATGGTTTTTGTTTCATTTTATATCATGTCTTGGATTTTTTTTGATTATTCATCATATCTCCCAATATTATTTTCTATTATAGAGTTTAATACCTATCATACTATAAGATTTTTATACCCTTGGAAATAGTCTCCAACCCAGGGCCTAATGGAGGTAGGACTTGGGGGGTCACTATCTCTTTCCCCTTAGTGTGGCAATTTTAGAGGGAGGAGTTCATGACAGAGTGGAATCAAATGCTGATGGTTGAGAGATAGGGTGGAGTTTGGAGTTAGGAACAATGAGGAATGCATGGTTTGGTATGAAAACTATTCCAGATGACCTTGATGTGTGACAAAGGCTTGGTATATCATCTAGGAAATGGGATTTTAGAGCCCCAAATGATCCATTTCATGGAATGTGAGCTTATTGAACATCCAAGTGTGATCAAACTGGTTACAGTGTAGAGACTTATGAAAGGTACACGCAAGATAATGAATTGTGTTCTTATTTGAATTGGGTAGTTTAGGGAATGATAAAACAGATAAAATGAGCAATATTGAGTAACATTAATTAAAATATATCATAATAAAAAACCATTCTATCGGGATTAGTAAGTCCTTGTTTGGATTTAAGTTATGGTTCTTGTTTATAGTGTATGTGTGGTTTAGGTGGTTGAGGTTCAATAGGCTGATCTTCTTGATCATTGCATAGAAAATCTGATAGAGGAGGATGAGGCTTATCATAGGGAATTGTGTCCTTTCTAGTGGTAGGATTTGGGGATGTATGCAACCATTGATTCAAATGTGGAGATAGAGTACAGGATGGAAGAGCTTGGGATCACTTTCAGTTTTATCTGGTCCTTGATGAAGTACTGGGTCCCATTGGTAGTTAATCACATGGGGGGACCTTCACATTAGTGATGGATTATTTATCTAGGAGAGAAGGAGGAGAATGATTTTTTCTAGGTTAATTTCCAAAAGGATATTTGGTAATAGTTCCCTTCATCTACCATGAAGGAAATAAAGAGCCAGTATCTTCTTTCTCTTCATCAGGGGATCATGTCAGTGTGGGAGCTAGGAATCAACTTCATGAACATTGTACATTTTCCTCAAAATCGTTTTCCATATGAGATGTCTCATGTGAGACATATTGAGAAGTTAGCCGATGTTTACATCCAGTATTTAGTTACTCCTCTTATATTACAAACATGTTTAGAGGTTCAGAAGAAGGAATATGTGATTGAGGGGATGTACTCTCAAGGAGGTTTTCCATGGGAGGAGAAGTAGTTGGGTTCCTTGAGGAGTAGAGTTGTCAGTGGTAGGTCTCAACCAGCATGACCTTCTTGATTTTTAAAGGTAGGGAGTAAACCTATGAAGAATCCTCTATGGACTTCTAAGACTAGTGGTGTTTGTGATTTTCCTAGGATATTTATGCAAGTTTGTTTTGGTTTTTGGGTTTCTAAATATCACTAAAACTAGTGCCCAGTGGTTCCTTAAGACTAATTTAGAGGAGGTGGACTGGTTCAGCTCCAACCTGTAGAGCAATTACCAGTGAGACTATTTCAGTAGCAAGGGTAGCATGCTTTCACTCCATCGAGGGTAGTTTGATTAGGTAGAGGTTGACCTCAGGATGATCCTCATGTTCAGGGACAATGAACCAAGTGTGGTCCTGGAGGTGGTCATTAGAAGAGAGGTAGATTAGGGTATAGTCACCTGCACATAGTGATGTCTGAAGATATAGAGGGGTCAAATATCTTCAGAGGTATGATCAATTTGTTTAGTGCTATTGTTTGTTCCTTATTTGATTCATGATATCCACACTCCTTTATTGAACCTGATCTAGCTCATTCTTAGGGACTAGACATAGAGAGTCTTCCCATTCCCCTTGTGTTGACTATGCCAGTTGGAGGTTAGAACATATTGTTTGATGTGTTCTAGTGGTGTAGACTGATGATGGGGCTACATCATTCCTATAGGGATCATTTCATGCAACCAATGTATCCATATGATGTTATCCCCAACATCGACTGGATAAATTCCATACGTGCTATTATTGACTGTTTTGGAGGAGAGTTGTATTTTCAGATGTGGGTGGCTAGTGTGTGGTTTTAGTTGGTGACTGGACTTGTCAGGTGGGATATCAGCATGTGGAGCCCCTTATTTTCTTATTATCTTAGTTGTTTACAAAATAAGTGGATGATGGGATAGTATAGGTTCCCATGGTCTTGGGGAGTTCCTGAATTTTCTTCTTGAGGAGGTTATGATGTTACCCCATGAAATGATGTTGAGTTTGTGATATAATTCTATCCCGATGCTTCTCCAATTTTAATGAATCATTATTAGATGGAACATTATAAGTTGTGGTATTTGAGTATTCAGTTAGATGATCCGATGCATAAGAGTTTTATCCGACCCAGTGTGTCACCATAGGCTGATCCAATTATTTTCTTCAAGAAGGAAGATGGTAGTATATGGTTTTTCATAGAATACTGAAGGATTAATCAGGAGATGGTAAAAAACGGTTACCCTCTTTAAAGGATAAAAGATATTTTCAACTAGATATGAGGGGAGATTTCATTTTTTATGTTTAATCTGCGATATAGATATTACCTGTTGAGTGTGAAGGATGGAGATATCCCAAATATTTTTTTTTGATGCAGGTATGGGCACTTAGAGTTTATAGTCATGTTGATTGGTGTTATGAATGCACTATCTATGTTCATGGTGCTTATGAACTCTATGTTCTGTGAGTTCATGGACTGATTCATTATCATATTCATTGATGATATCTTGATCTACTCAAATTCATAGGATGATCATGTCAAGCATCTCAGAACATTCTTTCACATTCTTCGATTCCACGAGCTATGTGGAAGGTTCTCCAAGTGTATGTTCTGGAAAATAGATATGCATTTACTTGAGAATTTGGTGTCTCCATAGTGTGTTTTGGTAGACCCATTGAAGGTTGAAGTAGTAATTTATTATGAATCACCCAAGACCATGGTATAGGTTCATAGTTTTCTTGGTCTTGTATGCTATTAGGAGAGGTTTGTACCTAATTTCTATCAAGATACAAACTCGTTGATATATTTGACCATGAAATACCATGATTTTTTATGGTGTGATCAGTTACAGGAACCAATTGATAACCTAAAAAGAAAGTTGGTTAATGCTCTAGTGTTTTAACTTCCTGAGGAAAGGGTGATATTTGAGGTGTTTTGTGATGCTTCCCATTAGGGTTTAGGGTGCATTTTGATGTCTCATAAGGTGGTGATCTCTTATGGGTTTATAAAGTAATGTACCCATGAGTGTTACTATACCTCCCACAATATGGAGCTAGAATAAGTTTCCTTTGCACTAATGTTATGGAAGAATAACCTCATTGGGGAGTCATTTGTAGTCTTCATGGATCAAAATAGTTTTAGGTTTATCTTTTCCCAGCATGACCTAAAATTTCAGAAATAGAGGTGTATGGAGTTTTATCCAGAATTTGATTTTGAGATCACCTACACCTCTAGAAAGAGGAATGTTTTGAAAGAAGCTTTGAGTAGGAAATCATGGAAGAGTGTTTCTCATGAGTCTAGATAATATTGGATAGTAATGGAGGAGTCAGAAACCATTCCCATGGATGCATGGGTAGATGGTGGTAGAGTCTATTTCTTTCAGATGATGATATAGTTTTCCTTGATGCAGTAGGTGGAGGAGTCACTATGGGGAGAATCAAAGGCAGAGGTGATGTGTGATTGTTTTTCCATAGTAATTCTCAATAAGGATGGTAAGATGATGATCAGAACCAGATGTTTTTTCATGGGAGGTTGTTTGTTCTGGTATTAATTCACAATGTAATTCTTCATCAGTTTCATAAATCACCTTTGGTGGTACAACAATGATTTTCTAAGATGTACCATGGTTTGAATATGCAGTTTTGGTAGCCTGGGATGAAACATGTAGTGACAGAGTTTGTAGAAAAGTGCTTGGTTTTCCCATAGTTAATTGTTGAGCATCATGTTTCCAATGATATTTTATAGCCTTTGAATGTTTTAGAGTGGAAATATGATGAAATATCGATGGATTTAGTCACTTGGTTACCCAAAGATCAAGAAGTTGTTATTCTATTTGGGTGATCATGGATTGGTTGATGAAATCAACCCACTTCTTAGTGATTAATGAGTCAGGAGTAGTGGATTCTTTATCTAATAGGTATGTATATGAGTTAGTAATATTTCCTGGAGTTTTGAGTTCCATTGTATTGGACCAGGAAACATGTTTTACCTCACAAGTCTATAGGGGATGGAAACATGCTTTTGGCACTCAGTTATGCCTCAGTACTGCTTTCCATCCCCAAATATATTGGAAGATGGAGCATACTATCTAGACATTGGAGGATATGTTGTAGGCATGTGTCTTGGACTTTAGTGGATCTTGTGTATGACACCAATCATTGGTACAATTTTCTTATAATAATATATATAACTCTTCCATTATCATGGACTAGATTTAAGATTTGTATGAGATACTGTGTCGTTCTCTGTTGTGTAGGAAATAGGTTAGAGAGATAGTTGTTCTTGGTCCCGATATGGTGTAGAGCACGATAGATAATGTTAATATTGTTCATGAGAGGATGGAAGTAGCATTGGACATGCAGAAGTCTTATGATGATAATAGAAGGTGGCCCTTGGAATTCAAGGTTGGGGACTAATTGTTCATGGAGGTTCCTCCAAAACACGGAAAATAGAGGATTGGTATTAAGATTAAGCTTTCTTCTAGGTTTGTTGGGGCCTTTGAGGTGTTGGGGTGAGTTGGTGAGGTGGTGTATCGATTGGCATTTCCACTGTGGTTAGAAAGCATAAATGACATATTCCACATCTCTTATCTTCATCAGAATCTTCATGATGTCTCCCATTTCATTGAATGGGGAGATATGGATTTCGAGGATGATGCGACATTTGTTGAGCAACCAATAGAGATCTAGGATTTCCAAGAGAAGGTGTGGTGTGGATGGACCATTATTTTGGTTCGCGTGTTTTTTATGCATGGTATCTTGTAGGAGAGTATGTGGGAGTGATATATGTAGATTTATTCCTAGTACGCGATGTTGTTTTGAGTTTCTTATAGATCTATATTTCTTTGAGATGCGACATTTGAATCCTTTTTGTTTTATGAGGTGATTCACTTTCCTTGGTTTTTGATGTGTGTGGTGAGATGTATCATAGAGTCCAAACATATGAGAAGGGGAGGACCTGATTCTTAATTAAGACACATTAACTATGATGCGATTAAACCTATTTAGGTAAGTATGTGTCACCTAGAGAAGATAATATCTTGATATCAAGGACATAATTCATGAATTTGTGTGTTCGAGATGGTGTAGTTTGTTGGTGTTGAAATGGTTGTGTAGAAGTGTGGTTGTGTGAGAGGTGACAGATTTTACTTATGGTTTTATTGTGATGAGGTGGTAAGAGATGTTTTTGGTCATTTGTTTTGGCATGTTTGGATGGTTGTAACATTTGAGGTATGAATAGATCCTTGAGAGGTATCTTGCAGGGTGAATATTCTAACCCATTTTTATCTCATATTTGTTTTCAATTCTTAAGGCAAATAATCATTTGAGAAGTATATTATGTATTGGTTTGTTCCCTCCCAGTCTGTTACTATTCTAGTTTTGGTTGTTGGGGTTGTTCGGGGGATGTTCTTAGAGTATTTGGTGGAAGTTTGGTGTATAACAGAAATGCTGGAGGAAATAGAAAATGTGTAAGTTTATTATATGATGTAAAATTTAGTTTCATGTATTTTCCAAGGATAATTAACAATTTTCATATTTCGAGTATAAATAATGGAAAGGATATGCATTTTTGGTGAAACCAAACCCTGAGGATTACATGACGTGAAAGGTGATTACACATCTTGTAAATCCCTAATGCGGTGAAGTTTTAAAAATTCATTACAGCCTAATTTTAATTCATTAATCTAAGGAATCTTCTTCCTATAATTTTGGTGGAACCTTAGGCTACCTTATGATTTTTTCAAGCCCTATTCCCCACTCTTTGATTTGTTGGTCCTGGTGGTTGTTCAATAGAAATCTGTGGTAAGCCCTTCTTTCTTCATGGTTGGTTTTCTCCCGTTGTTCTCCTAGGGATTCACTACAGTGATGTGGTTTTTTTTGGGGCATGCTTTGTGTTTTTATGGTATTTGGTTTTGGTGTAGGTTGACCCATGTTACTCATGGTGTGGATTTGTTTTGTTCCATTATTCTTTGACCTACGGTTCACATCGAGTGGGAAGATATTCATTGAAGTAGGGTTTCCCTCTATTCTCTCTATATGTATCATGTGTGAGGGGTTTAATTTTTTATCTATGAATTTTTGTTGTTATGGATTAATAAAATATAAATAATTTTCAATTTAAATTTAAAGGGGTAAATTGTGTTTTATTTGAATGATTTTATATCATTGATGTAATTTGTGATATTGTGATTTATATGGGCTTGATACTGAAAACTATGGTCATTTGATCATTTTTAAATCATATATGTGTTTGGAATGATCATTTTGTTTTCATTGTTGTGATATCCCCCAAAAATGAAAATTTTATAACCAATTATATTTGGTTAATAAAATGGTTACCCCATTATTATAACTAGTGTGGTAATGGACTTGAAATAAAGTGAAATGTGATAAAATCCACCTTGTAAATCTATAAAATGATCTTGTTGGGATGTAATGTGTGGTCGTGATTGTGGGATTGTGATGTGTGGTTGGTGAATTTGGGAATATAGTTTTTGCTTCATGATTTTGGGTTGGTGAGGTGGTTTGTATGGTCGTGATTTTGGGGTGGCGAGGTGATGGTATGATGTGGTTATTTAGTTATTTGTGATATGTGGTTTCTTTGTGTTAGATACCATGGTGGCAATGGAATAAATAATTGTTTAATAATTACTATAATTAATTATGTTTCTTTTGGTTAATGGGATGGAAATTGTTATTGGATTATTAAATAGTGTTTTGTGTGGTGAAATGTGGTCGTTGATTAATAATGAAAATAATAAGATGATAAAATGGAATTGAATGGAAGTGTTGAAGGGGGTTGTGGCTTGTTGTGTGGTGTTATGAATTTAGAGGTGGTAGAAAAGGTGACAACATTTTGAGTAGGTTGTTTTGTTTGTGAACCCATAGGTTGGGATTTATTATTTGATATTATATATATAATTTTGTTTCTTGTGATTTCTATACTCCCTGCCTATATCAATCACTATGTGCTGACACCTGTATAGTCATGCATGGGTTGTTTTTCCTGACATATGATGAAGAGTACAAATGGATGTGTAACCACTCTTTCAATTTCACTCCATCAAGAGAGGTAGTTATTTCACAGGATATGATAAAAGGAGGTTTGTTAATGCAATAGATGGTGGTTATGATAACCAATGTTTCTGCAGGTGAGATGTGAAATCCCATGTTATTTTAGGAGGTCTCTGATTGTCCTTGTGGGGTGGTAGACCATGTGTTTTCGGTCGAGATATAAATATGGTTATAAGGTGTATTATAGCAGGGGTTGTACATGAAATAAAAAAAAAAATAGTCTATAATGATAGCTTATAAACCTGGATGTTGACACTGAAACCGTGGTTATAGGTTATGGCCATAGTTTCCCCAACTGTTACTCTTAGTGGCATTGCTATAGGGAATATACTATAGCCACAGTTTGTAACCATGGAAATAGCCGAATATCCATGATTCAAACCATGACTACACCTTAAATTTACAGAAAACAAAGCACCATATCCTTTATATAATCGGTAAACAACTAGGATGCATCTTAAATTTCTAGAAAAGAAAAACATTTCAGGACCCTATGCGACTCTTTCCCCTTTCTAGTTTTTCCTCCTCTAATAAAGAGGTATCATCATCCTAAAATTTTAAAGTATAAATTACCAAAAAATTCAATTACAAAATGTAGGGTAGTGTGAAAACTCATCTCTCTATTTATGTATTCAAAATATACTTATTTTCAGTGTTATACCAACTCACACAATGTCCATGATGTTCTATCGGTTCTCAATTTTGGCTGGAGTCTCAAAAGTTGTTATACTATGGCCATATATATAAGTTGGAAACATTTGTTTCCTATTCAATATAATATAAATTGAAAAATATTCTCAAGAAGAATTCATCACATTTGAGTGAACAAAAAGATAATTGGAATTAACTATTTTACAAATATTGAATCAATAAAGTCATCCTCCAAGGTGATAGTTGTCTAGTAAACAATATATATATCACATGGAACTCATTTAAGGTTGTAACATCATAAGATAACCTAAATGCATCAAAAGACCAGTAATCATAATTATATAATTTAAAATGTATTTGTGACTGTGTATGAACCAAAAATTCCTTTTCACCCCCGTCATCAAGATCAAAGTCACCATCTTCCTACAGTATAAAGAAACAACAAATACTAATACTAAATAAAAAACACACATTAACTTATGACAAAAGAATAAAGGAAATTATTAACAAGAGTGACAGATAATGTAAACACAAAAATAAACACATCAATTTGAGTTAAAGATAATATTTAGATAAAAAATAGATGACAGAGTAAATCACCGAAAATTAAAATCATGGAATGCAAGAATGACTTGATTTGGAAAGTAAGGCTAAATATTATTCAAATAAAAAATGGTCTTAGAAAAGTAATGGGTGATGAAACAATAAAAAATCTTGATTGGTAATAGAAAAATACTTTGAATAATTTTACATTTAATTTCAATGTATTTAGACCCACCAGAGTGTTGTTTTATTAGAAATTGTCACATTTTTATGATTTTGTGGAATTTTTAGCTTAATTGTAAGAAGACCAAATTTTGGGATTTTATAGTTTATTTTTTATTATGTATTTCAGCCATAATATTTTTTAGACTAATTTTAATTATTAAATTCTATTTTTTAGGATCCTAAACATCTTGAAATAAATTTCATCCTTTTGAACCATAAAACACATGCCTCTAAAATTGTTCACAGATCTAGAATGTTTTAAATATGTTCTTATATCATGAATTTTTCCAAACCAATTAATCTAAAATTATACATGGATATGGATATGGAATTTATTAACAACTTTTATTAATGAGGAAACATGTTAATATATTGTTTGGAAGGCCATTAAATCCTGGGAAACCAGATACATAGAATACAGAGAAGTTGTCTTGCAGATTAAACTCTTCGAGTGAAACTGTTATAACATTCTCTCCACAATTCCACATATGCTGAACATTTTAAGGGAGATGTAAAATCAAATGGGTAACAAATTTTAGGAAGGGATTCAAGCGTGAATCATCGTTTAATGGGTTTAACATGAGGTGAATTTCGAAGAAAAAATCTGGCCTATAATAGGAGGAGATCTCCTCCTTCCCTAATCATTCCATTCCATTCCATTCCATCTGATTCACCAAGGATTTGGTCTTCACCAAGGGAGGCTGACCTATTCATTATTTTCTCTTCCTCCTTTCTTTTTTTTATTTTAGTTTTATTTTTTTATTTTAAATTATAATTGTAATTGTAATTTATTTTAAATTAATCAATTCATGCATTTTATTTCAACCAAAATCCATCCATCATCTCCTTTTCTTAATTTTTATCTTTTAAATGATAATAATAATAATAATATTAACTTTATTATTAATATTATTATTATTTATTTAAATTATTATTAAAAAATTATTTTTTTAAATTATTTTCTCATTGTCTTTGTTCTCTTCTTTTAGAAAAAAAATTATTATCTAAAATATAATAATAATAATAATTTTTTTAATAATAATATTATTATTTTAACATTATTTATAAATTAAATATTCTTATCTTGCTCTCCCTTCTCATCCCCCATTCTTCCAATTTAATTTTTATTCATCCACTATTCCTTATTTTATTAAATTTCTTCTTCTTATCATCTACTCACTCCACCAAGTGTTCTCTTGCTCTCAGAAATGAGAGGATACCCCTAAGGATTGGCTTAGGGGGAGTTCTGGTTATTCATGAATTTTCATTAAAATTTAATTTTATGTTTGTAGATAAAATTCAATAGCATGTATGGGTGTGGAAAATGTCCCCCATGTGGTGACTTTCCCCAAGGAAATAGAAATCTCTCTCTCTATTAATTTATTTAATCATTATTCCCTATAATAATTGGTTATTTATTCACACATTAGATTTTTGATAATCAATAGAAGAAATAGTATCGATTGAGTTGGGTCTTGGATGGTGAAACCTTCTAGACCAAGGAGTTTCATCAACCTTTATTAAAGGAGGAGGTGGAATAAAGAGTGCTTAGGAATTCAATGACATTCCAAAATTTCTAAATAATGAATATTTTTCCAAACATTATATTTCATGTTTGTATTATCAAACTTAAATAAATCACATAATATTGAATAATAAGTGAATTAAAGGATAAACCCATGAACATGTGATTTCTTCTTAACTCATTCAATCAAGATTTGAATGTTAGTATAAATTAGAATATCCATTATTTCATATCATTAATCAAAAACCCAAAAAATATTATAATTTTTTTCTTAAATCAATAGAAATATATATAGAATATGTGAATTAGTTAATTTATCTGAACAAACTTAAAGGATCCTCTAGTGGGATGAACCGGGTCAACCTCTGTATAAGATTAGGAAAAATATAATTTCTTTTGACAACACCTCTCAACAGGCATGAGTCAAAACATGCATTGTTATTAGGGAGACAATTAGTTATTCATTTACCTTTTCTATTTTCAATTTTTTAATAGATTTTATTGCTTTTATAAAAAATAAAAACTAAAAAACTAATTTCCATGATGAATTCAAATGATTATTATTCTGCATGGACTGATGAATACTCTTAGGTGCAAGATCTGGTAGCTGATGTCCCCTGTTCTAAAGAAGAGATTGTTATATTATGTTCTATATAGACCAGGGGAGCACAAATCCATGTTCTCAAAGAGGAGGAATTCAAGGACCTCATCCAGGATCTCAAGGAGACCCTCAAAAAAATAGTTGTTAAAGGATTTTCTAGAGAACTCAATGAATTCTGGGATTACATCCTAGAATTCTATCAAGAAGGGTCCAAGATACAAGAAGAGTGATCCTCGATTCCTCCCAAAACTTTTGATTAAGTTCCACCATAATTTTTCCAAGATAAATTAAAAAAAAACAATGTCAAATGTGATATTAAAGATCTTGAAGAGATGGTGCAAAATCTAAAATAAAAACTAGGTTGGATAACTGCATATTTTCAAGCACCATCCAAGCAATCCAGGTTTGAACATGATCTAGAAGATAAGAAACTTGTCTTACTTGAGGATTCCAAGAAGTAGGTGACACCGATCTTTCCTAATTTTTATAAGGAAAGAGAATAACTTGAGGCCAAACTATAGGTGGAGGATCCTAGCTACCTAGATTGACTTTCCACTATTAGTCTCTAAGAGGCACTCACCACTGAGGAATTTTTTGAGGTAAAACCAACTCATAGAGATGATGTTTCATTAAACAATTTATATTATAATTTTATTGAGTGAGTATTGTGTATCACTCCCTACTATTATGATTATACTAAATCAGACAATCATTGTTATTCATTAGTGGTAGAAGATAAAACTGGTCATGCACCTATGGAGGAACACATATGGATCCCTGATTTAAATGGGCATACATTTGTGGAGCCCCACCAGGAGATCCAAGTAGCTAAGACTTAATAAATTAGGCAAGAGGCTACTAATTTTGAAAGGGCCCCTAAGAAGCCAACACTAGAAGATAATATGGTTGCACAAGTAGAAACCAAGTAGGAGGATGATTCATACTTCATCCTACCCCATCCATGAATGTTATACCTCATTGTAAAGGAGGAGGATATGATATACTCTATCCATGGATCATTCTTCATCCATAAAGATGAAGCATAATCTAGGGAAAACCACATGTGTTGGTTCAAATAAAATAATAATCATCCACCATATGATTTTTGGATAACTAATTGTACTACCCTCTGGGGGAAGTAAAAATTCCAAGCCCACTTGGTGGATTATACCAAGACTTATCCCTTAGTTTATTTCTATGAATTTATATTTAAATTTAATTTCTTATGAAGTAGTACAACATGAGGCCCACTCTATCCTATCTTTTTGAGCATTAAAGACATGATCATTTTCCTTAATTGAGTTCTTTTCTTTTATAGGTTCATAATGGTAGAAGGAAGTCCTAAATAGTGAATAAAGAGGAATAATCTTTATTTCAAAAGGGGGTTCATTTTTTAATGATTATATGTTTAATTAATTATATTTTATCCGAAGTTATTTTTTCATATTTAAAGATAAAATTACATGCCCACACTTGAATTTCACTCCACTTGACTGAACTATGAGGCATAAGTTTCTTAGGAAACCAGTGATTCCATGCTTTATATTTCAATGATGATGTAACTAAATGAGTAAAATGGAGAATTAAATTTTTAAAAAGAATAATGGATATTAAAAAAGGACTCATGATTCAAAGGAATTAATTGATTCATTTAAATGAAATTATCCAACCATTTTTTATTCTTTGATTTTTCTAAAATTCATGTGAATTGATTTGTTATTATTAATCATGCATTGAGTGATTGTCTGAAATCACATGACTTATTCCTGAGAGGATTTCTAGACCAATTACACACTATTTTATCTTGATAATATTTCTTGAGTGATCATGGGACATGCCACATTCTAGAACATGAGTTTGAACTTTTCAAAACTATGACTATGCAAAAAAAACATTTAAAATGATTGAGGCTTCCTTAGAAAATCCACTTGTACATACAAGTTCACCTTCACATCAATCCTTATTTATCCCATAGAGACCATGAATTACCTTATTAGGTATGAGCCATGTTTCCATCCATTTTTATTCATTCCTACCATACTCTTAGTAATTGCAAGATATTTTAATGTTGATGTGTGGGGGTGAAGGGAATCATGGTAAATGGGATGATTTAAAGTGTAAGGAATAAGTTTGGTTGTGTTTATTGTAGTAACTATAAAAGGGTGTGGAATTTTTCATTGTACACTATTTTTTATCCCTATTTAATATAAAAAAATGAATGAAAATGATAAAAAAGAAGAAAAAAATATGATAAAATGGGTTGTGATTTGGGAAAACCAAAATTTATATTACTAGAACTATTATTTTTATCAAATTTTGTTAGGTGGTGGATGCGAGGTTTATTCTAATAATAAATTTCTAAAAAAGGAATCAAATTTGAATGGTTATTTGAAAAATTAAAAAAAATCAAGAGAGGGGACAAATCATTCATTATAATTAAACTGGCCATGATCTTTACTTTGAGTCTTGGGGAATGTTGGGAGTTTTTACAATTTGATGGGGATAATGTCATTAAAAATTTTACATTTAATGTAATGATTTATGATTTATGAGATAAAAATATACATAATCTTGAATTTTTAAACATCAAATCATACCAACCTTAAGGCCCCTAGTCATTAGAACCTTAATTGCAAGTCCTCATTATATTATGTTCTTTTTTGTCTTTACAAAGTGGATTTTTTTTTATTTTACAAGATTATGGATAAAGAGCATGTTCTTATTATATAAGCATTAATCTAATTGATTTTTATCATGATTTATGAGAGAAAATCATAAAAAGTGAGGCAGATCTTGATTTTTCATGTTTAATCATAATGAATTGAGGAGCTTGCATAAATGAAAGGAGAAGTTCCATCATTTTTCAAAGGGGAAAATTAAAATACCTAAATTTATTATTTCATTGATAAATTGGAAATTTAATCGATATTTAATATGGGATTTGAAATTTTTATTTTATATAGAAAATTATTAGATTATATTGAAATGAAAATTAAATATTGACAACATCAGTGCCATATGATTTTTAATGTTGAGATTTTATGCTTGAGGACAAGCATGGTTTAATTTTGTGGGAATTGAAAGAAAAAATATTTTTCATAAATTTTCATTGACTTTAAATGTATTTACACCCAAAAAAGTGTTATTTTATTGGAAATTGTCACATTTTTATGAATTTTTAGAATTTTGAGATTAATTGTAAAAATAGAGAAATATTGATATATAACTATTTAATTTTTATATTGTATTTAGGCCATAATTTTTTTTAAAAATAATTTAAATTAATAAATTCGTTATTTAGGATCTTAGAAGTCTTGGAATATATTTAATCCTTCTAAACCATAAGCTCAATTCATCAATTGGGGGACCAAAATCTGCTCACAACACATGCCTCTAAAATTGTTCACAGATCTAGAATGTTTTAAATATGAGCTTATATAATGACATTTTCTGGCCCAATTAATCTGAAATTCAGTGTGGAGATGGATAATGAATTTATTAATAACTTTAATCAATGAGGAAACACATTAATCAACTGTTTGGATGGCCATTAAAGCATGGGAAACCAGATACATAGAATATGGAGAGAATGTCTGGGTAGATTAAATTCTCAGAGTGAAACGGTCATAAATTTCTCTCCACAAGTAAAAATACACTAAAATTTTAGATGAGACATGAAAGTAAATATTTACCAAATTTAATGAAGGGTTCTATGCATGAATATACCATTTAATGGGTCTAACATGCGGTGAATTTCAATGGAAAAATATGGTTTATAAAAGGAGGAGAGGTCCTTCTTCCCATGTAATTCCATTCCATCCCATTCAATCGAAGACAATATGGAGAAGATATGCACTGAGGGAGGCCAACTAGTGCATTATTTTCTCTCCCACCTTTCGTATTTTTTTATTTACGTTTTTTTGTATTTTAAATTATAAATTCAATTTTAATTTAGTTTTAATTAAACAATTCATGCATTTTGTTTCAACCCAAATCCATCCATATTCTCCTTATTTTAATTTTAACTTTTTAAATTATTAGTATAATAATAATAATAATATTACTATTTATTTATTTTATTTAATTTATTATTTTAAAATTATTAATTTAAAATTATTTTCTCATTTTATTCCTCTCTCTATTTTTTTAAAAAATATTTCATAAAATATAATAATAATAATAATAATAATAAATAATTATTTTATTATTATTCTATAATTATTTATAAATTATATATTATTCTCTCTCCCTATCTCTCCCACTTCTCATCCAATATTCTTCTATTTTCATTTTTAATTAATTATTTCACCATTTTTTTTCTTTTTCTCTTACTCTTATCTCTTTCTATCTACTCCACCATTATGATCTCTCACTCTTGATAATGGGAGGTTAACCTTGAGGCCTGGCCTAGGGGGAGGTCAATGTGTTCTTGAATTTTCATTAGTTTTTTTAAGTTTGTGGTATATTTGAGAATCATTCATGGGTTAGTAGAATGGCCCTAATATGTTGACTACCCCCAATGACATGGAAATCAAACTATTTCTATTCTGGAGAAGAATAGTAATTCAAACATGAGATTTCATGTCTTTATTATCAAACTAGAATCAAACACAAAAAGGATAATGATATTTGAACCCAAAACGGAACCCAAGGCCAAGTAATTTCTTCTTAAACCATTATATTTTTCATTGCATGATTGTTTTGATTTCTATATTTCATTATTAATAAAAAAAAGCACAAATATTGTAATTATTTTTTAAAATAATAAAAACTACAAAAAGAGACAGCATATGTGAAGTAGATAATGTAAGTGAACAAACTGATAGGCTTCTCAATTGAGATGACCTTGGTGGTCCATTGTGATGCACTAGACAAAATATAATTACTTTTGACTATGCCCTATAGCTGACATGCTTCACTTGGTAAGATGTTTGGTGCGATGAAGAGGGATATATAGATGTAGTATATATTTTATAGTTTAATAGAATAGATATTTTTTATAATTTGGATGGAATTTTCATTCCTTCATCAGAATATAATTTTTATAAACATGATTTTCCATTATATTATGTATTATTGACATGAACATCCTTTAAAAAATAGAGAAATATTATATTACATATTTTTATTATATATTTTTATTATTTAAAATTTTTAATCACACCTTTCCCATTAATACCAGATTATATTGACTCACCAATACCTTTCTAATTCCCTCTCTCTTTCCCTTTCAATTTTCATCTGAAAGGTTTCCCTCATTCCAAACCATAAATAAACTTTTCATCGGTATAGGACCTACCCAAACTACCAGGTTATTTTTTAAAAAAATTATTCATATTTATTTTATATTAATATATTTAAATTTTAAATAATATTTAAAAAACATATAGACTAAAAAACTAGGCTATAGGGTTCAAACTTTACCTAGTGCCCTTAGTGGAACTGAAGGGAGTAGGCCAGACCAGGCCCTTATTATACAAATAGCATGGGAACACCCTAAGCTACTGTATGGTCATCAATATTTGACTCCTTAAATAAATGTTATGAACTTGTGTTCCATGATATTATAATGATGAGAATATTTATGAATTAAAAGTCCAGAAAAAAAAAGGCCTTATTGATCAAATTTTACTAATGACTAAAAAATTTTGAAGTACCTGGTCATCACTAAGTTCATATTGTGCATGGGTCATCTCACATACATTGTCACATCTTAGACTACTTTCCCAAAATGATTTAACATCTGATAAATGGTTTTCCAAACTTAAATAAAATTCTCACTTCCCATCTATTATAATAGAGTACATATTACATACAACCCTGTATTTTCATTGCAATTTTTCAATTCAAACATTAAATACATACAACATACACAATGACGAACACTAACTGCAGAAAAATTACCAGTGCCATCCCCATGTTAATTACAATGATCATTGACTATGCCTAAAACATAAAAAACCTCATGTCCTTAAATATATTGTACATTACACTAAAAAAATTGATATTAAATAAATAGATCTATTCCATCCCTCATATTCGAGGGTTTGGCAGTATCTTAAAAAATTGTCAGACTACATTCTCTTCAAAATTAATACCTTGATATCATATAAACTATTGAATTTATTTAATAAAATTAAAGGAGTTTTGGTTTGAAGGTAAATGGAAATATAAAAAATGAATGGTTGAATTGAAGTCACTCACAAAAAGAAGGGAGGAAGAGGTGGATCCTACGACATGGCTTCTTGGATTGCAATGTTGAGAGAAGATCATTTATAATACTACCCCATGATTTCATCAGTGAAGTTTTTTATTAAATTCAAAAATATAACTGAAGTATGATTTTACCAATCACAACAAGGATCTCTTATACAAATAAAAATAGGAAAAGGGTGAAAATTTAAAAAGAAACTAGGAGTAAGTTAGACATTACTCAATGGAAAGAAACTCAATATTATATTTAAAAACAAAAAAAATTAAAAACCTCATAGTAATACAAAAAACTATCAACAAAAAAATAAAAAAAATCCAAATCTTGGTGGATGTGTCCATTCATGTAAAATAATGGAAATAAAATTCATATACAACAAAACATTCAAGTAGTACTAAAAGTGGTAGATCAATGTCACACTGTAAAGATACTAATTCATTTTCCCATTATTCTTTGGTTGTGATAGTTTCATCCTCATTAATAGAGAGTACATAATCTTCCTAATGCCATTGAATGTATAAAAAAACTTAAATACATAACCAGTATTCAAAAATAACGTAGGTACTGTATTTTAAGAGAAGAAAATCAAATTTGAATTAAAAAAATGTAAAATATGTTCTGAGAGATCCTTGAAAATCATGTTAATATGGGTAAGAAAAATATAGGCTTCAACAATTATGACCACATTACTTAGGCTTTTAGTAACCAGCTAACTACAAAATATTATCATTTAGAGTCAACTTATTAGAACAATTACTATCATCATAAATCAATATATATTCATTCAGTTTGTTTTTTTCACACTCACACTTCCTAAGAAAACATATAAGGAGGTCCCCATAAGGACCTCTATAACACATTGGAAATCATACCAACTGACCATGAACTATGATCTATTAGGGTTATTTATTAGAAAATGATTATCTTCAAGGAATAATACCTATGTTGGATTTGTTTTTTTCTAAATTCACACTTCCAAAGAAAGCATCAAGGGAGATCACTAATCTTATTTTTATGAGAAAAACACATTTAATTCTTTAGTTCTTATTACAATTTATTATAAAAATAAATATATAATATGTTGAGATAAATAGAATTATGCAACCATTCTCACAATCTAATACATGTGTTCTAACTAGGAAACTATTTGATGTTGAAGGTTCCCTTGAACGTGTTTGTCTCATAGGGGTAGATTGTTGGTTGATAGTCACGTGGGTATGATTTATGACTTTGGTATTGAAATTTGATGACAAAACATCAGTAAATATTTGAATCATATTGAAACTCAAGTGTAATTTAAAATTTTTAAAGAGGTGAAGACCATTTGGATGTTTGGAAGAGATTTAAAGAATATTGGAATTGAAGCGTGAACTTTTGAAGATGTTTTAGTGTTGAATAGACAATATTGTTTCAAGGGAAGTCATCATGTCATGGTATTCCTAAATAAGATTAATGTTTAGTGAATTCTAAACATATCATGCCTCAATTCATATGGTCATGTCGTGATTTGGTTATGAAATGTGAAGATGCTTGAGTCAGTCTGTCATGACATGAAGATCATGCATTAACAGTTTGTCCATGAAATTTTGAGTTCTTGTTGTTTTGTTTGGGATAGGTTGATGCATTGGAGGGAATAAAATTGTGTTGGGAATACATTGATCCCACCACAACTTGGCCACATCGTAGTTATCACTAGATGAAAATTTAGTTATTACAGGAAAATGTAGTTGTGTTGTGGAGATACGATTGCACTGACTCGAGGTCACATAGTAGTGTAGTTAGACGTGAAAATTAAATGCATCTCCAATTTTTAGGTTTAAGAGGTCAAATTTCAATGGATATAGATCAAACCATAGTGACCTTAGGATTCAAGTAATTGGGAGGTATCCAGTTTTTTAAAACTATCATATCACGCCGTGATGTACCTTGTTTCATTATGAAGAATATGGGTGCGTCAAATTTTTTATGGTCATGTCATGATTGGTGCGATATATACAATTTTTTGTGTTTTGATGATCTGGCTTCTTGTATGATTCAAATACTACAAAAACCCAAGCCTAAAATTACCTAAATCATGTCAAGGGTGACTATAAGTACTAAAAAAACTATATATATATATATATATATATATATAGACACACACAAAAACACAAATAACACCCAAAAAGTATTCCAAAAATAAAAAATAATAAAACTAACATATATTAAGAAAAAATATATTTTTGAAAAAAAATTAAACCAATCATGACCAACTATAAATCAAAGGCCTAAACATATCATATCAGCATAAGAATGCATAAAGTGTAATTTTTTTTGTGGAATTTAAAGCTAAATACTATTTGGATTTTAATGATCATGATTGGAAACTTATTTTAATAGTAATATCTAATGTTTGAAAAATTATATAAGGAATATTATAAAACATATTGAAAATTAGGTTTTCAATGAATCCAAGTCTAATAATGAAGAATATTAATTAATAAAATGAAATATAGTTTGTTAAACCTATATCTAGTTTAATGGTTTATAAAATAGTGGGCAATGAAATATGCACCACATAATAAACAGACAACATTGGTCTATTGCAGAATTTGATTGTCCATGAACTTGCATAATAAGAACACATCTGTGAGGAAATAATGGGAAAATAAGTGAGATATAATGACTTCTTATATATATTTGATTAGTGTATTAGCTGTACATGATAAATGATACATGACATCATAACCAACAATGAACAAAAAATATTTAGATTGAAATTTATATCCCAGTACTAAATAAGATGACCGTCAATATGGATCTTCTGGATTTATTTTCATTCAAAAATTAATTTTTTAATTTTTATAACCTATATTTTCATTCTAAATATTAAAATTTATAGAATTTTTTGAATGGTTATTTTAATTAAAATATTAAATTTAGGTGATGTTGTACCATTATTAAACTCTCAAAAAATTATAATTACATTTATATTTTTGAGTTAATGAATTTGATGATAGGAGATATAAAAGGTGATTCAAACACAAGATTTGAAGATGGAACCTATGTAAGGGAGCAATCTAAAGAGGATACCCACTCGAAAATGGCACAAATAGTTTTAATATAGTTATTCCATGATGTGATTTCCATGTCTCGGTGAGTTATAGGAGGATTTTATGGAGTAGGATTAACTGAAACCCAAGTCAACACAATCATAGTAGATTCATTACATTTATTCATGAAATTGAAATTATTTACATAAAGGATTTATGAAAATAATGGGGCATGAACCTTCTTATATTGCTTCAAATTTATGAGACTGAATGTAAATGGGGTGAATTTTGGTAAACTGAAGTGATAGGAAATTAGGAAATAGAACATAGATAAATTTAATAAAATTCACTGAAGATGAATATAATATATCTTCCTTTAATGAAACCTAGTATACAAAAACTAAATTGATTATAGTTTCATAACACTGAATCTAGAAAAATCAAATCACAATGAAACAAATATAATAGTATAAAGTTTAATCATAACAAACTAAAAAATAGCTAAATAGAAAGAAACCTAACTAATTATAAGGGAATAATATGGAATTGAACATGATAGAACTGATTGAAATCAAACATAATCACTCAAAATAACCAAAATTGACCCAAAAAACACATCCTAAACTATCTTGAATCAACAAAAATTGACCAAAATTTTAAAAAATAAAATAAAAAAGGAAAATTCAAAACCAATG
This sequence comes from Viscum album, assembly GCA_963277665.1. Classification (NCBI taxonomy): domain Eukaryota; kingdom Viridiplantae; phylum Streptophyta; class Magnoliopsida; order Santalales; family Viscaceae; genus Viscum; species Viscum album. The sequence goes on along the minus strand of OY728156.1, from coordinate 866,237,247 downwards.
AGGACCAACCAAATATGAACCGTATATAAATAATAGGCCAATGAATAAATGAAATGACCCAAATGAAATCATCTATGATTGATATGAATCTAAAATAATGAATGAGAAAAAACATGATCTATTAGTCACTCCCATATTTATAGGGTTTCTCAACACTAAACTAGAACATTTAATATTGAAGTGCTCTATGTCACATTTATTGTTTATGGAAAAAAATTATTCATAAAAAACAAATAGTACACTATTTAAATATTCTTGATAGATACACAGTTGTTCTATGATTTTTTACTTTTGATATGTTGGTGTATTATAATGATAATAGGGTCCATATCACAGGATACATATGTGAAATTTGTGATAATATAAATATAGAAAGGTAGATAAAACGATCTGTTAAAAAATAACAAAATTATATTGCTAGCCTTGAGACATATAATGATGATAAAGGCTGATGGATAAATTATACTCTATACATTTATAGTTTAGGGACCATTTAACTTTGAATTTATGTCGGATATCCCACCATCCTTAAAAAAGAACTGGTGATGTTCTGTTATACATGAAAGATGAGAGGTTGATATTCCAAAAATAGTGTATCATAGTTAATATTAAAATTCAATTCAATGTATACTTTTGTGAAACCAAAGATGAGGATATGCACCTTCACTTTGTGATCCTTCCAGAAAGATGGATCCTCATTCAACTTAATGATCAGGTTAGATGTAATGACAATAACATCAATGACCATATCAAAATGAATATGAATTTCCAAGGAGTTCAATAAAATATCCATTGACATGAAATTGAAAGTATTAGGTATTCCCTTGAGGGTTGAAATCTCTTACAATGAGGATTCATGGAAGACGAACCTGTTTTTGATGGAACTCACACCCTATGAAATCCTACTTGAACAGGAAATCAAAAACATGATTGAGGAGAGTCATAGGTTTAGGGAAGGTGGTGTAGATGCGTTGAAGTTTTATTAGAGGAGTATGATCATTTGGTAGTGTAGAGGCCATGTTGAAGTTATTTCGATAGATAGATGGGGAGGCCATGTCAGAATCCTACTGATAGGGAGGTGGGTTGGCTACGTCAGAAAAGGATAGTCGGGAGAACATCAGAGACTGGGAAACATTGACTGGGATCATATTTTAAGTGATAGAGATAATATTTTAATTATTTTTCATGTTTTTTCAATAATTTAACCCCTTACAATTAATCAATTTGAGCTTATTTTTATCATTTTTGTATATTTTGTGGATTTTGGAATTAATTGTAAAAAAAATAAATTCTGGAAATTTAGCAGTTTTGTGGGTCTTCTATATTTTGTGCATATATTTTACATATTTGATCCAAATAGATTTATTCATTTATTTAGGACTTCCTTTCTTGTGGGATTTACACTTATATTCATGATCTAGGTCCAATTCAACACATAAGGTCCTAGTAAAATATATCAAGTGGACAAAGTTTGTTGACCAAAAGAATGGACCCCACCTCAGTTATTTAAGTATCCCATCCTACATAACTATAAATGATGTGATTCAAGCAGTAATAGAAAAATTACTCCACTTATCATGTCAAAATTAATGTTAATGAAGTAATTTTTTCATTAAGACATCCATTGAATGTGCCAATGTTGAGGTAGTTTAGTAGTCTCATTGAGAAGAAAAAGTATTCATCAGTAATCGGGGATAAATTTTTTTACCCTTTTCCAAATATTCAAATATTTTCTGGAATCATGATAAAGAGAGAGGGAAACAAAATTTAATGAATAAAACATCCCGATATTATGCCATTTATTATGAGAATGGAACTAAAATGTTCAAAGGAGTGAATCTGGAAGAAAACTTTTCCACCCCTCAACCCTATTTATACGGGTTTCCTCTTCCATTAAATGTTGTTGAAGATGGTTCAAGAGGGGATGTGCTGGAGGACTAGAATCTGGAAGTGTTTTTGATTTTCTATTTTCCCTTTTTTTATTTTCATTATGATATATTCTTCCCCTTTTAACTTTATTACCCTTCACATGGAGGGGAAAAACCTTTGAGTGATTGGGGAAGGGAGAGTTTCACTTTTTTAATGTCAGAGTCCTAAACATAAATGTGAAAATCTATTTTTTATTAAATTATTCATATTTATAGTGGTTACCAATTCTATTAATATGATCATGTTTTGGATTTTGGAATATTCATTATTTATAGCTTTGGTTGAAGAACATTTAACTTCATCTACCTAGTGCAATTTTTATCGATCAAGCATATTGTGTTAGGTGGTGAGTGTTTATTGATCGATGGATCATGTGTTTAACTACTGAATCATTTCTATATTTATAAGGATAAAAAATTCTTGATTGTTACTTTTCATAGTTTTTTAAGTTTTTTTTGTGAAATTCCATGCACATAGGAGTGGGTTCCATTGCATTCTTCAACCAAGGGTGATTGATAACTCAAATGTGGACTCTCTAATTTATTATTCAATAGGAATATAGGGTGAATGATTTTTATAATGGTGATGACATTTAAAAAAGATATCCTACCCTATCCCCATAAATCTCTTTATCCACTTCTGTTCTAACTTTATGTTCAATTTTGTTCTTTATTTTTAAACTAAAACAATTTAAAAAATAACCTATTATTCATTCTCAAATTTATGTGACAAATGTAATTATTGTGAACTCCTATATAAAGAAAAACTATGTTAGAAAATTTACTACATTTTAACTTGGGAATTATTTGTTTTGTCACACCCCATGATAGGAATGTGTAAAAACATGACGACGTTTCTGGGGAGTTAGTTCCCAAAAAATTTATTCCTTTTATCTCTTTATTTTATCTTCAAAATTGCTTTACTAGAACCTCAAACACTAAACCACACCCCCTAGATGCTAAAATTGAAAGAAATTTTTTGAATAGACAACGAAAACTTAATTTACATTCTGAATTTGAGGAAATTTATCTTCTATACCCAAGTGAAACATCAAGTGTTCACTCTAAGCCTGTCATCATGGCTAGAAATCAAAACCCAACCCTTATAGAATATTGTACACCACAATTCCTTAATCAAAATGATAAACAAGACATTCCAGTGTTAAAAAATTACATTGAAATGAAACATAACATCAATCCATTTATTCCAACATTTTATGGCATGGTAGGTGAAGATCCAGACAAACATATTAAAGAGTTCACTTATGCCTGCTCAACATTCAGACCATGTGGAGTAGTATAGTAACAAGGAAAGTGGAAGGTGTTCCCGTTTTCATTGGAAGGTGCTACAAAAGAATGTTTGTATGGTAAAAAAAATGATATTTGGATGATTGAAATGACTTCGTGATATGGTTCATGAAAATATTATTCCCTACCTTCAGAAGAACAACCACCAAATAGAAGATCTACGACATCAGAAATTCATATAGAGAAACCATTTACGAGTACTAGGAAATATTTAAAAAGCTATGTGATAGTTTCCAACATCAACCCATTGAGGAGAATCACTTTATTGTCTTCTTCTAAAAAGGATTATTGGGAAATGATAGAATCCTTCTTGATGCATCATCTGGAGGTGAATTGATTGACAAGTCACCAGAATAAGAAAATGGAATGATTGAAACGAACATTAAAACTCACAACAATTATGTACAAGAGGTACTAGAGAAAGATGTATTAATGAGGTAAGAACTTCTAATCCATAACAATTATTTGAAACTATTCTTGATTAGATAGCTATTTTTTTGAGACAGATGGCCTTGAAACACGTGGGTGACCAACAAACAACAGCTAAGGTTTGTGGTTTATGCTAATCACCTTATCATTTCACTAACCAATTTTCTAAAATAAAAGGATTGGAAACTTGTGAGGTGGTCTTTCAACTGAGATAGTTCCAAAAAAATCAAGGATGGAGATAGCTTAACCAAGTTCAATATGGATTTGAAAATCTGTATAATCAAGATAGACCCCCATTCCAGCAAAAAATCCAAATCCAAAAACCATTTCAACAAAACAAATCCTATAACCTCCCTTCTTACCCCCAACCACCCACTTTCCAAAGACCCTATGTGAAACTATCCACCAGTTCGTAACCCAAAACTCATAACCAAGTCCAATACATTCTTCATATGAAAAGGTTTAAACATATCATAAACATTCATATTAAAAGTAGCATAAGAAATGTCAATAATTTAGCCATGAATGGAATAAAAATAGCACATCCATAGTCAAACATATCACAAAAACTTCAATATAATATGGAAGTTTTGTATCATAATAAATCAACTTCAAATAAACTTAAAATCCATCAAAGGATGTTGACATAGATGAAATAAAAACCTTTTTTAAGGATATATCTCTTTATATTTTGAAATCATTTAAGAGTCACATAAAGAAAATATTTATTTTGAAAATATTATTATAATATTTTAAGGGAAGCTTCGATGATGTTATAACAGTGGAAAATATCCGTACCCGTCGTATAAGTAAAAAAAACATTCTTACCTTAATTTTGTCAAAAAGGTTAAAAAGGACCTTGTTTGGAAAATTCCAGAAATATTACTTTATAAAATTCTTATAAAAAAGTTAAACAAGGGTATAAATGACTTTAACCCATATTCTGTAAAATAGTAAGAATTTTTTGAAATACATTTTTAAGAAACATGGATGTGGATGATAAAGAGGTCCTAGTAGATAATTACGTATAAACAACCTCAGATAATGAAGAGATTGTGAAATAAACCCTTATGTTGTACTTTTCCTTGGTCAAGGGTTGGTTAACCTCCTATATAATGGTGAAATAATTGTTATTAAATTATACAAGAATCATATACATTAATATGATATCATATATGATCTTTTAATATTGCTTTGTTGATAATATCTTAGTATTATCGTTGTTTCGGGTGTTAACTTACTCGTTTTATTTTATATGTTTTGTTACATAAGACACATTTGTTATGGATAGGTTGTATATTATTAATATCCAGAATTATATCAAGTACATAAATATTATTTTTAATCATCCAATAAAATTTATTCTTGAATGGATATGATGGGGAATGAATCTCATCGCGTTCGTGGAGACGGTAATCCGTACGTACGCACGAGTGACAATATCATTCTTTTGATATTAAAATAATATATAATTGGATGGTATATCATATAGATAGAATAATTATCATGTTATATTTATTATTTACATGAATTATACATCATTATTACACCCATCTAAATAATAATATATTGAATAAAAATTACACCACAACGTGGAGACGGTAGGCCGTACGTACGCATGTATGATGACATGTCATTCAAGGGATCGATAGAATAATGAATTTGTTTGTTACATAATTATAATAACATCACATTATATAGAAGATACTGGATTTATTATTTTATAATGTAAATAACAAGGAAATAAGAAGTTGAATAAGAATGGAACTTTAAAGAGTGTGGTGAAGACGTTACCTCTTCTTCGAGTTCTTCCTTTTGATTTGATCAAAAGGGATCCTTAGGTTGGCTTTCTGATCAAAATAATGCCCCTAGGATGATGTTATGGAAGTTTTGAGGATAGTTTTGCAGAGGTTGGACGAGACAAATGTATTTAAAGGTGTGAATTAATGAGAAGGGTGAGTGCCCTTTTATAAGAGAGGTGAGGGGCACCTTTGGAAAAGCTAGATATATTGTTTTATAATAAATTCATATTCAGTTTCTAATGGCTCCAAAGTGGATTATTTAAAGTTTAAGGTGGGGATGGGTCTAAATACTTTCAACCAATAGATTTTATACAGGTTTGGGTTATTACATTAACCTTATCTTTTAGTTTTAACTATTAGTTAATTAGTTTGACACTTACCATGTCACTTTGTATTTTTATATTATATAGTTAATAAACTTATCATATACATCCAAGAGACCCTCAAGTGGTTAATTAATGATACAAATATCATGATATAATTCTCTTGGATGAACCTTATATTTTTAGAAATTGAATATCAATTAATAATATAATATTTGTTTTATAAACTCTTTTATGTCAATTTTGACATTTATTCAATAATTGATTTTTGTTAAAGTCTTAACAACTTTATTAATTCAAAAAAATTCATTTAATAAATCTAAACATGTCATATTAACCAATAAAATTCTTGTATGTCATCAAACTTTCAAATTTTATTTATTTTAACATTTATAATACCAATTATTTGATTCTTTCATTAATAAGGAAAATACTTCATCATTATTGTGTCATATATATTTTTTCCTTTTAAATGTCTAAAAATTATAAATAAAATACCATTATGTAGGAAATAGTTTTATCTTTCTAATGAATATTTATAATCTAAAATATAACATATATAACCCTATGTAAATATTGTTTTTCTAAAAGATATAAGCTTATGTCATTTTTGTATTTACTTTAACTTAATTAATATAAAGTGTCCCTATCACCTAAAAGTGGCTCCATGGGGTCCTAAAATCAACCCAAAGATGCCCATGGTTGGACATGTATCCACCAATAAGGTTAGGACACATTTTAGGGCAATTTATTATTATTATAATATTATTTTTTACCCTTATTTACCGAATTTACCCTTTAACCATGGTAAATAAAATATTTACCGAAGTAATTAAATAAAAGTTACCTATTTACACAATTTGGACATCATGATTCCAAATATGGAATTCATTTTTTCAAATTAAAAACACATAAGTGGTAGAAATTAATTTAAAATTAATTCCCGCAGTTAAAACAAAAAGCGTGTTTTTAAGATATAATAACTATCAAAAGATTGACACTTGTTTATGTCCAGTTTAATTGTGAAATTATGTCCAATGAAAAACACTGTATTAAATGGTAAAAATATATTCTAAATATACTTTAAAACCACTCAAATTCAGAATTTATCACTATTAATTATTTTGATTAAAAAAATTGTTTTTAATTAAAATTTAGTAATTTTCACTATTCATCAAAATATAAAAGTTATCCAAAAAGTACCAAAATTTTACCCTAGGATAATTTTGATATTCTGAATCCAAAAATGAAGTCCATTTTGAAAGATAAAATGTATAAAATTTCAAAAAGTGGGTATTACTATTCATAACAGATACTTTGATTGATTGCGGTGTGTTAGAATCTTGAAGTTGCGTACAATGCAAGCTATTGCATTACCCAAAGGGAAACGTACCATGGAAGCTTGGGGTGTTACAAGGAAGGGGGAGTCTCACTTTAGTAATGTAAAAGTCTTAAATTAAATGTAAAAAACTATTATTATTTTAACTTATTTCTATTTTCATTGGTTTCTAATTCTCTTAATGTGATCATGTTTCAGTTTTTGGTTTATTCATTATTTATAACATTGGTTAATGAACTTTTAACTCCCTCTGCCTATTGAAATTTTCCTCGATCGAGCATATTGTGTTAGGTGGTAAGTGGCTAGAAAACAATGGCACATGTGTGGTACTAATTAATAATTTCTATATTTATAAGGATAAAAAATTCCCTATCAGGACATTCCTTAATTTTTTAGGAGTTGTTTAGGAACCTCAATGCACATAAGAGTGAGTTCTATTGCATTATTTAACCAAGGGTGATTGATAACTCAATTGAGGAATTTCTATTTTATTATTCAATAGGAAGAGAGGGTTAATGTTTTTATAATGATGATGACATTTTAAAAGGGGATCCTACCCTAACCCCATCACTCCCTTTATCCATTTTTGTTTAATCTCTATTTTCATTTTTTTCTTGCTTTTTAAAAACAGATAATTTCAAAAATAATATCTTCTTCTTTCTCAAATCTAAGTAAAAAACGTAGTTATTGTGCACTCCTCTATGAAGAAAACCTAGGTTACCCACTTAACAACATTTTAACATAGGTATTTTTTTTCACACCCCATGATAGGAAGATTTCAGGGAGAATCTATGGGGGAGGGATCAATCGAGAGGGGATAAGGGAGGGATCGATTGGAAGGGATAAATAGGGTAGGGATCAATCAGGAGGGTTGGTGTTTCCATGGTGTAAAAGTAAATTTTTGCTGCATATAACCTATTACATAGTTTTAATATATCATGGAAATAGAGGTGTTTCAATTGAGAATTTTTCTTTTAGTGATGGTAGGTGGAGGGGATGAGGTTGATGTAATACATGTTCATAATACCCTATTATTATGGTTTTGACAATGGATGTGATGTGGACCAGGTGTTTTCAGGACACATGTGACGTGGTCATTCTTGTGGGGTAGTGATCGAAGGTGTCTGTGGGTGAGGTGTGTTGTGATTGTGCTTGTGGGGTGATGTGGTATACATAAGATATGGAAATTCCAGAACTTATGACATTGGGTGTCAAAGAGGCATACCAGTGGGAAAGTGGTACATGGTATCCTTATCAATATTATTCCTATTATATTATATTACTTATCTTTCATTATTTGGTGATCGTTCCTTGGTGAAACTAGGTTTGGTTAGTATACCTGTATATGTGTTTTTTGGTTATATTGTTTTTTCATAGGTGAATTTGTATGCTTCTTTCACATGTTCTTGAGAGGCTGTTGTTTTCCTACATACTGTAATTGTATTCTCACCCTACGTATATAAAAATGTTTTTAGTTTTTCAGAAGGATTATGTGGACCATGTTGGACATTACATGCTTGAACATTTCAGTAGTTGTTGTGTCATTGCTTTGGATTTACCTTTGGGCACTTACTTGTAGAGACTTTTATTGTATCATATTTATTTAATCATGAATTGTGGGATGGTTTTGGATTAATTTTATATCAAGTATTGGAATAGTTTTTGGAAGACTCATCCTTTCTCTCAATATTTTTTTATTTTATAAAGGGTAATTCATCCCATACTATGATATTTTTATACCATCTATGCTAGTTTCCAACTCAGGGCCTACTATAGGCGGGACTTAGGGGGTTATTATCTATCTCCACTCACTGAGACATCTTTGCAGGGAGGGGGTCATGACAGTCATTCTTGGTGCCATCTCTTTGTGGATGCAGGTCAATTACACTAATCTTGTCTGGAAATTACACAGGGACTTGATTATGCAATAAAATTTGGTTAGGAGATTATTTACCTTGGGAATCACTAAAATATCTAGATGTTGGGAACATTGGTCACATGTATTCTTCTTCATATGATGATATCTCATGGAGTCATCTTAGGCACAAAACCAAATACACCCCATGTCGATCATGAGGTATCTTACACTGAAGGTGTATATATTTAATGGGTTTCACATCAAGAATACCACATTTCACATAAGGTATATAATTACATTAGCACAGATCTACATAGTCTTTAAACTCAGGCATCCCCTGTTTTACATGGGTTATGTATTTGGTGTCATATGTTATCTTCTTGTGAAGACGGATCATGATGTCTGGTTGAGATGGATCCAGGCAGAAGATTAATGTCTTGTGGAGATAGAATTTTTTGATCAAGAAAACCAATGGAGGTGGATCAAGGGGGTGTGTCCCTTGGAGGGAAGATGTCACATATAAATTTTACCGATGGATGGATTAGAACACCATATAGAGTCATATCTAGGAGGTGTAAATCATAAAGGTAATATAGAATGCCCTAAATGTTAATAAAAACACCCCTAGAGGTGGATCAAGGGGGTAAATCCATAAGAAAGAGAAAATTAGTTTACCATAGGTAGATATTGAACCTCAGGGATATGTCCTACACACCCTGTCCAAAAAAAAAAGGATCAAAACCCATGTACTTCAATACCATAGTTTTATGTTGTGTAACAAGATCGTTCCATGTAGTTTAACATCATGTGGTAAGGACACTCACATCACAAAGGGAGCACTGAAGAGGGATAGTTTGGGGATTATTCATGTAATTTTCCCCATGAAAGAGGAATTATATTGTTTGTAGTTAGTTTGGGTCTTACATGCTGTGTTGTATGATCGATGCGGTGGAGATGTGTTCTCCCATGTGAAGGAAATGATTTTACCGGGCATGTGGCCTGATGAAAATTAGGATGGATGCAGATGTTGGGTTTGAACCTATGAGAGGATTCCAAAATACCCCTATTATTTGGGAGTTAAATCCCACATAGTATGGATTGGTATGAGGATTATAACTAAGGAAAATATCCATAGGATAATTTGGTTAGGGCTTACACATGAAAGAATCCCAATGAGGATGAGTACGGTTGTTGGGGATTACACTTAGGAGGATGAACATTTGAAATGAGGTTGGGGATTATGCCTAAGAAGGAGTCCCATATGTTCATATGTTTTGACTTCATGGTTTCTACAAACCTCAAATTCCATGTGGGTTATGCTCAGTGTGAGAAACAAGAAGAAGTACTAGACCCGATGCTTGTGTCCTTAAAGAAGCATGAACGAGAGATGGTGTGGGGTTTACACATGGAAGATTCCCAAAGAGGATTTCATTACATGTGAGGGTGATCTCATTCCAGGTGAGGAGGTCACATTCTATATGAGGTAATTCAGTATGTAGACCATCCCATACTCTTCACCCATGGATCATCCTATAAAAATTTCCCATGGTATGTACAATGTTTTAAGTCACGTGTTGAGGAAGTTGGTCCTAGGATGTTTTACGTCATTAAGATCGTATGTGGTGGACCCACTCTTTAACAGTTATACTCCCTTGGGTGGGAAATGGATTTAGAAATTCTAGTTTTTAAGGATAGAGAGGAGTGTTCAGTCATGAGGACCTCATTAGAATTCCTTTGTTGAGAAGAAACAAGTGTTAGCGTACCTATGATTAGAAGTAAGAGGCAATGAAATGAATGCACAAGAGGTATAAGGGGTATAATGTGAGGTACCATGAAATAATTTTGGGCATGTTTAGATGGGTTATAATAAGGTATTGGTGTTGCGTGAAAAGTTAACTCAAGCATGTTGCTATAACAAAATGGCAGGCCATGAAGCTTCTTGTAAGGGGTACACTAAATATTTTATACTTGTGTGCAAGGTTAGGGTTTTGAGCTAGAGGATTATTTTCATGCACCCTACTTGGGTTGAAAAAAGGTTGGTTATGGATTACTCAACTATGGGCTTAGTAAGGGGTGGACCCATAATTATCCTATCATGAAAGATTTTATAACATGAGGGCTTCCTGATTTCATGATGTCATGAATGATTGATCTTGTGAATAGTAGAGAGATGCTTTATATTCTGGTGAGTCACACCGAATATGGGGGTGAGCTTATATTTATATCCACAATATTCATTGATGTCCACTAGATTCTAGTAATGCAATATGTATTTCATGCAACATCACCCTTTTTTCACAGAACATATCCATAGAAGAAAACTGTTTGACATCACCTTAGGCAAGAAAAAGGATTTCATATAGATCTAGTTCTTCACTCAACACTAATATCATGCACATAGTTTCCTTAGAGATTCGAGGGACCTTTAGGGAAGGTATGATAAGTGTAGACATAAGTGGAACATAAGGATCTTGTGTGTTGATTTAAAGGTTTTACACACTTGATAAAACTTTCATGTGCCACCCTTTTTTATTGGAATGATTTATTGAGTCTGACGATGGCTTTAGTTTTCCAAAAGCTGGCCATGCGTTCCTTTAGGTTAAATTTCAGAACCAAAAATGTCAATTCTCTTATTATTTTTTTAATAGATAGAATAATGATGTTATTTCTTTCATATTAAAATTGGATGTAATTATTTTTTTAATTATAGTTGAAAATTTTTATTAGAATAAAACATTTTTCCCTATAATAAAATGGATCAAAGCTTTATGTATCTTATAAATCATATTTCAACCAAGTTTCAAAATAACTTAAATATTTTTTAGACATTTCATTTGAAAAATATTTCGATGGAGTTTATATACAGTGTCCATGATATACTTATGATGGAAGAAAACATTTATGTCATGAAATAGATTAAGTACCATAAAGAAATATAGACTTCAAAGAAACTATTATTTTTGGTATCAAAATGGAGATATGATACAATCTTCTAAAATTTATGGATGGAATCAAAGAAGTTGTATAGATAATTTGATATTTGATCAGATTCCATTTTTGTATCATTATGAGAGAGATATTATTCTAGTGAAATAAGACACTGATATCAATACACATGAGGAAATGAATGATGATGATGATTTAGAGAGGGTGAAATAATTAATTTATGATTCCATAACTCATGTATATCTGAAATTTACTAAAATAAAAAATTTAGGATTTATAATGTGATTATATCACAAAGAAAATATGTATCAAATTTCTAATACAACCATGGATTATATTATTGACTTTTTAAAGTAATTTCTTCATAATGGTGAAAATAATAAGTTAAATTGTTATAAGGAATGGAATTTAACTAAGTCTCTTAGATTTTCAACTAATAAAATTCATACTTGTTTGAAATATTGAAATTTATTTTTGTAGGAAAAAACATAAGTTAATGAACATTAAGAAAGTGGTACAACTCAATGGAAAGTAAATGAATATGGAATACCATCTCATTTTTCATAGAACATCATGTGGAACTTTACATTGATTATCAGGCATAAAAATCTATTGATTTCTATAAAAATATCAACCAATATTCAGTATCATGATTTAAAGAGAAATAAATATAATGATGAGTTAGTTCATTCTGTAGAAGGAATATAATGGAAGGTATTTGATGCATAGTATCTTGATTTTTTAGTTGAGGTTGGTAATGTCAGGTTGGGTCTATCCTATAATGGTTTTAATCCATTTGTTAAGATACTTACTTTTTAGAAAGCATGAACGGTTTTTTTAGAAATATAATATTCTTTCATATATATCTATGAAAAAACCTATCACATTATTTAGTATACTAATATAAGTACCTTCTTATCCTGATAATGATACAGATTTATACTTTAAAACTTTAATAAGAGCAACTTTTGGATATAGTTGTGTGAAAATTAGACGATTCTTCAAAAAATATATTTCAGATGCGTGCTTCCCTTCTATAGACTATAAATGATTTCCTGAATTATGTAATGATGTCTGGTTGGAGAACACACATAAAAATATCATTTCTAATTCATATGAATAATACATGATCGATAATACTTAAATATTAATGTGGTTTTAGTTTCAGGGGGCATAGATGATTATTCCCAACACGTCATAAATATATGAAGAATCGTCAGAGGGTTAATAACACACTTGATATTGAATATTCACCTCAAAGTGTTTCAGGAACTGATGTGCTTAATTAATTAAATTATTTTAGTTTTTCATTAGATAAAGGTCATATTAAATCTCAAAAGGGGATGAATATTGACACTGAAGACAGGTACAATTGGAAAAATAATAGTATCTTTTTTGAGTTTCCATAATGGTCTACCAATTTATTTCATCATTGTTTATACATAATGCACATTGAGAAAAATATATGTGAAATGTTTCTTTAAATTCTTATAAATGTTAAGGATAAGACCAAAAGTGACTTATAGTCTTTTTGGGACTTCTGGATTATGGTATTTGACTGGAATTGCATCTTGTGTGTATCAGTGAAAATAATTGGAATGTTCATTTGGCTTCTTATGTGATTACAACTTTAGGGAAAAATAAATTTCTGTATGTATTGGATAATATCAATGTTACTGATAGCTATTCCAGTAACATACCTATATGTGTCAACAAAAGGAATTTGAAATGAAAATCCATAAAAACTCATGATTATCGTATACATTTTTTTAATTGATTCTAATATGAATCTGGAATTTACTGTAAAATAATTTATGGGTGATGGGTATTTTCTCATTCAATTTTTCTAGATAATTTTTTTTAAAATGTTATCCAATCCATTCTTGATATAACCCAAGCACAACCCTCTTTTATTTTTTGAAAAAAAACCTTCATCAATTTTCACTTTCATGCTACATTTAACAGTTCATATTCTAAATGAAACACTTATTGATGGAACCATTTCTTTTAAGTGGATGTATCTTGCTAAATAGAATATGTGAAAGATGAAATATTATGTATAAAAAAAATCATCCTCAAGGATCCATTACGAGATATTATCTAGATCATGAATTTATGGATTGTTTTTCAATGTATTTATCAGATTTGAGCACAAGAACTAACCAGAAAATGATAAATAATAAAAAGTATCTTGTGAAAATGGATTCCTCATATCTATTTTATCCCGAAATAGTAGGAATTATTAAGTGATATACATTGGATACATTGATCCTTGAAGAGTGGTAATTGGAACATCACACAGTCTTATTAAACATTGATTTCCTCAATAACTATATCAAGTATGTAATTTGAATATTTATAAATTATATCATATTATTAAATTTCATATACTTCTCAAGATTATGTTATAATTTTATTTTTGGAAAAGAAACAAATTATATATACAGTTAATTGACCTTTTCCTTTGAGAATGGGAGAGGCTTTCCATAGTAAATAGTTTCTTACGTGGTTGAAATCAATGGTATTATCATTACATTAATTAACTTATAATATAGATATTTATTTAATTTTATTATTCATGTATATTTTAGGTATTAATTTTTTCTATTGACTCCACATCTCATTAATTAAGAGCGTTGTATTTTGATCCCAATTCATTGGTTGATGAATGAAAATCATTAATAATCAATGGGTAAAATTTTTTCACAACTGCTCGATTGGTAAAAATGAGAACACAACATGATGGTTTTATGTTAAATGCATCAATGGAATATAATTCCAATTAATTAGATCATAAGACTCGATATTTAAATGTGTCTTATTATGGATTTTTTTAGAAAATATATTTTTTGGATTACTAATCAAATTATTGAGTCACTATGATGAAATGAAATTTTTTTGATTCAATGACATGACATTGGACACTTATTGTTGACTATGGATTCATAGTTATTTAAATGACAAGATTTATGGATACCTATGAACCATATATTTCAGAATCAATGTAAAAGAGAGTATTTTATGTGAAATCTCATTTGAGACTTGATTACGGTGTCATTATTAAAATTATCCCAAGACATATTTTCATGGTGGTGGGGATGAAATTGTCGTTATTTCCCCCCCTTGGTGTTGAACAAAATATTGTATTTGGTGACACAAATTGCACCATTATGAGAATTGATGTTAAAGCTAAATTAGTGGTGGATAATATATATAAATAACCATATATGTTCAGTGTTCATTCAGTTTACATTATCGTGGGTTTATCAGGTTATTAATACTATTATTACGTTAATTTAGTTTCAATTTGGAATGATATGTTTATTTTATTATTTTTTTCATTACATTTAATTATATTTATTTCAATTCATAAAATTGTATTTAAAATGAGGTTTTAAAAATGTATAACTTTTTTTCAAATTCTAGTTTCTAAAACATGTTATAACACTATTTATAAATTATTTAACATCTAAGTTGTATGCATAATTTTAAAAATTGTTTCTAGAAAAATATATTTAATTATTATCGAGATTATAAAATATATTGATGATGTTTAAAGGAAGAAATTACTTGATAATGATTCATGCATGAATGAACTAGGGTTTCCTCCCTTGGTTTCTATCGGGATTATAATAATTGTATTGTTTTTTCTTACATTACATTTAATGTCATGTTCATATTATTTATAAATTTTTAAGGAAAATAATCACTATTGGACTAAAACTATTTTCATATTAGTAGTATGGGTTAGATAAACAATGATCCTAGAGCTACTAGAGCACCCCTTATACTAGTTCATACCCTGACCCGCTAGTGGACACCCTATCTATAACACTATTTCTTCCTCCACTTGAACCTCCAGGGATGTCCCATCCCATACCTCCATAATCATTTCATTTAACATATTCTTCCCATATCATGTCTATGTTGCCTCCGGGGATGTTCCCACCTATACCATATCAATATCATACGATGCATCCCCAGTACTTATATCCTTATACTTCTATTTATATAACACATCCATTTCCTATTATCCATTAAGGATATTATGATTTTCCCTTCAACTTCCACTATAGTACATGAATACCACCTAGTGAATGCATTAGAACATGAACATACTTAAAATACTACCAATTCAAGACATCTCATGGATTTATCTGAGCATAATTCCCAGTCTAAATTATGTTCTTTATTATAAGTGTGTCAAATTATATCAAATAATTTTTCCATTTTATACTATGACTTAATTATTATTATTTTATTTTATTTTATTCATTGAGATCTTCTAATAGGCAACATGGGACACCCATATTTGTGATGTTTGGAATCACCAAACATAAATAATTGTGGATTAAAATGAAAGAAATCAAATGATACGTAAAAACGTCAGGCAGTGTAGATGTTTTATGGATACTTTAGCCAAGTAAAATGATACCATTACTTAGAAACTAGTCTCATGGAGGCATATATTTATTGAATTCAAGAATAAATAATAGGCAGAGATGTGGGTAATAATTTTTTTTTTAAATTTATACCTATATTATTTATGTATTAATATAATTTAACATGTTTTTTTCTCCATTGCTTTAACTTTCCAGATTGTAAAGATGCTATGGCCACATAGTTGATCGATATTGGGTAGTTGTGGAAATAATATAAGCATGAATTATATGTTAGTTGGAAGAGTAGTTTCAGTTATGATTTAGAGGGTGTACCAATATTCCCTGACTATCTAACAACACAATATCAAGAAATGATCAAATAGTAGAAAAGTAACGAGTTTAAGGTATTCATAACCTTTAATTTCATTCATTGAAAATTTAATTCTTATTAATTGTATTGAATTTTTATTTTTAGGATATTTTTGAATAAAATCCAAAGGAAAAAATATGCTCAAATATATTTTCACTATTTTTGGCTCACAATAATGTTGGAGCATGCGAAGCACCATGTATATTAATATGAATAGAAATTATATCTGTATTTATATTTTTAATAAAGTATATGGGATTTATTTGATTAAGTTAAAATTTTGGGGTATATCTATATTAGATAGGCTTCAATATTTTTTGTGTTGTGAGTGAACTAAAATATAATAATTTATAAGGATGGAAATTCCCCATTTATTTATATTTTCATGCTAAAATTTAAATTTTCTTTTCATGAATCCCTTTAATATAACACTAGGAATTCCACTTTAAACTAGGTAGATTTTTTATGATTTTTTATATTTAAATGGGGAAAAGGTATTAATAAGGTTTGAATACCTTTAACTAGTTAGTTTTAATTTGATAATTTTTTCTTAAATTATTCGTTGAATGATAACTAGTTATGAAAAGGGTGGGGGTATTTTTAAATGATTACACTTTGTAATGTAAATTGGGAGAGTGTTTTTTCAATTTTATGCATAATTTTAAATGATACTTTTGTTCTGGTAATACTATTTTGATGTGAAATTATTTTTGATATTTAAAATGAATAAATGACTAAATGAAAAAAATGAAAAAATAACAAAATAGAGAAAGGAAAAAAATGTAAATATGTCCAAATGACAAAATCGCTAAATGGCCAAATGTCCAATTTCCCCATTGAATAATTTTCGAATTTTTTAATTTCCCAATTTCAAAAATTCAAAAATATACAATTATAAATTTAGTTATTTGGACATTTAATGTGGCCGAGTGACCAAGTGTCCATGTTTCTAAGTGGCCATGTGAACAAGAGGCCATGTTTCCAAATGAGTGAATGACCAAATGACCAAATGACCAAATGATTAGATGACCAAATTAACAAAATTTTAAATGGTCCAATGAACAAATTATCAAATGTACAAATGGGCAAATGAAAAAAATGGCCAAATAGTAAAATGAAAAAAATTGAAAAATAAAAAAAAGAACAATTTCATAATTGAAAATTTTCCAAATTTCCCAATTTCTAAATTCAGAATTTCACAATTTCTCAATTTATTAATTTGAAAATTTCCCAATTTCTTAAATTCCAAAATTCAAAAATGGTTAAATTCCCAAATGGCCAAATGGGAAAATTGGAAAATGTGAAAATGGAAAAATGGAAAAATGGAAAATTGGACATTTGGACAAATTTCCAAATAGAAAAATGCCCAAATTCATATATGGAAAAATTCCCAAATAGCAAAATAAAAAATGGTGAGATGGAAAATTGGAAAAATGTAAAAAATTGGCCATATATAAAAATGGAAAAACTTTCAAAATGGCCAATTGTCCAATTGAAAAAAAATTCCCAAATGCATAATTTTATAAATTACCGAATGTATAAATGAAAAAAAGTCCAAATGGACAAATAGAAAAATGATAAAATGATCAAATGACCAAAAATACTAAAAAAATGGACCTAATGGGAAAATGGTAAAAATTGAAAAGTTACCAAATAAAAAAAATTAACACAAATAGAATTGAAAAAATTGAATTAGAAAATTTTCAAAATTACCAAATGACCAAATGGAAAGTTTTCCAAATGACCAAATGAAAAAATTCCCACAAAACCTAACAATTTTTTTTAATAATGACAAAATGATCAAAATTACCTGGCAAATGAATAACCAAATAACATAACACAAATAAAATGTTATAAAAATAAGCATACAAGAGGAATATATATCATACCCATGCTTATCATAGTACTTAGTATGTATTTATTACATTTTTTCACTAGATTAAATTTCTAATTAACTATATATTTAGATGATTCTTCATTTTATATAATTTTTTTCAATACCTATATTATTATTTCATTATTGGGTTTTCAATTTTATATTATTCAATAATGTAATATTATATTACTCAATGTAATTTTCATTAAGTGGCATTGGTCATCAAAAGTCATGTGCCTCGAGAAAAGTTATTTTTCTTGAGGTGGAAGAAAAAGTATGGAAGTGCTAAAAATTCACAGACATAAGAAAAAATTATAAGTATTTTTATTGATATTTCAAACTTTTAAATATAATTCAAATTAAATATCTTGTTCAAACCTTCAACATTTTTTTCCTGGAGGACCTTTATAAGAAAGAAGATAACAAATTTGGGCCAAATGATTATTTGATACAGGTATTGGATGAGAAGTTCCAAGGGAGAGTGTGATGTCGAATTATCCCCACTAGGTATTGGCCATCATAAGGTCCCTACCAAACCTGTCATGCAATCGATATGAAAACACTTGTGAATAAGTATCCAAGGCCAACAAATAGTTTTACATTAGTGTGAAAGATGTAAACTACTCACTAAACACACCCTAGTAGATTTTTGAGTAATATATCCATCACTTCCATCAAAGGATGCTACTATTATTTATTCATGAATGGAATAAATGTTTCCTTTTTATGATTCCATGAGTTATTTCATTTAAAATCATAGTGGATATCGACTTGATGGTACTAGAGGTAGTGGTGTTGTTGGTACTATTTCTGGTGATGACGATGATAATGATGATAGTTACAAGATCATAGATTTCCATATGATGCAAAAGTTTTTTTTAATTATGTTTTAAATGCATAATTGAGACCTAATGTGAATACCCTTTGAGGTCATGGGTGTAATAGGGGTGTCAGAGGCTTGTTCAGATCCCAAAGCCCATCTTTGTGAAAAAGCAGGATAAGATGCATGATTGATAGAAACCATGTGGAGAAGGTCACATGGTTACTGAAAATAATGTGAGGCTAGTTAGTGGGTTAGAGGATCCCACATGGTTTGTAAAACTATTTGGATGGAGGAACACACTCATGTGGTGAACCTATAATTTTTAGAAGATCATAATTTCATGGTTTTAACATGGTTATTCAACCGATGAATAATGAATGTGAAAGGTTCTATTACTTATAGATGGGGGTGCATGGTTAGCACATGATTTTTCCAACTATACGACCAAATAGTGCATCCCATTATTCTGGGTAAAATTATGGAATTTCCATTAAAATATTTATACTTCAAACCTAATTTTTATTTTCTTTGAAAGGTAGTTCCTCAAACACGAGGAGCTCCTATTGAATCTAAATCTATGATTTTCCATTGAATCTCTAACCAATTTCAGAATCATGCACCGTCAGTCTCGTTGGATCTTCTTTGGTGAGTAATCAGTTCATTTTTTTCCATTCATTATTATTCTTGGTATCAAATATTTTGTTTAGGTGCAATATAATTTTACCTATTTTTAGGGTCTTCTATGTTGTTCATTTTTCATCTGATCTGAGTCGAATCCAAAGGTGACATTGGGTGAGAACTCTAGTACATTTCTATGGTAGGTTCTCTATAATTTTTTTAAAAAAATTAGTGATTTTTAAGTTAGTTTTTGTTATTCCACCTGATAGAATTTTCGAATCAACCCCCAAATTGAAATGATTAATTGAATGGAATGAAATATAACTTATTTGTGATTCCCTTTAGTTCCTTCAGTTATTTTGGGGATTTTTTCCAACTAAGGACACCCATGTGGTGTTCCCTTTCCCTTATCCATTTTCCAAAACACGCATGGGTGAGTTTTTATGCGTTCATAGATAGATAAATCATTTTAATAGATGAATTAAATTGGATCTTTCAATTAGAAGATGTATTTCCACCTTTTCCATGTGTTGGAATGCTATTAATTTCTTGGATTGATTTAATGACTTAGATGAAACTGTTTTATGAGTGGGTAAAATCATTGGTTGTTTCAAATGTATATTATTATATGAGTGGGTATACTCACGAGACTTGAATTCCTTTATTTTTTTACAATTGTTTATATAACTGGGTAAACTTGTGATATGAAATGGAAATTGAATTTTTTGATGAATGTTTTCAAAGGATAACATGGGTATACTACACCATGGGTAATGATAAATTTATATAATGACTTGGACCTATATGCTACTTGGATTATGATTTTCTGTAATATTTTGGGCCTTTCTACCACTTGGATCTAGTTTTTTGGGCTCTCAACTGACATGGTTGGTAGACATGTACCTTAAACCGCAATTCAAGTGTAACCAAGATAACATAGAGATGATATGAGAAATCAAGGAGGATGACTTGGTCCAATATACCTAAGACCTGACCCCAAGGGGTTTGAAACTCGGATTATACAGCATGACCATGGTAATTGTGACATGTGTTATTATACCACTCATCTATGGTGGTTCTACCACTTATGACTACATGACAATGTCATGATTATTGATATACTAGTTGTACGACATGGGTGTGGTTGGTATGATATGTTTGGATGTACTGATAGTTCGTGTTAGTTATTTTTGTATAGTTGGTAGGCTCTTTATTATAGGATCTTGATACTTGTTTTGAAGGGATCATGGTAGCAATATACAATATCACATGTTTCATAGAATATACTCCATGGGATATTTTCTTTTATCTATTGCTTATCTGTGATATAAATTTAATGCATCTTTTTCTTGTTATATTTCAAAACCATGATTTGTTATAATAATTTGGAAAGTTACATGTTGGGATTATTTCTCAAATCCTATTTGGGATACTGTAGGGTACTCAGACAGAATTTATGGTTGCAGGTAAGGATAGGGGAATGCGCCCATAGTTCAATGGTTGATTTCATTCCATGCTTTGGAACATGGGAGCACGAGACTTAGAAGAGGCTCATGATGATATTATGAGATAAAACTTTTCTGTTTTTGTTACACTTATCATATTGGTTCTCTGTATATCTATTTTTGATGCTTTGTAGATACATTACATGTATGAAAATAATTTTTTATATGAGATAAATTTTGGTGTTTTTATCTATTCCTTTTCTTAATCTATTGTTTGACTATTATAATTATTCGTCTACTAATTATTATTGATATTTTTTTGTGTTACACTCTAGTAAATTGGGAACATTCTTAACAAGGACACACCCAAGGCCCTCTCTTATAGTAACAAGCCTTTGGTGTTTGGGTAGATGCGCTTGAGAGCATGTGGACAATCGAGTTTAATGAGCAGTTGAGTGGAACCTGAGTTTAGGATGTTACAAATAGGTATCAAAGACCCCTCTTTTTATGTTTCATTAATTGGTGACAATATACATGGATAGTATGGAATTATATTCTGGTAATGATCTATGCCTGGGAATAGATAACCCATGTTCTGGGAAAATCCAAATGGCCTTGAATAGAAATTAGCATGTTTTGGATTTGTTATATTAATATTGATTTGATTCCACTATTTGGTGATGTAATTGAATTGTGATTTTATAATTGAATGATTGAGGTTTTATTTTCACTTTAACCCAATGAAATGAGGTTATGTCATCTCATACATTATTTTAGTAACTTTAAAGGATTTTCATGCCATGAATTATTCCATTCTATATAGGGTGTATTTCCTATTTTTATAATGTTGTTATATGTGCCCTAATAGATTTAACTACAATTTTGATAGATGATATTTGTATTGTTTTGAGAAACATGGTTGGTATGTAGAGTTAATGTTGTATCCTAAGTAGTGTTTTCTTGATTAGGCTACAACATACACACTAAGAAGATAATTTTTCCACATTGAGTCATGGGCCAAGTATAGCATGGACTAGAACGTGTTATGGCATTGATTATGTTGATGTTTTATTTAAATTCATGACTAGTGTGGGTCCTTAAGGGTTTAAATGTAATGTAACATTTGGTTCAACCATTTAAAATTAAATGTCAATTGAATGTGAAATTGAAATGGAAAATTGGACTTTGGTAAATAGAGAACTTGACCTAGACCCATCTTTTGAGTGTACAGGATGTAGTGTATCTAGTTATATTAATGGCTATTTTTATAGAACTAGTATTAGGATCATGATATGTGGTATGTCATATTTATATAAAGGTTTTGGGCTATCTTTTTCTTCCTAGCTACAAACTTTTATATCATTATATTCTGAAGCATTTTTTTCACTGTAGACACATGCCACCTAAATGACCTCTAGTCAAATTCTAGGAGGGTGGTGATGAACAAGATTTAGAGGGGGTTGTGCATGGGATACTGGTGGATCCTGCTTTAGTAGAAGCTGGGGAACTAGAAATTTTACTAGAAATGTGTGTTGAAAAATATTTCTGTGTGGGGTTTTCCATATTATACAAAAATTTCATGGTGTGTTAGAGCCTTTCATGTTTATGGATGAGCTTATGTGTATGCTCCAATAGTGGAATCCTCATAAATTTTTCATAGATAGAGGTCCATAGGCTGCTGATCTATGGATTGAGACTAGGATATCAATCTTCATGTATTTGGAGACACATTTTAAGAGGAGAGTGAATCTCACAACATATATTCTTCGTGGAGAAGCAAAGCGCTGGTGTGATGTCTTGAATCAAATTGACATACTGTGAGACATGGGTTAGAGGGATTAAAAAACTCAATTGTACAACTAATATTACCCCCAAGACTCTGAGAGAAGATAGGGATAGTTATTTCATGTGTCTGGAGAAGGGTTCTATGAAAATTATGGAGTAATTGACACACTTTATAGAGTTGCTTAGTTTTGTATTGACATACATTGTCGGTGAGCTATCAAGGGAGAGACACTTCAAGGAAGGTATTTGAATTGACATTCTATCTCAGGTCAACCTATTTTTAATGACCATTATTATTGAGGTTGTGAATCATGCAATAGATAAAGAGTAGAACCTGGGGGAATCTAGGGGTGCAGAGTAGAGTAGTATAGTTTTCTGACACACTAGTTCAGTATCTTTAGGTAGTAAGCACTATTTTTTGGCTTCCTATAAGATGAGTACCAGTTAGGATACTAGTGATGGTAGTACAATTTTCATTCATAAAAGTGGTAGATGAGTGGACATTAAAAATTAGTATAAACATGACCCATTAAATTGGTGATCTTGATGATGGATGAGCCATGTTCAACATTTACGTAGGTCTATCCCTCTAGTAGTGAGTGGAAGGGGGTCAGCTCTGACACCAGTTTTGGGAATGAGTTTCATAGCTTCACATTAGGTAGGGAGTTTTATCAATTATTATCAATCATGCCAAGGTGGTGGTGGTTGTTAATGAGGCATCCATACTCTATTTTCACTGATACATATGAGTGTTCATACTCTAGGTAGTGGGGTTGTGTCATAGTGTTGCAGTTCAGGCTAGATCTATTGTGTATTTCCAACACCTAAGGAGTAGGGTTCCAGACCATCTATAGTTATATGTATGATTATATTAGCCTTTATATTAGTATCTACTATTTTTGATATAGGCGAATCACATAGTTTCATATATGTACCTGTGTTAAAAGCCCTTGGTCTTGTGATTTATATTTCTGAGGATGTTATGACACTTAAAAAACTATTGGGGATTAAGAAAGAGGATATATGTTAGTATTGGGAAGGTCCCCTTAAATATGGTGAGTTTCACTTCATTTAGAATATTTTTTTCCTCAAGATGAATGGGTCTGACATCATACTGGGGATCAAATTGCTAGTAGATTATCAAGCCTAGATTTATTTCTATCACTAAATGGTGACTTTTACATCACCAAATGGAATAGTTTATACTCATAGGGGTGAATGGGATGTCCCAGAGAGTTAAGTTGAACCATATAATCATGGGATACATGGGGTGAAAACCCAAAATTATAGTTTGCATCTAGATGATCAAGGATCCCTTCATTCATACATTCCTCCAATATTTGTACATTTGAGGGACATCACCCCAAACAAAATTTTTGGTTTTTTCTCTTGAGAGAAAGGTGGAGTCCTCCATTGAGATAGTTCTGGGAACTGAATTGGTATTCATTCCTCCTTAAACAGTGGCTACGAAATAGTTTTAAGTTCTCAAGAGATAGCTAGAGGATTTAGAGGTAAATGGGTTTATTTGACCAAGTACTTCTCTATGGGGTTCTTCAGTCCTTTTTGAAAAAATAGAGGATGATATCCACAACATATGTATAGATAATCATAAATTGAACCAGTTTATAGTTAACAACTTGTATCCTATTTCCTAGATAGATTATCTTTTTGACTATCTTCGAGGAGTATAGGTGTTATCAAATAGCAATATGAGATTAGGACACCACCAGGTGCGTGTTTAAACTATAGAAATACATCTTATAAACTTTTATATCATGAAATGTATACATGAGTATCTTGTTATGTTATTCGGTATTTGGAATGCGCCAATGGTTTTCGTGGCATTAATGAACCAATTTTTCCATCCTTAAATTGATTCATTTTTGGTCATTTTCATGGAAGACATATTGGTGTATTCTCACAATCTAAACAACCAAGAAAAACATCTTGAGAATTTTTTGGATACACTGATAGGGAATCTGTTATATGTCAACCTCACAAAGTGCCACTTCTGGATGGAAAAAATTCACTTCGTGGGTCATGTTATCTTGTAGGTTGAAGTATCAGTTGGCTAAGAGAAGGTGAGATATATAATATCCTAGGGGAGTCCCAATAACTTCTTTTACATACAAAGTTATTAAAGGATAGGTGGTTATTAGAGATGTTTCATACAGTACTTCTCATTATTAGTAGTTATGTTGATGAGATTAACTAATAAGGGTATGAATTTTGTATAGTAAGATACCTACAAGAAAATCATTTAGGATATGAAAGGGAGATTAAATTCAACACCAGTTCTAATACTTCCAGATCAGGGATGAAGCTATATGGAGGATTGTGAACCATCAGGTATCATTCTTTGAGTAGTGCTGATGCATGGGGATTGAGTCATGGAATACTGGTATCGCTAGCTAAGGACACATAAGATGAATTACCCAATTCATGATATTGAGTTAGCTGTAGTTGTTCATGATTTTAGTAGATGGAGACATTATTTACTAGGAGTGTATTTTTTAGTGTACACAGGCCGTAAAATCCTCATGTATATTTTTACACAACATGATATGAACCAGATATAGTGATGTTTTGTTGAATAACTATAATATTTTAAATAAAATCATGCCTACACACTGGAAGGGGGAATGAAGTGGTTGAGGCACTGATAATGAGGTCTCATATACAACCAGTTAAGTAGGAAAATAGTGTGTGGAATAATATGGATTTTTTCTATGAGATTCAATTGGAGGTTCATGACAGTTCGAGATAGACTTTTCTTTTATACGTAGTCATGACCTCTACCATATTGGTTAGATTGAGGATGTGGAAGCTATCAGATTCATAAGGCTTAGTCTTATGGGATTGTAAGTTAGGTGAGGACCCTCCTCATCATAAAATTGTAGGGAAGGATGATATCATGTGTATTCATGGTTGCATCTAGGTTACAGTGAACATACTTGAGGATATGGTGTATTATTTTCATGACATAGTTTTGGATGTTTATCCTGATGTTACCAAGATGTACCACAACTTATGTCATTAGTACTGGTGGTTAAGTATGAAACACGAGGAAGATGGTTTTTTACAAGGTGTTCCACATGTTTAATGGTGAAGGTGAAACATCAGCAACTAGTTGGACTTTCACAACTGTCACCCATTTCAAATAAGAAGTGGGATGATGCAGTGATGGATTTCATGACCACTTTGTTGAGGTCTCCTTGAGGTAGATATGTTGTGAGTGTTTTTGTTGATAGTATCACAATGTTTTCACATTTCATGCCACTCAAGGTGTAACACCCAAAGATTCTACAGTACGCTTCTCTTTGAATAATACAGTAGCGTGTGTTGTACACAACTTTGAGTTCTAACACACCACAGCCAATCAAACTAGCCGTTATGAATAGTAAAAACAAATTTTTAAATTTTTTAAAATTTTATCTTTCAAAATGGACTTCATTTTTGGATTCGGAATATCAAAATTATCCTAGGGTGAATTTTTGGTACTTTTCTGATAACTTTCATATTTTGATGACTAGTGAAAATTACTAAATTTTAATTAAATTTTTTTTAATCGAAATAATTAATAGTGATAAATTATTAATTTGAGTGATTTTAAAGTATAATTAGATTATATTTTTACCATTTAATACAATGTTGGTCATTGGACATAATTGCACTTTTAAACTGGATATAAGCAAGTGCCAATCTTTTGATAGTTATTATTTCTTAAAAACACGTTTTTTGTTTTGAGAACGGGAATTAATTTTAAATTAATTTCTTCCACTTCTGTGTTTTTAATTTAGAAAAATGGATTCCATATTTAGAATCATGAGGTACAAATTGTATAAATAGGTAACTTTTTTAGACATTTTGAATAATTACTTTGGTAAATATTTTATTTACCATGGTTAAAAGGTAAATATGGTAAATAAGGGTAAAAAATAATATTATAATAATATTAAATTACCCTAAAACGTGTCATAAACCTATTGGTTGATAAATTTATGACCATGGGAATCTTTGGGTAGATTTTGGGACCCCATGGAGCCACTTGTAAGTGATAATGACACTTTATATTATTTAAGTTAAAGTAAATACAAAAATGACATAAGAATATATCTTTTAGAATTTTTTTTACATATGGTTATATATGTTATATTTTAGACTATAAATATTCATTATAAATATAAAAATATTTCCTAAATAATGGTATTTTATTAATAATTTTTAATCATTAAATATTTAAATTTATTAATGACACAATAATGATGCAATATTTTCCTTATTAATGAAAGAATCAAATAATTGGAATTATAAATGTTAAAATAAATATAATTTGAAAGTTGTGATGAAATAAAAGAATCTTATTGGTTAATATGACATGTTATGATTTCTTAAATGAATTTGTTTCGAATTAATAAATTTTTTAAGACTTTAACTAAAATTAATTACTAAATAGTGTCAAAATTGACATAAATGAGTCATTAAAACAGATATTATATTATTAATTGATATTCTATTCCTAAAAATCTAAGGTTCAGCCAAAAAACTTATATAATGATAGGTGTATCATTAATGGACCACTTTGGGGTCTCTTGGAAGTATATAGTAAGTTTATTAACTATATAATATAAAAATACAAAGAGACATGGTAAATGTCAAACTATTTAACTATGAGTTAAATAAAACAGATAAGGTTAACATAGTGAACCAAACCTGTCTAAAACCTATTTGTTGAGTGGTTTTAGACCTATAACCACATTAAACTATAAATAATTCACTTTGGAGCCATTAGAAACCGAATATGAATTTATTATAAAATAATATTTCTAGCTTTTCCAAAGGTTCCCCTCACCCCTCTTATAAAAGGGCTCTCCCCCTTCTATCTAATTCACACCTTCAAAGCATTTTGGATCGGCAATACTCTACCCAAATATCCTCCCAACTTATCTCACTTCATCCTAGAGGCCTTAATTTAGTCATAAATCCAACTTAAGAAGCCCTTTTGATCAAATCAAAAGGAATAACCCGAAGAAAATGTAATGATTTCACCACCCTCTTTCAAGTTACTTTCTTCTTCCACTTCTTATTTATTTGTTATTTACATTATAAAATAATTACTCCAGTATATTCTATATACTGTGATGTTATTATAAATATGGTACAATCATATTCAGTATTCTATCTATACTGTAAGTGACATGTCACCATACGTGCGTACGTACGGCTTACCGTCTCCACGTCATGGTGTAATTGTTATTCAAAACAGTATTATTTGGATGGGTATGATAATGATGTGTAATTGATGTAAATAATAAATATAACATGATAATGATTATGTATATATGATATACCATCTAATTATATATTATTTTAATATCAAAAGAATGATATTGTCGCTCGTGCGTACATACGGACTATCGTCTCCATGAACGCGATGAGATTCATTCCCCATAATATCCATTCAAGTATAATTCTCATTTGATGATTAAAAATAATGTTTAAGGACTTGATATCATTCTGTATATGAATAAAATACAACCTATCCATAACAAACACACCTTATGTAACAAAACATATAAAAGAAAATGAGTAAGTTAACACCCGAAACGACGATAGTACTAAGATATTATGAACAAAGCAATGTTAAAAGATCATATAGTATATAATATTAATGTATATGATTCTTTTATAATTTAATAACAATTATTTCACCATTATACAGGAGGTTAACCTACCCTCAACCAAGTAAAATTACAAGGTAAGGGTTTATTTCACAATCTCTTCATTATCCGGGGTTGTTTATACGTAATTATCTACTGGGACCTCTTTATCATCCACATCCATGTTTCTTAAAAATGTATTTCAAATAATTATTACTATTTTATATACTATGGGTTAAAGTTATTTATACCCTTTTTTACTTTTTATTATATGTTTATAATGGAATCTTTCCGTCATTTTCCAAACAAGGTCCTTTTTAACCTTTTCGACAAAATTAAGGTAAGAATGTCTTTTTTTAACTTATACGACAGGTGAGGCTATTTTCTGCCATTATAAAATCGTCAAAGATTCCCTTACAAGCTTATAAGAATATTTTAAAAGTAAATTTTTCCTTTTATAATTATGTGACTTTTAAATGATTTCAAAAAGATATATTTCTCTCAAATAGTTTTGATTTCATCTATATCAACATCCTTTGATGGATTTTAAGCTTATTTGAAGTTGATTTATTATGATACAAAACTTCCATATTGTATTGAAGGTTTTGTGATATGTTTTACCATGGATATGTTATTTTTATACCATTTATGGTTTATGCAGAAAGTATTGACATTTCGTATGCTAGTTTTAATATGAATGTTTATGTTATGTTTAAACCTATTCATATGAGGAATGCATTGGACTTAATAAGTGATGGGTGGAGCCCGCTATAGCTCCTAGATGAATCAGTAGGTCTCATGACACAAACTAGTGTCTTGGCACAAAGTCTTGACAAAATCTTATTTGTAGTCTTGGCACAAGGCCTTGACTATGTGGTTATGATAGTCTGGCATTATGAATTCCATCATTATGAAAGTGGTTATTGATATTGCATGTGATTATTATACTAGTAGAATATCCATGTGAATAAGTAAATGGAATTATTTTATTTTATTTCTGCCATATTATTCTGAAGTTCAAGTTTAAAAGGATTTTGTTTTAGTTATACATTGCCTTAAATGTTTATGCTTATTTATGAAAGTTTCCGCTATATTGTTATCCTTACTGGGAATCTGAGCTCACCCATTTTTATGTTTTATTTTTACCAGGATGTGAAGAAGTATTTTATAAATGACCTGCAGGGATAGTATGAGGGGATATGTGTGTGGTCTATGAAGACAATATGTTGTTGTAGTTTTCATTTTATGATGTAATGTAAGACTTATGAATGTATCTAGTGATTCCAAAGCTACTAAACTGACCGGTCTTTCGAGACTTGATCTTTTGTGATCATGCCAATATTATGTAATAATGCACCAACTCTGGGTAACTGGGGTCGGGGTGTTACAGTTGGTATCATAGGAAGTTTAGTACAAACCTTGGAAGCTAGATTTAGATAAACTCTGATTAGAGCACATAGACCTAAGATGGACTTTGAGGATTAGTATAGAAGAACCTTTTAGAATTTTGGTATTTTAGAGATTTTGTAAGTTTTTTGAGAAATACATCCCTGTCTGGATACAAGCAGGTAGAGGCGGCTCTAGCACATATGTACCAAGGGGTAAAACCCAAAAACATCGCTTTGAGCTAAAATCGAACTGGAACTGGTGCACGACAACGGGCCTTGCTGCACTCTTGGTTACAACACTCCCGGGGGATATGCTTAGGATAATTCTCATTTTCTTTACAAACCATTATGAAGGGTTTATGAGTATATACTTCCTCAAAGAAAACATTTTTATGATTATGGATTATATCCATAAACTGTTCAATTCATGTTAAGTGTTTTACAAGTTTGGATTTATGTATTGCGATTCATAAACTATTCTAGTGTATTCCATTGTTTATAAATGGCACCAAGTGGAAGAAAAGGAAATCGTATCAATGCATGCACTCCATGTAGGGATTTCCCTCCTTCTCAAGAAAATTATAGTAGAGCTGGTGATGCAACTGGTGCTGATCAGCTAATCACCATACTGGGATAACTCACTCAGGTTATGAATAATAACCTTACCCGTATGGAGCACCCAGATCCACAACATGGAGGATCAGTGTTAGATCGCTTCATGAGACAACAACCAAAAAAATTAAATGGGAGTACAAATCCATTAGTAGCTGAGCAATGGATAAATTCCTTAGAGAAAATATTCCATGCCTTGGGGAGCAGTGAAAGGGAAAAAGTTATCATGGCAGTTTACCACCTCACTGGAGATGCTGACCAATGGTGGTCATTGATTCAAAACACAAAGGAAGATGATGAAGTATCAAATATAGAATAGAGGGAGTTCAAAGAGCTTTTCTTATAAAAATACTTTCCTCATGACCATCGAGCAGATATGGAAAGGCAATTTCTGAGTCTGAGACAAAAGAAGGATGAGAATGTCGCAAAGTATGAGGATAACTTTACAAGGTTAGAGAGGCATGAAAAATATTATATACATAACCCAAGGAGTAATATTGAGCATTTATTTTATGGGTTAAAACCATTTCTCCATCAAGCATTAGTCTCAAAACACTTCTCGTCATACGAAGATATTTTCTTATGTGCTATCAAGACAGAAAAGGAATTCTCTAAGTCTTATGACTTTAAAGCAAAGAAAGAGAAGAAGAGATCTGATGATCACTATAGGAATGTAAATAAGGGGAAGAAAGGAAATGTTGAATATCCATACTGCAGTAAATGTGGGAAGAAACACCCTGGTACTTGCTTGAAGGGAATGGGAGTCTGTTACAAGTATGGTGAAAAAGGCCACCAAGATCGTGATTTCAAGGGGAAGAAAGAAGCTACCGATGTTCAATGATACAATTTCAGGGAGATGGGACATTATGAAAATGAATGTCCGAAGTGTCAGGGGAAATTACCTCATAAAAGTCCAAGGGATCAAGTCCAAGATTATGCTATCACTACTGCCGAGGTAGAAGCTCCGAAAGACGTGGTGGCAGGTAATTTAATGGTTTCCTCAAGTTTAGCAAATGCTTTATTTGATTCAGGATCATCGAATTGTTTTATATCTTCCCAGTTTGCTAAGAAAATTAGATGTTTCCAATTATATTTGATAAGGAATTTTTTAGTCAAAACTCCTAAGTGAAGTATCATTACTATAAAGTTCTGTGAATCAGTTCCCATTAGGGCATATAAATGTTCTTTATCTGCTGATCTCATCATCATACCTATGATTTAATTTGATATAATCCTTGTTATGGATTGGATTTTGGACCATGATATGAAGATTTATTCTAAGAAGAAGGAGGTTACAATTTTTGATGATGATGATAAAGAACACCTTATCTTTAGAGCAGAATCGTCACCACCTGATTCTTATCTAGATCCACCCCCAATAGCTCAACTAAATTCAATTATCGGGGAGGAAGAGAATGAAATAACTGTGGGTGAGGAAAGGAATGTTCAAATAGAGTATGTACCTATTCTAAAAGAATATGTAGATGTATTTCTGGAAGATTTTCCTGGACATCCTCCAGAACGAGAAATTGAGTTTTCCATTGATTTAATTCCAGGTTCAAGGCCCATATTGAAGACCCCTTATAGAATGGCCACTGTGTAATTATTTGAACTAATGAAACAACTAGATGAATTGAGTAATAAGGGATTTATTCACCCTAGTGTTTCTCCATGGGGATCCTCCATCATTTTTGTTAATAATAAAGATAGATCTATGAGGTTATGTACCGACTACAGGGAAATCAATGTTATAACAATAAAGAACAAGTATCCCCTACCTCGCATTGATGATTTATTTGACCAACTGCATGGAGCTCAATACTTTTCAAATATTGACCTTTTATCTAGATACCATCAGTAGTGTGTGAATAAGGAAGAAATTCCGAAGATAGCATTTCGAACCAGGTATTGGCATTATGAGTTTACAGTAATGCCTTTTGGGATGACTAATGCACCCTCTGTTTTCATGGATCTAATGAAAAAAGATTTCAAGGAACATCTCAATGATTTTTTGTTGGTATTTATTGATGATATCTTGGTATATTCCAAAAGCTACGAAGATCATGAAAATCACTTGCACATTATTCTGAAGACTCTTAGAAGACATGAATTATATGGAAAGTTTAGCAAGTGTGAATTATGGCTTCCAGAGATTTATTTTCTTGGCCATATTATCTCTAAGGATGGAATTTCTATTGATCCTTATAAGACCAAGGCAATCCAAGAATGTCCAGCACCGACGAATATAAACGAGGTACGCAGTTTTATTGGTTTAGCAGGTTATTATCGGTGTTTCATCCAAAATTTTGCCTGATTGGCTAACCCCTTAATGAAGATCACATGTAAAGGGTTTAAATTTATTTGGAAAAAGGAGTGTGAAGAATGTTTTGAAGAACTGAAGAGAAGATTAGTCAATTCTCCTATATTGAATCTACCATCGGGGAATGATGGGTTTGTTATTTATAGTGATGCTTCAAAGAAAGGACTTGGTTGTGTCCTTATGCAGAATTATAGGGTTATTGCCTATACATCACGACAGCTGAAAATTCACGAGCAAAACTATCCTACTCAAGATCTTGAGTTAGCTGTTGTAATCTTTTCTTTGAAGATATGGAGACATTATCTCTATGGTGAAAAATGTGAGATATATACCGATCATAAGAGTTTGAAGTATATTTTCTCACAGAAAGAACTCAACATGAGGCAAAGGTGATGGCTTGAACTACTCAAGGATTATGATTGCACGATACACTACCACTCAGGGAAGGAAAATAAGGTGGAAGATGATTTGAGCATAAAGGATCATGGAGTTTTGAAAAAAATGAGAGTTGAAAGGGATCCAATTTTCATGGATCTAGTAAAGTTGGATATGGGAATAACCATGGAAGGTGAAACATCAATAATTTTTCAAATGGTTACCAAACCATATTTACTAGAAAGGTTAAAGAGTTCTCAGACCGATGATGAAGAGTTTAAAGAGAAGATTAAAGATGTGAATGATGGGATATTGAGTGACTTTGTGTTTGAAGATGGAATTTTGAAATTTGGGAAAAGACTTTGTGTTCCCAATATACCTGATCTAAAAAGGGAATTGTTGGATGATGCTCATAGTTCCAATTTTTCTATACACCCTGGGAGTACCAAAATGTATAGAGATTTGAAGGAACATTTTTGGTGGGACAACATGAAGAGAGAGATTACTGATTTTGTGTCAAGATGTATGGTTTTTCAATAAGCGAAAGTTGGAAGGTAACAGCTTGGAGGAGTCATGCAACCTCTTCCCATACCTAAGTGGAAATGGGATAATATTACGATGGAATTTGTCATGGGACTACCAAAGACTCCTAGAAGGAATGATGCAATATGGGTCATTATTGATCGTCTTACCAAGTTAGCACATTTTCTTACTATAAAGAAGGATTCACCACTTGAACGTCTAGCAAGACTATATATTAATGAAGTTGTGAGACTTTATGGAGTACCCATATCGATTGTCTCTGATAGTGATCCAAGTTTTACATCAAGATTCTGGAAAACTCTTCAGAAAGACTTGGACACTAAACTTCATTTGAGCACTGCCTACCACCCCAAACTGATGGAAAATCATAATGTAGTATTCAAACCTTAGAAGACATGTTGAGATCATGCTCACTTGACTTTCAAGGTATGTGGGATCAATGTTTACCTCTGGTAGAATTTTCCTATAAAAATAACTAACATTCTAGTATTCAGATGGCACCATATGAAACGTTATACGGAAAGAGATGTCGCACACCAAACTGTTGGGATGATGTTGGTGAAAGAAAACTCATAGGCCTAGAACTGGTGGAGGAAATGATGGAAAAGGTAAAGGTAATCCAAAACAACATCAAATAATCTCAATGTAGGCAGAAGAGCTATGCTGACAACTGAAGGAAGGATTTGGAATTTCAGGTAGGAGATCATGTTTTCTTGAAGGTATCTCCATGGAAGGGAGTTATACATTTTGTTAAGAAAGGTAAATTGAGTCCCAGGTACATAGGACCTTTCGAAATTCAAGAACGAATTGGGGCTGTAGCTTAACGTTTGGAAATGCCACCAAGTCTCTCCAAAGTTCACGATGTGTTCCACTTATCACTGTTGAGAAAATACATGCCTGACCCAACGCATGTACTCACTTATGAGGAAGTAGAACTGGAACCCAATATGTCTTATTGTGAAGATCCCATCAAGATTCTTGATACCAGAGAACAAGTGCTGAGAAACTGGACGACTCGTCTGGTAAAAGTTCTATGGAGAAACCATAAGATGGAAGAGGCAACGTGGGAACCCAAGGAACTTATGATGAAGAACCACCCAAGTATTTTCATGTGGTAGTATTCCAGAAATTTTGAGGAATAAAATTATTTGAAGGAGGGGAGAATGTAACACCCCAAGATTCCATGGTACACTTCTCTTTGAATAATACAGTAGCGTGTGTTGTATGCAACTTCGAGTTCTAACACACCACAACCAATCAAACTAGCTGTTATGAATAGTAATACCAACTTTTTGAAATTTTATAATTTTTATCTTTCAAAATGGACTTCATTTTTGGATTCGGAATATCGAAATTAGCTTAGGGTGAATTTCTGGTACTTTTCTGATAACTTTCATATTTTGATGAATAGTGAAAATTACTAAATTTTAATTAAAAACAATTTTTTTAATAAAAATAATTAATAGCGATAAATTTTGAATTTGAGTGATTTTAAAGTATAATTAGATTATATTTTTACCATTTAATACAATGTTGGTCATTGGACATAATTTCACATTTAAACTAGACATAAGCAAGTGCCAATCTTTTGATAGTTATTATTTCTTAAAAACACGCTCTTTGTTTTGACAACGGGAATTAATTTTAAATTAATTTCTGCCACTTCTGTGTTTTGAATTTAGAAAAATGGATCCATATTTAGAATCAGAAGATCAAAATTGTGTAAAAAGGTAACTTTTATTTTTAGACATTTTGAATAATTACTTCGGTAAATATTTTATTTACCATGGTTAAAGGGTAAATCCGGTAAATAAGGGTAACAAAATAATATTATAATAATATTAAATTACCCTAAAACGTGTCCTAACCCTATTTTTTAATACATTTACGACCATGTAAATATTCGGGTCGATTTTGGGACCTCATGGATCCACTTGTAAGTGATAATGACACTTTATATTAATTAAGTTAAAGTAAATACAAAAAATACATAAGCATATATCTTTTAGAAATACAATTTTTACATAGGGTTATATATATTATATTTTCAACTATAAATATTCATTAGAAAGATAAAAATATTTCCTACATAATGGTATTTTATTTATAATTTTTAGACATTGAATAATTAAATTTATTAATGACACAATAATGATGCAGTATTTTACTTATTAATGAAATAATCAAATAATTGGTATTATAAATGTTAAAATAAATATAATTTTAAAGTTTTGATGACATAAAAGAATCTTATTGGTTAATATGACATTTTAGGATTTCTTAAATGAATTTTTTTTGAATTAATAAAGTTGTTAAGACTTTAAAAAAAATTAATTATTAAATAGTGTCAAAATTAACATAAATGAGTTTTTAAAACAAATATTATATTATTAATTGATATTCTATTCCTAAAAATCTAAGGTTCAGCCAAAAGACTTATATAATGATAGGTTTATAATTAATGGAACACTTGTGGGTCTCTTGTAAGTATATAGTAAGTTTATTAACTATATAATATAAAAATACATAGAGACATGGTAAATGTCAAACTATTTAACTAAGAATTAAATCAAAACGATAAAGTTAATATAGTGACCCAAACCTGTATAAAACCTAATAGTTGAGTGGTTTTCGACCAATACCCAAATTAAATTTTAAATAATCCACTTTTTATCCATTAGAAACCGAATATTAATTAATTATAAAATAATATTTCTAGCTTTTCCAAAGGTGTCCCTCACCCCTCTAATAAAAGGGCACTCCCACTTCTCTCTAATTCACACCTTAAAAGCCTTTTGGATCGGCCAAAATCTGCCCAAATATCCTCCAAACGTCTCTCAATTCATCCTAGAGGCATTCATTTAGTCATAAATCCATCTTAAGGATCCCTTTTGATCAAATCAAAAGGAAGAACCCGAAGAAGAGGTAATGATTTCACCACCCTCTTTCAAGTTCATTTCTTCTTCCACTTCTTCTTTATTTGTTATTTAAATTATAAAATAATAAATCCAGTATATTATATATACTGTGATGTTATTATAAATATGGTACAACCATAATCAGTATTATATCCATCCTTTGAATGACATGTCACCATACATGCGTATGTACGGCTTACCGTCTCCACGTCGTGGTGTAATTGTTATTCAAAACATTATTATTTGATGAGTATGATAATGATGTGTAATTGATGTAAATAATAAATATAACATGAAAATTATTCTTTATATATTATATACCATCCAATTATATATTATTTTAATATCAAAATAATGATATTGTCGCTCGTGCTTACGTACGGACTACCGTCTCCACGAACGCGATTAGATTCATTCCCCATCATATCCATTCAAGTATAATTCTCATTTGATGATTAAAAATAATGTTTAAGGATTTGATATCATTATGGATATTAATAATATACAACCTATCCATAATAAGCATGTCTTATGTAACAAAACATATAAAAGAAGATGAGTAATTTAACACACGAAACGACGATAATACTAAGATATTATTAAAAAATCAATGTTAAAAGATCATATATGATATCATATTAATGTATATGATTCTTGTATAATTTAATAACAATTATTTCACCATTATACAGGAGGTTAACCTACCCTAGACCAAGGAAATGTACAAGTTAAGGGTTTATTTCAAAATCTCTTCATTATCCAAGGTTGTTTATACGTAATTATCTACTAGGACCTCTTTATCATCCACATCCATGTTTCTTAAAAATGTATTTCAAATCATTCTTACTATTTTATAGACAATGGGTTAAATTCATTTATACCCTTTTTTACTTTTTATAAGATATTTATAAATGAATCTTTTCGTCATTTTCCAAACAAGGTCCATTTTTACCTTTTCAACAAAATTACGGTAAGAATGTATTTTTTTAACTTATACGGAGGGTGAGACTATTTTACACCATTAAAAAATCATCGAATATTCCCTTACAATATTATAAAAATATTTTCAAAGTAAATTTTTTCTTTTATAATTATGTGACTTTTAAATGATTTAAAAAAAGGGATATTTCTCTCAAATAGTTTTTATTTCATCTATGTCAACATCCTTTGATGGATTTTAAGCTTATTTGAAGTTGATTTATTATGATACAAAAATTCCATATTGTATTGAAGGTTTTGTGATATGTTTGACAGTGGATGTGTTATTTTTATACCATTCATGGTTTATGGAGAAATTATTGACATTTCGTATGCTAGTTTTAATACGAATGTTTATGTTATGTTTAAACATATTCATATGAGGAATGCATTGGACATAATAAGTGATGGGTGGAGCCCGCTACAGCTCCTCGATGCATCGGTAGATCTCTTGAGACAAACTAGTGTCTTGGAACAAGGCCTTGACAAAATCTTATTTGTAGTCTTGGCACAAGGCCTTGACTATGTGGTTATGATAGTCTGGCATTACGCATTCCATCATTATGAAAGTGATTATTGATATTGAATGTGATTATTCAACTAGTAGAATATCCATGTGAATAATTAAATTGCATTATTTCATTTTATTTATGCCATATTATTCTTAAGTTCAAGTTTAAAAGGCTTTTTTTTAGTTATACATTGCCTTAAATGTTTATGCTTATTTATGAAAGTTTCTGCTATATTGTTATCCTTAATGGGAATCTGATCTCACCTCTTTCTTGGTTGACGTCTCATTTCTACCAGATCTTGTAGAAGGATGGGGGTAAATAGTTTCTTCTAAGTACATCATACCGCCCTCTGACTGATGTCTACTCAGAGTGTGTGCTAATAGTTTAATGGGACATTCTGTGAGCATGTGTCCTTGATTTATGGGGTTCTTGGAAGAGGCATATACCCCTTGTTGAGTTATCCTATAATAACAGTTATAAAGAGACTATATATATGGAACCCTATGAGGCTATGTACAGTAAGACATGAAGAAAACCCCCTATGGTGGTTAGATCCATGTGATGAATCTTTACATGGACTATGTATTGTGAAGGAAACTTTTGAGTAGGTCCAGTTGATATAGAAGTAGCTATTTACTACACAATCTCAATATAAATCATACATCAATACCCGAAGATGACCTATAGAGTTTGAGGTCGTGGATCAGGTATTTTTACATGATTCACCCTGGATGGGACACAAATGAATCAGTATATAGGGTAATCTTTCATTGTGATATATCGGGTTATTTTAGATTTAGGATGGATTCGGGCTGATAGACTAATAGTTGCATTAACATCAGAGGTATCGATCCATGCATGACATCTTCCATGTATCTCTGCTATGCTATTATCATTTGGATATTTATTGTTCTTTTCATCATGAGGAGGTTGAGTTTTATGTATATGTGTCCTTTGAGGATAATCTTATTTTTATTTTTGATAGGAGAATAAAGGTTCCTTTAATCCATTCATTTCCTATGGTACTAGTGATATAAAAGCATGACTGTTTACATGATGAGAAATGGGAGAAGAAGACCAACATATGTTCTTAGTGGCTAGTGTTATTCCTAGATAAATCTTGACCACACATGAGAGGGTAATTTGAGGTCTAATTTCATTAAGGGATAAAGATTGTATGAATCCTAATTTTTCATATGAGGCATGAATATTTTTATTTTTAGTTTAAATGATTAATTACTACCTAATGTGAATACTGATTGAGGCCACAAAAGTAACATGGGTGTCCAAAGATTTTTTAAAGACCGATGCCCATATATTTTGAAGAATATGACATGTTTTATGATTAATAGAAATTGTTCGAGGATAGTACCATGTTCACTACAAACTGTGTGAGGCTGGACAACAAGTTGGATGATCCCACATAGTTTGACAAACCATGCTAATGTAGGTGAATTCCCATGTGGGGTACTTAAATTTATACTAGAGAAAATTGCATCATTTTTTCATGATTGGTAAAACTGTGTGTAGGGACCATGTTAGGTTCCCCTTCTTACTACACTGTGTGTATGTTTGAAACATGGTTGGCCAATGGTGCGACCAAACCATGAGACCCTTTATTTTGTGTAAAATTATGTAATTTCCCTAAAAATATCTTATATTTCATGTCTAATTTCTATTTTCTCATATGGAAATCAACTCAAATGTGACAATCACCTCTTGAATCTAAATATATGATTTTCCACTGAATCGTCGTCTGATCTTGAAATCAAGCACCATCAGTCATGTTGGATCTATGTCATTGTGTACTCAATTCCTTTTTTCTAGTATTCATTCTTCTTTTTATCGATGAAGTTATTTAGGTGAAAGATAGTTTGCCTTATTTTCATGGTTTTGACCTATTATCTATTTTTCTTTTAATATGATTCAAATAATAATTTCTTACTAGATGAAAACTCTACTAAGAACATACGATAGGTTGTATATAAATTTACCAAATGGTTTGGTTCTTTTTTACACTTTTTTTTCATTATGTTTCTCACCAAAATTTCTAGAAAGACACTAAAATTGAATAGATTAATTAAAATGAAATTAATAAAACCTATTAGGTATTCCCTTTAGTTACTGGATATTATTTGTAGGTTGTTTCCCGAACCAATGCCACCCATCATGTGTTCCCATTGCCTTTTCTATTTGTTAAACCACCTATGTGGGCAGTGTTTGTGCTTGAATAGTTAGATGAATCCTATTATTAAATGAATTGAATAAGATTGATTGATTAGAATATGTATTTCCAATATTTCAATGTGTTTACATGTTGTGATTTTCCTGTATTGATTAAATATCATATATGGAAATGTTATTTGATTGGGTAAACACATTGGTTTCTTTCAAATATAAATTTCTATATGAGTGGGTATACTCATGGGAATCGTATTTGATGAGTGTTTATTTAGAAATTGAATAAATGAATGGATAAACCAATGATATGAAATGATAATTTGTTTTTTTGATGAATGTTTTCATAGGACAACATTAGTGTTGTATTCCATGGTTTATTACAGCTGTAGAGAATGTGTAGGGGCTATAAAGTCCCTATATTCTGATTTTCTAGGATGATTTGGGACTTGATACCCCTTGGAACTAGTTTTTTTGGGCTCATAGTGGACATGGTTGGTTGAAATTCTCCTTGGAACCCAATTCAAGCCTAGCCAAGTTTACATCAATATTTTACCAGGACTCGGTGAGGATGCCTTGGTCGACTATACCTTGGATCCAACCCCAAGGTCTTTAAAACTCTAATTATATAGAATTACCATGGTAAATGTGAAATGTGTGATTATATGGATCAAAAAAATGGTTCTTTTGACACATCTAATTATAAATAAAATATGTGATTATTGATATATAGGTTGTATAACATGGCCATTGTTGTTATGATATACTATGATATAATGTGAGGATATGTTAATTATTTTATAATTTTTCATATCTTCCCTATTATATGATCTTAAAAGATTTTTTATAGAGAGCCTTGTAGGTCTATACAGTTCACAAGTTTCATATCATATACACCTTATGTGATTTATATTTATATACTACATACCTATGATATAAATTTCATGCCTCTTTATCTTGTTATATTACACAACTAGGATTTTCTGTAGACCATTAGTACCTTACCTACTAGGATTTTATGTTGTAAAATGTTCAGGTCGTTGTTAGGAAACCACAAACACTTTTTTAATTAAGGTTAGGACCTAGAAGAGCGACCATAGATCGATGAAAGAATTTATGACATGCTTAGGAGTAGGGGATAATGGGAACAATATGCTGCTCATGATTCTATTCAGAGACATCACTTTTTAGTCTTTTTTGTGTTTTGTTAAATGAATTATACTATATTTTTGTATACCTTTTTTTGGTTTATTTGTAGAGTCATGACATGTATTATCATCATTTTGTATATGAGATTACATTTTCAATTTTTCTCTATTCCTATTTTTTATCTATTGTCTAACTATTATATTGTTTCTGCAATTGAAGGTTATTGATATTCCACAATGTTACACTCTAGTAATGAGGGAATAGTCACTACAAAAACACACCCTAGGACCTAGATTCTAGTCAGTGGCCTCTGGAATTTGGGGGGATGAGGTTGAGACTATGTATCCAACCGGGTATGGCGAAATATTGAGTGGAACCCAGGTTTGGGATGATACATTGGTGCTCTATGTTCCAATTATGGTGATGACTATTATGGAAATGGTGGTGATAAGGGAGATATTGATTCCCTATATTTTTGAGTTTATGTAAAGAGATATATGTTGATGACTAAAACTAATCGATGATTTTGACTGTATATGTATATTACAAAACATTAAAAACTTATAATTTAATGGTTGAATGAAAATAAATAATATATTTTTTTTAAATTTAAATTTGTACCATAGTTTGTAATTTAGTTGTAGGTTTAGTGAGAGGTGTTGGATTGTGCTATTGCTGCCCAATATGGGTAGGTCTATATACACATAGCTCAAAAAACCATGGGTATACAAGAATTATGGAAACCCATATATACCCAAGGTTTCATGTGAACTGTGGATATTATGAAATCTATATATGATATACACACAGTAACTACTGAAAATAATGGTATAGACCTATACTGATGGCTTCATCACCCACAGTTCATTGCATTATAGATATATCCTATACTCATGATTTTTTGGGAAACACCCATGGTTCAGAACTATAAATGAAGGTCAATACTCCATTAGTGTTGTATGTTTTGGATAAAAAATTGGGTCACAGTTATTGGCATCAAAGGTGGAAATGTAAAAATTATTATTTCAGAACTGAATCCGGATGTGGGGTTCTTGGTTGATATCATTCATTTTAGAGGAATTTTTTTAATAAATTTGGTGATAATATGTTTTCATGTGAGGTTATATTAAGATGTATAGACACTATTATAGGTCTATAAGTTTAAGGTTTATCATAAGTTCAATG
Organism: Viscum album; assembly: GCA_963277665.1. Taxonomy (NCBI): domain Eukaryota; kingdom Viridiplantae; phylum Streptophyta; class Magnoliopsida; order Santalales; family Viscaceae; genus Viscum; species Viscum album. The sequence continues at coordinate 866,194,197 of OY728156.1, read as the reverse complement.
TTATAGACAACCCTTTTAGGTTTTATAAGAAGAGATCTTAAAGTTATTAATTTCATTTTAGGACATGCTTTAATATGTTTAACTATTTTTAATTCTATTTTTTAACATGATGTATAAATATTTTTTTTTGAAATTTAATTTAAGTTATTGATAAACATTAGGCTTTATATGATCTTGGCTATTTAGAACACACATTTTATCATATAGATAATAACAATATTGAAAATTGATTTCATGACTAAGTGATTAATGTTAATTCAAAATAATATCCATATATTTTGGTTTTAAAATATGAATGGTATGAGATAAACCTTGATGTTAAAACACTCTATAATTTTTAGGAAATTGAGGTTATATAGGATATAGGGTTATGGATTAATTTTGTTTCAACATTATTTATTAAGGTTTAATTTTATATATTTTTATATCTTATAAAGGCTTATTAATTTTGTGAATTATTTTACCATGCGCTACACATTTTAGTTTTTATTAATTATTAAATACACGTGAAATATATTTTTATCCTTTCAGGGATTATGTGGTCCTTTTAATGATTACTTTAGTTCTTTATAAATGAAAAATTCATCTTGAATACAAATCGTTTAGATAAAAAGATGAGGTTGTGGTTGAAATCGATTAATGAATGAAATTATACTCATAAAGTAAGTATATTTACATATTATATTATTCCAAATTGTAAGATAATTAAACAACTCAAGGAAATGGATCTTGATTCAAAAATGTTATCCTATTATATTCACTTATAATGAATTGTTAGTATTTTCATTAATCAAATTTTCATAGTTTTGAGGCCCTTAACATTCCATTGATCATTCAAATTCTTGTGATCAATTACCTCAATCACTCACTATAATCATTTATGCCTTTCCCCCATCCCCACCTTTGTTATCATGTTAGAAAAACTAGATATGTGTTATTCCATATGACCTTTTAAATTTATTTTTCTAATATTAAGAAGATATTTTTTAACCATTTTTATGACATGGGTTTTCAGAAAAATTATTTTCAAATATAAATACTATGATTACTGAGATAAATTTCAAAATTTTAGGAGACAATTTATTAATGGGGGAGGATGTAACACCCCAAGATTTTAAAAGAATTAAATTGCATACAATAGAATAAAGGATTAACAACACTGAGTTTATCATACATTTCACAAAACAATATTTTCATCTTTAATTACATGAAACACTCATGTTATCATTCATTACATGAAACCCTATGTTTTTTATTCTCGAGAGTGTATTCTACATGAAACACCGAACTGAAGTAACCCATGATATAATTTTCCATTATAACATAGTCGTAAAATTGGTGAGTATGAAAATTATTGACAACATTATGAAATATATATATTTATATATTTCTTATAGTCAATATAAATTAATAACTAATTTTTATTAAATAATCAATCAATTTCTATTAAAGTGATTTTATTCTTCAAAAATATGTTTTATTCAAAAATGATTTTTTATTTCTTTTTAGGGGAAAAGTATAATTATTATTTTTTATTTTAAGAAAATTTATTTAATATGATGAACATAATTTTTTTTAATCAGAATATCAAAATTTATATTGGGTGAAATTTTGGTGACTTTTGAAAAATGTTGGTTTTTTTGGTATAGTGAAAAATATCGATTTTTGTAAAAAGTATTTTCTTTTCAATAAATATAAAAATTTATAAGTCCTAATATATTTTTATTATGTTTTAATATAAGATAATTATTACTTAGATATATTTAATTCACTTATTAACATTTGAATCATTTTTATATCGGTTTTTAGTATTGGTTTGTTTTTTGGTTTAACAATGGGTTTTTCGAGAAACTATTTTAAAATCAATAATGTTTCTAAATTTGAATAAGTTAAAATAATCCATATTGAAGAATGTATTAAACTAAATTTAAATAATATATATCATTAAATATTAATTTAATTTCATGAAAATATTATTATTATTCATATAGTTAATACAGAATTATATTTTAAAAAAAAATACTCTTCTTAAAACCCCACTGTATCACTGTATCTACGGGATTAATAGAAAATTAAAATACTACACTTATGTAAATATAATTTGGAAAAATGGATTCCATTTTCCTAATGATAAAAATTTATCATTTCTAATATGGAAAACATAATTTTTTACCCTAATTATTAGTGAAAAAACTGAAATTAATCACAATTTTTAATGTAAAAATGAGTTTACTGGGGGATTAAACTTTAATCTTAAGTGTTAAAATGACCTAAAAATTTATCAAACACCCTTTTTATGGAATTATTTATACCATTATTATCTTATAATCTATTTTATGTGTTTTTTGGACACTATTTAAAGAAATATTCCTATATTATAAGTTATGTAAAATGAAGACAAAAAGCATTTTTCCTTTTAATTTTCATTAATGCATTCAGATTGGAACAAAAACAATATCAGTTTAGTTATAGATATTAATTTCAAATATAAATGAGTTTTTTATATAATTAATAATTATTTTAATTTTTTAGATTTGATTTATTTAAGTTAAATTCTTATAAAATGCTAATAGAGTAATTTTTTTGTTAAAAATTAACTAAAATGAATGGTGTGAAAAAGTATTAAAAGTTAAGTAAATTTAACAGATTATTCTATCAAATTAATTGTTTAGATGAATATATCATGTAAAATTTTGTTGAAAATAATAGATTACAGTTCTTCCATTTTGATGATATTTTTTAAAATAAATTTAAATGAATATTTTTTAAATTTATAATATTTTGTGTATGATAATTTATATTTTATTAAATGATTTAAAATTAAAAAAAATCTAATATTATTCAATGTTTTTTTAACATAAAATAAATATCATATATGTTCCATTAATGTTCCAATTTTTCTTTTATAATTACTATAATAATACATAAATAATAAAAACTATTTCAGTAGAGTCTAGGATAAAACGATGTTTTTTGCACAATCATATTCTTTTTTTAAAATAAATCATAAATTGAAATATTATTTTTATTTTATAAATTATATTTTATATTTATAATTAGTGGGTATAAATTATAAAATATGTTTCACTTTGATTTAGTCTTAAAGGATAAATTACATATGTATAACACTAGTTACCATAATGAAAAACCAAAATGATAAAAATAAGGAAACATAGAATTTAAGGGAAAAATGTTTAAAAAATGTGTTTAATTTTGAAATGGAGGTATTTATCAACCATATAATTCATAAAAATATTTTGTTTCAATTATTGATCCTAATTAATTAAAATTGACCTCCCAATAATAAATAATTTTGAGTATTTACATGAATTCAACACCTCAACTATAAAAGGGAACTCACTCACCTCGTTTATTCACTCCTCTCAAGCCATTTTTCTCATCCAAACCCTAAAAAAATCCATTCCAAATTCCCCTAACCTCATCCAAAAATCCAAACATTGGGTATAAATTCATACTTTCAAGTATTTAGTGAAAACCAAATGAGGATACCCAAATAAGAGGTAATGTTCTTCATTTATCGTATTTATTTTTCTTCTTTATGAAAATACTTAAATTATTATTATACCATGATGATATAATAACCATAGTATAATCCATATAATTAGATTTTTTCATGTTAAAAGTATGACCTAAATCCAGAAACACTTTTCTAAAATGGGTTATGAAATCATCATTCTTGTTTACAGCAAACTGTCTCCTCGCAAAACAATGTCATTGGTTTTTCCATTACCACCTACCATGGTTGGGTATGATGATTGATATAAAGTTTATATATGAAAATTTTAAGATAATTATATTTTATATTCATTTTTATCATATTTAACATTTTACATTTCATACCATATGCGATAATATAACATCGCTCATGTGTATGAAGGACTACCCCATCGTGAACCGATGTGATAAATTTTTCAGTAACATGTTAAATGGAAGGTAATAAGGGAAATGGAAATAAATATATGTGATAAAAATGAAATATTTATGATATATATATATATATATTTCATTCTATAATAAAATATATCATTTTATTTTTACTTTTTCACTCACTGTAAAAAATGATAACGTCATTCATGGACGTGTGGACTAAAACCTCCTAGAAGTGATGTGATTCCTTTTTTAACCACCATATCAAAATAATGATATATATATAGGCTTATATAATTAAATAATATGGTATTTATGATATAATTTTTATTTTGGTATGATAAATTATTACTTACATTCTTCCCATAACATTCATTGAAAAATTGAAACGTTACTCATGCGTATGTACAACCCACAATCTCTATGATTTTAACATTAGTTAATTTTTCATAACCATATTAAATTATTGGTTTTAAAAGTATAATTAATATATAAATATGATAGTTATTTAATGATTATTATTGTGTATATTTTTAAATAATAACCTCTTTTACCATATTCATCCTACCAAATTCATTTTTGACACATAGGACAAATATAGTGAGAACATCCGACATAAACATAATTGAATAAGTAATTATATATAAATTTTACACAAGTGAAATAAAATTAAGAATAAACTTAAAAATGGTTCTCTTGAAATGAAATAATTTATATATGTATATTTTTCATGAAGATAAAGAACATGTGTGAGGAATTGAACTCGAGGCAAGGGTTTTCTCATCTCACTTTAATTTTTGTGAGATATTTTCCAGATTCACCACTTATATTTATTTTTTGTGGTATATATACATAAAATTAATGTATTTTATAATTATTTTATTAAATATATTTTTATTTAAATATTTATTTTAGTATCTCACTATTAAAGTGTTTACAGTTTCAATGTTATCAAAGCGGTAATGGATTTTTGTAACAATTTTCCTTCTTTGAGACATATGTTGTGTTTTGAACCTATCTTTTTTTATGAGGTGTATATATATCTCATTAAAAATTTAATATCATGAATGTATTTATTCTCATAATATTAATAGTTTATTTTAATCTAATCATTTAACAAGTCTTATGATTTAAAGATATGAAAGGGATAAGATTTTTGTGTTAGAAATCACATCCTTTATTGAGATTATTTATGATTATGATTCCAATGATGAGATATTATGATATAACTCTAAATAAACTCATTAATTTTATTATCCTCTGGGTTTTCATGTTATTTACATGCATTAGTACTTTTTTCCACTCATTGGTACTTAAACATATCATGAATTTTTTTTAATAAATTTCTATTTTATTTAACTTTTCGGCCGGAAATATGTTTTCTTCCGCAATAGTGTTTTATAAAAATGTTTAGAAAATAATTTAATCCATTTAAATTTTTTTATCAAAGAAATTTTCATATATTTTTACTCTTTAAAAAATTATTTCAAAGGAATTGTATTTTATTTTCCTAACAATGCCAATTTTCCTTTTATAAAAAATATGAAAAGAATCTTTTTTTTTCTAAAAAAGTAACCTTCCTATATTTTTATAGTGAAAAGAAATTTTATTTTATGGATTATACAGAATTAACCACTTTTATTACCATAATTTAGTTGAATATTACTTTTCTTATATATGAGGTTCTTTTTCTATAATTAAAAAAAAATTATTTTAAAGGAAAATCATTTTCAAACTGTTTTATGTTTTAAAAAATAATTTTAAAAATATCATGGATATATTTCTCATTATTATTTTTTAATTATGTTTTAATAGTATTTACATTAATCCACATCAATAAAATATTTTGTTAATTATTCTTCATTTGTGATTTTTCCTTAATGATATCATCCTCATTCTTTCTCAAGATAAATTAATATTGTTTCAAAAATATTTTTATTGAACCTATATCTTTTCCATGGGTTTACCATGTTTGAAATATATTATTATGGAAACCAATTATTTTCCATGAGTTAACAATGTTTTAATTATATTTTCACGTAAGATATTTCTTTTCCACAATTTAATCATGATTTAAAGAGATTGACATGAACACCATTTATCTTCCACGGGTTTTCAGGTTATAGAGGAATAATGATTAATCTATGATTTTTTTGATGAATGAACTATATAATTTTTTCATGTGGAGTTTATTGGACATTATATAACATGGTTGTTCCTATATTGTGTTGGGTGAGCTCAACATAGCTTATAATACTGGTGCTCCCAGATATAGATCGAACACATTGAGAATGGATTATGTTCCCTAAATAATTTTATTAGAAGTCATTTGTATGGTTACTACAGTTTGTAAGGGTTATTTAAAGGGTTATATGAGATGATTTTCAAAGATACCAATATGTATTATTTATTTTTAATATGGGTTTATGATGATTCATTTGGTAGATATTGATTTCACATGGCTAATGATTATTGATTCTTATGACTATTTCCTTTTTTAAAAATTTATGTCTTGTTTTCATGTTTGATGATCTAGGTTCTGATGGGTTGGAATATTATTATGTTATACTCATGCACTTTTATTATTTCATCATACCCATAGAATCTTCTTATAACCCTAAAATAAATTCATTTTTCTAATTTGTATAATTTTCATTACTGAGAATTTTATCTCACCCTCCTTATATTTCATTTTACCAAGTTTATAGAGATTGAGTTTGAATGAGTTATAACTTGAAAGGATTTTATATTGATTATGATGATGTCTTATTGTGAAAAATAAATACGGGTTAAGTGGGATAAATTCTCATTTAAATTCATGTTAATTGTTTATGTAGAAGTTTTTCCTAATTTTATAAAACTCTAAACCTAAAATTTCCTCGAAGATGCATGTGATCTAATTTTTCTTTTTTATATTTCAATGTTTGAATGGAAAAAATTCAGTCAGAATTAATGGAATCAAAGCTAGAAAAGTATATTTTACAATGTAATGAAAAAGCTCAATCACCCTAGTACCTTTATACTCAAGCAAGTACAGATATGAGATGAATGTAATTCCAAATCCCTATGGCTTTGCAACTAGCACCTGTCATTATATAACATAAAAGTGGTAATAAATTTTCAAAAAATTGAATGAAATAAAAAAACACATATTTTTATTTCCAAAAGAAGACTAAATAGGGATAACTATACAAGAGGACAAGAAAGTAAATCAAAACCCCAAATTACATTATCAAGTACCAAAAAATAGGGGAAAAACCCATGTTACAATGGACATAACTCTCTAAGACTATAGATTAACGACAAGAACCTCTAAATGGTGATTTAACCTTAATCAAACCTAATAGGAGGAAATCTAAAAACCCCAAAAGTAAAATGTAGGGTTCAAGGTCAAAATACCAATAGTGTCTCACCAAGTGTTCCATAATAATATTCAAAAATATTTAACCAAAGTTATTCTTTCAATATAAAATAAAAACATCATGGAAATAAAACAACATTTTTTAAACATATCATGCTTCACATTTCAATTGATATATACATTTCAAACAATGTATTAATAGACATTTTATATAAAATAGTTTATATAAATTCCCAAGGAATATGTAGAGAAGTTTTAAAAATAATGGAATATATACAGATATATCAAAATAATGCACAAACTAGAAACATGGTTATCTACTAAGAGGTACAATTTTTATAGGTTATGGAATCCACACACACTCATATAGTGATAATGGAAATGTGGACCCACATCCCTCAAACACTAACCAGAGAGAACACAATCAACATACTACTAAGGATAAGATCTTTTGAGGTACATTTTTTAGAGTTGTAAAACATCAATCAGTTTCTATGGAAATACCAACCTAGCATATTTTTCCCAAATAATTCTCTAACTAATAATATTTTCGTGTTCTTATAAAATTATCAATAATGAGTAAATTATTTCATAATTTTTCCATATAAAATTTCTTTATTTTCCATTTCAATATCCTAATTTCTCTTTAAAATTAAATATTGGTATTTAATCTATTCAACCCATTTAAGTATAAAGCTAAACATTGGTCACTATAAAAAGAGTTTAAGACTCTATCAAAATCAATTTCAAAATTAAATTTCCAAAATCAAAATCAAATAGTTCACTTAGAATGCGGGGTTTCCCCAAAGTTCATGCTAAAAAAATCCAAATCCAAATCCACACCAAATCATATTTTAAAAATTTCAATTGAAATAAATTTATTTTAAATCAATATATTCAATGTAAATTTGATTGGCCTATCATAAACAAAACTACTTTCAACAACAATGAGATCACATACCCCAATGCCTGTAATGATAAGAACCAATAAAGAGAGTCAACAACATAGAACTGAGAATCAAACCTAGATTTAAGATCTCATAAAAAGTTGTTTAGATCTCTTAATAATAATTAGATCTAACAAACCCTATGGAATATAGAATAAGAGATATAGAGAGAAGTAACTGGAGATAAACTCTTTCTGGGGAGATATTGAACAACATTCTCCTTGCATCGATCTCCTTTGGAAAGGTTTTGTATAAGCCAAAATATGTCCTTGAAAGCCTTTTAAACCTATAAATACGAGACATTCTGAAATAGGGTTTAGTGGGGGGGGGGGGGGGGTCCAAAATAGGGTTCTGTAAGATTTAAAACATTTTTCTTAATTAAAACTTCCCACGTGCACAGTTAGCTGGGTAGGGCCACAAGTTTTTTCAAACCATGCACCCAAATAGTGTAACCCTGTAATAGGTTCAATGTTTATACTAGGTGAAGGAATTGTTTGTCAAGCCTAGATCTAATCATTCACAACCTCACTATATGGGTTTGTATAGTTTTCACTAGTAGAGTGCACGATTTTGGAAAACCATGCACCAATAATTCACAACATAGGAGTCTTCAAAAATTCCATAAATTTGTCGTAAGGCACCCCTAAACAACCTCCAACAATCATATGATCAAAATAGGGGTTGAGGAGTACCTAATGAAAGTAACATTTTGTTATAAATTCCCCACCATAGATACTCTATGTTCCTCAAAAGCCTATCAAGAAGTATCAATGTAAAAATGATGAGGCCATTTTTCTCTCATCAGTGCCACTCTCTCCCATGTCTCATGAGTATCATAACCGTGATTACATCACACTTGAAATAGTGGTGTCATCCTCTCATGAAGTTCCTTTTTTAATCGACTATCCTGACTGGATTTTTATTCATGGATAAATCAATCTCAACTTTAAGATCACTCCAGCTTAGAAAATGAGAAGGATTAGAATGATACTTCTATAGCTACGATACATGGAATAGATTATATATCAAAGTCATATACAACAGAATTGGTAAATTCTAATACACCTTACACACATTCTCAACAACATCAAAAGGTCCCAAAAAGTTTGGAGAAATATTCCCTTGCCTCCTAAGCCACTGATGACCCAAACATAGTGAAACCTCTAAGAACACCTAGTCACCAACCGAAAATTCCAAAGGACTATGACGTCTATCAGATATTACTTATCCCAGCTCTGTGACATCAACATTATTTAATGAATCAACTGAAGCTTTTCTATAATATCTTGATCCCCGATTGGTTCATCCAGGGAATGTTCACCGATCTTTGACCACCTCAATAGATATTTAAACGTCAATTCATAAAACCCCTCAAAAGGTTCCATTATGGTCATACAATGGTAACTATTATTATAGAAAAAATATACTAGACCAAAATGATCATCTCAAGAACCAAAAAAGTAAAATAATGTAGGTACTAAGCATATTCTCATGAATCTAAATATCCCTCTATATCTATCCATATGTCTGTAGATGGTGTTCCATACTCAAACAAACCTCAAATCCTAGTGCCTCCTGAAGACCACTCCAAAAGAAATAAGTAAAATAGAGATCTATATCAAAGAATATAGTAGATATAAATATATAAAAAAGAACAATATCATTCACATGAATATTTACCATCTCCTCAACATTGGTTGTATCATGGATTGGTATAAAGAGATCCAATTTGGTTAGCCTATGGATCCCAACCAATGTCACATTCTTATTTCTATAGTTACTTATTAACCAAACCCCAAAGTCCATATAAATCTCTTGCCACTTACAATATTGAACTGAAAGTGTATGAAGAAAAATCGGATATCTATGGTTCCCATCCTTGAACTATTGACATGTATAAAAATGATATAAAATATAATAAATGACCCATATCATACCAAACCACTAGAATAATTGTCACATGTCATAGAAAAACATTACGGTTCTTGGGTGAACTGCCCACTAGGAATTATGGCCACCCCCATCATAAAATTCAACATCTCTAACAGTACAAAAAATGATCCTGAAAACATAGAATACCCTCTATCAAGAACTACCACTCAACAATGTTCTCTCTACCATAAATAGAGTATCTAATTCTATGGAACTCAAAATAAATTGGTTCTTCCTGAACAATAAACATGAGAAGAGAGTTGGTCAACTGAACACTGGCCAAGACAACCTCGACCCCTATTTCTATGCCTCTAGTATGAAACTGTACAAAAAAGTGCCACCACATTCCATTATTAGATTATTCATTCATGGAATGTGATAGATGTTTGATGCTCAAATTATCTGTATTGACATTCCTATTCCTCGAGGTATAGGCAATGTAAAAATCAAAATATTATAGGTATTCTGTCAAATTCCTCTGGTGGAGATATAAATAATTTTGAGGGAAGATATAACTCAATCTATTATGGATGGAATTTATGGTAAACCATTCTACAAATAAGTAATTCCACCAAATATTAAGTTTATGCATCACAAATTCAATCTCAAGGTCATGGGTTTGATAATTATTACCTTGTGGAATATTCTTTAGAGAGACTGATGAAATGAAATTATCACCCTATATAAAAAAACCAAAACCTGGCCATAATGCATCATAGAAGACCATGTAGACTTGTCCAACCTCTTAATGATTAAACAATAATGAAGTAGTCAAAATATGTTTTAGCACAAAAAAAGTACTCTAACGTTTCTCATCCCAAAGAAGCTTCACTTAATTATATGTTAGGGGATTCATTAGAGAATCCAACTTCAAGATAACCTTGAATAAAAAATGATAATATACAACTAAACTCATGAAGCTGTTAATTTTGAAAACATTCCATGATTAGTCTAATGACATAACAACTTTCACCTTCTCAGGATCAACTGATATATCATGTTCTAACACCACATGTGATATGAAATTTACTTCCTAAATCATGAAATCACTTTTCAACAGATTTTCATATATTCGTTTATTTATCAAAAATTACATAAATTCATTCAAGTGAAGCACATGGTCCTCTTTAGTCTTACAGAAAACTCAGATTTCATCCATAAAGACCACCATGAAATTATCAAGATGCTTATGGATGATATTATTCATCAAATCCATAATGACATTCAAATCACTGGTTAAACCGATGAGCATGAAAATGTATTAATAATGGCCATAAATTCTCTAAAATTACATTTTTGGAATGTCATATTATTTTATTATCAATTGATGGTAACCAGTTCGAAGATAAATTTTTGAGAACCACTTCACCCATTTAAACTGGACAAAAAAATCATCAATCCAGGGAAATGGATATTTGTTATTTACCATGGATTGATTGAGTTTTTGATAATCAACCAAAATTATAATTGACCCATAAAATTACTTAGAAAATGGAATAAGTGCTAACCAATGTTACATGACCAGGCATATAAATCCTTTCTATAGAAGATCTTTCTAGTGGGTCTTTATGTCTATTATTTTAGTTGGTTTCCTGTGGTAAGAAGGAATCGATACCGGTATAGTACTAGAAACTATATCATCAGAAAAATCTACCTCCCTGATTGGTGGAAAACTAGATAAGTTAGAAGGGAAAACTTCTGCAAAATCGATGAGAACTAGATGGAGATCATCACTCAAAGATTCTCACTCTAGATCAAAAAATAAAATCTTTATTACATTCCATAACTATGGATAAAATGGTATGACTATACTCAAACTCAGGTATCCATCTCTCTAAAAGATACAAAACACCCCATCAGGTGTAGTAAAGAAGAAGCATTGAAGATGAAAATCAATTCAGGATTTATTAGAAATAATCCAATAAATCCTAAATAAGATGTCAACAGGTTTCATGTCTAGAACCATAAAATCCTAATCATGTTCAATTTTTGATAATGAGAAAACAAAAGTAGGACAACATAGATACTAATCTATCAATTATGATGGGTTTAGTAATATCTATCACATAAGATAAAAGAATTGTATAAAGATTTATAATATTTAAAATAGGAGTTGAAATGATCAAATGAGATTCACCCGTATAAAATAATGTAGTCACTAAAGATTAAGAAATATCGATGGTACCTCTCACAATCATTGGAACCATATCTTATTCCACTAGAGACTCTTCCACCATGTGAAGAAGCTTAATTTGGGTTTCTTGTGGCTACAAACCCTTACATATTAAATCATTTGATTGAGACATAGTACTTTTTGGTGTTGATGATCTTGTTTCACTATGTGAAGCATAATAGAGATGAAACAACTTCTTCTTTTTGCCAGAGCATCTGTAGGAAACACATATATTGGTTGACTTAGTGAAAACCCATTTTGAATGAATTGTATTTTCACAATATTAGAAAATCAATGGAACTCTTCTTAGAACTATAGGAGGCCTAGAAAATCCCTTCAATTGAGAATCACAATGAGAATCAACATGCTTCTTCTTCTTCCCATTAATGAACCCACACATCTTTTGGGAGAAAAAGGAACTCCCTTAAACCCTAACATACTAGAAAGTCCAATCTTGACCATCAATTCTATATCGAGAAAATTAGAATAAGAAGGGTTCTTCGTTAAGAAAACATAATAATGATTATCATATTGATGTACTATCTCAAAATATCAAGTATTTAGAATATAATTCAATACGATCTCAGGTGAAAACTACATAATCTCACCAAAATTATTTTCATACATAGTCATGGTCGTGTCATCCTTCTTATGTTTTAAAAACTCTATAGCCTTAGCCAACACCATATACACTGGATAGAAAAACACGATGAAAATAACTCTAAAGTCCTTCCAATATATGACCTTGTGCTTTTTCACCATCACCATTATGTTCCATTATCTCTTTCTTGGTCCTTATATCTTGAAGTTGGAACATTTCACCTTGATTTAATCAGGTGTTTCATATAACTCAAAAAATGCTAAAACTTACGAAACCAATCATTATCCTCTCTAGGATCATTAAAGCCTTCAAACATTGATATATTATCTTAAAAAAATCAATAGCAATATTTCTTTTTTATCCCTCTGAGGTTCCATACCTAGAGCTTGAACGAGAATAAGCATAGGTTCCTACACCATAGCTTGGATAACATGCATAATAACCTCAAACATATTTTGGTCAAAAATATGATTTTATTATTTTGGTTCATCTGCACCTTCCCCCTTTATCCGATTTACACATTTTCTCAAAGGCATGATGTTATACAACATATTATGATAGCACTGCAGACATCAGAAAGGATACACATTTTGACACACAAACAAAAGAAATAGAGAAATTAATCCCATTTGATAAGAACAAAATATCTGTATTTCATCTTATCTGAATCAAAAGAACAAAAAAGGATAGAAATAATCATAATGACATAATTCCCAAACCAAACCTAGTAATTTAAGGATCATTATGGTTGGACCTACTCATGCACTTACTGAAAACATACTCTTAAGTACCAACAAGATTACTCAATTGCATACTAACAACAAAAGAAAGATACAAAACATGCACATTTGACCCCCACTTTTTCCTAAATCGGCAAAGAAACCTTCGTACCCTGATGCTCGATCCCACACTAGAATGGCCCAAAGGTCATTCCTAATACCCATAGGATGGCTAGTAGGACATAGTGACATACAACATGAAAGTGGGAATGAATTTTCTACAAGATCAGTGTAGGAATAACCACATATCAGTGTGACTAAAAGAAAAATCCATTAGAAGAACTGTACCAAAAGTCAAACAGGTATATCAAAACCCCAAAGTACATCAATAAGTTCCAAAAAACAGGATACAAAACTTAATTTTTAGCAAAAAAAGCACTCAAATACCACATATTAACGACAATAACCTCCAATTGGTTCTTTCCCATTTCTTGAACCTAGACTGAGGAAATCTACAAACACCCAAAAGAAAAGGCAGGGTGTGAGCTCAAAATCATAGTAGGGTCCCAAAATGTGTTCTATAATAAGAAACCACAATAATTAACGACAATAATTCTTTTAATTTTATATAAAATGTGCATGAAAATAAAGAGAAATTTTGAAAGAAATTATTCTTTTTATTTTAATTGATGCATACATTTCAAACAACGACTTAATAAAAAAAATTTACAAAATATTTTACATAAATTCACAAGGCATATGTAAATAATTTTTTACAAGAAATGTCATATATATATATATATCAAAATAATTTAAAAATGATAAAAATGCTCATTTTCGAAGAGGTACAATAGTACCAGTTTATGATATCCTCACACACTCAGATAGTAATAATGGAAATGTGCACAAATATCCTCTAACATAGGTCAGAGAGGATGTAACATCCTGAGTTTTAATAAAAATAGTTATTTATTTTATTACTAGAATTTAAATTAAATAATTATTCAATGTTAGTATCAATAATAAATTAAAATTATAACTGAATATTAATTTATCAAATAAACAAAGAAGTCATAATGAAAAATTATTAAAAAATATTTTTACTAGATTATAATAGTTAAAATATGTTTCAATCAAATTAATAAATTTTTAACATGAAATGATATTTTGATTATTAAACATTAGTTTTAATATATAAATTAAAGCAATTATAATTTAACATTAAAATAATATGATTTATAATTAAGAATACTTAAATGTATATATATTATTTATAACAATTAATTATGAAAAATATTATATGAATTTTATAAATTATGTTTCTAGTAAAGGATTATATTTGTATAACTAATAATATTATTATGTGAAATAATACATTAATGAAATTATATTTTAAAATTAAAATTTTCAATTATAATAAATTTTAAATTAAAAAAAACTGAAATACGTGGATTATTTTATTAATATATAAAAATATGTATATATATACTAGAATGAATTATATTAGTAAAAAACACCTAAATTAATATAATTGTATTAGGTTATAAATTATACTATAATTATTGTTAGATTATTTTTTATAACTATATATGTATTATTATTTTTAGAATAATTGAATATGAATATAAATATAAAATTATTTGAAAATTATTAATTTGAATTATGAAATATATTATTGTTAAAATTATTAGTATCTATTTTATAAAATTTTGAAATGATAATTATATTAATAAATAGAATTAGGATAAATATATTATTAAAAAATTGAATTTTATGTTTTTATAAAATAAATATAATTTATTCTTTTTTGTTTTCAAATATTTAGCTTAGTTAATTTCTAAAAAATGATATATAATAAAATAAAAATGATTAATAAATAATATTAAAACATGAGATAAAAAAGTAAAAAAGAGATTTTTTTTAAAAAAACAAGAAGGACCAAGAATGAAATAAGGGGTGTGTCAGAACTAGGATTTCACCTTCAAGATCTCAAGATAAGAATCGAGTAGAGAGGTTAAAGGAGAGGGAGTTTGGGTGAGAGATCGAAGGAGGTTCAACCGCTGGTGAGCAAGAAGATGGCTGAGTGTGGTGTCCTCAGTTGATGTTTGAGCACAAATTGAGTTGGACAATGGAGTTGAAATCCATCGTGAATTGGACTGAAGGTTTGAGCTATAATCAAGGGAATATGAGGGGTCTGAACACTAGATCTGAAACATGATGGAGATAGAGAGGTGTTCTTTATTTTCAATGTCATCCTCCTTCTTTTCCCTTTTTAGATCTAAATGTAGGTGTTATTATTTAATTTCATGGTTTTGAATCTTAATGAAGATATTATCTAGTATATTTTTCAGTGTTTAACTCTTTGGTTCATCATTTTCCTTCGATTTATTTCATCTTCCACTATTATAAATAACATTTTGATTCTTATTTGAATTTTCTCCCTCCAAATGTTGATTTTAAACACTGTTATTAAATTGAAATCATTTTTTCAATGATTATGATATGTTTTAGATAATTTTTTGTATGGATATGGTTTTATACATCATGACGAAGTCTTTACCAATTTCAATTGATATTTTCATTTGGATTTTTTTTCAATGATTTCATTTATTATTTATCAAACGAATATAAAAATATATCAAAATCAAGTCTAAAAACATCATGAAATTAAAATATATGTATATATTATAGATATATCAGCAATAATCACCTTATAACTAGAATTTTTGAGCTGGAGATGTCTATATACAAATGATGATAAAAACAATAAATATATAAAATTATTTTTAAATTTTATAAACAATAATTGAAACTACTTTATAAGGTAGTGTTTTGGTGTGCTTGGGGTGTTTGTCTTAATTTTTATTGAATGTGAACAGAGAGTATTATATATAATATACACAGCTACTGCCCTTCATTTTAAATTCTCAAGAGATCGAGAGAAATTGAATGAATACAAGAATGTCCTTGTAGCCAAATTTGGAAGGGAGTTAAATTTTAATTTTATGTCATTAAAATTATAATCTTGTAAATAAAACTCTTATTTAAAAATCATTACATATTTTTTACCATATGAGAATTTATTTTTTTAAAGATCTTCTACTCATCATATTTCAAAATGGATTTCATAATTATTTATATATGCTTAATCTCAAGGAAATATGATTTGGTTTTTGAAATATTAAAGATATTATTATTTTCAATGTTGTGATATTATTTTTATAGAATGGAAAATAATGATCCTATATAAGAAACTATATTATTATTGTTTACAACAAAATAATTTTTTTTAATTAATGATATAATTTTCTGTTTATTATTTATATTATGTTTTAAATAATAAAACTATCAGTTTCTATGTGAAAATCTTTTATACATTCATGTATGTCATTTAAAATATAAGATATGTCCATTATTTGAAACTTATAGCATTTCATTCTTGTATCAGTTTAATTTTTATTGAGTCTTTAATTTATGTACAAAATTGATCAATTAATTCCATTATAAGAAATTATTTTATAAATAGATATTAATTATATTTTTATCATAATTTTATTTATTAAATAAATTTCTTATGGTGATGAGATTCAGATGTTTCATGTATTATTATGAATTTATATATAAATTTATATATATACTTGTAAATAAATGTATTGCTATTGACATGATTTTAGAGTATAAAATCCAGAGAAATTATATATATGTAAGACAACCTAAAACAATTTTATATATTCTGGCACTTAAACGTTTTAAATGTTTTAGGTAATTGGTGAGTGAACCCATTCCTTAGAAAGTGGGTAGGCCCAAGACAACCTTCAATGTTTCAAGGGGCCTTAGTGTTTTGTTTTCAAAATCATGCATAGTGTTTTCAAAAAAAAATAATAGGATTATTTTTAAAGAAATTTTTGAGCATAAGTATTTTTAAAGTGCTGTAGTATATTCAATATGTAAATAATTTTCATATTATTTTCAAAAAGGTATTTTTAAAGGTATTTAATAATGTATTATCTAAAATATATTAAAAATTATTTTAAAAAGTTATTTCTGAAAGATATTTCATAAAAGGTATTTTACTTATTTTAAAACCCCTTACTAGGAAAATAAATTATTATCCCATTATTTTAAAATATTTTTTTAGGAATCATATAAGTTATATTATAGATGAATTTTCTTAAAGAGTTACCACATGAATAGTGAATTAGATATTTTCTTTTATATTTTTATAACTCTAAAATACATAAGTTCTTATCTAAATCTCCATAACCTAGACACGAAAATTTCCTAGAAATGTGAAATACTTTGTGTATTTGTTTATATTATTTTATTAAAATAATACATAGAATTTTTAAGCATTAAATCTAGAAAGGTGGATTCAGGGTTTTATATAGGACACAATCAACATCCTAATGAGGGTATAACATATCGAGGTATGTTTTTGTTAAAGTTTTAAAGTGTCAATATGTTTCTAGGGAAATTAAAAATTAGTGTGTTTGTCATAGATAAATCACTAACTACATAAGCCTTAATGTGATTAAAAAATAATATATAATTGGAAAATTATTTTAAAATAGTTTAATATACGATTTCTCCATTTCCCATTTCAATATGACAATTTCTCTTTAAAAACAATAGGTGGGGTTTTAATCAATTCATGCCTTTTCAAGACAAAACTAAAAAAGGGTTCTTATCAAAAGAATGAAATCCATTTTATCAAAAATAAATTCCACAATTCAATTTCACAATTAAAATTCATAAATAAAATTCCATAATTTTCCACTAAATCTAAGCCACACCCAAATTCACCAGAAATGGGGGTTTTATCCAAAGTACATTCTAAAAAAAATCCCAATTGAAATTGAATAAGGTTTTTACAATTTCATTTGATAGTAATTTAATATAAATAAAGAAATTGTTTGGTAAATAAAATGGTGAATATTAAATGTAACAAACTACCACAACATAAAGATCACATATCCCAACACCCACAACTAGAAGAACCAATGAAGAATGTTGAAAACGGGTATTAAAGAACAAAAAATTCATTCAAGATCTTAGATAAAGGATTTTAGATATCTTAACAACAATAAGATCTATAAAATCTTAATGAGGAGAGAATAAGAATGTGGGAGTAAAGGAATGGGACAAGTAATCTTACCAGGAGATATTGAACAACATTCTTTATTCTTTGATCCACCATGGAATGGTTTTTAAGGAGAAAAAACGGGTCCTTGAGAACCCCATAAACCTTGGAAAATGGTATATCCTAGGTTAGGGAAGATATGGGGTCGAAAATAGGTTTAAAAGAGTTTTAAAAAATTTTTAGAAATTAAAAATTCTTGCATGTACAATTACATGGGCAGAGCCCAATGGTTGCCAAACTGTGCGCCTGAACTATGTGCCACTCCAAAGAGGTGCACAGTTTCTACTAGTTGGGTGCACTATTTTTCAAACCATGCACCAACCATCAAAACCCTCATAGTCTAGGTTTCCATGATTCTCACTAGTAGGGTTCATTGTTTGGGAAAACCATGTGCCAACCATGCACAACCCTATAGCCTTCCAAGAATTCCAAAATATATCTCAAAGAACCACTAAACAACTTCTAGCCAAAGAATTCTCAAAATAGGGGTTGAAGAGTACCTAAATCCTATAATTGTATATTAAATACAATTTCATCACTAAATCAATGAGTTCAGTTTCAAGGTGTTTATAATATTCTATGGTTAACCATATGATAAAAATATTATAGTTATTAAAAACATGAGTGTGGTATTTTTACTTTTCTCTATATTAAATATTATAATGTTTATATTTGTAAAATTGGAAACAAAAGGATATATAACTAAACATGGGATATATATGGATGGAATTCACTCATCTAATAAAATTAAGGCATCAGATAGGGTCATTTTATGGTCTTTATCATTTTATTTTTAAACCTCAATAACATGATTTAATCTTTATAGTGGTAAATAATTACTAAGGATACTATTAAAATTGACCAAAACTAAAGGAGAAATATTTACTAGATTTGGATAAACTAAATAAAAATATAGAATCCATTTTTAAATTTTTAAAAACATAATCGGAAGAATTTAATTCCAAACTAAACTTGGAAAACACAATGAAACATGGTTTCTCATTTAAATGTCATTTTAAATATAAAATTATTCTATACTAAATGAAATTGTAAAACTCATTTAAAACATAATTTTTTATATTAAATAAAAATTAAAAAATTAAATTTAAAATTTAATATAAAATAAAATTTTAATTGGTAAATAATTTAAAATAAAATATAGTTTTCAATATAAATCAGCGTTTTCCACTATTTATTAAAAAATAAAACTTTTTAGAAAATTCTCAAAAATTAATAATATGATAATTTTATAATTATGAATTAAAAAATGAATTTAGTTTCCTCAAATAAATCTTCTAAATGTTTCAATAATTTATTATAATATTTACTTATAAAAAGAATGAAAATCCATTTTTGATGAGAACATATTTTTGAAGACTAAAATCAGTTTAATAAAAATAGATTGATTATTTTAAAAGAATTAAATATTAAATTAACAATGACTAGGACCATTACATATTTCATAATGTAATAAATACAATTCATTCACACCAATTTAGTGTCTAGGTTATAATGATCACATTTAAATAATAATAATTCATTGTTCGTTTATACTTGGTGTTGTGTATATTGTATGATATTGAACATAATATTTGTTTTTAAATATCAGATGTTATAGTATCTGGAGGTAGTAGTGGATTTGATCTATATTATCAACTGGTGAATGATTTTTTTGGTGTGGATGTGTGTGTTTCACTATAAGATACTAGTAAGAAGGCATGGTTGTGGAATACATTTGGGAGTTGTGGAATAGGGTTATGAGAGGTTATATTTTCTTACATTATTGATCCATGGATTGGTATGTCATATCCATTAGATTGATATGTGGTGTGGAATCATAGATGGGTCTTGCAATAAGGGATTTTTCATGTTGAACAGAGCTACGAGATAATTATTTTTGTGCCTCTTCCTTTTGAGAGGTTTATGCGACATGGTCTTAGATTATCACATTGTGTTGCCTCAATTTTATTGGATCTACCTAATATAAATTGTGAAAAAATCATAGGTTGATTAGAATAATTATATTTTCACCATTTATTTATAGGATACATAGTTTTTTTGTGTGAAAAATAACCTATATGTCATGGCATGGATATTAGAAATTCTTATTGATCCCTACTTCTATAGAAAATGTATAAATTTATTACCTCCCTAGAAATTCCTTATTATCCTTTCCTTCCAATTAAAATTGAAAATGAGGGTAATATTTTTGATATATTCTATCTCCAATCTCTTAGATTTGATATTTTTATTTAGATGATAAATTATTGGTGATATAAGGCATGCTATTCCCTTACGTACTTTTTTCTCTGTCACTTAAACATATGAGGAAGGTTGTGGTTGTGGTATGTGTTCAAATTTTATATCGATGAAGAAAGTGTTTGTTGAGGATGTTTTTCATTAGGTTACTGTAGGTATATTTTGTGTCACATCGATCATTTGATCATCTCTTCATTTTTGAAACAATATACAGTAGATTATAAATATCTAGATGAGGTAGAGGATTCAAGAACAATCATTTATTCAAAATAAATTATTTGACTATCATGATTTATTTATCTTTGGGTAAGTAAAAATAATTTAAATAATAATGGTATTAAATGGGTATGAAATGAAATATATGTGAATTATATTATTTTAATGTGTTTACCTACAATCCTGATATATTTTAAATTGATACTTCCCAGCTGCTATTACCAAAAATTGTTTATTATATTGGAAATTGTGTTTTGATTCCATGTTTATTCATAGAATCCACCTTTCATAAAATTTTAATCACATAAATATCAAAATTAAACCAATTGGGTGAAATATATTAATGGGTTGATTTTTCTTATTAATAAATAGGTTGTAGAGGTGGTACTATTATGGAAATTGGTTACTATGTGTTTGTGGTGAAAGTGTGGTTTTGTTGTGGTTGAAATTTTCTAGTTTGGGTGGGATGTAACAATGTGTTTTTTATGGTCAGGATTAGTTGTGTTAGTCAAATCATGTTGGGAGGTGGGGCTATATTAATTAGTGTGAAAAGGGAAGTGAGGCTATATTTGATAAAATGAGATGTGTTGTGGGATAGTTTTATAGTGTTCAGTTGTTGATGGATGGGATGTTGGAATGGGTTATGTAATAGGGATATGGTGCCCTTATATTAGAAAATGGGAAAGTGAATCTCATTATTATATTACAGAATGGTTGGTTAAAGTGTGATTTTTGGTATTTTCCTTGTAGTGATAAAATATAATTGATAGCATTGAACTTGGAAAAGTAATTGGGTATCTGGTTTAGAGTGTGTTTTCATTAAATATGAAATTGTAATCATAATGAATTTAATGTGGTTGGAAATGATGAATTTCGAAATGGAATAATGGTTTGATCAATTTTACATTTGTAGATTATTAAATTTGATTATATTGTGTATGGATTTGGGTTGGTAGTAGTGTTATAACTAAAAGAAGTGGAAGTATGTGGTAATGGGTGTATGGTGTTAATAATGGATTATTGTGATGTTGTATTCATGATAACCCTTTATTTTAGTTTTGTGTGTCTATATATATGTGATCTATTTTTCTTATGAATTATTTACACACCAAATCATATTTTTATATCCTTACCATCACCCAAATTTTTTGGGTTTCATAGTTTTTCCCCAACATATATATTGGTGATGAAGTTTTTTTAGCTACCACCTCTCCCATTCTCTCCATATTGAGTGTGGTTAAATGGATTTCTATATGGATGGGGAGAAGAGATGTGGTGGGCTCATCAATGGTTGGGGGAGTACATTAGTTTTATGTATTTCATGTTCATGATTCCCTAATAAGATGGATATGATTGATGTTGTAGTGGCTATGAAATGATGAATACATGTATCTAAGTCATGTTGAATTATTGTAGTTTTGGAATTAATGGAATAATTATAGTATTGAAAGATAGAACTTATTGGTGGTTGGGTATGAAGGATTGAAATATGTCCCCCATTAGATCTTAAATGGAGTGAGAAAAATATGGTTAACCTTGGGGTATGAGAGTTGAAAATTTGTATAGAAAATTTTTAGGGGAGATTTTATTTATATATTCTTGACAATAAATTGTTACAAGTGGATGTGATACTTAGTGAGTAATCCTTGGTGAGGTTTGGAGATACTTGACCTGATAGGTGATTATTTGTTTTCTTTTCCTTACATTGATTCATCAGTATTCATTTTCCACATTTACATTAATGGTCTTGAGTAAGATCCTATGAAGTAGTCATGTTATGCTCAACCATATATATGAACTATTTTGTAGGTTTCCATGGAGAGTTTCATAACCATGTTTTACAATACTAGTTTGGACATGGGGGTTGGATATATAGTTTCTCATAAGTATTATTTATTGGTATTTTATTTAGTATTTTTATTCATATGAAATATTTAAGCATTATGGAATTTTTTTAAATATTTGTTTATTCATATTATAGTGTTTTTATATGGTTTAACTATGTTTTACTAGGATATATGTTAGTAATTCCTCCCATGTTGACATTTTATACAATATATTCTAGTTAACAACCATGTCCCTATTATATATGGGATTTAAGAGACACTCTAGTCATCACTAGATACCTTGGAGGGATTCTTAGTAGGGGTTGGTCATGATAGAGTTGCATCAAAGCTTTTGGTTGTGATATGGGATGGAGATCGAAGTTTGGTACTATTTAGTACTATATGGGTTTGATGAGAAGTGATACTACTTGAGTATAATGAATTACATTGTCCCATTGGACTGACAAGGACATTGGTTTTTATCCCCCCTCCCCCCATGACCAAATGCATTCACTCTGGTGTTACCAAATGACCATGTGATATGCTGCTACTTGTAGGGTAAGGAACTAGGAGAGAAACAAGAATCATGGTTGATTTAATATATGATTGAAATGGTAAAATTCTGAGAAATATAAATAAATATAACTAAATTAGGTACTTAAGTAAATTTCATGCTACCAGAATAGAATTCTATTTACTATTTTTAGATATTTCTACTAGACTTTAACTGCATGTGGAATAGGTTATTGAGTTTCAGAAGGTTTATCTAGTACACCATAATATAATTAACATGGCTATGGAAAAATATGATCGAATAATTATTTCTTGTGAGTTTTATAATTATAGATTAGTGAATCATCTGGGGAGAATAGATAATCTAGGTAATGAGTATTGGATGATAGAGAATGATATTTTATTCTCATCAATATGAGATGGGGCTGAGTATTGAGTTTTCATAGTATGTTAATTAGATGTGGGAACTAGTGAAATAATTGTAGACCATATAACTCAAGGTGTTTAAAGTTTATGATGTATCAAAGGAGGATATATAGACATAGTTTCATGTAGATTCATTAAAAAATATAATGAGGTAGGTGAGGAAACTAGAGTTTTTCTCTCTTTTGTAGGGGACCGTGATAGTGAGGGAGCATAGAATATTATTTAAGGACTACCTCCTCAATTAACCTAATATATTTTAAGATTAGGATGGTGCATATTATTTTTATGGAGGTTTTCCATCATTTGATTTGATATGTGGTCACCCTGTTTACATTACCTATATAATAAGAGGTGAATAAAAAGGATGAGTTGATAGAGATGATGCATGCATAGCTAGGTATATATCGAGAGTAGATTATCATGGTTCCCTAAGGATTAAGACTATTGTTGGTTGATCAAAAGTTTCAAGGAAGTTAATATTTCATTCGGTTGTAAGTTAACTACATCAGGTTTCTTTATTCCATTTATCTTTGTCTAGTTTTTCTAATAACCTAACCAATATCTTTTCCCTAGTGTACATTACTTGTGGAGGAATTGATCATTGGTGTTCATAGTTTTCAGTTATTTTTGGAATGAACATTTATTGGGAGATTAGTAACCTTATAATTTCCAATAACAATAGTTTCCTTACAGGCCATATCAATTATAGATGCAGTAGAATTATATTCCACTGAGAATATATATATACCTGGTAGTGGTGATATTGATGTTTCCCCTCTCTCTCAGGGACATAGGGATGAGTTTGGTTGTGTGTGTGTCTATCAGAATCACAGTAGGGTAGAAGGATGTAGATAACATTTTCATATGGATTTTAAATCACCAAAAGGGGCATAAATATTTTTTGTTTCCTTCTATTTATCTTATATTATAGCTCAAGAATTATTTAATTCTAGATCATCCCACTCATTTGTTACACAATCCTTACTCTGAGACTTGGGAATTAATGTAGAGTCTTACAGTCCCCCTATAATTTACCATTCATATTAGAGGTCATATTACTCTTCTTGATGTGTGTGATGTGAGTTAAGGATGAAGCAACATTAGTCTTCTATGGATTTCTAGAAACTTCAGTCATATCCATATGATTTCATCCTGGTAATTTCATAGTTATATTCTATGTTTGTAATCATTGATTACTTTCGGAGGAGATTTTTTTTCTTTGATAAGGTGGTATAGTGTGTAGTGTTAATTGGAAAGTAGTAGCATCATATGGGTTACAGATTATTTCATTTTTTGTTATTAGAGTTTGTAAAGTTATAGTTGGTATCATTTGAGGATTGGGTAATATAATTATATAGAGTCATAAAGGAGTTTCCTAATGGGTTTTTATAAGTATATTGTGGATTTACCCCTTGATGTGATATCAAGTGTAGTATAAAGATACATCTCAGTTCCTCCCGAGTTTCTAGGGATCATTATTAGATTACACCTTATATGATTCCGAATATTGGGATTCAAGATGATGATAAAATATAGATGGGATTTATTCGACTAACTATTTTACCATGTGGTGCTACCTTGTTATTCATTAAGAATGATAGTGGTGGTCTACAGTTTTGTATAGACTACCAATGACCAGATCATGCGATGTAATATAATATTTCCCATTTCTTTGAGATTGAAAATGTTCAAAACATGTTAATAGAAGATAGATAGTTTTTAAATATCAATCTTTGGTATCAATATCACTAGATGAGAGATAAGGAGGAGTTTATTTTTAAGGACCATTTCCTGGTCTCTTTATGGGAACATTATTTTCTTACTCATACCATTCTGTGTAAAAAACAACACATATGTTATCATTTGAGATTCAAAAAACATTTTTTGTGAGTTCATTTTTTTTTATATTTTTCATAAATATTATCTTCATATACCCGAGTTCAAAAGAATAGTATAGGTAGAACATTTATTCCATTATATATTTACTTAAATACTATAATCTCTAAAGGAAGACATCTAATTTTATGTTTTATATGTGGGAAGTACACATATTTAGACAAGTGGTGTCTTGGAAAGGAGTGGTAATGGATTTATCCAAGATTGAGGTAGTTTTTTCTTGGGATACATCAAGTAATTATGTTGGGGTTTGTAGTTTTTTAACTTTCATAGGATATTATTGGATGTTCATTTCTACCTTGAAATGGATTGTGTCCCCGTTTATAGCTTCAACCGAGAAGTACTAGAGCTTTTATGCATTGATTAGTTTTAGATAACTTTTTAGTACTTGAAAGAGAGGTTGATTAGTTCTCTGATGCTTTATTTTACATAGTAAGTGGGGATGTTTGGGGCGTTATATGATACATCAGGCCTCAATTTAGATTTTTTCATGATTAAACTTAGTTAAATGAAGTATTATGGGTCTAGGAATTTATTTTTTCATGATAATAACCAATGTTCTATAGTTTGATGTGATAGTTTTTACTCAAAAAATATTGAGAAATTACCTTATTAGTGAGTTAATTATAATCCTTAAAAGACACTGTATCCTAGTGTATTCTTTTTCAAATAAATATTTGAATTTTCGATAATGCATGTGGATGGATTTTCTCTAGAAATATGATTTTTCTATCTTTTACACTCAAGGTAAGGGAAATATGGATGTAAATGTTCTGAGTAGAAAGTCACATGGAGATGTGGTTTTGGAATATGGAGATATTTTTAGAGTGTTGGAGGAGTTTATGGTGATGTATATTTATGTAACAGAGATTAGTTATATGAATTTACTATTTTATATTAATGTGAACTCCTTGTTTAGGTAGTGAGTGGATGATTATAATTAGGGAGACTCAGTGGTATAGGTGATTCAAGATTGTATCATCTACGATACTCAAGAGGGGATGGTTAAAGGATTAATATCATGAGAGAATGTTTCATTGGAGTCATAGTATTTTTTCCACTTTGAATGCAGAGGTTCTCAATGATTTCTATAGAAAAGTATCTGCATTTCATCATTGTTTTTCTAAGACGTATCATTCCATGAGGGTTTATTATTGATGTCCCATAATGTAGTGGTTAGTGGAGGAGTCTATATCATGGTGTTTGGTATTTGATTTGGTTAAGGTGGAGCATGGTGTTCCATGAAGTTTATTATAGCCATTATATTCCTGACATCAAGTGATAGGATATCTCGATAAATTTCCAAATTATTCTCTTGTGATCCCAAGGGGGATGAAATTGTATTTGGGTGATAATAGATTTATTGATGATATCAATGATGAGGTAGTTTAGTGCTATTGAGGTCTTAGAGAGACAATATATATATATATATATATATATGAGGTTATGCATCTTCACTAGGTGTGGAGGGGAAACATTTATGAAAAACATCCTCATTTTACCTTTTGAGTCTAGAGAGGATTACAATATGATTTTGGTTACAAGTTGTGCCTTATAACTACCTTATAACCACAAATAGATGGGAAATTGTAGTGAACCATATATATGTTTGAGGATATGTTAGAGTCTTGAGTTAAATATTTTGGTATATCATTGATGAATTATTTTATCTTAGTTGTGTTTTATACAACAATACGTTTCACTCTTTTATTGGAATGGCTCTATTTGAGGCGTTGTATGGGTAGAAATTTCAATTTTTTGTGCTGGAATGAGGTTGGGGAGCAATTTTTCCTTGGACCAATTGTGTTGTAAAACCTGATATAGAATATTTATATGGATTGAGAGAAGATAAATGGAACATGATGGAATTATATTTCAAATACTACTCGAAGGTGTAGGTTGTTGTAGTTTGAGGTTAGCAACGACATGTTCTTGATGGTTTCAAATCATCAAGGATGGAATATGTTTTTCAAACCGAGTGAGATCTCTCCCTACTATATTAATCATTTCAAGGTTTTATATCATGTTAGTTATCTCGAACACACTTTGGAACTTCAACAATAGTTGTATCAGATCCATGATGTCTTTCACATATATCAACTTCATTAATACCATTATGATGATTCCCTAGTCATCTACATGGGAGTGTGGGATATCTAGAAAGAAAAAAAACATTCATAGAGTGACCCGTTGAGATCTAGGATCTTTGGGATAAGGTACTACATAGATAATCCATTCCTTTGGGTTGTGTTCTATTAAGGAATAGTGTCATTGAAGAGAGTATCATAGAACTTGACACATAGATACGCAGTCAGTATCCCAAGCTATTTTGAACCATTTAATCTTGTTTAGTGGTATGTTTAATCTTTAATTGAATTTAATCATTCCATTTCATATAGATATTCACTTGAGTTGTTTATTATATGTTTTATATGATTAGTTAATGGTTTCATATCATTTGATAGGTAACTCTCATAGAGTCAATGGTTAGTGGTTTCTATTTTCTTACATTTGGGTTTGGTTTTGATTATCAAGGATGAGAACCATTTTAGAGGTTTGTATTGTAACATATGAAGTCTTCCTAGCCTATTACTTTTTTTATTATAGTTATATCTTTTTTAGGGAGTTTAAGGACATAACAATAGAAATTAGCAATATTTTAATCTGGTTGATTATTTTTATGTTATGGAGGTATCTACTGAGTCAAGGGAGGAAGGTGGCAATGCATGGTTGTAGAGTGATTATAGTGGTGAAAATGTTGTATTTATGGAGATAATATTTTCTACCCCTCATGATCAAGATATGAATTTGGAATACCCATTTCATTACCGTGTGTCGTCAATTTAGGTATGGGTCTTGTGGTGTGGGGTTGTTCTTACATCATTGAGGATTAGAAAAAATAATATAGAATTTCTTACTTCCTATTGGTTACTATGGGGTGGTATTGGGGTGTGTCATGATTCAACCCCGAGTCTATAGGATAATCTTTATTTCCACAAAAAATATTATGTAGGTTGATTAGGATTGAGGCTTTTGAGTCATAGTATTGTAGATTGCATGATTATTTTTTTAGAAAAAAACATTTGGTTTGGGAGTGGCCAATAACCTTGCATCATAAGACCCTATTTTATAGCATAGGTATAAATTTGGAACCAACCCAAAAATTATTTAATAACCTTTATTTCTATTTTCCCTTTTGAAATTTTTGTTCAATTTTTGGTATATCTTCTATCTCCACCCTCTTGCATATCATGGATTTTATCTGGGGGATTGATTATTATTGATCCATGGTGTGTTCTTCCCATCCATTATTTGTTTTTAATATATTAAACTTTTGAAGAAGGATATGGTTAAGGGTAATCGTTATATTGTGTGAGGATGAAGTGAGTGGTTAATGATTTATATTGTATTTTATTTTTATAATTATTTCCCTAGTGTGATATCGATATTGGGATCATCTCTTCTATACCTTGATTTTTCATAGAATATCGTGAAGCTCCATTTGAGGTCAATAATCTGATAATTCACCATTAAATGTTATAAATTATGGGATTATAAAACTACAATTATATTTTTGAAAGTATTATTGATTGAAAAAATAATTTTAATGAACAATTCATTAATTAAATTAATTAGAATGATATGATTCATATGTTTTTACCTACTTCTAAGATATTCTTTTCATTAATGAATTATATGCACTATAACTAAAAATAAATTATTCTATAGAGAATATTTTATTGATTTCATGTTTCATATTCAGATACTCCTTTCATAAAAAAATATTTATTTATATATTTTTATTTTATCAATTGTTTTAAAGATGTTAATAGGTTGAAATTTATTCTAAAGAAAGAATCCAAAGTGGTAATACTATAACTCAAATTGATTACTAATTTATTATAATTCATGTATGATTTTATTACAGCTATAATATTATTTTTTTATTGTGAATTCTTTAAAATAGTTGGACTTGGATTTGTTGGTCATCTAGTTTTGGGGAATGAGTTTGTGTTTGTTAGTGTATGACGTGAAAAAATATTCATTTCTTAGAATAATATGAATTTTATTATTAGTTTATAATGGATGATACAATAGTGTGGTTTTTCCATTGGGGTTATGGTATCCTTGATTCTATTATAAACATGTGAAGTAGATACCATTGAGAGACAATTATATGGTTGGTTTTTATGGGTTTGTTGACGTTACCCAGCAATGAAAAAAAATAAATGTAGTAAGAAACATAAAATGAAAGGGGTAATTGAATATGATTATTTTTATAATAAATATATAATTTAAATAATTATTAATGTAATGTGGTGGGTAATTATGAATTAAGAAACAACATAATGGTTTGATTAAATTTTTGTCATAAAATCTTATACTTGTGGCTTTGTGTGGGAATGTGGTTTGGTTAAAATATTGTATCTAGAAGAAATGATAATATGTTGTAATTGTAGTATAATGATGAGAGTGGATTTTGATGAATTTTTATTCATTATAACACTTTAGAATTATTTTTTTAGGTATGTATAAATAAATATATATATGATGTATTTTTCTTTTCAATTCATTACACACCCCACCCATGTTGGATATCCTTACCAATGCAAAAATGTTTTGGGTTTTGGTTGTTTCACCAAACATACAGGTTGGTATGGGATGTTGTATGGATACCCCACCCCCTTATAACCCAACATTTTTTTGGTACAGTGGATTATAAATGTGGATGGTGAGTTAAGATATAGTGTGAGTTTTCATGGAATGAGTATAGAATGAGGTTGATGTCTTTCATGTTCATGATTCTGAACATTTGTGGATTCTTGGGATATAGTAATAGATATAAAATGATGATGATTATTTGTATTAGGTTTTTGGCATGGTTTTGGTTATTCTTTGGATGTTATGATTCTATCATAGGATTTTGGGCCCCACAAGTGGTTGGAGTAGGTAATGTGGTGTTGAAACCAAAATCAAATATTTGTGGGAGTGAGAATAGAAAATTATAAATTGGGTAATGATAATGAAAAATCATCTCAGAAGTGGTAGAAAAATTTCTATATAAAAATATTTTTGATATTACTTTATTACACTTGGATGTGATACTTTGTTAGTGATCCTTGTGGAGGACAAGCTGTGTTTTTTGATAGGTTCCTATTGGTTTGGATGTTTACACATTTTTTTATTGGTATTATTCTTTAACATTTTCATAAGAGGTATTTAGTATGATTCACTTGAGTGTACATGTTAATATCACCCCTATAAATGAACATATTTTTAGATTTTTAGGGAGATTTTGGTGATTGAGATATAGAGTAAAAGCTTAGAGTAGTAGGTTTTATATTGAATTACGGTACAAGTTTTCTTTATTAGTATTTTATTTTGGTTTCATGTTTTTCTAACATATTCATGTATCATGGGATTAGTATGTATATTATATTTTTTATATGATTGATTAGATTTGTGGTTTAATTATTTGTTTCATGGAAATATTAGGCCAATGCCTCCCCTATGTATTCTTTATACCCTAGGTTTTAGTCACCAACCTAGATCATGTTAGTGATAGTCATCGGGGGTCACTCTCATCCACACTGTAGATCTAGGTGGGGTTCTCAGGGGGGATGGTTGTATAAATAAATAAATAAAAATAAACCATTAACCTTATTAAAATATAATAATATGGGTATAAAATGAATAAAATATGATTTTTTTGATGAAGAACGTAATTAATTTATTATTTAAAAAACTTAATAAAATTAAAATCATTTCTCTCACTCAATATAGTTTTTTAAAATATATAAGTGAAATATTATATAGATTCCCAGAATATGTAGTCATTAAATAATTAATTTTGCTCATAATAAAAAATTTATGGGGAAATAAAATAATTAAATACATGTGAAATTACATAAAAATATGTAAGTGATCAAAAAATATTTTAAAATACCTAAATACATTCAAAAAAATGAAAAAAATCACTATATATAATATTTTTCATAAAAAATTTATTCCTCATAAATTATATTTATTTATACCGATTAGTTATTGTAATATGGGATCCAGTAATTCATTTTAGACATTAATTTTTACCACTAGTGATCCCATAAACTTTTTGAATATAAAAAATGATTATATAGAGATGAAACATATGAGTATAGAGTTTAATATATAGTGATAGGGAAATAAAATATTTTCATAGTAATGAAATATGAGTTATGGATTATGATTTAAATGTTCATTAAACATGAATTAGGTATGATATTAGAACTTTTAAAAAGTATATTGTTAAATTTTTATTTTATTACCACCCTGAAATCCCTTAACCCCACTATGCTATTGATCATTCCTTAAACCATTTCTTGTATTGTTGGTGTCATCCTTGTGCATAGGCTATAATAATATTATTTTTGTCATATAAATTTTATTATATATATCTAAAGATAAAAACATTCATTTTGAAAATCATTTCCAAGGTTTTATCTTTATAGAAACTTCAATTTTTATTATGAATACCAGTGATATAATCTACATGATTGTCCAAAAATGGTTTCCTAGTAAGGTTTTAGGGAGAAATATTTCAAGAGATTATAAAAATGAATCATCATTAATGTAAATGGAATGTGAAAATGAAACAAAATGACTAAATTTATTTGTGATTTGATATTTTAATGTTTAGTATGTTATACTAAGTTTTTCAGTACATATAATAAATATAGAGCGGTAAAGATATGTGAGGTTTAATTTATGTAATATCATATTCGTTGGATTGATATTATTTTTTGCAATTTTTTCCTCTCATATTGATAAAATACTTAATAATGTAAATATAAATTAATAATTATTATTTTATTAAAACATTATATATTAATATAATACTTACATGGGTAGAAATTAGTATTTTATCAGAAAAAGGAATTTAATTGCAGTGTATCGTATTAGTGAATATCTATAATAAAGGGGCTCATTGATTTTTTCTTTTATTATATTCATATTAAATTATAACCCATCATAAGTATTTATATTTTTCTACATGGAACTTAGTGGGTGTCATTATTTCAATATTTTATATATCATGTCACTTGGATAACCAAAAATCACCTTCTTTGAAGTATTAAATTATTTTTATTACATAGTAATTCCATTTAAATGCTAATAAATTTTAACCAATCCTTGAAATAAAAATTCTTAACCTATATCCTCAAGATCCCTACCCTTAGTAGGAAACAAATCCACGAGTGACCCTTGATGCCCCCACCAACAGGTCATTGATTGGGCATAAGCACCAATGGTATATCAAATAAATATTAGACGAATTACACTTTTAAAAAAAATCCAATAATAAATATCATTGATAGAAAATTTATTTCAGGATAATTAATTAAATAGTTTGTATACAAAATTTAATAATTATAATACATCAACAAACCCAAATTAAAATTTTATATGACCCCCAATAATAATCATTTACCTAATTTAAAATAATGTGATTATAAAAATCATACTTTGACAAGTTCTCCACCCATTCAAACTTGTGTCATAAAAACACCTCTAAATCAATCATATAATTTTCTAAACACTATATGTAATGAAATGTTGGTAATGTTTGTATGAATAGTAGGTTACTCCTCGTAACTCATTTATCTAGGTAGAAATAGAATGTTAATATTTTTTTTATTGAAATAATATAACACTACGATTAACACAAGTAGATAAAAAATACATAATCTACAAATAACTCACATAGAACAAGACTTTATAATGAAGAAAACAAATATATATATATTTTGTTATTGAAGTTAAATCATTGATTTTGATGTATGGTTAAATATGGGAGATTGATGAATACTTGTGGAATGTTAGAGAACCCCTGAGATGATGGATGCGTCTTTCATAATTTCATGACACTAGGTTTTTAAATTATTAATTTTTAATTATAGGGGTATAGATTTATATTAAGATTTACTATATCTAGTAATTTATAATTTAGTAAAATATCATATTAGGTTCATATTATCACTTGGTTTATTGAGTTCATGTTTTATGAGCTCCGAACTCATTCAAAAAATTTATTTATTATCAAAATTAGTTACAATTTTTTTTATTTTGATTTGAATTTTATTGGATGAAAAAGAATAAGTATTTTTAAGAAAGGGAGATATTTCTTGGGTAAGGGAATTTATTTATATTATAATATTTACCATATAGATTTTTATGTAAATATTTTTATTCAATAACAATATTTGAAGTTAATATGTGTCAATCATGGTTATAATGTTATTCTTTCATTATGTAATAATTCATGTCATGGTTTTTTGATGATGAGTTCTGAATACATGGTAAAATTTTAGTGAATAATGAAAATGGGATTTATTCATAGGTTTCAAATAAAGGACTAATAATCAAATCATAATTTCAAGAAACATATTATACTGAACATATTTTTTTGTAATTTATTTATATAGTTTTAATATGGATTTTATGCATATTCTGGAGATAAGGATCATTGAAATTAAGCCATAGTTTTCATGGTCACTTTATTGTTTTTATGTTAACATCATTGGACATTGATGTGATATGGAAATAATAATGATGAAGAAAATTGAATATAAGGGAAAATATCAAGATGTGTTTTTATATACTATGTCATAATAACAATATAGTGTTCTCTCTACTAAATATGATGAATTTATAATTCATACATACATATCATCATTTTTTAATGATTATAATTGTTATTAAATTACTGAATAATTAATAAAATAATGAATTAAACATATTTATGATTTTTATATTTTTGGTTACCAATGTTGGGGATTAATTTAAAATATTTTATCCAATTTTTAGATGATAAGGATTAATAGATACTATGTTATAATGTATTTCATGCCACAATTATTTTTGAATAATAATAAATATTTTAACTTTATTTTAAAACATGGGATAAATAATGTAATTTTTTTAATAGAAATTCCTTATTTTAAATGATATAGTAATTTTTAATAGAGTAGTTTCACACATCATCAAATTATTTAATGCACTAGTTAAGGAACATGATTCATTTTTATTTCTTATTCTGATTAGTGATTAATCTTCAAATTTTTATAGTATCTTTATCTTATAATATGTAGGAGGAAGACTATTATTATATTGAGACATAATTGGAAATAAATCAATGTTATCATTATATTTTATTCACACATTATCGATAATAAGATGGTGACTATGAGATATTTGATATCAACTTCAAGTCACCAAGGACTAGTCACTCATAAATATTATGTTATGCATATTAAAAAAATAATGTCATGTTATTTATTATTTTACTATATTTATCAATTATACTGGTTGAATAGAACATCTTGTACACTGAAAAATAATAATCATAATGATTTTTTATATAAATGATTTTGTAAGCATTAGTTCAATCCCCATATTAGTGATCCTCATTCTCACCAAGTCATATCAATTTATATTACATCATAGGTAAAATATTTAGGATATTAAATTTTCTAATATTTAAAATATCAATTCAAATTGATTTTTTTATCAAAATTATGAATTAAATTATCAAATATAGAATTCAAAAATTTGACTGAAACTAGTTTTACCTATGGAAAGAGATTATACAGAGCATTAATTAATTGATATTAAATATAATTTACATTAATTTGAATAAATTTATTTCTCTTGGGGAAAGAATGAGTTATACTATGAAAATATGAATTAATTTTGAATATAATGGAATATTACAGTGTGATTCTTTCATTACACACAAAAAAATAACTATTTAAATTTATTCATTCCAAAATTGCTAAGAAAATTTGGGTTAAATTATAAATTATTTGTGAATGAAAATTAAAATTGCGTAGGGTCTCAAATTCATCCCTTTATAATCTCTATTTAAATTCAAAATTATTTCCAAAGATGAATAGGTGGATTAATATTTTGAATATGTAAAATGATTGTTAATTATTTTTATATCTATGGTGAAAAAATAAAATATTCAACTATCATTGAGAAATTAATGATAATAATATTTCATTAATTATATAAAGATATTTTATTAATTTATAAAAAATATTTGGATAAGAAAAAGTTAAAAACTTAATATTATATTTATTAATTATGAGTGGATAATAGGTTATATATTAAATAAGAAATGAATAATATAAGGGGGTATTATTTTAAATACTTAAATTTCTATAAAACCATTGATTAAATATTGTATCATGATAAATAATGTAATTTTTATAGGGATGAAAATAATTTCAATAATATTGATTTATTTATTTTCAAATTATTTTATAAATTAAATAGTATGTCTAATGGTAAACATACTTTTAAATGTTTCAAATTTGAAAAAATGATTATTATTAGTAAATTTTATTGGAAAGATTCACGATGAGGATTGGGATGGTCAATGAAATTGATTATCAAAAAATACCAAAAGGTTTCATTTGAGTACATTATAAGAAATTTCATTTAAGTAAGATCAAATGTGTGATATTCATGGATGTAACCATCCCATAATTATATAATTTATAAAAAAAATTAATTACATAAATTATTATGACTATATTTAGATCTTTAAAGAATTAAGACAAAAAATTAACTAATAAATCCCCTATCTATCACTACTAATGGAATTTTTTTATAAATCATTATAAACTACTTTATCTAAAATGTTTACAGAATCTCCCAAAAACTATCCAAATATTCTATTTTTTTAGACATAACATGTATACTACTTTTTTTTTCAGGACCAAGGGAAATGAATGGACAATGAAAGTGGGCTTAGAAAACTAGTAAGGGAAATAATATACCAAAATATATCATAGATTAAATAGGGGATAATAATATATATGTATTTAAATGATAACAAAATAATACCATATAAATGATCACATGATTTTAAAATAAATATAGGGAATGAAAAAACAATATAAATAATCACAATGATATAAAAATATATTTTCATAAAGATATAATTCATATTTTCAGACATCATAAACTTGACCTCATGTAGTCATTCCAATGTATGAGAAATAACTGTGTAGGCATACCTTGAATACCCAAGATTGTTTTTGCCATGAGACCTTCTAATACATTGAGGGGATATTGTGAGCTACACCAGTCACTAGTCATTTATAATGAATTATTTAGATTAAGGACATGATAAACTATAAAATATGAAACAAACATTAATTATTAATCAATAAGTATCCATTTTCTATAGAATGTATATGGATTTTTAATATTTCCTTAATTCATAACTGGAATTTCATTTATATAATGATCCCTCAAAATAACACCATCGAGACTTGTTCCTATATGATTATGTAAATACATTCCAAAAATCAATTAATGTATAGATGAATTGTTGAATTATTTTAACTCAAATGAATAAATAATAGGGTATTCATAGTGGAAATGAATTTGAAGAAAAATAATGCATATACATAGTGGGTGGTTTGGGGGGACAAAATAAGTAATGGTTTTTATATGAGATTAATTTCCCATGAGAAAATAGAATGAAAGGATTTATAAGGTAATAAATTAATAACATAAAATTTTGGTATAGTTATTTTAGAATAAATTTTAGAACTGAAGTTAAATCAAATAACTATTTTTAGAAACCATGTTTAAAAATTCCATAAAAAGAAGATGTTGTGAGCCACATTCAAAAGTAATTTTGAAAATAGAGAAGTATAAGTTTTTAAATTTTTTACATGTTGAAAGAATCATGAATAATGGATCTTTTAAAATTCAAAATGGTTATACAAAATTAATGTGTTGAGGAATATAATATATTTTATTTTTTAAAGGATGGAAAATCATTTTTTTAAATCTTCAAAATAATTTTTTTGAAAACCCACATAGTAAAAAGCATTAGATAATTTCCTTTTAAAAAAGAATACAGAGATATATAAATACCACAAGACATAAAATAAATTTTTTGATATCTAGATAAAAATATTAATATTGGTGTGAAGGTAAAATATAGGAAAAAAAGGTTTATCCTTCATTAAAGATGATGGGAATTATTCTCAATAATGAGGTAACTTTTGAGGATGATATTCATTAAGATAAAATTAACATATTATAAAAATAATTTCCCTCATAGGGGAAGAGAATGAACTATGGAATAAATTCATAAGGTGTATTAATATAATACTATAATAAAAACACCAAAAATTAAGTTATACCAACTAAAATATTTTGATGGGTAAAATATATGTTGACAAAATTGAGAAATTCCAATATATATAAAGTTTTATAGGTATTGATTTTAAACACAAATTTTTTTCCAATGTAAATTTATTTTTGTATTATTTATTTAACCACAAAAAAATATTTTACCAATTGTTAAATCAATTTATTTATCATACTAATACCAACATTTTTTATTTACACTTGAATCCATTATTAATAATAACTATTACCAAAATTTCTCTTTCCATCAACAAAAAATCTTCCAATAAACCATTCAATAATGAAAATTATTTTATCAATAGCTAATTAATAAAAATTATCACATATATATGATAATTGTTACATCAAAATTCAATATCCATTTCTTAGTATTTTATTAAAAATTACTCATTAATTGATTTTAGTTATCAAATTTTCCTAAATATAAATAATAATTATATTTTTTAATATTATTTATTTAATAAATGTTTACCAAAATTATTGTAAAAAATAATAATAAATCCATAATTTGTGCCTCCACGTAAACACCCTGACCCAAGAAGACTAGTGCAAGTGAATTAATTTATTACATTTTCTTGATTACAGTGAATCAAATCCTGATGGACATATCAATTAACGAATTTTTTAAAATCAAATTACAAACATGATACCCATATTACATTGGAGAATAGAAAATAAAACACAATACATATTAAAATGAAATGGATTGTATCCTTAAATGAATATTCATGGTTTTGTTCTTCTTAACCTGGGGAAGGAAAAAAATATGGGTGATCTGAAATGCATAGTAATGTTAAGAATATAATGGAATAAATAATGAATCACTAATCATAATAGATCTGGAAAGGTAAATAATTGAACAAACATTCCATTTAAGCACCTTGATAAGTTATAATAAATATGGAAAGGTAAATAAAACTGAATTGCACGAAATTTAACCATAAAATTGACTATGAAATGAATCTATAGATAATTTTAAATAAAAAATATCATGGATAAATAATAACATAGTTTGAATGAGGTAAATGATTAATTTTGGGATTCCATGTTCCCCAGGAAAATGTTACCTTTACCATCAAGACCTTTGACATGATGGTTTAACATATGGGGTGGAATCCCATATAATTTGGCTAATAGATTTATCTCATGAGACTACTGATACATTAAGGGGTATCTATAATGATTACCCACTAGTGAAATACCTTTCCAAATCATTTATCCTATATTGAGTAATCGATTTAATTCATGAACAATGTGAGTGATCAAATATCCTTATTGAAAAGAAGATATGGACTTATAAAAAATTCCCCAATTTATTTAATAACTGTCAAAGTAAACACCATTTGTAACTATGGTATACTATTTAGGTAATAATTATATCCATTTCATTAGAATATTTAAATTTAATTACAATGAAAATGACCATAAGGAAGTGATTTTTTGAAAAAATGGGAATCCTCAACATGGGCCATGAGTACTAATACACATTTTCCTTCCAGGTAACATTTCAGAAAAAATAGAATATAATATATTAGATCATAAAATTATAAACCTTTAATATTTTGAAATATCTAACAACTCATAACAAAAAATGAAAAAAATTGAATACCTAATCTCATAATAATAAACATGGTTTCATTGGAAATATCATTACATTAAAATCTTTCATGATGAATTTTAAATAATATGTGAATTTTCTTAACCTTATCTCCTGTGAGTTTCAAACCAACTGTACAGTAAGGGCCGCTATCATGTACTAAGTTACACTTGAGTTTGGCCCAATGCACATTTTCAAAGTTGTTACACTAGGGTACATCTAAGCTAGAACCACATCCACTTGTAGTATCGAGACCTGGATGTATTTTTAAGAATACCCACATAATATCTACCTTACCAAAATTATATGATGTTATTATATATTTATCCTCAAATTAAATACTAGGCTTATGTTCCCTAATCTAAATTTTCTAAATCTAGTTTTATGGATTTCTTCTAAACCTAATTTGATACCAACTATAATGCCCTGACCAAAGAAGCCCAAAAATGGTGCATTATTTCATTACATTGGAATTATTAGAAGGAATCAAATCTTGAAATAATGATCAGTTTAATAGTTTTGAAAAACTATATTACATAGTAATATTAAATTGTAAAATGGAACATAAAACATTATACATAATAAAATGAATTGAATTTCATCCTTGAAAACAATTCAAATACATCTTATTCAAAACCTGAGGAAGGGAAAAAATAAAGGGTTAGCTTAAATTCTCAGTAAGGGTAAGCATTTAGTAGAATAAATCATTACTCAATATGAATAATTGATATGAAAAGGTAAATATCTAAACACACCTTCCACTTAAACATCCAGATAAGGCATAAGTAATATGGAAAGGAAAAAAACGAAACAAGTTTCATTTAAATAATTAACATAGAATGAAATTCGTTCATAGATAATGTCAATAAAAAAATAACATGGACAAAAAAATGAGTCTTAATTAGGTAGATCATAATTATTAGACTCCATGTTTCCTAGGTACATGGTACCTTTATAGTCAAGACCTTTTAGAAGATGGTTAAGCATATTAGGTAGATTCCCATCAAATTTGGCCAACTCCTTTATCCCAGGAGACTACCAATGCACCAAGGGGATATTGAAAACTATTCCCACATGTGTCATAATAGTCCAAATAAATTTTAATATATCAATTAATTGTTTTAATTCATTATCAATGTAACTTATCAAATATCCATATTTAAAAAAAAGATACATATTTATCAATATTTCAAATGTTAATTGAATAAAGGTAAATGTGAACACCATATGTAAAAATGGTAAATTTTTTTTGAAATAATAATATACATTTCATGATAATTTTTAAATTTATTTACAATAAAAATGATCAAAATAAAGTGATTATATCAGGAGAATATTAATGGAAAAAAATAAAGTGATATTACTAAGGTAACTTTTACCACTTGGTAATTTTCAAGTCAAAACCCCTTTTAGGAGATAATTAAAATTAAAACCATGAATACCATGAATATAAAATGGATTAACTATATAATATATAAAAAGTTTAAGTAGATACACCACACCAAATAAGTAAGTGGTGAATATGACATTTATCACACAGGTGTAAAAAGTGAGATGAAAACCCCTTACCTTATCATTCTTTTTTGTTATGTGGTATTTAACATTATTTATAGAGGTTTATATAATGTTAATAAATTATAATATATCTATAATAATATTTATAATATCATATATGATCTTTTTATGATATCTTATTACCCGTTTGATTGTAATGCTTCATTATTTTCACAATTTCAGGCATTATTTGCCAAGTTTTTCATGTATGTAGTGACATGTTATTTGTTGTTCATGTTAATTAGATCATGATTTAATAATATCAAAAATTTATAACATGATTTAATTTTAATTCATATTCAATATATATTTATTTATTCTAATCTATAAAATATGTAGATAGGAAATAAAATTCACCGTTTATAGAGACAGTTTGTCATAATTATGCATGAACGCTACATCCATTTCATTATTGTAATTAAAAGAATAGAAATTAATATATATATATAATTATTTGAGTATTATAATTAATGTATGATAATTTTATAATTTATATCATATATTTTAATTAAAACCATCCCATGATACATTACATGTATAGCAAGAACGAATCACATCATTTTGAGGAGTGGTAGTCCACATGTCCACAAATGTTGTTATCGTATCCCCACAAAATGAAACGTGTGTAGGTAGGTGTTATATAAAAATTATATAAGTATAAATAATTTAAAAATATCATATATATCATATAAAATTGTTATTTACATCATAATTCCCTCTATGAGAGGTTATAAATGAAGAACGAACAATCATCGTTTCGCGAGGCAGTAATCCACCATACACGTGGAGAGTAAGATCATTACCCATTAGATGGAATTGTTTTATGTGTAAGTATAAAACATAACATAATAAAATATTAGTATATTGAAGACATTTTTTAATTATATAATCATTCAGTAAGTAGAATTTAAGGACTGGAGAAAGAAATAATAGTGATCGTTGAAGAATGCTACATTGTTTCCCGGTAACTCCTTTTGGTTTATTCCAATTGAAATCCTTGCTTGGATTTCTTCATTGGGTGAGGAATCTAGGTTTAAGGGAGGGATTTTTGGAGGTTATTTTGTAAGATATTGGGTGATCCAAAGGGATATATAGTTTTGAATAAGAGGTAAGCTAGAGGGAATTACTTGTAGTGGATGGGGAGTGGCATTCTTTTAAATTTTTGAAAATGGCATTCCACCTATGTTTTTTCCTTGTCACGTGGCTATAATAATAACCCAAATTAGATAAAAGATACTATATCATGGAAATATGAACATAAAATGTCTTTTATAAAACAACATAGTTCATTTTTACCCCTAATATTATGGTTTAGTACATTGTTAATCTAATTTTTCTCTTAATTTCTATAATAAAATTTAATCACTTTCAGTAATTTTATGGTAATAACTAATTTGAACATATTTGAAATCATAAATTATTCTTATTAAAAATATGGAATCCATTTTTCCAAATTTTAATAACATATTTAGTATAAATTTATTATAAATTAATCCAAAAAAAGGGACAACAATGGATGTTTTTAAAGTAAAAACGTTCAAAAGATTGCTATATTTTTATATCCAAATTTCATATATAAATTGATTCAAATGATCTATATTTTATTAATATATTTAATATTTATCTTAATAAATCATATATATAATAAAAATTATATTTTACCTTATAAATAAATTATAGGAAAAAGAACATCTGATTTAAAATTCAGTATTTTCACTATTCATCAAAAAATGAAACAAAATAGAAAAATAAAAAAAATCCACACTAAAAAAATTATTCCATTACACATTGTAAAATGATTTTTATTTTGAAATATATAATTTATAAATGTTTCTGTATTTATATTTAAAAAGGATCTCCATTAAAAGGTGGTAAAACTTCTTTTATAAAAATATTGATTTTTATGCATAATATTGGGTTTGTTATTATTTATTCTTATATAACCTTTTAGATGAATTTCAAAAATATTTGATTTAATATATAATACATATATATTACATTAATATCACTCACTAATTTTAATTAATTTAATTTATTAGGATAAAAATCTATTTGTGAGCATAAATATAGTTTTTTATAAAACCATTCCCTTCATATTCATATGGTTCTTATATTCATTTATATTTTATTTTAAAAAAATAAATTCAACCACATATATTCATAAGTTATTTTATTATATTAATAATAGTCAATATAATAGATAGGTTATATCTTATTATATTATATAATAATATCTTAGTAATAAATTTTTGTTCGGTAAAAATTGGTCTTGCATGAAACACAAACTACCAAACAAAGTCATTCATGCATGTAACACAGGATAACTAAATGTTTCATGCATTATAAGATAGATAATAGATTCATGAAAAATATTAAATATATAAAAATTTCTCAAGATTCTATATTCCTTTATATGCTTAGTGTTTCGTGTCATACAATTTATTAAATTCAATGTTCTTACTTTATAAATTTGGGGTGTTACATCCACCCCAACATTATAATCTCCAACTTATTGTGATTGGCCTTTCCTCCTACCACCTCAACTCACACCATGTTGACATGCCTAAAAACCCATTCATACTCTAGCCTCACCTCCCATCATCCAACCTCACATCCAAATTACCTATATTCTCCACAATTACTACTTCCCCATCGATATTCTATCACCACATACAAGTCCCACATCTTGAAATCCTCCACACTGAAATCACTATCTCCACACCCACTATTAGAAAATATATAATATTTTTATAATAAACACCATCCATAAGTGGAGATTCCCCATTTCACCATAGATCACTAAACTACTTCACCATTGGCTACTGCTTTATTTTTTAATCAATCACTGACTATAGTACTTGGAAATATATAGTTTGTTTTTAAAAATCTTTATATATTCATATTTTTATCATATATAATTTATAATGCTGTTTGGATTATGACTATAGTTATTAAATAATCATCAAAACTTGTAATTTATAGTAAAACTAGTAATGAATTATTTTTATTATTGTCAATCC
Organism: Viscum album; assembly: GCA_963277665.1. Taxonomy (NCBI): domain Eukaryota; kingdom Viridiplantae; phylum Streptophyta; class Magnoliopsida; order Santalales; family Viscaceae; genus Viscum; species Viscum album. Next base: position 866,149,916 of record OY728156.1, on the reverse strand, counting down.
CATAATCAAGTTGATTGATAATTAGGGGTGAAATCATTGTCTTTGATGTCATCACTCCCTTTAAATATGCACATGGTGCATGAAATGTTTTCTATAGTAGTACTAATATTAAATGTCCATGTGTGTTTTATCTTTGATTGATTCACTCTATATATTAAATAAATAATTTTGGTTTCTATATTCTAAATTATTATATGTTGTACTACTATTAAAACCCCTAAAGAGTTTAGATAGAAGTGTTTTGTTGTTATTTTGTATTATTTATAAAGAAGTAATTCTTTAATCTAATGTTTATATCAAAAAAATTGTATTATTTGACAAATTATTATTGCAATTGTTTAAATATTTCATCTATTCCAATTCACTATTATTATAGATTTATTAGATTGATTTGTAAACTTTAATTTTTTTTACTAACTTCTTAATGTTATGATAAATATATTCTATAATCTTAAAATATTATCATTTTTTATAACCATTAATTTTTAATATTGTAGATAATATACACAACATCATAAATTATTCATTTTTATGTTTTCATGTAAGAATTATTATCTAATAAATTTCATAAGTGAAAATTTTATTTACATAAAAAATATATAGAACACTAGGAATTTTTATGTTGTCTATCTACTATGAAAGTATTTATTACTGATAAAAAATAATAAATTTAATCAGTTTGTAAGAACCCGGATCTTCGTTTCAGATATGTTTTTCCTTTTCTAGTTTTTTTTGAGAAAAAGAGGAAAATCTGGAAATTTCCTAAGTACATGTCGTGTACTTTATAAGTACACGCCGTGTACTTTGATGCAACGCTAGGCTGTGTGATGGCCGTGTCCGGGCCACACACACGGTGTGTAGGGGCGTTGTGGAGGCCGCTTAAAGAAGAGTATGGAAAGGACAAGTACATGCTGTATACCCCAGAAGTACACGTTGTGTACTTTTTTTTTCATTAAACGGACTGGGGTCGCGCCTGATGGATAGAACTCGCTTCTTCTTTAGGTTCTTCATCCAAGAGAACCCGTATGACCACAGAACTTCTCCGAGACCCCGAGCCTCCATCCTTCCTCCAAATCGACTGTCGTAGATTGCATTGGAACTGCAGTGGTAAGCCCTTCCTTCTTCTATAGCTTTGTTTTCCAATTCCTCCTCTTTCTCAAGATACCGTGGGTTGAGCATTTTGTGCGTTTTTATAGATCTATGTCGTTCTAAGGAGAATAAAGACTCGTGGTTCAAGTATATCGATCTCCTAGCATCAAGGTAGGTGGTTTGTGCCTATTTATAGGAAGTCTTTAAATATTTTGTGCAATTCCACCAATTCCCTTGAACAAGGTATTGTGTGTTTCCTATTTTTTCCCTTGTTGTTTGCCTGCTTTGCTTGGTTTCTTTAGTAGAGGTCAATACTTGTGAATAGGGTAATTTTTACTGTGCTCTGGATGTTTTTCCATGCATGTTTTGCCTATTAGACATTTTTCTAGTTGCCATGACTAGTTATAGGATAGTGGAACTGTTGTACTGTTATGTTGTTGTTCCTTAGAATGATAGCCAAGTAGTTCTTGAGGTTTACTTGGGGCGATACGTACGCTATGCATGTTTGTTTTACACAGGGATGTGAGAACCTAGTGTAGTGGACTATATGGAGAATGGATGTAAGTGATTCTCCAGAGTGTCTTATTAATTCGATGCGAGACCAAAGGGGGAATTGACGATGAGTGCTTCCTCAGAGAGTCTATAGTTCCTCGACGCGGGACATAGGGGGAATGAGACGTTGATTGATTCCCCAAAGAGCCTTTAGTACGATATGAGACTATAGGGAAAATTGATGGTGAGTGCTTCCTCAGAGAGTCTATTTCTTCAGCTGAACCAGAGGGGAGAGACTGTGTGTGCCTCCCAGAGGGTTGCTAGTACTTGTAGGTTGAACTATAAGGGTTAGGCTGTGAGAACTACCCAGGGGTTACCTGTTGTTCTACTTGTTGATTGGTTGTTACTTGTGTACTTTATATGCTAGACATTGTGGATTGTAGCTACTGTGTGCTTTCCTATTTACTGATTTATGTTGTATTACTTGCCATGTATTCACTAACTGTTAGACACAGATCTTTGGGTGGTTGCCTACTGGGACCTTGTCTCACACCCTATTTGGGCCATGCTTTTGGGCCCAAACAGACTATATTGTTGTAGGTATATATAAGGGAAAGCACCCTTCTACTTGAGGTACTTGACTTGCTATGGAGATAGAGAGCATGGGACCAAGCTATGGCTTGCGATGCTGAGGAGTTTACCTATTTTCTTTTGAACTTTGGTTCATTATTGTATTCAGTATTGTAACTTGTTTGGCTGTATTACTAGACATATGTATCATGCATCATTTTATATATATGTGTGTGTGCTCTAGTTGTTTACTGTTATTTTTCCGCTATTTATCATTTACTCTTATATGGATGGTTATGGTTTCTGCTGTTGTCTATTTGCTTTTCTTCCACTGTGTACTCTGCCAATGAGGGCATAGTTTCCATACTATCACACCCAAAGCCCCCGCTGCTAGTTGGAAGCCTCTGGCATTTGGGGAAATGCGCTTGAGGCCATGTGACCAACCGGGTATGGGGCACCTCATGGTGGCTTCCAGAACCGGGATGTTAAAAAGTGGTATCAGAGGGTTTCTTTTCTCTTGATTTACTGTTTGGAGCCTTTAGCCAGGGATAGGATGGATTCGGCACTTGGTATTAAGCTGTGCTCGGGAGTATCTAACCCGTGTACAGGGAAAATCCAACCTACCTCGCTTATTAAAATTTTCCGATTTTGGTATGTTACAGTTGATCTGATTTCACCTAGAGTGATTCACGTGCTTTTTGTTGTTATTGTTGTTGATATTGTGGTTCTATTTCTGTCGCAACCCGATGAGATGAGGGCATGCCATCTCATGCATCATATGGGCACTTGTTAGAAATCACATGCCATGCATTCTTTCCATGCCATCTAGGGTGAATTATCAATTGCATGTTGTTGTGATAGATGGTGTGTAGATTATGCATGCTGTTGTGATAGATGCTTTGATAGAATCCCACCAGTTTGATAGAGAGGTTGTTTGTATTGTACCTTGCTTAAATAAACGCCAAATTTTGGTTCTTGAGGTGTTATGGGCCCTCATGAATTAGAACTTGGTGGATTATTAACTTGTTTCCCTTATATATGATATGTAGGATATGCCAAGATTTGATTCACGGGGATTATGGGCCTTCACAAATCAGAATTTGGCACCTTCATGCTTGTTTTTCAGTGTTTTCTGGGATTCAGTGCAGTTTCAGAGCTACTGCCTGGAAAAACCCAGAATACATGGCGTGTACTTTATATATACATGCCATTTAGTTTCTAAACCATGTCACTGACCGTGTGAGCAGAAACACAAATTATGAAAAATCTCTAGGAACACGCCACGTATGATAGATACACGCCATGTAGTAGTGATCCGTGTACCCGACCGTGTCACTAACAACACGGGTCGGGGAAGCTCGTGTAATACACGCCGTGTTTTTTATGAACACGCTGTGTAAACTTTTTCTAGGTACCCGGCCGTGTCACGAACAACACGGGATGATGTTTTCTCCTCCTATACACACCGTGTTTGTTCGGAACATACCGTGTAGCCTCAGCCGTGTACCCGGTCGTTTCTCTAACAAAACGGGTCGGGAAGAATCTTTAAGTACACGCCGTGTTTGTTCGGAACACACCGAGTAGCCTCATCCATGTAACTGTCCGTGTGACTAACAACACAGGTCATTGAAACCTTGTCTACTATACGCTGTGTAGTCTTAGTTTAAGAAGACCATGTGGGTTATCCATGCAAGGAGACTTGGCCAGGGGAATAGAGTTAATTACATGCCGTGTAGAGTTTATACACGACATGTAGTCATGTTTTGTAAAACTCGAGTGTTTCCTTCTCCTGTTTCCATTTTGTACTCCTTTTTTCTCCGTCCTTAATATTCCTGATCTAAGGTATGTTTTTGATATTTCAGAGCTATGCCTCCGATGCATCCTCCGGTTGTGCGTCAGTTGTAGGATAGTGATCAGACGCCAGATATGGCTGATCAAGGACTTCCTGCCAATCCTCCAGTCATGCCAGCCTTGGCACCAGATGTCATACCAGTTGCAGGCATTGATGTACATTTTAAGGAAAGCTTTATGAGGATGATGCAGACATTTCAGGGAGCACCGCCTCCTGCCATGACTATGGAAGACTTGACGTGGGTTTTCCAGCAGCATCATCCTCCTACTTTCTTAGGGGAAGGAAGACCACAGGCTGCAAAGTCATGGATGGAAGCCAGGCTGACTATCTTTGAGCATCTAGAAACGCCTCCAGAGAGGTGGGTCAAGCTTGCTATATATATTCTATGAGACTCCTACAAGAGGTGGTGAGACGTGATCTTACAGGCGGGTCATCAGCAGGTTATAGCGTGGGAGGAGTTCCAGTGCGTGTTTTCTGACTAATTCTACTCGGAGACCCTGAGGACCAATTGAGCCCAAAAGTTCATGAGTCTAGAGTAGGGTAATCTTTCTGTTATGGAGTATTCCTCTCGTTTCACCGAGCTGCAGCATTTCACACCCCTCTGGGGTGGAGATGAGATGTTCTTCGCAAGGAAGTTTGAGGATGGTCTCAGGTGGGAGATCTGTTTGCAGGTGAATATCTTTCAGTTGACTTCCATCAATTCCATCATCAACCATGCACTGATTACGGAGTGCAATCTGAGAGACTCCGGAGCTGCGAGCCAGGGCGGTTCTGCTTCCAGATCTATAATTCCTCCAGTTGACAGTAGGAAGCACCGTAGGGAGTCTACTCGCGGTGATCCAAGGAGGCGGATGGGATGTTCAGGCGAGTCGAGCAGGACTCAAGCATCATGGGATAGGAAGGGTCACGACCCAGATTTATAGTCTTTATATAAATGATCAGTGGACTTCACATTTGGACTTTCCTCCAGTGGTGGATCGTTTCAGAGATTTATTTCCATAGGATTTTTCAGGTTTTCCTCCAGAGCGTGAGGTAGAATTCTCTATTGAACTCGTTCTAGGAGCGACACCAGTGTCCATTCCTCCCTATAGGATGGATACAATTGAGTTGAAGGAGATCAATAAGTAGTTGGAGGAGTTGCAGGAAAAGGGTTTCATCTGACCTGGTATGTCTCCTTGGGGTTCGCCTGTCCTGTTTGCGAAGAAGGCAGATGGTACCCTTAGGCTCTGTGTTGATTGTCAGAAGCTGAACCAATTGACGGTCAAGAACCGATATCCCTTGCTGAGGATTGATGATCTTTTCGATAAGCTTCGAGGAGCCCTTGTGTTCTAAAAGATCGATTTGAGGTCCTGTTATCATCAGTTGCGCGTTAGCCCATCAGATATACCTCTGACAGCCTTTAGGAGTAGGTATGGTCTCTACGAGTATACAGTTATGCCGTTCGGTCTCACGAATGCGCCAACAGTTTTCATGGAACTGATGAACTGAGTGTTCCATCCTTACTTGGATTCCTTCTTCGTGGTCTTCGTGGACGATATCTTGGTGTACTCTCACACTCGACTCGACCATGCTACCCATATTTAGATCGTCTTGAGTACACTGAGAGAGCATCGGCTTTATGATAAACTCTCGAAGTGCCACTTTTGGATAGATCAGATTCAGTCACGTCATCTCAGAGGCAGGAGTATCTATGGACCTAGAAAAAGTGAGAGCTATAGTTTCCTGGGAGCAGCCGAAGAATGTTTTTGAGGTACAAAGTTTTGTAGGGATGGATAGATACTACAGACGCTTCATTCAAGACTTTTCATGCCTAACAGTACCATTGAAAGGTCTGACCAAGAAGGGGGAGAAGTTCTTATGGTCAGATTCTTGTGAGTCATCCTTTCAGGAGCTGAAGGGAAGGTTGACGTCAGCACCGATACTAGTCTTGCTAGAGCGAGGAAAGATCTATACTGTTTATTGTGATGCTTCAAGTATCGGGCTGGGAGCTGTGCTTATGCAGGGAGATGGAGTCATTGCGTATGTGTCTCAGCAGTTGAGGCCACATGAGAGGAACTACCCGACGTACGATCTATAGTTGGTAGCTATTGTTCATGCCTTGCACTTTTGGAGACATTACCTTCTGGGAGAGAACTTTGTGGTTTTCACCGAATACAAGAGTCTCAATTACATCTTCACTCAGCGTGATCTGAATCTGAGATAGCGCAGGTGGTTCGAGTATCTTCAGTATTTTGATTCTGATCTTGCCTATACGTCGGGAAAGGGAAACGCAGTGGCAGATGTGTTGAGCAGGAGAACTTAGATTCAGGTAGTTCAAGAGGCCAGCAGTGAGTGACAGCTTATGACTTTGTTCTCTGAGATGCATCGGGAGGTGAACGATAGATAGGGATAGACTTACCTATCTTCTGCAGTTGTTACCTCTACACTTCTTGATCAGGTACGGATGAGGAAGCTCTCAGACTCAGAAGGATTAGTCCCACGGGAGAGTCTATCAGGAGAGGACCCTCTTCCTGGATGGACAATGGGCGAGGATGAGATCTTGCATTTCCAGGGACATTTATGGGTGCCAGCAGACATACGTGAGGAGATGATGTGGGATTTTCATTCCTCTGTTTGGGTAGTTCATCCCGGCGTCACCAAGATGTATAGAGATCTTCATCACTAGTACTGGTGGCCAGGTATGAATAGAGATGTTGCTGGCCTTGTCTTGAGGTGTTCTACTTGTCAGAAGGTGAATGCGGAGCATCAATGACCAGAAGGACTTTTATAGTAGTTACCCATTCTAGAGTGGAAGTGGAACGATGTCGTGATGGACTTCGTGACCAGATTTCTGAGGTCTCCTCAGGGGAACAATGCTGTTTGGGTTGTTGTTGACAGGCTTATGAAGGTTGCTCACTTCTTACCAATCAAGGATACCTTCAGTGTTGATGATCTGGGATGACTATGCATCCGATAGATTGTACACTTGCATGGAGTTCCACACTCCATTGTTTCAAACAGGGATGCACGCTTTACTTCTCAGTTCTGGAAGGGGATTCAAAGGGCATTGGGTACACAGGTACTTTTGAGTACAACACACCATCCCCAGACAGATGTCTAGTCCAAGCGTATGATCCAGGTGCTTGAGGATATGCTCTGAGCTTGCATTCTAGACTTTGTTGATTCTTGGGAGAAGCATATCCATCTTGAGGAGTTCGCCAACAACAACAGTTTTCAGGTGACTATTCAGATGGAACCTTACGAGGCTTTGTACGGTAGGCCATGCCGATTACCTTTATGCTGGCTAGAGGTAGGAGAGGATACTTTTCTGGGACCTCATCTTGTTCAGGAGACCTCAGAGTAGATATAATTGATTCAAAAGAGTATGGCTATAGCACAGTCTCGACAAAAGTATTATGCTAATCAGCGGAGGTGACCTCTGGTGTTCGAGGTTAGGGATCAGGTTTTCTTGCGTGTTGCACCGAGGTTGGGAAAAAGAGGATTCAGATACAGGGTAAGCTTTCATCATGTTACGTCGGCCTATTTTAGGTATTGGAGAGAGTTGGGCCGGTTGCCTATCAGTTGCAGTTACCACAGAGGTACCAAGCCATGCATGATGCCTTCCACGTCTCTCAGCTTCGACGTTACTTTTTAGACCCGTCTCATGTCTTTCAGCCCGAGGAGGTTGAGATCGAAGCGGATGCATCGTTTGAGGAGCATCCTATCCGGATTGTCGATCGCAGTACGAAGGTTCTCCGTGGGCGGTATGTTCCTCTAGTACGAGTTCTATGGCAGCACAGGCGAGTACAAGATGAGACCTGGGAGAGGGAGGCCGATGTACAATCGTAGTGGCCAGAGATTTTTGGGGTTTCTTCTTCTACTCCTCAATAGGGAAATTCGGGGATAAATTTATTTAAGGGGGGAAGTTTGTAAGAACCTGTATCTTCATTTCAGGTATTTTTTTATTTTTCTGGTTGTTTTTTAGAAAAAGAGGAAAATATGGAAATTTCCTAAGTACACGCCGTGTACTTTATAAGTACACACCCTTTACTTTGATGCAGCACCCGGCCGTGTGCTGTCCGTGTCTAGGCCACACACACGGTGTGTAGGGGCGATGAAGAGGCCACTTAATTCGGAGTACGGAAAGGCCAAGTACACGCCGTGTACCCCAGAAGTACACGCCATGTACTTTTTTTTCATTAAACGGACCGGGGTCGCGCCTGATGAACAGAACTCACTTCTTCTTCAGGTTCTTCATCCGAGAGAACCCGTACGACCGCATAACTTCTCTGAGCCCCCGAGCCTCCGTCCTTTCTCTGAATCGACCGACGTCTATTGCGTTGGAACCATAGCAGTAAGACCTTCCTTCTCCTAGAGCTTTTTTTCCAATTCCTCCTCTTTCTCAAGATATATTGGGTTGATCATTTTGTACGTTTTAGTATATCTACGCCATTCTAAGGAGAATCAAGCCTCTTGGTTCAAGTATATCGATCTTCTAGCTTCAAGGTAGGTGGTTTGTTCTTTTCTATAGGAAGTATTTGAATATTTTGTGCAATTCCACCAATTCCCTTGAACGGGGTATTGTGTGTTTCTTATTTTTTCCATTGTTGTTTTCCTACTTTGCTTGATTGCTTGAGTAGAGGTCAATGCTTGTGAATAGGGTAATTTTTACTGTGCTTTGGATGTTTTTCCATGTATGTTTTTCCTGTTAGGCATTTTGCTTGTTGCTATGTCTATTTGTAGGATAGTGGAAATGTTGTAGTGTTATGTTGTTGTGCCTTAGAATGATAGCCAAGTAGTTCATGAGGTTTACTTGGGGCGATACGCGTGCTATGCATGTTTTTTTTACACAGGGTTGTGAGAACCTAGTGTAGTGGACCATAGGGGGAATGGACGTAAGGGCTTCTCCAGAGTGTCTTATTAATTCAATGCGAGACCAAAGGGGGAATTGATGATGAATTCTTCCTCAGAGAGTCTGTAGTTCCTCGACGTAGGCCACAGGGGGAATGATACATTGAGTGCTTCCCCAAAGATCCTTTAGTATGATACGAGACTATAGGGGGAATTGACGGTGAGTGATTCCTCAGAGAGTCTATTTCTTTAGCTGAACCAGAGGGGCGAGACTGTGTGTGCCTCACAGAGGGTTTCTAGTACTTGTAGGTTAAACCATAAGTGTTAAGCTGTGAGAACTACCCAGGGGGTTACCTATTGTTCTAGTTGTTGATTGGTTGTTACTTGTGTACTTTATATGATAGACACTGTGGATTGTAGCTGTTGTGTGCTTTCCTGTTTGCTGCTTTCGGTTCTATTACTTGCCATGTATTCACTGACTGTTAGGCACATATCTTTGTGTGGTTTCCTACTCGGAACTTGTCTCACAACCTGTTTGGGCCATGATTTTAGGCCCCAAAAGACTATATTTTTGTAGGTATAGATAAGGGAAAACACCCTTCTACTTCAGGTACTTGACTTGCTATAGAGCTAGAGAGCATGGGACAAAGCTATGGCTTGTGATGCTGAGGAGTTTACCTGTTTTATTTTGCACTATAGTTTAGTATTGTATTCCGCATTGCGAGTTTTTTGGATGCTTTCCTAGATATATATATCATGCATCATTTTATATATATGTGTGTGTGCTCTAGTTTTTTACTGTTAGTTTTCCTCTGTTTATCATTTACACTTGTATGGATGGTTACCGTTTCTACTATCATCTATTTGCTTTTCCTCTGCTGTGTACTCTGCCAATGAGGGAATAGTTTCCCCACTATCACACCAAAGGCTGTCGCTGCTAGTCGGAAGCCTCTGGCATTTGGGGAAATGCGCTTGAGGCCATGTGACCAACCGGGTACGGGGTGCCTCTGGGTGGATTCCAAAAACGGGACGTTACACACTTGATTCCCATTATATTTATAACAACTTCAAATATCCACTATTTATTGTTGATATTTTAGATAAATGTTAAATTCAATCCATGCACCCTATTAAACATAATTTTTGTATAATATGTTATTTAGAAGCCAATTATAGGTGCATTATCTAGTTTAGGGCTTGTGATTTCAAATATTCAAGAACTACATTAGTAAGGTTATGGGTTTTAGTTTTTATATCATATCTCTAGGTTGAAAAAAATATAGTTATTTAAATATAGAAGAATGAAAATACAAGTAGAAATATTTTAGTATTTCAAAAAATTAAAAAAATCATTAAGATTCTAGAAAAAAATTCTTGAACTAGATTTAGGAATTTCATCTCTTTGAAAATTTCTCAAAGTATGGAAAATTCTTAAAACATATTTATATTTTTGAAATTTTTGTTTTGAATAAAACAAAATAAAAAAATCCTTAAACACAATTTCATTGGGTCCCCTACATGTATCAAAAATAAAAAATTATCTCTATTGGAAACCATATTTTCATTGGATCCATTTAGAATGAGATCAAATTCTGTGATTTCACTGTATTTATTATCCATAGATAATGACATTCATAAGCATAAATCAATACAATGTAACACATGGAATTTTGAAAGTATGATCATTGTATTTAATATCATGTATGAAATGAAAAACCAAGAATGAAAAGGAATATATCATACTGATAAATTATGTTATATTTAATATTTCAAATAAATCCATTAGATGCCTTATAATGCCTGCAACATAGAGTTAGCATCCGTTATATGCATGAACAACTTTGTCAGGTAGTTTGTGTTACTTCTTATACTATGTTTTACCAAAAAAATATATTATTAATAAATAATAAGATACAAAATAGCTGTTAAATTAATGGTTAAGAATATTATTAACTAACTTAGGAAAATATATTATTTAATACATTGGGTACAAATTAATTACAAATGAATATATAAACCAATTGAATATAAAGGGAATGTTAAAAAACTATTTCTATGATCACAATGCCATTTTATCTTAATAAATTAAATTATTTACAATTAGTGATTTATATTAATTTAATATATTTATTATATATTCAATCATATATTTTTAACATTCATCCAATTTATTTGATATGAATTAGTGATGAATAAACCTAATATTACGCATAAAAACCAATATTTTCATAAAAGTTGTTTTACCACCTTTTAATGGAAAACCTATTTATAATATAAATATTTGATCTTTTATATGTAAAGATATACTTAATTTTTAATGTCATAATTAAAAAATTATATTGGGGTTTATTTTTGGCATTTTTCTATGAAGATTCATTTTTTGATGAATAGAGAAAATACTGAATTTTAATTTTGTACTAATTTTTGTCTAAGTTATTTAAAAGAATAAATTATATTTTTATTAGTATAAAAGTTTATTTTTATAATTTATAAATATATTAATATAATTTAAAACATTTTAATACATTTCACTTTTAAATTGGATATAAAAACTTAGAAATCTTTTGAACATTTTTACTTTAAAAACCAGTATGGTCATCCCATTTGTGGGATTAATTTTAAATTTATTATTTTCACTTATTTGGTTTTAGTTTGAAAAAATGGATTAAAAATTAGTAATAATAATAATTTATAATTTATAATAAGGTGAAATTAGGTTTTTACCAAAAATATCATTGCAAGTGATGAAAATTAAATAAAGAAATTAAGAGAAAAGTTAGCATAATAAGGGACAAAACCTTAATCTTAAGGGATAAAATGACCTATAAAATTTTCCAAAATCCATTTTATGTTCATATATCAGACCTATCTTTTATTTTATTGATTTTTTTATTATTGGAGACACCTGATATGGGGAAAAAGTGTGTGGAATTTCCTTTTCAAAAATTATAAGAATGCCACTTATCCTCCACTCTAAAAATGTACCAACAACCCCCAATTATTCACATCTCCCCATCCATTTTTCTCACCTGAAAGCTGGTAAAATAATATATCAAAATCCCTTCCCAAAACATAGAGGCTTGACCTTCGGAATAAAGGAAACCAAGGATGTCTTTTGGTTTAAACAAAAAGGAGTTACCCTAAAATGAGGTAAGTGTCTTCAACGATCACTTTCATTTTATTTAATTATCCATCACTATAAACTATACATATTCAATGTTTATATAAAATCAAAATTATCCACAATATATTGATATATCTTTATTCTAAGTGATACCCCTACACTTACCCACACTTCCATCTAATTTTTAACTAAGTGTTCGTGTGTACGGTGGACTACAACCTCACGAAACTATGATTGTATATTCTTTTTTTACCACCGATCATGGTGGGAATTATGATGAAAATACATATTTTATTTGTTATAAATTATATTTATAATTTTTTATACTTATTTAATTATTATATAATAGAAATATTTATGTATTTCATTTTGTGGGGATACGATAACATTATTTGTGGATTGAGGACTACCGCCTCTACAATGTGATGTGATTCATTGATGCTATATATAAAATGTATTAGAGAATGGTTTTAATTAACATATGTGATATATATTATACAATAATCTTACTGTAAATATAATAAACATATTAATATTTATCATTTACATTTCATTATTTTAAATATGATAAGAAAATGGAAGTAGTGTTCATACGAACGTACAGTTTACTATCTCGGTGAAAGGTTCATTTCATTTCCTATCTCCAAATTTTTTGGATTATTATAAATAAATAAATAATGAAAATATATTATAATTAAATCAGTTTTTAAAATCTAGAGATATTTACGTTGTGATCTATGTAATAGGAACAACAAATAACAAGTCTCAATATTCTAGAAAAGCAAGGAAAATAACACTTGAAATAGTGAAAATAATGAAATATTACTATCAAAAAAATAATAAGATATCATAAGAAGATCATATATGATATTATAAATAAGAATATGTTTCTTTTATAAGTTATTAAATTTTTTTAAAACACTATACATGATACTAAATTCCACATAGAAACAAATAAAGGATACGGTAAGGGGTTTTCATCTAACTTTTTATACCTGTGAGATAAAGGGAATATTCAACACAAGCTTATTTTTTGTGGTTTATATAATTACAATTTTGATATATTATTTCATTAATATTTTATCATCATATTATATAGGGTTTTAATTTTAATTATCTCATCCTAGTAGGTTTTACTTGAAAATTACAAAGTGGTAAAAGCTGTATTTATAATATCTCATTCTTTTGGGAAGGTTATGTTATCATGAAACAATCAATTCCTTATGATAATTTTTATTATACATAAATTTTCACATTATCATGAAATGTATATTATTATTTTCTGAAATGTTTCTGATTTTTACATATATTGTTCACTTTGATAGTTATTCAATTAAATAGAGAATTATTGAAAAAATACATCTTTTATTCAATACATATATTTGATAAGGAATATTTTTCTTGAATTAAATTGATAAATTGATATATGATGAATGATTTGGAAAAGTACGACATGGGTGTTCCAAATTATAGATATTCCCTTGAATAATTGGTAGTTTCATTAGATGAATCAGTAGGAAAAATTGGATCGACATATAATTGATACGATAAGCTTTCTTGTGATAGGTATTAACAGTGAAGGTACCATGTACCTAGGAAACATGGTGTCCAATAATTAATAATTTCCAAAATTCATGCTCAATAATTATTTATCCATGATATTTTTTCTATTAGATTATATATGTATTCATTTCATTTTCATTTTATTGATTAAATAGAATGTGTTTCATTTTTATTTACCTTTCTATATTGATAATGCCTTATCCAGTTGTTTTAAGGGAAATTATGTTCATTTATTTACCATTATGTAGCTATTATGATTATGTATTCATGATTTATTCTATTTTATTCATACCCTTACTGAGCATTTTAGCACACCCTTATTTTTTCCTTTACCAAGGATATGTAGAAGAAATATTTGAATAATATTTTAGGAATGGATTTCATTTAATTTTAGTATGTATCATGTTTTATTTTTTTATTTTTCAATGTAATATGTGTATCATATATGTGTTATGTTTTTCTATAACTAATAAACCGATCAGTACACCTAGATTTGATTCATTATTAGCATGCTGAGTTAATAAATTAATGAACTATCTCTGATCTTTTGTGGCCGGGGCATTACAGTTTGTATCAAAATAGTTTTAACATCAACCTTGGAAACTCTATTTAGAAAACATAGATTATGAAATGTAAACCTATGATAAAATTTGAGGATATTTGTTTTTAGGAGTGAGTATCTTAAGGGGGGGGGGTGAATTGAGTACCTAACAATTTTTTTTATCTAAAATGTATTATTTCAAAGTCCCCCAATTATTTAAATATAACACATATTATCAAAATTTGTAGTATGATATAGATCTTAATCATTAAAAAGATTACCTAAATATTAATTAGGTATTGAATTAATAATATATAATATTATTTTTTCATTTTAAATCAATTTACTTGATAAAAATACTATATGAACACAAATATAGATAAATTATTGAAGTAAATATATTTTTTACATTTAAAACAATTTTAAATTTTAAAGTGGAAATAAAATAAAATAAAATTTAAGTAGACAATTGAAAGACTGAATAAAAGATGTTCAGTATCAAGTATAGATATAGTCCTCTCCACTTTGTGATCAAACACCATCAATTGGTTTATATAAAATAAACCAGATGATCCAAAACTTGGATTGAATTTTAAAGTCATTTACCACTATCCAGGTCATTAATGACCTCTTCTATAATTAAAGATGGGTGAATAATATAAAAGACACATAAGGAACTCTACCACTACTATCAATGGTAGAATAAAAGATAAAATTTATTTGAGAAGATATCAAGTATCTTTTAGTTTAGCATAGGAGAAAGTGTGTGTGATAAAACAGAGTATTATCACATACTTTGTGTAAATGAAATTAAGATAAACAAAATAGAACAATCTAAAAGTGTAGAGTTTAGAAATTATAAATATATTTAAATGAATCTTTTGAATCTTTATTTAATTATGTTGTGAGTATTGAGTCATTTTCTTTTGGAAACATCAGGAAAATAGAGTGTCTTAGACTTTAGTTATTGACTAGAGGAAAGAACTGTATGTGATGGTGTAGTTTTTCTTTCTAGTCAAGTGTTTGTAATAGGTTATATTTTTTTATTTTCAATTAGGGTCATCTCAATGTGTGTTCATAATGTTCAATATCTCATCTTTCTTTTGGTCCACTTAACCACTATTTAATCTCCATTTCTTTTTTTCCCATGAGGGAGTATTCTTTCCTTTTTATCAGTAGTAGCAGGAATATTCGGATCAATTGATTCCTCATACTACATGTTAAATCACTCTCTTCAATGATTTCTATTGAGAATTTAATAAAAAATAAATAAAATGGTAATTTTAATTAAATTAAATAAATATAGACATTAACATAATGTAATTTAAAAGGATAAATTAAGTAAACAGTGGAAGTGTCTTATACTAGAGGTGACACAAGTTCTGATGGTGTCTCGCTCTGGCGGTTTTTTGTTCTGGCAGCATTCCATAGACGGTGTCTCATAAATTTCAAAATATAAAATATTCTGATAGTATCTCAAATATTAGTGTATGTTCTAGTGGTGTGTAGTCTAATGGTGTCTTATACTTGACCGAAATTCTATTTTTGTGGCATGACTTTGGTTGTGCCTCCTCTAGATATATCTCGTACATAGTAAAATTTTCATCCTTACGACATTCCATCCTAATTGCATAAAATACTGATAGTATCTTATACTTTACCATTTCTTCACTATGTTGGTTTTTCATTTGATGGTGTTTAATATGATGGTGTCTCCAACTGTTAATTTTTCATTCCAGCATTACAATATTCTAACAATGAGATATCGTGGTGGGGTGACATATAACATTTTCTCATCCTCAACGGTGACTCATACCTTGAATTTTATTTAACCTATCTAAAAATACATATTACTTATTGTGAAATGAGAATTCATTAATATAATTAGAATCATGATTTTTTGATCATTAAAACTAGGAGATCAAAATATCACCCATTTTGATTATCACAATTCATGGAATCAAAATTATTACAAATGTTTAAACATAATATACACAGTAAGATCAAAATATAAACCAAGAAATATCATTCACAGTATGTGTAGATATTATTAAATAAAAATATGAAAATAGTATATATCAAAGGTAAGTAACATGAATCAATGATAGAAATATTGAAAACATATAGTATCAAAGGTAACAAAGAAACTACAATGTAATAAATCTTAAATTCCATAAGGTTTTTAAATATTCCATAATAATTCTACCTATTTTGTGATTTTAAAAAATATAGATATTAGAAGAATAAATATAGTAAAAGGATAAAAAATAAACATAAATAATAGAATAGTTGTAAGAAAAGGCATTCAAATTGATTATAAAAAAGTTATTAAAAATCAAGTCCCATCAAAGACATATATGTTTTTTTTAAAATTAAAGGGGATAAGGATTCAAAGATGAGTCCATTTGTTCTTTTCCTTTACCCTTTTCCTTTTCTTGTACCTTGTCTAAGGCAACAGGATCATCTGGAGGTAGAATATATAGAACACCAGATGAGAGTCCATCTATAATCCGAGGATGATCTTCCACAATAAAAACTAGTTGGAGGTGTTTCAATGATTGAGCAGGAGACATTAAAAATGGTTGAAACATTGTAGGTAACAGGGAAAGATTATCCTTGATAACTCTTAGTCTGAGGGAAAACTGATGAATAATAGGAACTTCTTCCTATGAAACACCTACATGGCCATGAACATGAATAAAACGTATTAAGAGATTTATAAAATCTATGAATATCTTTTCACCTCTTTCCATTTCACTAAAGAAATTAGCATTCTCATCTATAAAATCATTCAACTCTAGAGTCATATCCCTGAGCTATCTTACTTGTTCTTTGAAATATTGAGTTACATGATTCACCATCAAATTTTCAACCAAGAATACAAAATTTTCATCCATTTTATACATAGTATAAATCCTGGATAGGTAAAACTTGTTGAAATTAGTAATATTTTCTCTATTAGCTTTCATGTCATGTGAATAATTGGTAATCCAAATTATAACATGATAATAATTATACCAAATTCTTCTCAAGGTATCTTGGGGAAGATCACTGACACTTCCAGAAGCACTGGATGAAGTAGCTCTCAGCCCATCTTTGACAACTAATCATATCTGATTAACATCCATTGTTTGAGAAGAAGAAGTATAAGTATATGAATATGTATCCTTAATAATTTTAAGTATGGATTCTAGAGATCAATAAAGGTTGACTTAAATTACTCTATCATAGACTTAAAATAATTCAACTCACTTTTAATTCTATTTTTATGAATGTCAACTTGTCGAATGTGATGCAACATCATTGGATCGTTAAGTTGAATAACCATCTAGAAAATGTATCTTGTATCTTTCTCACAAAAGAAATTCTATTAAGTAGGTTGATTAATTAATTTTACAGAAATATCAGACATCAAATACTTACAAAAACCATCCAATTAATCTTTAGTTACTACATAAACTTGAACAAAAGAAGGTGATAGAGTAGGTTCAGGTGTAGGAGTTATAATAGATGTAATATTTTCTAACAGATCATAAAAATCAAACTGAGCTATCAAAGATCCCTTAGGATCTCTTTCATCATGAATCTTAGGTCCACCATTATTTGATGGACTCCTTTAAACACTAAAATACATTCCTAATTATTATTCCATAGGATTAAACCATTTATCTAGAAATAAAACTGAGGTAGATGTAGTAGAATGAGGTACCACACCAACCAGAATAATAAAAACACCAAGATTTCTCCATCCATCTAACCTTTGTGTAGCTGAGTTGTGTTCAATACTAGTAGAATTATCGTTTTATTTTTATTAAAAAAATGTTCCACTAACTACTGAGCATCATCCTTTTGGACATTAATAGTATATTCTAATTCCATACACCTATCAACTTAAGGCTCATAAGAATCCAAAACATCAACCATAACATCACTTCCTTTCTCAGAAAAAGGTATATAAACTTTTACTTGCTCAGCCAGATGCTCTTCAACAGTTTTAATAACACCCATATTCTCATCTATAGGAGAATCATAAATTTCTTGACCAGTGGAAATAGAGCTGGACTCAAATCCATCAACTACCATGCCTTCATAAAAGGTCCCCACATATGATAATTTCTGTAACAGCCCGAGATTTTATGAAAAATATTCTTTTTAATTTTATTAATGTCTTGTGTTATACGCTACACCAAAAGGAGATTTCACAATACACATCTCTGACCTGGCTTGAATTATACGCAATCGCGACCTTCCACGATAGCGTGTGTTGTACGCAACACCGAGTTTCGCTAAACAACGATATGCTATTAAGATATTATTAAAACTAGCTGTTATGAATAGTAATAACAACTTTTTGAAATTTTGTAAATTTTATTTTTCAAAATGGAATTCATTTTTGGATTCGGAGTATCGAATTTAGCCTAAGGTGAAATTTTGGTACTTTTCGGATAACTTTCATATTCTGATGAATAGTGAAAATTACTAAATTATAATTAAAAACAACTTTTTTAATCGAAATAATTAATAGTGATAAATTATTAATTTGAGTGGTTTTAAAGTATATTTAGAATATATTTTTACAATTTAATACAATGTTGGTCATTGGATGTAATTTCACATTTAAACCAGACATAATCAAGTGTCAATCTTTTGATAGATATTGTTTCTTAAAAACACGCTATTTGTTTTAACAGCGGGATTTAATTATAAAATTAATTAATGAAAATTCTATGATATTAATTTGGTAAAATAGACTTCATTTTTGAATTCAGAATATGAAATATAGCTTAGGATGAAATTTTGGCATTGTTCTGAAAAACATCAATTTTTGATGAATAGTGAAACTACTAAGTGGTAGTTAAAAAAACTGAATTTTTCATAAAACTTAATTTTGCCGCTTCTGTGAATGGAATTTCGAAAATCCGAGAGACACGGTTAATATCAAGGACTAAAATGTGGTTCAATGAGATGAAAATAATTTTTTTGGTGAATAGTAACTTTTTACTTTTTTTACCGCGGTTAATAGTAAATAGGGTAACTAAGGGTAAATATGATATTACTATTACCCTAACACATGTCCTAATTCTATTGGACAAGTGTAATTCGACCAAAAACAAACTTAGGAATAAAATATGACCATTTAGGCCCACTTGGATTAGATTAGGACATTTATTATTAATTTATTTAAAGAAAGGTTAAAATAGTTAAAATCAAAGTTTAATAAGTAAATCATTTTTCATATGGGGTTATACATAAGATAAATTCGATTGTAAATATTCATTAGAAAGCTAAAAGGATTTCCTATATGATGGTATTTTATTTGTAATTTTTAGACATAAAATAATTTAATTTATTTATGACACAACGATGATGCAGTAATTATCTTATTAATGAAATATTGACATAATTGATGTTATAAACACCAAAATAAATGTAATTTGAGATTTTTTTATGCATTCCACTAATTTTCTAGGTTACTATGATATATTAATGTTGCTTTAATCAACTTGGTTCGAACATTTAATTCTGTTATGACTTTCACAAAAATCATATATCAAATAGTGTCAAAATTGACACAAAATAGTTTTTAAATCAAATATTATATTATTAATTGTTATTGTATTCCTAAAAATCTAAGGTTTGGCCAAATGACTTAGATAAGGATATATATATTAATAATAAACAATTTGGGGTTCGTTTGGCATGTTATAGTAAGTGTATTAACCATATAGTGAAAGAAAACAAAAAGACATGGTAAAAGTTAAATTATTTAACCTAGAGTTAAATCTAATTGATAAGGTTAAAATAATATCCTAAACTTGTCTAAATTCTATTGGTTGATAGGATTTCGACCCCTCCCCACTTTAGCTTCGAAATAAGACCCTTTGGAACCATTATAAACCGATTTTGACTTTAATATAAAATAATATTTTGAGATATTCCTAAGGTGCCCCTCTCCTCCCCTATAAAAGGACACCTCCTCCCCCTCCTCCTCACACCAATTTGAGCACTCAAGCTCGGCCAAACCCTGCCAAAATTCCTTCTCCACTTCCCTAGCAACATCCTAGAGGTTCTGTTCTTCCTCAAAGACCAATTCTAGTGCCCTAAGAGGAGGTCTCAAAGAGGCACTTCAAAGAAGAGGTAATTACCGTTACCAATTCTTTCATCTTTATTTCTTCTTCCACTTCTTCTTCTTAGGTTGTTTCATTATGAAGTAATAACATCAGTATCACTCATATACTGATATGTTATTATAAGTATGAAACAACCCTATTTCACCATCTATCCATCCTACGGAAAAAGAAATCATCGCGCGTGCGTACGTACGAAATACCGTCTCCACGCCGTGGTGTAATCTATTTTCCACCACCACCTTACATGGATGGGTATAATGGTGTAAAGAATAACTATACATAGTTATTACAACATCATATTGATTCTGATATATTGTATAATCCACTCCAATTCAATTCAATATTTATAGAAATGATATCATCGCTCGTGCGTACGTACGGACTACCGTCTCCACGACGCGATGAGATTCATTCTCCATGTTAACCATTTAAGAATGATTATAATGTATATATAAGAAATAATAATGAAATATGTGACATTATAAAGCTACTGGATTTATTTATATATATACATATGTATGTCATCTACTTACTTCCATTTCAAGACAATAAGGAAAGAAAAACAACGTTCATGCGTACGTAAGGACTACCGTCTCCATGAACGGTGTTTTTCATTTTATTTATCTATCTATTATATATATATATACTGAATATATATGATATATAAATCATATTTTATATTCTGGAAGTAAGTAAATCATGATATAAGTAATAATGATGTCAAGAACAACAAGTCAAAACACCTACGATAAATTAAAAGATTTTACCCAAAACGCTTCTTTAACATGGAATTTACAAAAGAACAGGTAATATAATGTCATAAGTGAACAATATATGATATCATAACAATGAATATGATTCTGTAATAAGTCAATGACATTATTTAAATCATTATACAGGAGGTTCGGACACATACGAAGCAAATTGGACCTAAGGTAAGAGAAAATATCACAATCTCATTTTTATCCGAGATTGTTTTTACTTTGGCATTTACTGGGGTGTATTTTATCATCCACATCCATGTTCCATAAATATGTAATATTGTTTCCATCCACTTACAATTTTTTTTAAATCCATTTTTACCCTTCGGTGAGTTTTTAGTAAAAGAAATGAAAGGAATCTTTTGTCGTTTTTTGTACGAGGTACTTTTTGACTTTTCCGACAAAAGTACGAAGAATGTTTTTTTTAACTTATACGGCACGAACGGATTTCTACTGTTTTATAAAGCCTTATTTTCATGAAGCTTCCTCTAAAATATTTCATGACTATTTTCAATAAAATCTCTTTCTTTTAAAATTGCATGATGTTTTGTGAAAAGAAATTGATTTTGAAGAAGAAAGGATATTTTCCTCAAGAATTCAATTCAAGTGTTTTATCAAAATTATTTTCCATCTAAGATAATAAAGGGTTCTGTTTCTATCCATATTTTTACATTGATTTGACTATGTTGTGATGGAATTATGTTTATGAATTCCTTTATCTTATATGAATTGATTTATGATGTCATGATGTTTCAAGAATCCCATTTTTGTTACATGTGTTATGCGATGATGTATGTTTTATGATTATGTGGCACACATAAGAAAGGATTCATTATAAGATGGGTGGGACCTATATCTCCCTCCAATGCATTGGGTAATGATTTTATATCTCATGAGATAGACATGGCTGGAACGGAAGGTTATTTCGGTTCAGTGATACAGGACTGAAACGAGGAGTGAACTCGGTTCAGAAAGGGACTTTGTCCACTAAGATAGTCTTGGCAATGAGTCATGACTAACAAGAAATGATTTTCTATGATTATTTGTGCATGCCACAAAGTTTCAAGTTTCATGTTATGATTATGGGGATCTCATTTTCACTTCTATGATTTATCCCATGTTATGATATTATGAGCTCTTTTGCAGGTTAAGATTTCCAAAAGCTATGTTCTTATGTATATGATGTGATTGATATTTCTTTTGTTTACCCTTACTGAGCATTTGAGCTCACCCTTTTATGTTTTCTTTTCCCCAGGATATAAATAAAGGTTTTTAGGTAAAAAAAGGGAAGATCTTTATGGGAGATATTGAAGATCTTTCACCACGATTAGAAGATTATGTTCCGAGTTTCCAAAGACACTAAACTATTACGATCCTTGTGTGTGTGTTTTTGTTATGTACCAAGTATTCCGCAAAAGTAATGTAATGTCCATGTACGATAAGCTTCGGGTCTCTACAGTTGGTATCAGAGGAAAGGTTTAGTCAACCTTTGGAAACTAGGATGCGAAAACGTTAGTGTGATCCCTAGAGATATTTCTAAGGTATGTCTAGGGATGTCCCTAGGGATAAGTATACGTATAGGTTATAGTAATATAATTACGCTAACGATCATAGAATTAAACCTAAGATGTTGGATATTGAAGGTACTCCCCCTTTATTATGTTGTTTTCCCTAGCATGATTTTTGCCTCTCACACTATTCTTTTTGGGTTTTAGAAAATGGCTGGAAACAAGATGATTCACGATAATGGAGGATATGATGGACAATGGAATGATATTCTTCATAATGAAATGGGATTTGGAAGTCCAAACATAATTATTATGCCGAATCAGCAATCTCATAATATGATCAATAAAGTAAAATTTGGTAAGTTTCCTGACTCGTCTAATAAGAGAAAGATGGAGTTTCATGATGATCATAGAGGAAAGAAAGTTCAATTTCCCCTATGTAATTCATGTGGGAAGAGGCATCAAGGAGAATGTTTCAAAGGAACTGGAAGATGCTTTGGGTGTGGAAAAGAAGGACACAAAGCAAGTAAGTGCAAAGGAAAAGGTTCAGTTAACACCATGGATGAGGATAATGGTATTGCTACGACATCAAAAATGGTTAAGTGTTTTAAATGTGGAATGTATGGGCATTATGCAAACCAATGTCCTAAGGGAAAGACTCATGAAGAGAATCAGTATGGCCATATGGGTAGTATTTATGTGGATGATGATGAAGAGACTACAAATGATATGTGAGATGAAAGAATTGTTGAATCTCAGTTAATGGTTTAAGAATGTAGTAGAATGATTACATGTTTATCATGTGTAATGTTGTATAAGTAATCTCATGGTACTATGGAATAAAGAGACATGTAAGGATTGTTACATTGTTGTCTGATTAATGTTACCAGTAACCATGAAAGGTTATTCAGATACTTTTGGAAGGTAGATGATAAGTGCATAATGAAAGGATAAGAAGATAATGAGATGTTTGATTCATGAGCTCATGATTGATATAAGGACTAAGTGATATCATGGTTTGAGTATAAATAATTTTGAGGATTTTGGTATGTGTAAAGTGTTAACTTTTAACTGCATTCATGTTTTCACTAAGGTTCAATGGGTATTCAAGAGTATACATGATTAAGGACTTTAAATGTTTGGAATGTGACCAACAAAACATATCTTATGATATATGGGGATCAACGATGATATTAAATCTCTGGTAATTGTTTTCACTATGTTATGAGAGTGGACTGCAGTATTATGTATAAGCCTAAAGATTAGACTGGATTATGTTGGACATAAGTTAGTATTGTTTAAGGATAGAAGATTTTCGATATTATTGATGGGATGTTATAGTAACGTAGTTTTAGAAAAAGGACAACCTGCAGGACGGGCGACAGCCCATCGCTTCGGACAAGGCTGTAGGAATCGAACCCACAACCGAAGTGCGACTGGCCTTTATCGCCTACCACTGACCTACAGGAAGTCCCTGTTTAGTAGAAACTAGTGTTATTATATTAAGCAGTATGATATATGAAGTATAAGCCCATTTTAGGAACCATATATGATTAATCCCACTATAGATCGACTTATGTATATAAATTTTTCTAACCTTTTGAGACAGATGGAATGACCCGTCATTCTATCACATGATCTGCTAACACTTCACGAATAACAAATTCAACTTCATTTATTTAAGAGATGAAGTGGAAATTGTTAAAGGCACGAACAACAGTGAGATTGTACCAAAATAAAGTAAGTATTTATTCTAATTCAAATTATTTAACTTTAGGGAAATGATCTTGAAAAGAAAAAATGTTGTCCTAGTTCTCTTATACCTGATGAATCAGATGGTACCTTAGATCGTCACAAATTTATGGATTTGTGATTACTGGCTTTTCCATAGCCATGTTCTCTACCACTCTCCATCAGAACATGATGGTTAGATTTCTCTTCCATATCCATATTTTCACCTATGTGGAAACCCAGTGATTAGTTTATTTGGGTAATCGTTACATTTCATACTTTAGTTTTTAAAGCCATGTTTTGGTATTCCTTTTTACGATGTGGGTTTCTATTAAAGAAACTTTCGAATAGTAAACCATTTATAACCCCGACGAATTTCGAGGGCGAAATTCATTTTAAGGGGGGTAGAATGTAACAGCCCGAGATTTTATGAAAAATATTCTTTTTAATTTTATTAATGTCTTGTGTTATACGCTACACCAAAAGGAGATTTCACAATACACATCTCTGACCTGGCTTGAATTATACGCAATCGCGACCTTCCACGATAGCGTGTGTTGTACGCAACACCGAGTTTCGCTAAACAACGATATGCTATTAAGAGTTATTAAAACTAGCCGTTATGAATAGTAATAACAACTTTTTGAAATTTTGTAAATTTTATTTTTCAAAATGGAATTCATTTTTGGATTCGGAGTATCGAATTTAGCCTAAGGTGAAATTTTGGTACTTTTCGGATAACTTTCATATTCTGATGAATAGTGAAAATTACTAAATTATAATTAAAAACAACTTTTTTAATCGAAATAATTAATAGTGATAAATTATTAATTTGAGTGGTTTTAAAGTATATTTAGAATATATTTTTACAATTTAATACAATGTTGGTCATTGGATGTAATTTCACATTTAAACCAGACATAATCAAGTGTCAATCTTTTGATAGATATTGTTTCTTAAAAACACGCTATTTGTTTTAACAGCGGGATTTAATTATAAAATTAATTAATGAAAATTCTATGATATTAATTTGGTAAAATAGACTTCATTTTTGAATTCGGAATATGAAATATAGCTTAGGATGAAATTTTGGCATTGTTCTGAAAAACATCAATTTTTGATGAATAGTGAAACTACTAAGTGGTAGTTAAAAAAACTGAATTTTTCATAAAACTTAATTTTGCCGCTTCTGTGAATGGAATTTCGAAAATCCGAGAGACACGGTTAATATCAAGGACTAAAATGTGGTTCAATGAGATGAAAATAATTTTTTGGTGAATAGTAACTTTTATTTTTTTTACCGCGGTTAATAGTAAATAGGGTAACTAAGGGTAAATATGATATTACTATTACCCTAACACATGTCCTAATTCTATTGGACAAGTGTAATTCGACCAAAAACAAACTTAGGAATAAAATATGACCATTTAGGCCCACTTGGATTAGATTAGGACATTTATTATTAATTTATTTAAAGAAAGGTTAAAATAGTTAAAATCAAAGTTTAATAAGTAAATCATTTTTCATATGGGGTTATACATAAGATAAATTCGATTGTAAATATTAATTAGAAAGATAAAAGGATTTCCTATATGATGGTATTTTATTTGTAATTTTTAGACATAAAATAATTTAATTTATTTATGACACAACGATGATGCAATAATTATCTTATTAATGAAATATTGACATAATTGATGTTATAAACACCAAAATAAATGTAATTTGAGATTTTTTTATGCATTCCACTAATTTTCTAGGTTACTATGATATATTAATGTTGCTTTAATCAACTTGGTTCGAACATTTAATTCTGTTATGACTTTCACAAAAATCATATATCAAATAGTGTCAAAATTGACACAAAATAGTTTTTAAATCAAATATTATATTATTAATTGTTATTGTATTCCTAAAAATCTAAGGTTCGGCCAAATGACTTAGATAAGGATATATATATTAATAATAAACAATTTGGGGTTCGTTTGGCATGTTATAGTAAGTGTATTAACCATATAGTGAAAGAAAACAAAAAGACATGGTAAAAGTTAAATTATTTAACCTAGAGTTAAATCTAATTGATAAGGTTAAAATAATATCCTAAACTTGTCTAAATTCTATTGGTTGATAGGATTTCGAGCCCTCCCCACTTTAGCTTCTAAATAAGACCCTTTGGAACCATTATAAACCGATTTTGACTTTAATATAAAATAATATTTTGAGATATTCCTAAGGTGCCCCTCTCCTCCCCTATAAAAGGACACCTCCTCCCCCTCCTCCTCACACCAATTTGAGCACTCAAGCTCGGCCAACCCCTGCCAAAATTCCTTCTCCACTTCCCTAGCAACATCCTAGAGGTTCTGTTCTTCCTCAAAGACCAATTCTAGTGCCCTAAGAGGAGGTCTCAAAGAGGCACTTCAAAGAAGAGGTAATTACCGTTACCAATTCTTTCATCTTTATTTCTTCTTCCACTTCTTCTTCTTAGGTTGTTTCATTATGAAGTAATAACATCAGTATCACTCATATACTGATATGTTATTATAAGTATGAAACAACCCTATTTCACCATCTATCCATCCTACGGAAAAAGAAATCATCGCGCGTGCGTACGTACGGAATACCGTCTCCACGCCGTGGTGTAATCTATTTTCCACCACCACCTTACATGGATGGGTATAATGGTGTAAAGAATAACTATACATAGTTATTACAACATCATATTGATTCTGATATATTGTATAATCCACTCCAATTCAATTCAATATTTATAGAAATGATATCATCGCTCGTGCGTACGTACGGACTACCGTCTCCACGACGCGATGAGATTCATTCTCCATGTTAACCATTTAAGAATGATTATAATGTATATATAAGAAATAATAATGAAATATGTGACATTATAAAGCTACTGGATTTATGTATATATATACATATGTATGTCATCTACTTACTTCCATTTCAAGACAATAAGGAAAGAAAAACAGCGTTCATGCGTACGTACGGACTACCGTCTCCATGAACGGTGTTTTTCATTTTATTTATCTATCTATTATATATATATATACTGAATATATATGATATATAAATCATATTTTATATTCTGGAAGTAAGTAAATCATGATATAAGTAATAATGATGTCAAGAACAACAAGTCAAAACACCTACGATAAATGAAAAGATTTTACCCAAAACGCTTCTTTAACATGGAATTTACAAAAGAACAGGTAATATAATGTCATAAGTGAACAATATATGATATCATAACAATGAATATGATTCTGTAATAAGTCAATGACATTATTTAAATCATTATACAGGAGGTTCGGACACATACGAAGCAAATTGGACCTAAGGTAAGGGAAAATATCACAATCTCATTTTTATTCGAGATTGTTTTTACTTTGGCATTTACTGGGGTGTATTTTATCATCCACATCCATGTTCCATAAATATGTAATATTGTTTCCATCCACTTACAATTTTTTTTAAATCCATTTTTACCCTTCGGTGAGTTTTTAGTAAAAGAAATGAAAGGAATCTTTTGTCGTTTTTTGTACGAGGTACTTTTTGACTTTTCCGACAAAAGTACGAAGAATGTTTTTTTTAACTTATACGGCACGAACGGATTTCTACTGTTTTATAAAGCCTTATTTTCATGAAGCTTCCTCTAAAAGATTTCATGACTATTTTCAATAAAATCTCTTTCTTTTAAAATTGCATGATGTTTTGTGAAAAGAAATTGATTTTGAAGAAGAAAGGATATTTTCCTCAAGAATTCAATTCAAGTGTTTTATCAAAATTATTTTCCATCTAAGATAATAAAGGGTTCTGTTTCTATCCATATTTTTACATTGATTTGACTATGTTGTGATGGAATTATGTTTATGAATTCCTTTATCTTATATGAATTGATTTATGATGTCATGATGTTTCAAGAATCCCATTTTTGTTACATGTGTTATGCGATGATGTATGTTTTATGATTATGTGGCACACATAAGAAAGGATTCATTATAAGATGGGTGGGACCTATATATCCCTCCAATGCATTGGGTAATGATTTTATATCTCACGAGATAGACATGGCTGGAACGGAAGGTTATTTCGGTTCAGTGATACAGGACTGAAACGAGGAGTGAACTCGGTTCAAAAAGGGACTTTGTCCACTAAGATAGTCTTGGCAATGAGTCATGACTAACAAGAAATGATTTTCTATGATTATGTGTGCATGCCACAAAGTTTCAAGTTTCATGTTATGATTATGAGGATCTCATTTTCACTTCTATGATTTATCCCATGTTATGATATTATGAGCTCTTTTGCAGGTTAAGATTTCCAAAAGCTATGTTCTTATGTATATGATGTGATTGATATTTCTTTTGTTTACCCTTACTGAGCATTTGAGCTCACCCTTTTATGTTTTCTTTTCCCCAGGATATAAAGAAAGGTTTTTAGGTAAAAAAAGGGAAGATCTTTATGGGAGATATTGAAGATCTTTCACCACGATTAGAAGATTATGTTCCGAGTTTCCAAAGACACTAAACTATTACGATCCTTGTGTGTGTGTTTTTGTTATGTACCAAGTATTCCGCAAAAGTAATGTAATGTCCATGTACGATAAGCTTCGGGTCTCTACAATTTCTTCCCCTTAATAAGTGCTTCATAAAGATCTTGAGGTATTTCCACTTCATTTCTTTTGATTTAACCACTTTCACCATTAGGATTATAGTCATCATCATCACCAACTTCACTTCAATTTACAAATTCATTTCCAGTATCTGCATCTATTTCATATCCATTAAAACTTTTACCATTTTCTTCATACTCTTATTAGTTACCATTCTCATATTCATCACCAGTTTTTGAACTGCTTTAGAACTAATCCTGTCCGGAGACTTCCATTTTCCCCTTTTCAATTTTAACAATCTTTTTTATTTTTGACAGACTCATCAGTGGGAAAAGTGCACTGAATATAGTGGGATAAGTTTTGGGAGGCTTGTCTGGATCACTACCTACCTCAACAAAAGGTTCTATTTCTTCTTCTTCGAAAATCGATTCTTCTTTATCATCATTAGAGTATTCAACTATTTCTTCAGGATCCAATCCGGGATTAACTTCATCCATATGTCTAGTAGGATGATAATCTAAATTAAACTCAACATATGGTTTATCACTATCACCGACCAACTATATTTTCTAGGTGATCCATCTAATATTCATCCTTGAACAAGTAGAACATGAAATACAGAAACCTCCATAGTTTACAACTGAATATTCATCCTAAGAAATGTAAAGACCTAGAAATTTCAAGGAAGTTTTTTTTCTTAATTCTTTGTAATTTTACGAGTCCACAATTTCTGACGGCACCTGATTCCGAGGCCTGGTGGGCTCGGAATCAATTTCTAAAGTTTTGTTCGGGTACGTTCAGTGAACATATGAGCGAGATTTTCTATCCTTTGAACCGATGTTCAGAATTGAAATCTGAGGGCACCGATGAACTCGCAGCACCGATATTCTCCTAAGGAGACCGTTACCGTAGTTGCATTTTATCGGGAGGAGAAGTTAATTTTTGTGGTTTGTTGTTAAAAATAAATAAAAATATGAGTTAGATATTTTTATTTGGTGGGCGGTTATAATCTCCAAAAGGGAGTTGTAGGTGGGGACCACACTCCACATAACCACCCATGAGAGGATTTAGTGTGGTAGGGTCCACACAAACCCAAACCCTTTCACCTCCTCTCAACTCCCTTAAACTCCCCATTAACTCCCCCTCTTTAATTGTGACTTTCCACCTCCTTCTCACTCCCATAAATTTTTTCCAACACATTTCAATTAATTAATGGAAATCTTCAATTAATTAATTAAAATGTTTGAATTTTAAAATTCTTGTATGAATAAAATAATATCCTTAGCTATTATTTTCGGTTGGCACTCATTGTGTTGGGAGAACCTTGGGAAAGATCTGGAGAAATAGAAGAATAGTGTTATCCTCTCAATGAAGAACACCGCCCTTCCAAAAAAGAATCGCCGAAGAACGATGATCATCTTCTTCGATCTTCAGCCAAGCCAAAGGAGAAGGAGCCACCCGCAAGGAACACCGACAATGCCCCATCCTCGACTCCTTCTTCCCCGACGTCAACAAGTTGACGCCGACACCCCACGACTTTGACTACGAACGAACCTTAATTTGAGGTAGGGTGTTTGTATAATTTATTTTGAGTAAATTATACCTTTGTTCTTGTTGAATTCAAGTGATTGTCTATGGAAATTTGATACTGCCTAACACGAAGGGCGCTGGCCGAATGAACACGGCCTGACGACCCTCCGTAGTTTATTTTTTATTTGCGATGGAGACCATGTTGGACGAGTTGGCGATGATTGGGGGCGGTGACGACCGAAGGCGGTGGTGGCAATGACAGCCGCGCGCCAGCCCGAAGAGGACCGTGACACCGAGTGCCACACGGAGAGGGAAAGACCACGACCCGCAACCGCAGGCCGCTTGACCGAAGAAGAACCGTACGGCTAAAGCCGACCGGACCGAAGAAACCACGATGCCATGAGGGCGCCGCATTGCGGAGGACCACGGCCCGCATTTCGTGGGCCGCTCGACGGATGAACCGACCGGCAGGCGGCCGACCGGGCTAGGAAGACCCCGCGATGCCAGGATGACGCCGCGCTGGGGGAACAGCGACCCGCCCGTGCGGGCCGCTTGTGCCAGGAAGACCAGATGGCTTCAGCCGGCCGGACAAGAGGGCGGTGCTGCTTGGCACTGCCGTTTCGGAAAACCGGGGGCCACGCCCTCCGGTCTGCTTGGCCAGCTGGCCGAGCCGTGTCTAGTCGGGCCGAGCCATGCTAGCCGGGCCGGGCCGCACTAACCAGGTTGAGCCGCGCCAGCTGGGCCGGGCCGTGCCAGCCGAGCCAGGCCGCGCCCCACTGGGCCTGGCCGTGCCCTACTGGGCCGGGCCGTGCCCCATCGGACCGGGCCAACCCCTTAGCCAGGTCGGACCCGCCAACCCAATGGGCTTGATGGGTCGGGCCTGTTACGCTTAAATGCGAACAACATCACGACCGTGCATCCGATCGACGCACCGTCTGCGACACTGGGACCCTTGTGACAAGGTGGTCCTTTTGAGATACTCTAAGTGAGTTTTGGACGACTTTGGAAAACAGCCGGGTTTGGAATGAGCATATTTCCAACCGGGCCCCTGGAACGAAAATGCTAATAACTCTCAGACCGGGCATCCGATTGACGCGCCATCTGTCGCGTTGGGTTCTATATGATGAGATGGAATTTCGGGATACATCAACTCAGGACTTTGTGATAGTTGATGTATATTCCCCTTTTCTCGAGGAGTATACCCTCCCGGATTTGAGCATGCAGTGTGCGGGAACCCTAGAGCTGGCTGCGAAAACAACGAGACTGGACTGAATACTCCGTGGGTTCGACAACAACAACTGCTGTACTGGAATCCTCTGTGGGTTCAGCAGCGACGAAAACTGTACTGGAATCCTCCGTGGGTTCGGCAGCGACGACAACTGTACTGGAATACTCCGTGGGTTCGGCAGCGATGACAACTGTACTGGAATCCTTCATGGGTTCGACAACGATGACTACTGTACTTGTATCCTAAGTGGGTCTGGCAGTTTGACTTCTATACTAGTATCCTGAGTGGGTCCGACAGAGTAGCTAGTCTAGTATCCTACGTGGGTCCGATAGCTTAGTTGGTCTAGTATCCTACGTGGGTCCGACAACTTAGATGAATCCGTGACTACATCTGATCATCTCTATCGCTATACAAAAGATGAATACCTGTGTGAGATGAGTCTTGAATTTCAATCATTATCATCGATGTGATTGACTTGCTTTCCTGTGTGGACTATGTTGTGCTTGGGATTGAGAGTTGGAGTCGAACTATGATTGATAACTTAGGTATATGTATGGGCATATACCTAAGTAGAGTTGGTTGATAATTCGTGATTGTATATTTCTTCTGTGGTTTATCCTTCGTGGATTCTGGGAGACCTTCAGGGGTCTCAGGGTCCCTACTGAGTATCATATACTCACCCCTGCATGGGCTATGCCCACACTAAATTATTTTGGATGCAGACGACGGACAACACTGATCGAGGAGGAGACTTGTGAAGCTGGACAATACTTGGAGGTGGACCCCCTGGCAAGACGTACATGGAGCGGACTGACGGACCTGGGGTGCTGAGGAGGCCATCTGTACCCACCCTTTAGGTGGGATTCTAGGAGGATAACTCAGTGGTTGCTGTTTTATTTTACTGTAGTTGTACTAGCTTTACAGTTGTACTGTATTTACTGTTGGGCTTGTATTTCCAGCTCATTTTCCTTTCAACACTTACTTTTATATTTAGTATTACTTAGTGCTTACTTCTGTTGTCTACTCTATTGTTTTTGTTTACTTTTATAAAGGCAATGCCTTCCCTTTTTATCGGGATTTACACCTTTGGTGCTAGTCGCCAGCCCCTGTCCTATGGAAGGCGGGCTTGGGGTAGTCACGACATGGGCCCCGAGGATGGGTCGTGATAAGAAACTAGGCCCTTGGCCTTTAACATATTATAAATGAATATAGGGTAGGTCAATTAATTGGATATGGATAAAGGATTGATCCTCTTACACATATTCACCATGATATATATACATAGAATTTTCTTATGACCTTAATTCATAATATATAGAAGGTAAACATCTTAGTAACATAGATTTCAGAAATCACCCTTTTTGGGGCATATCATGTGCTAAAAAAACATAAAGAGAAATATACATTCCCTATCCAACTATGAGGTAAGAGGTATTCAGGTCATGATATATCCTATCAGCACAACAAGAGAATCGTCATATATAAACAAGTCACTAGATTCTGGAATGCTAACTTACTAGTCATCATAAATTCCATCATGAGGTACACCTAGAATTAATCCTATTTCATTGATGAAAAACCAATAATGTTCCCTTTGGCATGTCTTTTCATCCAATCATCACCATATTTATCAAGTGAAATTCATAAATGCTGTTAAAACTCATAAACATTCTTTGGAGTAAAAATGACTTTTGTTTGAAAACAACCATCCAATAATCCTCAGTTCTGGAGTACTCTATGTACTAGAGACATTCTAGGAAAAAACCACTTCAATTCGACTTTCTTTTCAACAATAAAAAAAGATGGAAATATCCATATTAACATGTTCAATTGGAGAAGGTACACTTAATTATTTCTCCTTCTTCTTAGAATATCTTAACATAGAAGTTAAACTCTTAGAGGATGTTTCATTCTTGACATTCATACCATTCCAAAAATCAGTATAGAGGGTAAGGGAAATGGTTTGAAATATGAGAGGTCACACTAGGATCGGGATAGAAAGGATACTAGATCAATGTATATTGGTAATAGAAATAATGATATTTTTATTTCATTATGGAATTTAGGTATTCCAAAATAAAATTAATTATTGAAATCGAAATAAAAATCCATGGAATAACATGTATCGAGTTACAATAAAAAACATAAACCAAAAAATAAACATGTTATTCAAAATATAGTGAAATATATTTTTTGAAAAGGATTGA
Organism: Viscum album; assembly: GCA_963277665.1. NCBI lineage: Eukaryota > Viridiplantae > Streptophyta > Magnoliopsida > Santalales > Viscaceae > Viscum > Viscum album. Next base: position 866,116,129 of record OY728156.1, on the reverse strand, counting down.
AAATCAATGGCATGAAAATCCAATGATGTGATAAACCCAATGGTGCGTCACCACAATGGCGTGTCACCACAAAAATATGTCATATAAAATGGTATGTCATATACAAAATTATGTCAACCATAATGGTATGTCATACACAATAGTATGTCAACTAAAATGGTATGTCACTGAAAATTAAAATTAACCAAAATTATTCATTCAAAATTCATGTTTGATATAATTCATTCTCTAAAAATTCATAGTCTTAAGGAACATATCAGCTAATTGATGTTTGGCGCCAATAAACTCAAGAGTGATATCACCCTTTTGAAAATTACCTCCCAAAAAGTGTTTTTTTATAACATTAAGATTTCTACTAGATTTTGAAATAGGATATTCGAGATAATTATTGCACTTATATTGTCATAGTTTATGGGGATGTTTTGGAATGGATATCCATAGTCTAGTAGAGTGTTTTTAATCTATAATTTTTTTTATAGTAATATCGAGGGGTATGTATTCATTTTTAGCAGTGGAAAATGATACAAAATTTTGTTTCTACATACAAAATGAATCTAGAGACTCTTCCTAAAAATGATATGTTCTAAAGGTTCTTTTTTAATCTAACTTGAATCCAACAAAATCCGCATCAAAATAAATAAGTAAATCAAAATCCTTACCTTTAAGATAAAACAATCCTAAATTGGAATTATACTTTAGGCATTTGAAAATTATTTTAACAGCAACATGGTATGACTCTTTTAGTTTTTCAAGAAAATGAGCACACATACAAACACTAAACATTATATCAGGACCAATAACAGTTAAGTAGAGAAGACTTCCAATCATACATTTGTAACTAGTTTGATCAACTGGTTTCCCAGTTTTATCAATATCAAATTTATATATGGTACTCATAGGATTATCACTACTTTTAATGATATCCATGTTAAAATGTTTTAGATGCTATTTTTTATATTTACATTGATTTAAAATAATTCCTTCTTTGTTTTGAATGTTTTGAAATCCATGAAATTATTTTATCTCACCCATTTAACACATTTCAAATTCATTTTGTGTCAATTTAGAAAAATTAGTACATAATAAAATTTTTAATGATCTAAAAATAATATCATCAATATATATTTGAACCACTAACATGTTTTTGGAAATTTATTTTATGAAATAGGAAGGATAATATATCAGTTTTGAAAATCATTTTGAATTTAGAAAATTGTTGAGCCTATCATTCTATTCTCAAGGAGATTATTACAAACCATAAAAATATTTATTGATTTTGAAAACTTTATTTGGAAAATGATTATTTTGAATACCAGGGGTTGTTCCACAAAGAAATCCTTAATTATAAAACCATTTATGAATGAAATCTTGACACCATTTTGATAAAACATGAAATATAGATGAGTTTCATAATAAAGCATGATTCTTATAGACTCAAGTAGTTCAATAGGTTCAAAGGTTTCCTCATAGTATATCCCTTATTCAGGACTAAAAACTTGTGCAAAGAGTCTATCCTCATTTCTAACTATTGTGTATGACTCATCAACATTGTTTTTAAACACCCATTTTCTGCCAATATTCAAGGAATCATTGACTCTATATATATTTTACGATAATTATTCTCTTTCAAACTGATTTAATTCTTCTTCCATAGATATTACCAAGAACCATTAATTAATTGATTCATTGATGTTCTTAGGTTCAATATGAGAAAATATTTCTTTATGTTCAACTAGATTTTGAACAGAAGCTCTAGTCATTGAACCTCTATATTAGTCTCCTATAATATAATTTAATAGATGGTTCTTAAGAGTTAAAATACCTATAAAAAAATAAGGTCTAGATACATATAAATTATTTTTTTTAGGATCTCGATTTTCAAGAAGTTTTTTCGAACTGGATGATTTATCTAACTATTTAATAGTGGAATCAAAAGGTTTAGAATTTAAGGTTAGAGTCGAAAAATAATCTTCATGGTATTTTAGGGAGGTATAAGGCTCATGTGGATCAATCTCATCAAATTTTACATGAGATGATTCTTCCAGAAAAATTTCTTGTTATTGAAATTGCTAAAGGCTTTACTAGAGATTTAATAATTAAGAAAAATCCCTTTATCACTTTTGGAGGCAAACATGTCAAAATTAACATTATTGTGAATAATAAAGGCTTTTCATCCAAAAACACTAATTTAATTAACCTTAGGTTTCCTATTGTTTCAAATCTTATTAAGGTAATTCTTATGGATAGGTTTGGTCAAGACTCTATTGATAATATAGCAGGTTGTATTGATAGCGTATTTCAAAAAAATATAGGTAGAACATACTCTTTTGATACAGAATGTGATATCTCATTTAGAGTTTCATTTATTCTTTCTACAACCCTATTTTGATGGGGGTCCTAGGAGAAGAATAGTTATTATCATAGCCTTTTTTGGGGAAAATAATTCAAAATATTTATTCCCAAACTCACAACCATAGTTACCTTTTATGCTCTAAATCCTTAGTTCACTAGGATTGTCTACTGACTTAGAATAACTGGTAAAATAAGAGAAAGATTCAATTTTGTGAGATAAAAATTATACAAAAGTATACCTAGAGAAATAATTTACAATTACTAAAACATTGTACTTCCCATTTAATCTAGGAATAATATAATGTCCAAACACATCCATTTGAACCAACTCGATTGGTTGAGAAGTTGATACATCTTTATTTAATTTAAAATAAAATTTGTGTTGTTTCTCTTTTTGAAATGAGTTATAGAAATTATCAGTTGGGAATCCAATTTTAGTTAGATCCCTAACAAAAAATTTCCTAGTTAGCTTCCTAAGTGAATTAATTTTGCAATTTACTAGTCTATTATTCCAAATAAAATACTCCTTATGAATGTCTATTAAGCATGAAACATTTTGAGAAACCAATCAGTTTAATCAATAACATAAACATTATCAATTTTCAAAGTAGTAAAATTTAAAACATTTTTTGAATCTTAAAAATATCAATAAATTTCACAAATTTGACATTGAAACTATCATCACACTATTGTGAACTGATAATAAGATTATACTTTAAACCATCAACATATAAAACACTATAAATTAAAAATTAATTTTTGTTATGATCTGTCCTGGGCTGATGATCTTTCCTTTTTTATTTTAACAAAAGGTGACATGGACACTATCAACATTGATAATACTCTGTAAGAATGTATAATCTCTTATCATATTAATTTAAAAACAACTTTTTATGTACCATAGACTTCTACTGGAGGTCTCAAAGCATTTTTCCTATAACACAGATTTTAAATAGGAAGTGATTTTGGTACCCAAATATGTTTGGGTCTTGAAATATTGGTAATAAAATCTTGTGTAACCAAAATTTTATTAATGGATTTCCAATAAGAAGATGGAAGACCTCTAGAAAAGACTCTATTATATACTTTAGAAAAAAAGATCATAGAAGAACTCTCTGGTTTTGATTTGAGAACAAACATACTCTTATATATTCTGTTCTTTCTAGGTTATATCCAATTCATGTAATATATTTTTGGGCAACAATTTTCCCAAAATTTTTGTAAGTTTCTCTCTATCATTTTTAAAATTTCCTAATTCTCTATTCAATTTCTCATTTGAAAATTTATTTTCGGTATTATCTTTGAGGAGTTGAGAATTTTTTTCCTTTTATACAGACTGTCCAGATTTTCTATTTTTAGATAGTGGATACTATCTTTTAAGAATTTTATACTAAATATTTAATTAATTAAAGTTATCCTCACAAATATTATAGTATTAAAATAATTATTCATTTTATATATTATCATCATCATGTTGTTCATTATAAGATTTATTAAACTCTTGAAAAGAAAAAATATTATAAATAGTAGGTAAAATAGATAAATCACTATCTTTATTCATGAAACACCTATTTTCTATGCCTGGAATTTCTTCAGGTGAAGAATTTGAATCAATAGAGCTATCTTTATATTCACTTCATGTTGATTTCGTAGCCTTTTTTTATATTCAATACTTATACACATATTTTATTTTATAATGTAAATTTGGATAGTCTGATCTTATATGTCCTTTCTAATTACATTCAGAGTGGACAAAATCTTTTGAATCATCATTTTTCTTCCACTCTTTCATCCAATTTCTTATGTTGTCATAATTTTTATAGAGTTTTATTTTTTTAAAAAAATTCCTATAGAAAATATTAAATCATATGGGTAGGTGAGCCATATCACCATCACTATCTGAAAAGGATTCTGCATCACTTGAATCTATAACATAGAATTTTTCCTTTACCTTTTACTTATCTTTCTATATAGATGAAGTAGTCTCAATGGATACTGATCTTTTTTAGGATCTTAATCTTCTTCATGATTTACGTTTAATTCCTCTTCATACATCATGAGTTTACCAATAAAATTATTTACAAAAAGATTGATTATTTCTCATGATTCTATGATTGAAATTGATGTGACTCTCTATATTTCTAGTAGTAATCTTAGTAGTATCAAAATATGGTCTTTGTTTGATACAATGTTTTCATGTGAACTCATTGTTTTTAAAATCTCCTTAAACCTGAGGTACATATCTGAAATTGGTTCATTAATATTCATCTTAAAATCATCATATTTAATAGTATAAGTATTAAGAATTATCTCTTTAACATTAGAATCCACCTCATGGAAAATTAACAGTGTCCCAAATCGCATAAACAATTTTACATGATGAAATCATATTGAACTCTTCATCACCATGAGCACAGTATTAGGAATTCATATCTTTACAATTATTATTGTAAGATTTCTTTTTTTCATCGTCTGAATCATTCCTTTTAGTAGTAAGTATAACTATTTATCTTCTTTTTTAGAAAAAATTTTAAATACCATTCTTTCTATAAGAATTTTACTTTTAAAAATATATTGTGCATAATTTGTTCCACTAAAAAAGGGAAGTATGCTGGTAGCAGAACTTTCTTTTTGATTATCCATTTTAAATAACTAAATTTATAAATAATATAAATTTTAGATATTTAATGTAAAAATAAAATCATACTTAAAAAATATTTGAAAATTTTAATATCAATGAAGGAAATTATTTTATATAAAATTTTGGTTAGAGTGAGTATCTCTTGAGGGGGTGAATTTAGAAACAAATAAATTTTTTTTTCTAAAATTCATTATTTTGAAATCCCCATAATTCTTAAAAACATACCAGTTTATCAAATTATGTAGTATAATATAGATAATAGTCCTTTTAAATACTTCATTAAATATTGATTAGCTCTCGGAAGAATAATATACAATATTAATGGATCTTTTGAAATTAGTTTACTTGATTAAAATACTATATTAACACAAATTAAAATAAACTATCAAAGTATATATTTTGTTTAAAGTAAATAAAATTATGTTTCAAATCGAAACTAATGTATAAAAAAATTAAATAACACAATGGAAATATTAAATAAAATAGGTTCAGTATAAAGTAGAGACTTAGTCCTATCCACTTGGTGATCACCCACCACCAAGAAGTTTGTATAAAATAAACTAGATTACCCAAAACCTAGAATGGGTTTTACAATAGTTTAAAACTATCCAGGTTATAGATGTCCTCTTCCATAGTCATACATGGAAGTAAAAATATAAAGTCCCTACAATGACCTCTACCACTATTATCAATGGGATAATAAATGATAAACTAGATTTTAGAATATATCAAGTATCTTCTAGTTCAACACAGGAGGCATTGTACATGTGATAAAATAGAGTATGAAATCATAATATATATAAATGAAATAAAGATAAACAAAAAATAAAAATCTAAACATTTAGTGTTGAAGTGCTCAGTTTTTCCCAATGAAGCTTTTGACTCTTGATTTTATTCCACAGTGAAGCTTGAGTAGGGTTCTCTAGAAAATATCGGGAAAATAATGTGTCACATACTCTTATTCTTTGACTAGAGGAATGCACATGATGTTATGATGTAGTTCATCTTCCTAGTCAAGTGTTTATAATATGTGATATTTTCTTATTTTCAATCAGGTTCAAGTCTATGTATATTCAGAAAGCTTGATCACTTATCTTGCTACTGGTCCACCTCAACCACTATTGAATCTCTTTTTCATGTTTTTTCATGAGGGAGTATTCTTTCCTTTTTTCAGCAGCAACAAGAATATCAAGATTAGTTTCTTCTTCATACTGAACATTTTAGTACTCTCTTCAATTATTTCTGTTGATTATTTAAGATATAATCATTAAAATTGTGATTGGTATTATATTCTATAAATATAGTCATTCTAATAATGTAATTATAAAAGATTAGTTATGAAAATGGTGGAGGTTTCTAATATTGACGGTGACTCAAGGTCTAACAGTGTCTCGCTCTAGCAGTATGTTGCTCTAGTGGCATGAAACATGCATTATATTAGAAATTTACAAATTTACACTATGCTAGAAGTATCCCAACTAGTGGTGTCTGGTATAGAAGTGTGGGGAATAAGGGTGTCTTAGACTTATCTGAAATTATGTTTTTGCTGTATGACATTAGAAGTGTCTCATCTGGAGGTATCTCGTTCTTAGCTAAATTCTCATCCTTGAATAATTCCATCCTAATGGTATCTTATACATTACCATTTTCTCATTCTAGCGGTATGTCTTCTAATGGTTTGTTTTATTATAATGTCTCAGAATTTGTTAAATTTTCAGTCCAATGGTACAGCATCCTGACGGTGGAATATCCTGGCGGTGTAACATATGCCGGTGTCTCATCCTCAACGGTGACCCATACATTACAATTTTTGTCACATATCCCATAATACATATTACTTTTAGAGAAATGGTAAATTCATTAATATCATTAGAATTAGGTTTTTTTTGATCATTAAAACTATGAGGTACACAATATGTATAGAATAGATTCTTAGAATTTTGTAAACGTAGAGATAATATGGGTTCTCCTAGAAATACATCCCTCTCTAGATACTACAAGTGTATGTGGTTCTAGAATAGATGTACCCAGTGGTAAAACCCACAAAAAGATGCATCAGGACAAACACTAACATAACATTTTAAATGACAATAGACCTTATTATGCACCTGGTTTGACACTCTTGGGGGATATATTTAGGATAATTCACCTTTTATTTATAGTTCATTGTAAATTATTTTATAGTAACAATATTACCAAATAAACCATGATTATTGTTATGATATTATCTAGGGATAAATTATTCAATTTATGTTATGTGTTAGTACATATTTATAATTATACAATTTTACTAATTTTATGATCAAATCTAGAATATTACACTATTTATAAATGGAACCTAGAAGGAAAAAGTGAATCAATACTCATGGATAATGTATAGGTTTTCCTATTAAGAAATTAAATATAGATGGGATTAGAAATGAGATTGTTATTGATATATTAGGTTAACTTAATCAGGTTATGACACATAACCTTTCCTATATGGATAAATGTTCACCATAAATATATTTTATGATGTTGGATTGCATTATCTCATAGAGTCCCCCATCATTTAGTGGAAATACAAACCCAATGGAGGTTGAGTAGTGGTTTATGTCTTTGTAAAAGATATTTATGGATTTGGAATATGTTAAAGTGGAAAAGGTTAAACTTGTAGTGTATTTTCTCAAAGGATATGTAGGTCAATAGTGTTTGTTGATTGAGAATACAATGGAGGAAGAGGAAATAAAACTCATAGAATGGAATGATTTTAAGGAAACATTATTTTAAAAATATTTCCCTAATGATCATTAAACTAAGAATAAGTTAATGTTACTTAGATTAAATAAAAGGTATGAAGAATGTGTTTCAGAGTATAATGATACCTTTACAGGGTTAGTAAGTTATACAAGGAATTTCATACGCAACATGGAGTGTATGATTTACCATTTTTCATGGTCTTAAGCCATGTCTCTGAAGGGAATTTGTGTCTCAAAATATATTCATCATATGATTAAATATTATTATGTGATATCAATATAAATAAATAATTCTAAAAATATTATGGCTTCAAATGGAAGAAATAAGAGAAGATAAAGGAAGAGAAAATTAAAGATAAAGGGAAAATGGAAATTAAGGATTTTAAATAGTGATAAATTTATTGAGAAATCCCTTGGTAAATTCTTAAAATTATTAGGAGTTTTCTATAAATGTAAAGAAAAGGGTCACCATGAAAAAGAATGAAAATGGTAGAAGTAAAATGTTTTTATTCATTATTACAATTTCAAGGAGTTGGGGAACTATGAAAATGAATTCCCTAAGCATGAAAGGAATTCCCCTCCAAAAGAGATAAGGGATCAAGGTTAAGCATTTTTTTTTGAAATTACAAAAGTTCATTTATTAATGTACTCATATATTTTTATATAATAATTATTTTTCAAAAGTATTTCATTAATGGGGTTTTCATCACAAGAATTATGAAATACATATGGATTGTATTGTATTCCTTTTTTATTAATTTTTTTTGTGATTATATGCTGAATAGTACCATGAAAAGTTATTTAGTATCAAGTTAAAATTTTTGGAAAACACATGGTTGGGGGAAAGATAATCTTTAATATGTTTTGTATGTTGAGATAATGATTTTTTATAAAGAGATTATTGATATGGATAATGTAAATTAGATACTATTAACTACCATATAAATTATTCTAATGTGTTAGATCATAATATTTTGGAATGGTTTTCCATTTATGAAGTGATTTAAGTTTAGATTTGGATTTGGTTTTAGAAATTAATGTTTTACATCACCATATGTTGAAATCGATGTTAAGAAATAATATAATAATATCTCAAGTCACAACCAATAGATAATATTGTGTTTATAGAAACCTATATTTACTAATATTCATAGAAAATGAAATAATTCCTCAAACCTAGAAAAAAGGTCCTGAAAAAAAAACAATTCATATTATAATAATTATTGATGATACCAATGACCTTGGTTCACACCTACAGTTTATGGATTTTTGGTTAATAACATTCTAATGAACATGTTATCTATCACTCTCCATCATAACTTTATAGTTTTATTTTTCTTCCAGGTCCATGTTTTTAGAAATTTTCCCCTATTTGAAATATTCATTTGGTGGTGAAACTCATAATTATTTTTTCCTATTATTAAGAATATGTGTTATTAAACCTGTCTATGATGTGGGTTTTTCAAAAATAGATTATTTTCAAATATCAATATCTTGACTAGTGAGATCAAATTTAAACTGCAAAGTTGCAATATAATTAAGGTGAGGAGAATGTAACAACCTGAATTTAGAATGTAAGAACATTTTATTTAATAACATGTACAACACAAAACCCCAAGAATAGAAAAAAAAATATAGAGTCCTAAGAAATTATGATATATTTTATATTTTAAATAAATCTATTCTATAGATTGTAATGCATGTAACACTGAGTTATCTTGCGTTACATGTAAGAACAACTTTGCTTAGTAGTTTTCATTACACACACGACCACATTTTACCGAACAACAATATAATATTATGGTATAATAAGATAACAAAATATCCATTAAATTGATGGTTATGAATAGTATTAACAAACTTATGGAAATATATGGTTTAATTCAATGGTAAAAAATTAATAAGAAATGAATATAATAATCAACTGAATATAAAGGGAATGTTTTTATAAAAAATTATTTTTATGCTCAAAAATTAATTTTATCATAATAAATTAAATTAATTAAAATTACATAGTGATGTTAATGATATCACTATATTATATATTCAATTAAATATTTTTTAAATTAATTCAGTAGATTTGATAAGAATATGATAGAAATAACCCAACATTACGCATAAAAATATATATTTTTATAAAAGTTTTTTTCCATTTAATATATAATCTATTTTAAATAAATTTTTTTGACCTTCAATATAAAAAAAATTAAATTACGGAATTTAGAATCCCAAAATTATCATAGGTTTTTTTGTGTTTTTCTATGAAGTTTCATTTTTTGATCAATAGTGATAAATAATGAATTTTAATTCATATCTTCTTTCTTATCTAATTTATTGATAGAGTTAAATTATATTTTTGATTGATTTTAAATTTTATTTAGATAAGTATTAAATATATTAATATAATTTAGATCATTGGAATATATTTATATTTGAAATTGGATATAAAAATATAGCCAAATATAGAACATTTTTACTTAAAAAATGTATTGTTGTCTCATCTGTGGGATTTATTTTAATTTAATTTTTTCCACTTTTGTTTTTATAATTTGTAAAAATGGATTTAATATTTTTAATTATCATAATTTATAATTTCTAATAAGGTAAAATTATATTTTTACAAAAAAATTAGTGAAGGTGATTCAAATTAATTATAGTGATTAAGAGAAAAACTTAGGCTGAAAAAAGAATAAACCTTAAAACTAAGTGCCAAAATGACCTTGAAAGTTTTCAAAAATACATTGGATGTTCATTTTTATACCCAATAATCCCTTTTGAATAATTTTTTTATTGGAGATACATTTCTTTGGAAAAACGTTGTTGGAATTCACTTTTAAAAAATTAACAAGAATGCCACTCCACCTCAAAAATAAAAAGGCACTCACCCCTCCCACTTATTTACACCAATAAACCCCTTATTAATAAAAATATATACTAAAATAAGTTCCAAAAATCCTTCTCCTAAACATAAAATCCTCACCTTGGAAATAAATTGAACCAAGGAAGAAGTTTGGTACAAACAAAAAGGAGTTACCTGAAAATGAGGTAACATTTTTCAATGACCACTATAATTTTATTTTATTCTCAGCCCCAAAACTCTTTGATATATCTAGTATTTTCCAGTTTTTTTGAATGTATTTTAATTACTTGAACCCTTAAAATTTATCAATTTGAACTTATATGAATTAATTTTGGATTTATGACATGTTTTGAGTGAAATTATGAAAAGTGGTTAGTGATGGATTTTCGACAGGTTTTTAAAACATGGTTATTTTGGTAATTTATTTAAAAATATAATTAAAAATTAAGATTTTTTTTTGAAAAATATTATAATTTTATTTTCTTTAACTTTGTCTTCTGGACCAATTTCTGATTTGAGAAACAATAGTCCTTAAAAAGTCAATGAAGCTGAATAATTGTCCGGGAAGACTGTGTAGACCCCACCAACATTACAGAAGAACATCTCGACCTACACACCTCCAATTGATATGATTCCACCTGTAATAGAATGTGAAAAAATATGCACATCTCTAAAGCCAATTTTAGGGAGTTTTGAACTTATTAGGGATTCCATTGGATGTTATTATTTTGAAGGATGTTTCTAGGAACCTTCATACAGAAAATGTAATAGTAAATTAATAATTCATAACATCTAGATATAGTGGCCAAATTAGCTAACATTTTGATAGAGGACTTTAAATAAAATGGGGAACAACTTTTATGAATAATTCCAGGTGTGAATAGTCCATTTAATGTCTCCAAAATTCATATTATTTTAAGGGATAGATTCTGCCTATAAAAGGAGAGGACCTCCTACCTCTCAAAACATTTCTTCCCATCCCCACCCCATCTGAGACACCAAGGAGAGGAGGCCAAAGGCCATTTAAGAATTTAATTTTTTTTCTTTCATTTTTTGTTTTATTTTACATGTAAAACATTCATATTTTTTGTTAAAGTGTATCCCATTTCTTCTTTCATCTTTCTTTGTCTTCAAACACTAATTATCACATTCTCGATCTTTACTCGCTCCATTCTGATCGCTAATCACTTTGCAAAGACATGTGACTAACTCGAGGCTTGACCCTAGGAAGGGTTAACGATGTTATTCATTTTTTACTTCAAATTATTATTTTTAAATATATTTGTGGTGGAGATGGGAATATTGCATAGGTGCAGCGGTCGTCCACCACATCACTATTTTCAAATCCATTTTTGTATCTTCATTAATTCAATTTTACTCCCCTATCTTAGGGAAACCCTTCTTATGGTGGAGTTGGGGTTTCAATAAGGGATGAAATGGAATGTGGTGGAGCTGTGTCTTTTCAGGATAGCATTTTTGGTTGAGTTGTTATCATAGTTAACTATTTGAGGAGGTGTGGTTTGGTGTGCAAGAGAAATTCTAAAATCACACACTCTTTAAATAAAATGAATATAATTCATTAATGATGTTTCATAAATTGAATTATCAAATTGAATTTAAAAAATAAATAAATAATGAATGAACATGTTTTATCCAACCCTAGGACCATGTTCTTTCTTCCCTAATTTCATTCTATTTTCATTAGAATTTACATTTATATTTAAAGTTTATATTTAATTATTTTAATTTCACTATTTTAAAAATCCCTTAAAACCATCATTTTTAGTAAATTATAAATACAAACAAAAATAATTAAAATTGGTGAAATAGAATCAGTGATTTAAATGACTGTGATACACCTCAAGTGAGACGACCCTAGTCAACTGCTGTGATGCGTTAGAAAATTAAATTTTCTTTTTCCACTCCCTATGACATGCGTGTGTCAAAACTGGTGCTGTTTCCAGGAAGGTAAGCAGTTATTTCAATCACTTTTTCAAAATTCGCATTTTTTTAAATAATTTTATTTGTTTTATTTTAAAAAATAAAAAATAAATTATTTTCCCATGATTCTTCCAAATGAACATTTTTTCAATTCATGGAACAATTACTCACAGGTGCAGGAAGAAGAAACAAAATACAATAAGGAGGCCCTCTAACAAAATTCTGATGCTCTAATGATAAGGTCCAAGCAGAAGGAATAAGGAATAAAAACATGGATCTCACTTGAAGATTTTATGTCCATGGGCTATGAACTCTAAAATTACATTCAAATATTCAAGGCTAAGAAACTAGTGCCAATGGTTGTCCCAGATTTCAGTGAATGAATCTGTGATTTGTAGACAAACTCGAGGTGGAGGAGCCCAACTACCTACCTCCATCCAGTGATAATAAAAACCAAGTGTCACTTTTCCTTGAATAAAATATTCAATTTGAATCATCTAAAGGAGATGATACATTCTTGAACTTAAATTAATATTATTATATTAAATCTAATTTGAGAATAACTCCCAACTATATTGAATTTTTAGAATTATATGACTCTTTTTATGACTTGGAGGATGATGTGGAAAAGGAATATTCAACTATTTATGAACACCTAGAGATCCTTGAAGACATTGCACATCTACTAGAATAATCCCATGATGTTATACCAGTGGCTCTACCTGATGAACTAGAGACATATCTTGCTTCACATCTGGAGAAACCACTTGAAGGAGAGGGAGATATTGCACAAGTAGCAACGAAGAAGGAAGAGGTTTCATACTTCGTCCTACCCCTCCATGAATGTTGTACCACATAGTGAATGGGGTGGATCTGGTGTAATCTATCCATGGAGTCATCCTCAAAAAGAACAAAGAACAGTAATTTGGGAAGAACAACATGTAGTGGTTCATGAAAAAGAATCCCAAACCACCATTAGACTGTGGATTATAACTGGTACTGCCCAATAGAGGCAATAAAAATTTAGGACCCACCTGGGGGATCATGTCAAGATTTATCTTTAAATAATTTCTTGGAATTTAAATTTAAATTTCATTTTTTAGATTAGTCTCACGTGCGTACCACTCCCACTTTTCATTTTGAGCTTAAATGAAATCATACTTGTGATTAATTGAGTAATTTTATTATATAGGATCATGATGGTATTAGGAAGCCCTAAAAATAGTGGAAGAGAAAAAAATCTTTATTTTATAAAGTAGATCACTTTTAATTTTTTTTTTCCAAATCATGATTTGAGATTTAAAGATAAAATTGCATGCCCGCACTTGAATTATGCTCTAATTGAAATATCTAGGAGACATGAGTTTCTTAGGAATACTGTTATTCCATGTTTTGTATTAAAATATTAATGAGATTAAATCAGTAAAATCAAAAATTTAATGTTTAATGTGAAGCATGGATGAAGAAACAAGGACTCATTATTTAAGGGAATTAGTTGATTTTTGTATATGAAACATTCCTAACATTTTTCATGCTTTGAATTTCTGAAATTGATGTGAATTTATTTGTAATTATAAATCATGACTCAAGTTATTGTCCAATATTATATGTCTTATTATTGAAAGTATTTCTAGACCAAGTACTCACTATTTATTCTTGATCATTTTTCTTGAGTGATCTTAGGACATGTCACTAACTAGAACATGAATTTGAACTTTTCAATGTTATGAATGTACAAAAACACATTTAAAATGATTGAGGAATCATTTGAAAATACATTATCCTTAAATACTAAATTTACATAAATCACTATATTAGAACATAGAGGCCATGAATGACCTTTATAGGGATGATCCATGTTTCAAGCCAATTTTATCCCTTCCTACCCTACTCTTGGTATTTGCATGATATTTTTAGGATGAATTGTAGGGGTGAAGGGAATCTTGGTTGAAGGTATGTTATACATTGTAAGGAAATGTGTTGGGGTTATATTTTGGTAATTTTAAAAGTTTGTTAAATCATTCATTTAACTTCATTTTTTCCTCTCGAATTAAAAAAAATGTAAAAATATGACTAAAAACCCAAAAAATGAGAAAAAATGGGTTGTGAGTTGGGAAAACAAAAAATCACCATTTTACATACTAATGATCTTTTGATCTTATGTGGATAGGTGAATGATATGATGTTTGATCTAATCATAACATTAAATAAAATGAAAAAAATATACAAAAGAAAAAAATCAAGAGGGTGCACAAATCATTCATTATGCTTACTTGATCATTATCTTACCTTCATTTTAGAAAAAGTAGTTGTTGATAAATTTAATAGGATAACATCATTACACTTTTAATTTTTATATCATGAATTGTACTTAAGAGATTATTCTCCTCCTTGATCCTTAATATTTAATGCATCAAATCCTACCGACCTTAATCTTCAGAATCATTTGATCCTTTATTGTATGTCCTCATGATTTTATGCATCTTTTCTCATTACAATGTGGAGAAAGTAATTATTTTACACTTTTATGGACATGGAATATGTTCTTAATATATGATAATAATACTACTAGATTTTTATAATGAGATACGAGAGGAAATATTCAATGTTGAGGTAAATCAGAATTTGGCATGTTTAATAATAATTAATTAAGGAGACTGAATGAAGGAAAGGATAAGTTTCAACATTCTTCAAAGGGGAGAAGTAAAATGCATGATTTTATTTATTATTTGAAAAATGGAAAACTATATTTATATTTTATGGTGACTTTTCAATATTTTATTAGACATTGAAAATTTGTTAAATTTTATTCCTTTTGAATTTGAATATTGGCAACATTGGTGTCCTTTGAATTCCATGTTTGAGATTCTACGCTTGAGGACATTCATGGTTTATGTGTGGGGGAATTTAAATAGATAATATTTTACAAATTTTCTATATGAATTTTAATTTTTTAACCCTACCAATTTATCAATTTGATCTTATATGGATCAATTTTGGATTTAGGATATGTTTTGAGAAAAATTGTGAAAAGGGGTTAATCCTGGATTTTTGATAGATTTCTACATCAAGGGTATTTTGGTCACTTTATTAAAAATATAATTCAAAATTGAGATATTCATTTTTTTATCCTTATTTTATTTCCTTAAACTTTTTCTTACGTACCATGGGTTGATTCGAGCACCTATAAGCCTTAAAAATCAATGAATTTAAAGAATTGTCTTGGTGGACAGCGTGGACCCCACTAACATAACGAAAGCATATCTCAGACTACACAACTCCAATTTAGTTAATTACCCCTATAATATAATTTAACACATAATTGCATCTCTACAACTAATTTTAGGGGGTTTGATGTCATTATGGTTGTCATTGGATGTTATATATTTAAAGAAATCTTCCCAGAACCTTCATAAAAAAATGTAATAGTCAATTAAAAATAAATAACATCTAAATCCTGTAAAACAATTATCTGAAATTTGTATAAAAGAAATTAAATACAATGTGAAACAACTTTCATGAATGGTACCATGCGTGAATCATCCATTTAATGGGTCAAAAATGTGAAATCTTTGGGAGGACAAATTCTGCCTATAAAAGGAGAGGATCTCCTACCTCTCAAAACATTCCTTCCCATACCCATTCCATCTGGGGCACCAAGGAGAAGAGTCCAAGGTTCATTTAAGATTTTTTTTCTTTTTTTTCTTTTACATACAACACATTCATCTTTTTTATTAATGTGTTTCCCATTTTTTTCTTCCATATTTATTTGTCTTCAAACTCTAATTATCTTGTTATCTCTCTTCCCTCTCTCCATTAGGATATCTAATCACATAGAAATTGAAAGTTACTTTCGTGAGTCTTGTACCTAGGGGAGGTTTCATGGTGTTCATAATTTTTACACTTCAAATTCAAAATGTTTTAAATCTATTTGTCGTGGAGGTGAGAATATTGCACGGGTGCGACGATCATCCACCATGAAACTATTTCCAAATCCATTTCTGTTCCTTGATTATTTCGTTTTCCCTCAAAATATTAAGAAAAACCTTTATATGGTGGAGTTTGGGTTTCCATAATCGATGAAATGACATAGGGTGGAGTTGTGTCCTTTGGGATAACATTCATGGTTTATGTGTTATCCTAGTTGACTATTGGAGGAGGTGTGGTTTTGTGTGCATGAGACATGCTAAATCACACTCTTTAAATCAAAGTAATGTAATTCATTAAAGAGGTTTAATAAAATTAATTATTAAATTGAATTTAATAAATAAGTAAATAATGAATGAAACTATGTTATCCAACCCTGGGACCAATTTCTTTCTTCCATAATTTCATTCTGTTTGGATCTGCATCTACAATTTGATTTAAAGCTATCATTCATTATATTAATTTCATAATTTTCCAAACCCCTTAAAACTATCATTTTTGTGAAATAAAAAAATATAATTAATTATAATAGGTGAACTAGAATCAGTTATTGAACTGACTGTGTCACTCCTCAAGTGAGACAACCCTGGTCAACCTATGTGCTACATTAGAAAATGAAAATTATTTTTTCCACACCCTATGAAAGGAATGCATCAGTCTTTTTATTACATGATTATATAATAAAATCAGTATATGAAATTTATTAAGTTGTTTTATTCCATGTTTTCTACCTATAATTATACACACATCAATCTAATGGGTAATGAACTTATCATTCTTGTGTACGGTAGACTACCACCTCGTGAAATGGTAATTGTTTGTTTTTCCATTACAACCTCTTATAGTGGGAATTATGATAGAAATACTTATTTTATATAGTATATAAGATATCTATAATTTATGTATACTTATTTAATTCTTATATAACACATACTTTCATTCGTTCTATTTTGTGGGGCCATTATAACCTCGATTGTGGACATGTGAACTACTGCCTCCTCAAAGTAATGTGATTCATTCATGATATATATAGAATATATTAGGGGATGGTATTAATTAAATTATTTGATATATGATACAATGGTTATACTAAAATTATAATATATATATATATATATATATTTATTCATATATATCATTTACTTTCCATTATTTTAAATAGGACAATGAAATGGATGTAGCCTTTGTGCGTACGTATAACATACCATCTTCATGAATGGTGCATTTCATTTCCTATATCCAAATTTTATGGATTATTATAAATACACATATAATGAATATATAAGATAATTAAATCATTACATACATCTTTTATATGACTATATCATGATCTATATAATAAGAACAACAAATAACATCTCAAAACATGTTAGAAAACTAGCAAAATAACGCTTAAAATAGTGAATGTAATGAAATATTACTATAAAGGGGTAATAAGATATCATAAAACGATTAGACATGTCATTATAAATATTATCATGGTTCTTTTATACATTATTAACATTTTTTAAACAACTATATAGATCATTAAACACCACACATCTAAAAGAAGGATAAGGTATGAGATTTTCATCTCAGTTTTTACACTTGTGAGATAAATGTCATATTCACCACTTAATTTTTTACTTATGATGTATCCATGGACCCTTTTGATATATTATATTATGAATCCTTTTATCTTTCTGTTATTCATGTTTTTACATTAAATTATCTCATCCAAGGTGTTTTGATAAGAAAATTACCAAGTTGTAAAAGTGATATTTTCGATATCAATTTATTTTTCGATTGTTAAAATTTATTGAAACAATCACTTCCTTATGATCATTTTTATTCTAATTAAATTTATATATTCTCATTAAATGGATATTATTATTTTTAAACTATAAACCATTTTTACATACAGTTTTTACTTTGACATTTATTTGATTAACATGGTAATTATTGATAAATCTGTATCTTCTATTCAATATGTATATTTGATATGGAAAATTGTTCCTAAATTAAATTGATTAATCAATATATTAAGAATTATTTATACATTTATGAAATGTGTGGTCTTTATTATATATTTCCCCATGATACATCATTACTATCATGAGATGAAACAACTATCCAAATTAGATGGGTTTCTACCTGATATGCTAAATTTCCTTATGAACGATCATAATAGTAAAGGTACCATGTGCCTAGAAAAAATAGTGTCCAATAATTAATAATTTCCCTCATTTGGTCTCAGTAATTATTTATCCATGATAATTTTTCTTTTAAATTTTATATAGATGGATTTAATTCTCATTTTATTGATTAAATGACATGTGTTTTAGTTTTATTTACTTTTCCATATTGATTATTCCATATCCATTTTATTAAATGGAATGTGTGTTGAATTATTTAACATTCTATATAAATTATTCTTATTGATTTGTGTTTTATTCCATCGTATGATTACCCTTACTGGGAATCTCATCTCAATGTTATTTTGTTTCCTTTCCCGAGGTTAGGAAGAATAAATAATGGAATAATATTTAAAGGATATAGTTAATTACATTTTATTATGTATTGTGTTTTATTTTCTATTTCCAAATATAATATGGGCATCATGAATATAATCTAGTTTTCCAAAACAACTAAATTAATCAGTCCTTCAGGTTTTGATTCCTTGTTATCATGCCAATTTAATATAGTAATGTACCTTCTCCATTATTTTAGGGTTTGGGTGTTATAATAACTTGTCAATAATGAAAACATATTTGATAAACTTATCTTTTGTGATTTGAAAAATGAATATTTTTACCACACAAGCATGAAAACACGTGTTCATCATTATGTTATACAATATTAACGTATTTTCTAATTCAAAAAATGACACCCCACTCAAAAGTGAATGTATAAGGTAAATTAATAATTTTTACACTATGATAAGAACAAGGAGGATCTACACTTCAGTAACAACTAGTTCAGTTTCTGTAACACCCGAGATTTTTATGAGTAATATTTTTATCATCAAAGGAATCTTTCACTACACACTTGTTTGGCTTACTTTACACGCAATCACGACCTTCCTCGATAGCTTGCGTTGTACGCAATACCGAGTTTCACTAAACAACGATATGCTATTAAAATATTATTAAAACTAGCCGTTATGAATAGTAATAACCACTTTTTGAAATTTTATAAATTTTATTTTTCAAAATGGACTTCATTTTTGGATTCGGAATACCGAAATTAGCCTAGGGTGAAATTTTGGTATTTTTCTGAAAACTTTCAATTTTTGATGAATAGTGAAACCACTAAGTGGTAGGTTAAAAACTGAATTTTGCATAAAACTTAATTTTACCGCTTCTGTGAATGGAATTTCGAAAATATGATAGACACGGTTGATATCAGTAAGTAAAATGTGGTTCAATGAGATAAAAATAATTTTTTGGTGAATAGTAACTTTTTACTTTTTTTTACCGCGGTTAATAGTAAATAGGGTAACTAAGGGTAAAAATGATATTACTATTACCCTAACAAATGTCATAATTCTATTGGATAAGTTTAATTCGACCAAAAACAAACTTAGGAATAAAATATGACCATTTAGGCCCACTTGGGTTAGATTAGAACATTTATTATTAATTTATTTAAAGAAGGGTTAAAATAGTTAAAATCAAAGTTTAATAAGTAAATAATTTTTAATATGGGGTTATACATAACATAAATTAGCCTATAAATATTCATTAGAAAGCTAAAAATATTTCCTATATAATGGTATTTTATTTTTAATTTTTAGACATTAAATAATTTAATTTACTTATGACACAATGATGATGCAGTAATTATCTTATTAATGAAATATTGACATAATTGATGTTATAAACACCAAAATAAATGTAATTTGAGACTTTTTATGAATTACACTAATTTTATAGGTTACTATGATATATAAGTGTTGATTTAATCAACTTGGTTCGAACATATAATTCTGTTATGACTTTCATAAAAATCATATATCAAATAGTGTCAAAATTGACACAAAATAGTTTTTAAATCAAATATTATATTACTAATTGTTATTTTATTCTTAAAAATCTAAGGTTCACCCAAATGACTTAGATAAGGATATATATATTAATAATAAACAATTTGGGGTTCGTTTGGAATGTTATAGTAAGTGTATTAACCATATAGTGAAAGAAAACAAAAAGACACGGTAAAAGTTAAATTATTTAACTTAGAGTTAAATCTAATTGATAAGGTTAATATAATACCCTAAACTTGTCTAAATCCTATTGGTTGATAGGATTGCGACCCATCCCCACTTTATATTCGAAATAAGACCCTTTGGAACCATTATAAACCGATTTTGACTTTAATATAAAATAATATTTTGAGATATTCCTAAGGTGCCCCTCTCCTCCCTTATAAAAGGGCACCTCCTCCCCCTCCTCCTCACACCAATTTGAGCACTCAAGCTCGGCCAAACCCTGCCATTTTCTCCTCTACACTTCCCTAGAATAATCCTAGAGGTCCTGGTCTTCTTCAAAGACCAAACTTAGTTCCCTAAGTGAAGGATTCAAAGAGGCATTCCAAAGAAAAGGTAATATCCATTACCGATCTTTTCAATTTCTTTCTTCTTCAACTTCTTCTTCTTTAGTTGTTTCATGGTAAAGTAATAACATCAGTATTACTTACATACTGATATGTTATTATAAATATGAAACAACCCTAATTCACCTTCTATCCATCCTACGGAAAAATGAAATCACCGCGCGTGCGTACGTACGGAATACCGTCTCCACGCCGTGGTGTAATCTATTTTCCACCATCACCTTACAAGGATGGGTATAATGGTGTAATGAGAAACTATTTATGATTATTATAAAGTAACATTTATACTGAAATAATATATATATACTCCAATACAGTTCCACGATCATAGGAACGATATCATCACTCGTGCGTACGTACTGAATACCGTCTCCACGATGTGATGCGACTCGTTCTACATGATCATCATTACATAGTAATTATATAAATGAATTTAATGAATAAATATGATATATGTTACACTAATACCATTCTTGATATAAGGTATCTATAACCTTAAAAGAAGAATAAGAATTTATTCAGCAAAACACGCATAAGAACAAAAGGCAATAAGGACCCGAGTAACAAGTAACAATCAAATACTACTAACAAGAAGCTAAGAATATGACCATATATGATATCATATCAATATATATGATTCTGGAATAAGTCAATAGCATTATTTAAACCATTATACAGGAACTTCAGACACGTACAAAGCAAATCGGACCTAAGGTAAGGGAAATATCACAATCTCATTTTTATCCGAGATTGTTTATACTTTGGTATTTACTGGGGTGTATTTTATCATCCACATCCATGTTCCCTCAATATGTAATATTGTTTCCATCCACTTACAATAGTTTAAATCCAATTTTACCCTTCGGTGAGTTTTTAGTAAATAATATGAAAGGAATCTTTTGTCGTTTTTTTTCGTACGAGGTACTTTTTGACTTTTCCGACAAAAGTACGAAGAATGTTTTTTTAACTTATACGGCATGAATGGATTTTTAAAACATTATTTCCAAGAAGATTCCTTTACAAGTTTTCAAGTTTATTTTTAATAAACTTCTTTTAGTTTATAATTGTATGACATGTTAAGAAAATAAAAGTGTTTTTTAAGAAGAAAGGATATTTTCCTCAAGAATGGAGTTCAAGTGTTTTATCAAAATTATTTTCCATCTAAGATAATAAAGGGTTCTATTTTTATCCCTTTAATTACATTGATTTGATTATTTTGTGAGGGAATTATTTTTATGAAGTCATTTTCCTTATAAGATTTATGATGTCATGATGTTTCAAGAATCCCATTTTTGTTACATGTGTTATGCGATGATGTATGATTTATGATTATGTGGCACACATAAGAAAGGATTCATTATAATATGGGTGGGACCTATATCTCCCTCCAATGCATTGGGTAAAGATTTTATATCTCATGAGATAGACATGGCTGGAACGGTAGGTTATACCGGTTCAGTGAAACAGGACTGGAACGAGGGTGACTCGGTTCAGAAAGGGACTCTGTCCACTAAGATAGTCTTGGCAATGAGTCATGACTAACAAGAAATGATTTTCCATGATTATGTGTGAATGCCACAAAGTTTCAAGTTTTATGTTATGATTATGGGGATATCATTTTCACTTCTATGATTTATTCCATGTTAAGATATTATGATCTCTTTTGTAGGTTATGAATTTCAAAAAGATATGATATGATTTTTATTTCTTTTATTTGCCCTTACTGAGCATTTGAGCTCACCCTTTTATGTTTTCTTTTCCCCAGGTCAGGAAGATGGATATTAAGTAAAATATGCTAAAAGGGACCCTAGATATGATGAAATAAATGGGAGACACTGTAGAAGATTAATGAACCAGTTGTTTATGTTTCTCAGTTTCTAAAGACACTATACCTATACGGTCCTTTGTGGTTTTGTCATATGTTGTAATAAGTGTGCTTCAATTTTGAATTATTAACAATGTATGTAAAGTATGGGTCGTTATAGTTTCCTCTCTATTTTTTTGGAAAAATTTATTTCTAAAAGGAATACCTCATCCACCACCACAATAATATACGATACTTATCATGATGCACACATAATATCCTATTAAAAATCCCCCCATTCTAGCACTACAAAAAATGTTATAAGGGATAATAAATCTTGGTACTATTCCAAATTCACCTGTTCATATATAATATATTTTTATCTAACATTTTTTCTGGGGAAGAAAAGAAATAAAACATATTTAATTCCATTGAAGTTATTATTTTTTACTCTCATACTAATTTCATATTATTATTTCTTTTTTTAAATTTATATTTGAAGATAGGTTTCATTAATATTGTATAACAAGAGTTAAAAAGTTTTCTATAAAGAGATACAATTTGATAGATGGCATAATATTTTTCTTTATTCTACCATTTAATTACTAATTCCATACCCAAAATGTAGATTGGTGGGTCTAAATCATTCATTTTTATGATAAAAAATATCAATTATTAGACTATCATGAAGGTGATTTAATTGAGGTTTTTATGATTATTCCATGGAGAGTGTTCTTCATGTAACTTTTGGAAAAATTATTTCGTTTCCTGGAAAGAATCATTTAATGGTATCTTTTTTTTCTTTACGTTCCACTATAAAGAACCTTTTAAAACTATAAATGTTGGTATATATATTTATATTGGGTATTAATATGGTTTTATGACTGTATATTCAGGCCATGTTCTCTTTCTTTCAATAAGTCAAAATGTCACTGTATAGTGGAAAATGTAACTAAACTACAAAGTTAATGTATTAATTTTTTTTAATATAATATATTTAAAATATTTATTCACATTCTAGTCTTGAACCTTATTATTTTCATACTAGTTAATATACATAGTGGCATGTTAATTTTTTTAATGATTATGTTTTTCAAGTGATTTCCATATTTGTGGATAAATAAAATAATCATAAGAGAATTCTAGAGTTATAAATCACTATGAAAATGTACAACTTTATTTTTCATGATTGAAACATATTAATAAAGTGAATTTCAGATTTATTCTCTTGAAATAGTTCTTATTAAATATGTTTTTTAATTATAATAATTAATTTACACTTCATCATGGTGGATATATGAAATTTTACAAAATAATTAGAGTCTATTTATTTCAAATATTGACCCACATATATCTAAAGGTCGATTATAATAATTTTATGACATAACAATTAGTTGAAAAAAAGAAATAATTTTCTTCATATATCAATCTGAAGGTGAAAACCTCATTCATGTGTATTTTTTTTCCTTTTTAGGGGTTTTATAGATAATGAATAATGGTAAAATAGATATGGTAAGTATAGTTCAGAGGTTTTAAAGAACATATAATAGTTAAAATTTTCACAGCATCAATGAGTGTATTTAATCTTTATTTATTCAAGATCATAATTTAGGATATAATTGCATTACCGTTTTCTATTCACGATGTTACAAATTAAAATAAAAATTTTAATGAAATATAAAATTCATAGTTGAAAAAATTAAAACAACAATTGATGATAATTTTCTCCACTCAGGGAAATATTTTTCTAGGATAGAAGATTATACTATGGATTCCCAATGTGAAACATCATCCAGGGGAAATAAAAAAATTATTCTATTTTTAAAAACATTAATAACATATTTATTTAAATATGCATAAATTTATGTATAATTCTCATGTCAAATAAATTGTTCAATTTGAGTTGTTTTGTTTCAGTGATGAATAAGAATATTTTTTGAATAAAATATCAACATGTTATTATATTCATTTATGGATCCTTTAGAAGATCAAATATGTAAATATATGAGAAATGGATACTTAGAACATAAGATGCAATGTTTTGAAGGTAGATGGATTTATATCTTGATGGAAACCAGGTTTTTGTATAACCTTTTATTTGAAAATCTATATTATAGATTGTATACATAACCTTATTCCCATACACACTGACATAATTGTTTCTAATTTTTATGCCATTGATGATCTTGTGGTATGAAAATGGTCACATGATTCATAACATGGGATGCATATATAAGATATCGACTATAATGAGGATGTAAAAACAATAATTTTTTCTTATTCCATTTATAAGAAAAAAATTTCTTAAATAAAACCACTTAATTACTATTATAATATAATTTATTCAAAAAAAGTATTTAAGCGCATATAAAACTGCACATATCAAATGTGATAAGTGTTGTAAGCAGTTTTCATTTAGTGTCATCAAAAAATATAAATTCAGAAACAGATCCTTATTTATTGCTGAGTTGAACGTGAGTGATGATTTTATGGTTATATCATTTCATTCCATTTAATTTATTAAGTATACGATTCTTGGATAATAGATATGCCCAAAAATTATTTCCCTATCTCTTCACTTTTAATTTTTTTAGAATATTTATTGTTTTTTATTAAAAAATATATTAGTATCACATTCCTTCTCTCCATAGATCTATAATAGGTAGCATGGAAACATAGAAACGTTTACTTTCCAACTCTCACTGGAACTTATCCTCCATTGGAAAAATACATTTCAAATCATTTGTTATCCCACACTCAAACAACAATATAAAAACACTAAACAAACATAGAATACGGGGATTCTATTATTATATAATAAAATCAATCCCTCGCTTACCTAAATGTTTATGCATAAATATCTATAAGAATCCTTTCAGAAGACATGATTATTTTACACTCATCCCACATTTCAATGCTATCATTCCCCTATTATGGATACAACATCACCAACATTATTCCCATGCACCCTAAGTCCTTGACCCCAAGTAGGATTTTCTCGTTAATCATTCCATCCATCAACAACACGTAGTTGATGATATCATTATAACCCTCTCCTATTTTACCTTTATCTCATCAAAAGGTTCCTCCCCATAATTTTTATCTTCTATTCAAAACAAGAAAACTATGAACCCAACTTGGCCACACTGGTAAGGATTAGAGGGAAATTATGGAGTGTTGTCACAATATAACTCATCAATGTATTGGACACTTAAGTTGTAACATGTTGAGACATTATAATATTTTCTTGTGTAAATAAATTTAGCGTTGTTTTATTTCATTATTTTTATGAAACATTTTGTTAATATTATGCTGCACACAACCATGAGTTGGTTTGTATTACCCGTAAGACCCAGTTTTACCGAACAACAATATATTAATAAAATATTATAATTTAACATAATATATAAACTACCTGTTAAATTAGCGGTTATGAATATTATTAAACACATTTTAAATTTTATATATTCATATAACTTTAACATTATACTTATGTATTTTCTATACATTATATAAGAAAATATTCCATTTTTCAGATAAAAGATGTATTTTTTTAAAAAATGCAGTTTTACAACCTTTTGATTGAGAACCCATTTTAAATATAGTTTTCTAAACTTTTATATATTATATATAACTTAATATACTTTTTATTTATATGTGTGGAATTAAAATTTACTTTGGAATAATTTTTGAAATTTTTTGATATGTTTTAAGTATTTATGAATAATAAAAATATACTCAATTTTAAATGAAAACAAATTTTTTCATTGAAATAATTTATCTGAAAAAATTATATTATTTAATGGTTTTAAAGTAAAAATATATCATATTTATCATTTAATATAATTTTGTTCATTGTAATTAATTTTACTATTAATTTTGTTGTAAAAACATTTCAATCTTTTGAAATTTTTTAACTTTTAAAAACTAGTTTTTCATTCTTATAGTGGGATTAATTTTATATTAATTACTATGGCTTATATGTTTTAAATTTTAAAAAATTGATTCCATATTATGAATAATTGGGTCCAAATTATGTTCACAGTTAACTTTTATTTTTCAAATATTATGAATAGTAACTTTAGTAAATTTTTTATTACCGCGGTTAAGGGTTAATCGGGTAATTTGAGATGAAAATAAAATTATAAAATTACCCTAAAACATTTAAAAATTATATTTAATGACTAAATTATACCTTTATAACCTATGTTTCTAAAATAAAGAATATAATGGACCCTTATCCCTTAATAAGACATGAATATTATAAAATTATTGAATTTGAAAAAATGTGAGACTCTCGTTTCTTTTAAGTATAAAACATTTTATATAGAGATCTCAACGAGATAATAAAGATTAAAAATAGTACATGAAAATATAAAATAATTTCCTACTTCATATAAATTTATTTATGATTTTTAAATATAAAATAATTACTATTAATGATGACACAATAGTGATGCATAAATTATATTAATAATAGAAATATCAATTAAATGATATTAAGAATATTAAAATAAATATAATTTGAATTTGTTAAATAGATAAAATAATTTTATAGATAACATAGTAATTTTAGTGACATATTGTAAGTATTTTCTTTAAGTTATCATGTTGTTGTTATATTTTTGAAAATGAAAATATTGAATAGTAATAAAATTGACGTAAAAGATATTTTAAAATAAATAATATTTTATTAAATGATATAAAATCCAAATAAACCTAAAAAACTTCCAAATAACTTGGATAATGTCAAATAAGTTATAAATGATTCAATTAGGGTTAGATTGATATTTTTATAGTAACCATATTAACTGTATAGTGTAAAAATACAAGAAGATAAGGTAAGAGTTTAACAATTAAACTTAGGGTGAAATATAAAAGATACAGTTATTTTTATGACTGAAAAATATGTAAAATTAATTTTTTCAGGGTATTTAGACCCCTAAAAATTATATACACTAAATAAAGTTCTTTTGGGTCATTTTAAACTCAACAATAATTTATAAAAGATTAATGATTTAAGATGTTCCAAAAGTTCCCTCACCTCTATTATAAATGAGAACTTCTCCTTATCATTAGTTCACACCTATAAATTCATTTTTATCATCCAAGACCTACAAAATTATCTTCTGAATGACCCTCACATTATCTTAGATTCCAAACATTGTGCATACATCCAACCTACGGAGTCCTTTTGTGAAAATCAATAGGATAGACTCGAAGAAGAGGTAATTGTTTTACAATTTCAATTTCAATTTTTTTCTTATAATTCATATTTCTATATTGTTTCCATAGAAAAGTAATAAATCCAATATCATACATATACTTACATGTTATTATAATTATGATACAACCATATTATTCATTTTATCCATCATATGAAAAACAATATCACCATGCATGCGTACTTATGGCTTACCGTCTCCACGAAATGGTGTAATTTGTTATTCAAAACTACTTTATTTGGATGGGTATAATGGTGATTATAATAGATATAAATAATTAATATAACATGATAAATATTCTTTATAATTAATATATCATTCAATGATATACCATTTAAATTTTAAAGGACTGATAATGTCGCTCGTGTGTACATATGGCTTTCCTTCTCCACGGTGTGATAAGATTCACCATCCATTAAAATCATTTCATAATGATTGTAAAATGTATTTACTGAATAAATTTGATATATATGAAATAATAATTCTATTAGAATTATATATATATATATATATATATATCCCTTACATTATTCCATTCAATATGATAAGAAAACCAAAATAATATTCATTCGTACATACAACCTGTTGACTCCATGAATGATGTGTTCTAGTTTATTTATATATATTAAATATATTTATATAATAAAAATATATGATATATAAATCATGTTTTACATTATGGAAGTAATTAAATCAATATATATGGGATAATATCAAAAATAATTGTCACGACCCGTCCCCTAGGGCCCGTGCCGTGACTACCCCAATCCCGCCTTCCATAGGCTAGGGGCTGGCGACTAGCACCAAAGGTGTAAATCCCTAAAACTGGGAAGGAATTGCATTTAAAAATTATAAACACACACTACAGAGTATCTGGAAGCAATACACTATGTAAAAATATATACAAAAGTAGTACTGAAAAGTAAAGGGGCTGGAAATACAAGCCCAACTGTAAAGTATAAGGAAACTGAATGTACAAGGAAAACAAGTACAACAGAAGAAAGGAGAAACAACTGTTGGATTGTCCTCCAGGTAATCCTACCTGAAGGGTAGGTACAGATAGCATCCAAAACACTCCACATCCGTCCGTCTCCTCCGTGTACCATCACGCCATGTGATCCACCTCCGGGTATCGTCCAGTCCTCGTACACTCAGCCTCAGTCAGCGTTGTCCGTCGTCTGCATCCAACACAATGAGGTGTGGGTATAGCCCATGCATGGGTGAGTATAACAATACTCAATAGGGACCCTGAGACCCTCAAATTTTCACAAAATCCAACAAGGATAAACCACAAAGTAAGAAATCAACAGATAACCACACTTTGGTATATGCCCATACATATACCTAAGTTATCAAGTAATCTATCTCAAGCATGTGGTAAACTCAAAAGTTATTGACTCAGCTCAATAAGGATTTTATTCTAAGGGTAGTATCAAATAACATCCCCAGTCACACTGTCGAAACCACGGATTCTGGAGAACTCCTCCTCTATCGAGTATAGTGGGCCTACCGTGCTCACACAGAGGTGATTCCCACTAACCATGGACTGCTGAGGTACTCCTCCTCTCGAGTACCATGGGTATGCTGCGTCACATAGAGGCGCTCCCCACTGTGGGTCCGCCACTCTCACACAGAGGTGCTCCCCCTCGTAGCTTGCTTTGGCACTCCTCCTCTCGAGTATAGTGGGTCTTCCATGCTCACACAGAGGCGCTCCCCGCTGTGGGTCTGCAACGACACCAAGGCGCTCCCCACTAGTCTAGTCGAGTCACTTTGAGTTGAATCAGTCAACAGTCATCAGGTCTCATCCAGCTACTAGGTCTCTGCACTATGCACTCTTGTCTCTGGTCGGATTCGTGTATGATCCAATCTGACCGAATCTCAACATTACCCCGAACTCCAGTGGGGTATACTCAAAGGTACCGTTGCGTTCCAAGAAAACCAGTGCCGCTGATGGTTCATCAAACGATTGTCCAGTGCCAAAGATATGGCCAAAGAAAGTAAAGGGTCAGTAGTGGGCCCAGGTCCGGACCAACCCGATCGGACCGACTCGGCCCAACCCAATATGGGCTGACCCAGTCCGGGTCGACCCGGTCAGACCTGTTAGGTCTGGCCCTATAACGTCCAGGTTCCGAAAGCCACCCAGAGGTGCCCTGTACCCGGTTGGTCACATGACCTCAAGAGCATTTCCCCGAACACCAGAGGTTGCCGACTAGCAGCGAGGGCCTTAGGTGTGATAGTGGAGAAACTATTCCCTCATTGGAAGAGTACACAGCGGAAGTACAAAAATATATACAACATCGACAGCAGTAAATACCAAACAACAGTAACAGCGGAAGACAGATAAAGGAAAAAATTGGTGAAGGTATATATATAAATGATGCATGATACATATATGTCTAGGAAAACTGCCAAACAAGTCACAATGAAAGAATAAAACAGTGCTAAACCAAAGTGCAAAAGAAAGAAGATTAACTAATCAGCATCGCAAGCCATAGCTTGGTCCCATGCTCTCAAGCTCCACAACAATGAATAACCTGAAGTTGAAGGGAGATTTCCCTTATCTACACCTGCAACAATATAATATGTTTGGGCCCAAAAGCATGACCCAAACTGGGTGTGAGACCATATCCCAGTAGGCAACCACCTGAAGATCCGTTCCTAACAGTCAGTGAATATATGGCAGGTAAAAGTACAGACAAGCAGTAAATAGGAAAGTACTCAGCAGAAAACAATCCACAGTTTCTAGCATATAATTTAGAAACAAGTAAGTATAAAAAAAAGGTATCCCTCTGGGTAGTTCTCACATCCTAACCCCTATGGTTCAACCAAAAAGTACTATCAACCCTCTGGGAGGCACACACAGTCTCACCTCTCTGGTTCTGCTAAAGAATAGACTCTTTGGGGAAGCACTCACCATCAATTCCCCCTATAGTCACGTATTGTACTAAAGGCACTCTAGGGAAGCACTCAATGTATCATTCCACCTGTGGCCCGCTTCAAGGAATGACAGACACTCTGAGGAAGCACTCAACGTCAATTCCCCCTGTGGTCTCACATCATATTATAAGGACACTCTGGAGAAGCCCTTACGTCCATTCTCCCTATGGTATACTACACTAGGTTCCCACAGCCCTATGTAAAGTCAGCAAGTATCACATCACGTAACGACCAAAGTAACCTCAAGAACTACTTGGATAGAATTCTAAAACATCTCAGCATGAAAGAACAACAGACAAACCATTCTATAATACTAGGTATGGGAAAACAACAACAGTAAAAAGAAAACTAGACCCAGCGGTCCAGAGAGGCAAGAACATGACTGTAACCACTTCCAAAGCCTAACAATTAGCCCAAAACACAATCAAAATCTTCTACTCTATCATATAAGAAAAGAAGACAATCAATAGGGATAAAATGGTAAACATGCAATACCCCGTTCAAGGGTATTGGTGGAATTTTCACAAAATACTCAAAGAATTTCTACAGAAAGGCACAAACCACCTACCTTGATATTAAGAGATCGATATAATTGAACCACAGGGACTAAATTTCCTTATAATGTCGAGGATCTACAAAAATTTCTAGAATGTTCAACCCAAAATAACATGGAAAAGGGAAGGAATCATGAAATGATGCTCTAGGAGAAGAGAGAACTCACCGCTGCGATTCCAACGCACTCACCTGTGTTAGAATTAGAAGAAGAATGGTGGTTTGGGGGCTCGTCGAAGATCCATGGCTACTCGACACTCTCGGATGAAGAAAAAATAAAAGAAGTCAATTCTGGCGATTAGACGCGACACCGATGCATTTAATGAAAAAAAGAAAGTACACGACATGTAATTTTAGAGTACACAACATGTACTCACCTTTTCCATACTCCGCTTTAGGTGGCCTTCATATCACCTCTACATGGTCGTGTGTGTGGACATGACACGGCCAACACATGGCCTCCAACGACATCGTAGTACACGACGTGTACTTATAAAGTACATGGCCTGTACTTTGAAAATTTCCAGATTTTCCTCTTTTCCTCAAAAACAACCAGAAAAAGAAAAACATACTTGAAAAGAAGATCCGGGTTCTTACAACCTTCCCCCATTAAATAAATTCGTCCCTGAATTTACCTAGCGAAGCGTAGAAGAAGAAACCCCGAATAACTCCAGCCACTGCGATTGTACATCGGCCTCCCTCTCCCAAGTCTCATCCTGTACTCACCCGTGCTACCATAAAACTCGTACTAGAGGAAGAGAACAACCACAAAGAACCTTCGTACTATGATCAACAATCCATATCAGATGCTCCTCGAACGATGCATCCACATCAAGCTCAATATCCTCGGGTTGAAGGACATGAGATAGGTCTGAAAAGTAACGTCTGAGCTAAGAAACGTGAAAAACGTCGTGTATATCCCAGTACCTCTAAGGTAACTATAACCAATAGGCAACCATCCCAACTCTTTCCAACAACTCAAATGGTCTGACGTACCTCAGTGAAAGCTTACCCTATCTCCCAATCCTCTTGTGCCCCAACCTCGATGTGACATGCAGGAAAACCTGATCCCTAACCTCAAACTCTAGAGGTCGTCTCTGCTGATCAACATATGACTTTTGTCAAGACTATACAGTAGCCATCCTCTTCTAAATAAACTCTATCTGCTCTGTGGTTTCCTGAATGAGATGAGGTCCCAACAAAACTGCCTCTCCTGCCACCAGCCAACATAAGGGTGATTGGCATGAACTACCATACAAAGCCTCATATGGTGCCATATGAATAGTTGCTTGAAAACTATTATTGTAGGAAAACTCCACAAGAGGTATATGCTTCTCCCAGAAACCCCAAAGTCTAGAATGCATGCTCAGAGCATATCCTCAAGCACTTGAATTGTACACTCAGACTAGCCATCTGTCTGAGGATGTTAGGCTATACTCAGAAGCACCTGCGTACCCAAAGCTTTCTATAGCCCATGCCACACCCGAGATGTAAAACATGCATCCCTGTCTGAAACGATGGAGTGTGGAACTCCATGTAGATGTACAATCTATCAGATGTGCAACCGTCCCATCTCATTAACACTAAAGGTTTCCTTGATCATCATGAAGTGAGAAACCTTCGTAAGCCTGTCAATGAAAACCAAAACAACATCATTCCCTCGAGGTGACCTCGGCAAACCGGTCACGAAGTCCACCGAGACATCGTTCCACTTCCACTCTGGAATGGGTAGCTGCTGTAAAAGCCCTACTGGTCGCTGATGCTCCGCTTTCACCGGCTGAAAAGTGAAACACCTCATGACAAAACTAGAAACATCTCTATTCATACTTGTCCACCAATATTGGTGGTGTAGATAACGATACATCTTGGTGACGCCAGGATGAACTGCCTAAATTGAGGAATGAAAATCCCACATCAGCTCCTCGAGTATATCTGCTGGCACCCATACACGTCCCTAGAAACACAAGATCTCATCCTCGCCTATGGTCCACCCAGAAATAGGGTCCTCTCTTGACATGTTCTCCCATAGGACTAGGCCTTTAGAATCTGATAGCTGCCTCATTCGAACTCGATCAAGAAGCATAGAGGTAATATCTAAATAAGAAAGAAACGTTTTCCCCTGTCTGTCGTGCACCTCCAGATGCATCTCAGAGAAAAGATCCATAAGCAGAAACTCACTGCTAGCCTCCCGAACTTCCTGTATCTGAGTCCTCCTGCTCAACGCATCAGCCACTTTGTTTCCCTTCCTAGGCATATAAGAAAGCTCAAAGTCCAAGGATTGTAGGTACTCAACCCACCTGCGCTATCTCAAATTCAGATCACGCTGAGTAAAGATGTACTTGAGACTCTTGTGGTTGGTGAAAGCCACAAAGTGCTCTCCTATTAGATAATGTCTCCAACAGTGTAAGGCATGAACAACTGCCGCCAGCTCGAGATCATGCGTCGGGTAGTTCCTCTCATGTGGATTCAACTACCGAGACTCATACGGAATGACTCCATATCCATACATAAGAATAAATCCCAGCCCAATACCTAAAGCATCACAGTAAATAGTGTATCTCTTTCCCGTCTCTGGAAATACTAGTATCGGTGTTGAAGTCAAACTCCCATTCAGCTCCTGAAAGGCAGACTCACAAGAATCTGACCATAAGAACTTCGCACCATTCTTGGTCAGACTCGTTAGTGGTGCTGCTAAGCGTTAAAAGTCCTGTATAAAGAATCTTTAGTATCCATCCAGCCCTAGAAAACTTCACACCTCAAAGACGTTCTTCAGATACTCCCAGGAAACTAATGTTATCACTTTCTCTGGGTCTACTGATACCCATGTCTCTAAAATACTTGACCTAAGAAGTGAATCTGATCCATCCAAAAGTGGAATTTCGAGAGCTTAGAATATAACTGATTCTCTCTCAGTGTACTCAAGATGATATCGAGATGTGTGGCATGGTTGTGTCGAGTGTGAGAGTACACCAAGATATCGTCCACGATGACCACCACAAAAGAGTCCAAGTATGGATGGAACACTCGGTTCATCAGTGCCATGAAAACTGCAGGCACTTTTGTGAGGCCAAACTACATAACCTTATACTCATATAGACCATACCTACTCCGGAAAGATGTAAGAGGTATATCAGATGGTCTAACGTGTAACTGATGATAACCGAACCTCAAATTGATCTTCGAGAACACCCAGGCTCCTCGAAGCTGATCAAAGAGGTCATCAATCCTAGGCAAGAGATATCGGTTCTTGACCATCAACTGGTTCAGATTTCGATAATCCACACAAAACCTAAGGGTTACCTCTGCCTTTTTCTCAAATAGGATAGGTGAACCCCAAGGATAAGTACTAGGTTGGATGAAACCCTTTGCCTGCAACCCCTCCAACTGCTTCTTGATCTCCTGCAACTCAGGTGTATCCATCCTATAAATAGTAATGGACACCGGTGTTGCTCCTAGCATGAGATCAATAGAAAAGACTACCTCATGCACCAGAGGGAAACCTGAAAAGTCCTCTGGAAAGACATCCCTGAAATGATCCACCACTAGAGGAAAGTCTAACTGCGAAGTCCCCTGGTCATCTAGATACAGACTGGAAAACTGAGCTGTAACTCCACCCAGCCCATGATGCTCGAGTTTTTCTCTACTCACCTGAACATCCCACTCGCCCCGATGAAGAAAAGACCCACCCTCTAGTGATATGAAACTCACCCTGCAGTGATAAAAATTGACGACTGCATGGAAGGGAACTAACCAGTCTATTCAAAGAATGAAATCATATCCTGTCATCTCTAAGACATAGAGATCCCATAGATTGTGATACCCAACCACCTCTAGAGGGAAATCCTTGCACAGATGTACACTAGTCGTCCTAGTCCCCAACGGTGTGTCTAGAGTGAAAGTATCGGTAGAGGAAAAGATACAGAGCCCAATGATATCCACAATAGAAATAGAGATAATTCTATGGGAATACCCTATATCAAAAAGTGTAGAAGATAAAACTGAGGCTACTAAGATCATACCTCGAACTGTAGAGGGTCCGGGATCCTGCTCCTGCTGGATCTGCTCCACTGCAAAAGCCTGACCTGTACCACGGCCCTATGACCCTGCCTGACTTCTCTGAGCTGATCCACCCTACTGTCACTGAAAGGCCAGTGACTGACCAACATGGCCTCAACCTCCACCTCGACCCGAATAGCCAGAAGAAATCCAGTTCCCAAACTGGTGAGAAACTGGTGGCACTGCTCCTGAACGAGGAGTCATGGATGAACCCCTGTCACCTGATGGTGGTGAGAAAACTTGAAAGCAGCACTGAAGGTGACCCATCTTGCTGAAAGATCAGCACTCCACTAGGTCTCTCTGGAATTGTAGCCTCGTATTCTCAGCCCTTCCATACAGGTAGCATACCACCTGGCTACCTGAAGATGTGTCTCGCTACCTCGGATCACCGCACATAGACTCCCTATGTACCTTCCAGCTGTTAGCTGGTGAAGCAATAACTCTGGAAGCAGAACTGCCCTGGATCTCATCTCTAGAATCTATCATATTTCGCTCTACAATCAGTGCCTAGTTGATGATGGAAGCGATGGAAGTCAGCCTGAAGATATTCACATGTGAGCAGATCTCCCGTATGAGACCATCCTCAAAATTCCTTTCCAAGAACAATCCATCTTCGCCTTGAATGGTTGTGAAATGTTTAATCTCTATGAAACGAGAGGAATTCTCCATGAAAGAAAGATTACCCTGCTCCAGAATCTTAAACTCCCTGGCTCGGTCAGCCCTCAGGGTCTCCAGATAGAAGTAGTCGCAAAAGATGCGCTGAAACTCCTCCCATGCCATAACCTGCTGATGACCTGCCTGTGGGATGACATCCCACCACCTATTGGAGGAGTCTTGTAGCATGTAGGTAGAGATATTGACCCGCCTCTCTGGAGGCGTCTCTAGATGCTCGAAGATCATCATCATGGATTCTATCCATGACTCTATAGCCTGAGGTCCTCCTTCCCCTGAGAAGGTGGGAGGATGCTGCTGCTGAAAAACCCGTGTCAAGTCTTCCATAGTAGGTCTTCATCATCCTCAAAAAGCCTTCCCTAAACTGTGCATCAGTTCCTGTAACCAGTATCACTGCTGGTTTCAAGGCCGGTACAGCAGGAGGATCTGTGGGAAGTCCCTGATCAGCCATATCCGGCGTCTGATCACCGCCTGGCAACTGGCATGCAACTAGAGGATGTCTCGGTGCCATGACTCTGTAGGGTCAAACACACACTTTAGATCACATTATCAAGGACTAAAAACTATGATCTTAATAAGGGAACATGGGAAAGAAAGCATTCAAAAATTACAAAACATGACTACACGGTGTGTATAAAGACTACACGACGTGTTCCCTTAATTCATTTACATGGGCGTGTACTTTTGCCAAAACTAGTCGTGTAACACCCCAAACACACAACGTGCTATCCTAACACACGACGTGTACCTGAATCCTCTTCCCCTGCCCAATTCCTTTTACACGGTTAGGCCACACGGCTCTCCTAAGAGAAAACTACACGACGTGTTCAAGGTAGACACGGTGTGTACGTAACAAGCTTCACCTGGCCCATGTTGTCAGTGACACGGCCTATGTACCTAGGTCAAACTACATGGTGTGTTCCAGAAGGACACAGAGTGTACGAAGAAGTCCCAATAGACCATGTGGTTTGCTACACGACCGACTACACGACTGAAACTACATGGCATGTTCCAGGTGGACACGACATATATGAGAAAGGATGGCACTGACCCGTGTTGTCTGTGACACATCCAGGTAACTGGGTTAGACTACACGGTGTGTTTAAGGTGGACACGACATGTATAAGAAGAGACTCCACTGACCATGTTGTTAACTAGATAGATAGACTCCTAGGATTACACTACACGACATGCATGACCGGTACACGGCGTGTTCCCACAAAGTTTTCCCTATCCCATGTCTCTACCCACATGGCCTGTGACACTGTTAGAGAATACACGGCGTGTATAAAAGTTACACGGCGTGTACTTATGAAAAACTGTTTCTTCTCGAACAGAAAAACACATGGCGTGTAGTCAAAACTACACGGCATGTATTATGGGTTTTTCCAGACAGTAAGCCTCAGAAACCACTCCGGAGCCCAGAAAACATTTAATGAACACTGAAAGTGCCAAATTTCCATTCCCGCGGGACCATACTCCCCGCGAATCAAATTTTGGAATCTTTAACAAGTTACAGCAAGGTAAACAAGCCAATGATCCACCAAATTCCGGTTCATGAGGGCCCATAACACCTCAAGAACACAAATCTGGCATTCATTCAGGGAAAACCTTACATAATGAATGCTCTAACAAGAAGCAGATATTTTTATCAAGGCATCTATCACAACAACATACATATTCTACACAACATCTATCACAACAACATGAAATTTCTAATGCATCCTAGATGTAATGGCAAGAATGCATGGAATGTGATTTCTAATAGGTGCCTATATGATGCATGAGATGGAATACCCTCATCTCATCATGTTGCGACAGAAATAGAACCGAAATAACAACAATGGTAATAGCACAAAGCATGTGAATCACCCAACGGTGAAATCAAATCAGTTGTAAAATTTGAAAACTAGTAAAATTGCAATAAACGAGGTAGTATGGATTTTCCTTATACACGGGGTAGCTACTCTCAGGCATAGCTTATTACCAAGTACCTATTCCATCCTATCCCTGGATATAGGCTCCAAACAATAAGTCAAGAGAAAATAATTCCTCTGATACCACTTTGTAACGTCCCGGTTCCGGAAGCCACCCAGAGGCGCACCATACCCAGTTGGTCACACAACCTCAAGTGCATTTCCCTGAATTCCAGAGGCTGCCGACTAGCCGCGAGGGCCTTGGGTGTGATAGTGGAGAAATTATGCCCTTATTGGAAAAGTACACAATGTAAGTACACAAATACCTAAAACAGCGGAAGCGGTAAATACCAAACAACAGTAACAGCAGAAGACTGATAAAGGAAACAACTTGAGCAGATATATATATAAATGATGCATGATATATATATGTCTAGGAAAACATCCAAACAAGTCACAATACTGGAATAAAATAGTGATAAACCAAAGTGTAAAAGAAATCAGATAAACTCCTAAGCATCACAAGCCATAGGTTGCTCCCATGCTCGCCAGCTCCACAATAATCAAGAACCTGAAGTCGAAGGGCGCTTGCCCTTATATACACCTACAACAATATAATCTGTTTGGGCCCAAAATCATGACCCAAACAGGGTGTGATACAAAATCCCAATAGGCAACCACCTAAAGATCTATGCCTAAAAGTCAGTGAATATATGGAAGTCAAAAGTACAGAAAAGTAGTAAACAGGAATGTACTCAGTAGTAAACAATCC
This sequence comes from Viscum album, assembly GCA_963277665.1. Lineage (NCBI taxonomy): Eukaryota > Viridiplantae > Streptophyta > Magnoliopsida > Santalales > Viscaceae > Viscum > Viscum album. The sequence continues at coordinate 866,077,143 of OY728156.1, read as the reverse complement.
ATAGTTTCTAGCATATAATTTAGAAACAAGTAAGTAGAACAAAAAGGTATCCCTCTTGGTAGTTCTCACAGCCTAACCCATTAGGTTCAACCAACAAGTACTAGCAACCCTCTGGGAGGCACACACAGGCTCACCCCTCTGGTTCAGCTAAAGAATAGACTCTCTGGGGAAGCACTCACCATCAATTCCACCTATAGTTCCATATCATACTATAGACTCTCTGGGGAAGCACTCAACATCTCATTCCCCCTGTGGCCTGTGTCGAGGAACTACATACACTCTGAGGAATCACTCAACATCAATTCCCTTTGTGGTCTCCCATCGTATTATAAGGACACTCTGGAGAATCCCTTACATCCATTCTCCCTATAGTCTAGTACACTAGGTTCCCATAGCCCTGTGTAATTTCATCAAGTATCACATTGCGTAATGGCCAAATTAACCTCAAGAACTACTTGGATTGAATTCTACAAAATCTCAGTAAGAAATAATAACAATCACACCATCCTACAATACTAGGCATGGGAAAACAACAACATTAAAAAGGTAACTAGACCCAGCGGTCCAGACAGGCAATAACATGCATGGAAACCACTTCCAAAGCATAAAAATTAGCCCAAAACACAATCAAAATACTCTAATCTATCATAAAATAAAATCATGCAATTAATAGGGCTAAAATGGTAAACACGTAGTACCCCATTCAAGGGTATTGGTAGAATTTTCACAAAATACTCAAATACTTTCGACATAAAGGCACAAACCACCTACCTTGATGTTAGGAGATCGATATACTTAAACCACGATGCTTGAATTTACTTAGAACGTAGAAGATATACAAAAAAGTTTAGAATTTTCAACCCATGATAACTTGGAAAAGAGAAGGAATCATGAAACGATGCTCTAGGAGAAGAGAGAACTCATCACTACGATTCCAACACACTCACCAGTGTTCGAATCAGAGGATGAATGGAGGTTCAGGGGATTGTCGAAGATCCATGGCTGCTCGGTGCTCCCGGATGAAGACAACCTAAAAGAAGTCGATTCTGGAGATTAGACACGACCCCAGTGTGTTTAATGAATAAAAGAAAGTACATGGCGTGTAATTTTGGAGTACATGGCGTGTAATCGCCTTTTCTGTACTCCGCTTTCAGTGGCCTCCATGTCACCCCTACATGGCTGTGTGTGTGGCCATGACACGGCATCCAGCAACATCGCAGTACATGGGGTGTACTTATAAAGTACATGACATGTACATATAAAGTACACAGTGTGTACTTTGAAAATTTCCAGATTTTCCTCTTTTCCTAAAAAACAACCAAAAAAGGAAAAACATACCTAAAAAGAAGATCTGGGTTCTTACAGGCCCAACCCATTGGGTGGGCCAACCTGTTAGGTTCGGCCCGGCCCACTGGGCCTAGCCCAATAGGTTGCGAGGGTGGTGCGGCCCAGGCTCGGGGCCGGTTCGGCCAAGTGCGTCGTGAGGGCGCGGCCCGGCGTGGCTCAACCTGGAGGGTGTGGTCGGGCCAGTTCTGCCAGGGCACCGCGAGGGGGGCTGGGAGGCCGCGAGGAGGACTGGACACCGTTGTGTCCAGGTGGCCGCGAGGGGTCGGCTCGGGGAGGCATAGGGGGCACACGAAGGCCAGCAGGCGGGCCGGTTCAGGGAGGCGCGCCGGGCGTGCGCGGAGGCCGACAGGCAGGCCGACGATGTTCGGCCGGGCAGGGTGCGGCCAGGCGGGCCTGCGGCTGGGCTGGCTGATTCGGCATGGCTCAGGCTAGTGCAGGCCAGTTTGGGGAGGTGCGCGGGGCATGCGCGGTGGACGGAAGGCGGCGTTCAGCCGGGTATGGAGCGGCCAGGCGGTCCGGTGGCTGGGAGGCGACCGGGCTGGCCGGTTCGGCGCGGCCCAGGCCAGCGCAGGCTGGTTCGGGGAGGGGTGCGGGTCGCATTCGGAGGCCGACAGTCGGGCCGATGAAGTTCATCCAGGAGCACCGGAGTGCTACGGGGGCGGCACGGTTCACGAATGCCGTGGGGAGCATGGAATTTGTCATTGCCGCCTTCATCATTCCGTTGCCTCATCGCCATGCCGAATTTCACCATAAAAAAGATCAGTGGAGTGGTCAAGCCATGTTGGTTTGGCCCGTACCATCCGCGTTTAGGGTGGTATCAATTGGTTCATCAAATAAGTATGATGAACAACAATTATTTTACAATCTCCACATCCATTCTTTTCCAACCGAAGATGAGAAAGGAAAAGGGATAATATATAAATAAACCGCCTTAGCTGGATTGTCGGGCATCGACGGTGATGTCACATAATGAAGATGTAGTTGTCACTCATCACATCCGCCACACTCTTCCACTCCTAAATACACACAACGGTTGTGGAAGACACTTCATGTTGGTAGGTGTTCGGGGATGAATTCCGAGGAAGAAGTCTGTAGAAGATCATTGATGGCGTCCTTCGTTGGAATAACATGTTTTTTGTTCTTTGTTCTTCATTGGGAGAATGGTTCTTCATTGGAAGCTTTCTCCCAATGATTATCTAATCCTCCTTTGCCAACAAATGAAAATCTAGCCCCTCCAAATAAAATATTGTCTTTTATTTTAGATTATTGAGTTTAAAATTAAAATTGTGGCATTTAATTAAATGAGATGACTCATTTAATTAATGGGGTGGAGTTGGCATAATAAACTATGCGTTTGATCAACAATTCAAACTGGAGAAATAAATTTATGTGGCTCCACCTAATTAATGCATGAGAGTTGTCACAGATTAATTAGGGGAGGTCAAGAGGCTCCCCCCTCATTAATGAGGGGGTGTTGAGGTGTTTTCCTCTCCTCCCATTAATAGGGGGGGTTAAGCCCCATGTGGTCCCCACCTCATTTATCCTCACATGGAAGGTTGAGTTTGGGTGGGAACCACCACCATAACCTCTGATGGGAGGTTAAGGTGTGATGGTCCCACCTCCAACCTCCATGAGGAGGTTTCAACCACCACACACCAAATGGTGACACAAATAAAATGAAGTGTAAACTCACTTTATTTTATTACCTTCAACGAAACCCAAAAACTTTCTTTTAAAATCAACCCACTTCTATCCAAGTGAAAGTCTCCTTAAGTGAATACCGACTCTACGAGTTCAACGGTGGCCTCAGATTTCAATTCCAAGCACCGGTTCAAAAGTTATAAAATCTCATTCATATGTTTACTGAACGTACCTGAACAAAACATCAGAAAATGATTCCGGGCACACTGGGCCTCGGAATCAAGCGCCGTAAATTTTCACGGACTCATAAAAATCCCACGTATTAAAAACAATTCCACAATATTTCTGGGTCTTTACATTCTCCCAACATTAGGGTTTTACATCCTCATAAGCTACAAATCGAACTAAGGGAACAAATGGGGGTACTGAGTATGCATCTGAGTCTCCCGCTCCCATGTGATCTCCTGGAGGCTGTCGTGCTGCCAGCGAATGTGCACCAGAGGTATCGACCATCCACGTAGGACCCACTCCTGTCGATCCTCAATATCCACTGGAACCTCTGTGAAAGTCTCCCCATCATCGACATCCAGCTCTCCATGGTCGATGATGTGAGAAGGGTCATGCACGTATCTCCTCAGCTAATATGCGTGGAAGACGTCGTGCACCTGGTGAAACTGAGGTGGAAGAGCTAAGAGGTAAGCCACCTCACCTAATCTACAGAGGAACTGGAATGGTTTGATGAATCTCGGAGATAACTTGCCACCTCGGCCAAATCTCCATAGACCTCGTCGATGTGAGACCCGTAGAAAGACATGGTCACCATCCTCGAACTCCAGAGGTCTCCCTATCCTATCGGCATACGACTTATGCCTGCTCTGTGCAGTCTTAATTCACTTATGGATGATCTGCACCTTCTCCATGGTAGCTCGTACCATCTATGGTCCCACCAGTGCTGACTCCCCAGGGCCTTTCCAGCACAAGGGTGATCTACAAGGTCATCCGTAAAAGGCCTCAAAAGGTTCCATCCTGATGGTGGAGTGATAACTATTGTTTTACGCAAACTCCACCAATGTCAAGTGATCCTCCTACCTGCGAATGAAGTCGAGGAAACAAGCACGCAACATGTCCTTGAGGGTTTTAATGGTTCGCTCTGTCTGACCATCTGTTTGAGGATGGAAGGCGGTACTGAGACATAACTGGTTCCCGAAATCCTCCAACAACCCCTTCCATAGTCAGGAAGTAAACCATGCATCATGATCAGAGACAATAGAAAAAGGTATTCTATATAGCCGCACAATCTCATGCCCATAGAGGCGTCCAAATCTCTCTACTGATCCCTACTTTCTGATCATTAGGAAGTGGGATGACTTGGTGAGTTTTTCAACGATCACCCAAATCGAGTCGTGACCCCTAGATGTACGTGGAAGACCCATCACGAAGTCCATGGATATCCCATCCCACTTCCATTCTGGGACCTCTAAAGGATGGACCAAGCCTGCTGGTACCTGGTGCTCTGCCTTCACTTGCTGACAAGTGAGGCATCGAGAGACAAACTCTGCTACCACCTTCTTTATACTTGGCCACCAGTGTTGTCACCGAAGGTCCTGGTACATCTTCGCTACTCCTGGATGAACCACTAGAGGGGAAGTGTGTAACTCCCTCAACACTTCCTCCTGAAGTGCCACTGGTACCAAGGTACTTCCTCTGAAGAGGATGACGTGCTCCCCACCTTTAGAAAATCCATCAGGTGCCTGCCCTGTGGATATCTGGGCACATCATGTCTTGCAGTCAGCATCTCCATGCTGCCTGTCCCTAACTCGCTGAATAAGTGGGGGAGTGACTGTAAGAAACTATAGAATGGCTAATCCATCTCTATCCAAAAAGGATATCTGTAAATTAGCTAGCTGCTCTGTTGCCTCGCCTAGCAGTTGTATACCAGATCTCCTGCTGAGTGCATCAGCAACAATATTCCCCTTCCCAGAAGTATAGACTATCTCGAATTCATAGTCCTAGAGGAACTCAAGAAAACGACGCTGTCTCAGGTTCAGGTCCTTCTGAGAGAAGATATACCTGAGACTCTTGCGATTATAGTACATGGTAAAATGTTCTCCCATCAGATAGTGTCGCCACATCTCCAAGGTTAAGACCACTGCTACTAACTTCAGGTCATGGGTAGCGTAGTTTTGCTCGTGCTGTCTCAGATGCCGAGAACCATATACAATCACTACTCGATCCTACATCCAGATACACCCGAGTCTGGTCCCTGATGCATCGTAGTAGACTACGTACCCTACGACTTCCTCTGGAAGCCTCAAGATGGGGGCACTAGTCAGCCTCTGCCTCAGCTCATGAAAGCTCTGATGGAATCTCTTTGACCACACGAAGGGTTTCCTATTCTTTTTCAAGGCTGATATTGGTGCTACAACCATGGAGATGTCTGGAACGAACCTCCGGTAGTAACCAGCCAATCACCAGAAACTCCATACCTCCATCACACTCATGGGTTGCTCCCAAGCAAGTACCACCTCAATATTTGCTGGATCCACTGTAACTCTAGCCTCCAAGATGACATGTACCAAAAAGTGAACCTTTAGGATCTAGAACTAGCACTTTGAGAGCTTACCATAAAGCTGGTGCTCTCGGAGTGTGTCCAATACTACTCGCAAATGGTAGGCATGCTCCTCCTCTGTAGTTGAGTAGATCAGAATGTCATTGATGAAGACTATGAAAAAGTGATTGAGGTATAGCTGGAAGATCTTGTTCATGAGTCCCATGAAAATTGCTAGAGCGTTTGTTTTTCCGAAAGGCATAACAAAGAACTCGTAGTGGCCGTACCGACATCTGAAGTCCATCTTCTGCACACCCTCGTTTCAAAATCTGAGCTAGTGATAGCCTGATCTGAGGTCTATCTTTGAGAACCACCGTGCTTTTTTCATCTAATCAAAGAGGTCGTGAATCCTAGGGATTGGGTACTTGTTCTTCACTGTCTCCTGGTTTAGGTGACGGTAGTTGACACAAAGCCTCAAGATCCCATACACCTTCTTGGCGAACAGAATCAGGGCTGCCCAGGGAGAAACACTGGGCTGAATGAATCCCTTCCCCTGCAAGTCCTCCAGCTGTACCCACAGATCACGAAGCTCTGCGGGAGCCATCTGATATGCTGGAGTAGATATCAGTGCCGTCCCTGGGTACATGTAAATATAGAAGTCCACCTCTCTGTAAGGAGGTAGTCCTGGAACATCGTTAGGGAAAACATCCGCGTACTGGTCCACCACTATAGGATAGCTCGGACTCTCCACATCAACTGCTCTAAGGGTAAGGCAGGCCAACTGATGAGTGATTGGATGCACCCTCCTCCGAGTAAGTCTGTCCTATGCTGCAAAGACTCCCTTCTCACTGGTGAAGGTGAACCTTGTCCCATCCGTGCGGGCACACCACACTTTGTGCCTAATACAGTCGATCTGAGCATGGACTGTAGATAACCAGTCCATACCCAAGATGATGTCGTAAAGCCTCAACACCGCTACGAGGAGATCCCATCCAAAGCTCTCGCCTCCTAGAGTAAGCTCACACTACAGGGACCAGTGTGTAATCGTCGAGTTCTCCCGTAGAAGTGTCTTGCCATAAGGATTGAGCCAACAGCTCCGTCAGAATCTCTGAGCACCGAATGAGGGTTGTGGGAATGAAAGAGTGACTAAAACCTGTGTCTATGAGAATTGCAGCTAAGGTGGAGTATACATCGATCATACCTTGAATCATCTCCAGAGCACCATGATCGTAAGACTCATCCACCTAGAGCTGAGCTCTCCCTTGTCTACCTGCTCCCTGCGGTCGGGGTGGACCTCTTAGATCGAATCTATGTATTTGCCTGGGCGGTCCTTCGACCATCTGCTAATAATCTGAATGGAGGGTCAGATAGTCACAAGATATGTGACCATGCCTTCCGTAGGAGTAACACTGTCCACTCCTGGAATGTATGGCTCTGTCTCCATTCTGGGTGCCCCGCACAACCAATTATGAGTAGTGCAGTCATCCACCTGGAGTTCTGGTCCTCTTGGAACTCCATGACATCCGTCCACGGCCAGCTGCAGAACACTCTTCTTCATGTCGACTAGTGGTGGGTCTTGCTACTAGAGACTTCTCAACAAGTAAACTCTCCACTAAGAGGTCTCTCTCCAACACCCCTGCCTGCGTCGTGATGATGAGTGAGATCATCGAAGCCATGATCTCTCGCCTGAGTCGCTACTCAAAGGTCCGGGCCCTGAATAATGGGTCCCATACCATATCAGTGGAGTAGTGCAAGAGGTCAATGAAACTCGCTGAGTAATAAGATACAATCATACTAACCTGCTGTAGATGAAGTATCTCCTGTATCCACACCAAACGTAGGGTGCCTGGGAAAAACTCCTCCCAGAAAAGGATCTTGATGTCCGCCTAGAGAAGTGTCTCCTCGTCATGAACCTGGAGCATCAGGCTCCACCATCTTCCTACTGCTGCCTGTAGAAGGCTGGAAGTAAGAATCACCATGAAGTTGGATAGTGTCCCTACCAGTTTGAAGACTCTCACCACAGCCTCCATCCAATCCTCTGCCGCCTATGGGTCCATCTCTCCCCTAATCCTGGGTGACCTCTGGTGCTGGAACTCATGCAATGCGCTCAAGCGGCATGCATCATCTGCTACTAGGGCTGGTGGAATCTCTGGCCCAACAGGGAGTGGTACTGCTGGTGCCTCTGTTGGAAAAGGGCCCTGCACTAAGGCCTCATCACTCGGTGGTCTATCTATGCGAACAACTCTCGGGGCTCTAACTGGTTGTCCATGTGAAGGCATCCTAAAAAAATAGATGTGACACATTCAAAATATTTATACCTGGTGAGCTGATATGGTTGAGCTGATTTACAGAAAACTTTTGAAAATACACACGCAATCAGTGTTTTCGTGCACTGAGTTGGAAATCAGAAGTCAGGGTCCTGGTGTATGGATACGTCGGCTGCCGCACCAACACTGGACTCCCTGAACTGAAAACCACACTCACTACACTTAACACTATTGCTTCATAGAAAATAAATATAAGAGTCCTAATTTCTACAGTAGAACCGACTCCTCTGATACCAAATTGTCACGACCCATCCCCCGAGGCCCGTGCCATGACTACCTCAAGCCCACCTTCCATAGGCCAGGGGCTGGAGACTATCACCAAATGTGTAAATCACCAAAACTAGGAATGCATTTCCTTTAAAAATTATAAACACACACTACAGAGTAGCTGGAAGCAATACACTAATTAAAAATGTATACAAAAGAAGTGCTGAAAAGTAAAGGGGCCAGAAATACAAGCCCAATTGTAAAGTAAAAGGAAACTAAAAGTACAAGGAAAACAAGTACAGAATAAGAAATGTGGAACAACTGCTAGATCATCCTCCGGGTAATCCTACCAGAAGGGTATGTACAGATAGCCTTCACAACACTCTATGTCCCTCCATCTCCTCAGTGTAGCATCACGCCATGTGGTCCACCTCCGAGTACCGTCCAAACCTCGTACATTTAGCCTCGGTCAGCACTGTCCATCGTCTGCATCCAACACAATGAGGTGCGGGCATAACATGTGCAGGGGTGAGTATAACGATACTCAGTAGGGACCCCAAGACCCTCATGGTCTCAAAAAATCGAACAAGAATAAACCAAAACTTAAGAAATAAATAGATAACCATACTTATGTATATGCCCTAACATATACCTAAGTAATCAAGTAATCCATCTCAATCATGAGGTAAACTCAAAAGTTACTGACTCAGCTCAACTAGGATTTTATTCTAGGGGTAATATAAACTAACATCCCCAATCACAATGTTGAAACCTCAGCTGCTAGAGAACTCCTCCTCTATCGAGTATAATGGGCCTTCCACACTCACACATAGGTGCTTCCCACTAACCTTGGACTGCTGAGGTACTCCTCCTGTCGAGTACTCTGGGTCTGCCGCGTCACATAGAGTTGCTCCCCACCATGGGTCTGCCGCGCTCACACAGAGGCGCTCCACCTCATAGGCTGCTAAGTTACTCCTCCTGCTGAGTACCGTGGGTCTGCCATGCTAACATAGAGGCTCTCCCCACTGTGTCTCTCCTACGACACCAAGGTGATCCCCACTAGGCTAGTCAAGTCACTCTGAGTCGAATCGGTCAGCATTCGTCTTGTCTTAGCCAACTACTTGGTCTCTGCGCTATGCAAGATTGTCTCTGAGAGGATTAGCTCCATAATCTACTGGTCGATAATATAACTATCATGAAGTCCCACGTAAATGTATCTCAAAGGTCCGCCTCATTATAGGGGTCTTAATGCAACAGACGACACGTCAATCGGACACCCGATCTATGAGTTATAAGGTTTTTAGTCCCGGGGGCTTGGTTGGATTAGTGTACGATCCCACCTGACTGAATCTCAAAATTACCTTGAACTCTAATGGGGTATACTCAAAGGGACCATCGTGTTCCAAGAAAACCAGCGCCGCTGACGGTTCATCAAACAGTCATCTGGTGCCAAAGATATGGCCAAAGAAATTAAAGGGTTAGTAGTGGGCCTGGGTCCGCTCCGACTCGGTCGGACCGACTCGGCACAACCCAATCTAGGCTGACCTAGTTTGAGTCGACCCAGTCAGACTTGTTAGGTCAAGCCCGACACATTGGGTGGGCCATCCCGTTAGGTTCGGCCCGGCCTGCTAGGACGAGCCCAACAGGCCACCAGGGCGGCGCGACCTGGGCTTGGTGCCGGTTCGGCCTAGAGCATAGCGAGCGCGTGGCCCGGCGCGGCTCAGCCCATAGGGTGTGGTCGGGCCAGTTATTCCACGGCGCCGTGAGGGGGGCCTGGACACCGGCTAGGCCGGGAGGTCGTAAGGAGGCCAGGACACCGGTGCGGCCGGGTGGCCGTGAGGGGGCCGACTCGGGGAGGCCCACGTGGCGCGCGGAGGCCGGAAGGCATGCTGGTTTGGGGAGGCGCGCCAGACATGCGCGAAGGCCGGCATGCGGGCCGACGGCGTTCATCCGGGCAGGGCGCGGCCAGGTAGGCCGACAACTAGGAGGCAGCCGGGCGGGCCAGTTCGGTGCGGCTCAAGCCAGCGCGGGCTGGTTCGGGGAGGCGCGCGGGGCGTGCTCGAAGGCCGTAAGGTGGGATGATGGAGTTCGGCTGGGCAGGGCATGGCCAGGCGGGCCGGTGGACGAGAGGCGACCGGGTTGGTTAGTTCGGCGTTTCCCGGGCCAGCGTGGGCCGGTTCGGGGAGGTGTGTGGGTCGCATGTGGAGGCCAGTTGGCGGGCTGATGGTGTTCTTCCGGGAGCATCGGAGCACCGCGGGGGTAGCACTGTTCGCAGATGTCGTGGGGAGTTCTGTTCAAGAATGCTGCGGGGAGCGCGACCTTTGTTATCGCTGCCTTCGTCGTTCCGTCGCCTCATCGCCATGCTAAAGTTCATCATAAACAAGATCAGAGGAGGGGTTGGGCCATGTGTGTTTGGGGCACACCCTCCATGTTTAGGGTGGTATCAATTGGTTTATCAAAGAAGTACAATGAACAACAATTATTTTACAATCTTTGCATCGATTCCTTTTGAACTGAAGATGAGAAAAGAAAAGGGATAATACAAAAATAAAACCCCATACCTGGATTGTCGGGCGTCGAAGGTGAAGTCGCGAAAAGAAGATGTAGTTTTCATTCATGACTTAGGCTGCACTCTTCCACTCCTGAATATGCATGTCAATTGTGGAAGACACTTCACGTCGGTAGGTTTTCAAGGAGGAAGTCCGAGGAAGAAGTACGTGGAAGATCGTTGCCGGGGTCCTTCGTTGTAAGAACACGTTCTTCGTTCTTCGTTCTTCGTTGGGAGAATGGTTCTTCATTGGTAACTTTCTCCCAATGATTGTCTAATCCTCCTTTTCCAATAAATGAAAAGCTAGCCCCTCCAAATAAAATATTGTCTTTTTATTTTAGATTATTGAGTTTAAAATTCAAATTGTGGCATTTAATTAAATGAGATGACTCATTTAATTAATGGGGTGGAGTTGGCATAATAAACTATGCATTGGATCAACAATTCAAACTGGAAAAATAAATTTAAGTGGCTCCACCTAATTAATGCATGAGAGTTTTCATAGATTAATTAGGGGAGGTCAAGAGGATCCCCCCTCATTAATGAGGGGTGTTGAGAGGTTTTCCTCTCCTCTCATTAATTGGGGGGTTAAGCCTCGTGTGGTCCCCACCTTATTTATCCTCACATGGGAGGTTGAGTATAGGTGGGCCCCACCACCATAACCTCTCATGGGAGGTTAAGGTGCGGTGGTCCCACCTCCAACCTCCATGAGGAGGTTTCAACCACCACACACCAAATGGCGGCTCAAATAAAATAAAGTGTAAACTCACTTTATTTTATTACCTTCCACGAAACCCAAAAACTATCTTTTAAACTTGACCCACTACCGTCAAAGTGAAAGTCTCCTTAAGTGAATACTAGCACTACGAGTTCAACGGTGCCCTCAAATTTAAATTCCTAGCACCAGTTCAAAAGTTATAAAATCCCACTCGTACGTTTACTGAACGTACCCGAACAAAACTTCAAAAAATTATTCCGAGCACACTTGGCCTCAGAATCAAGCTCCGTAAAATTTCGCGGACTTGTAAAAATCCCATGTATTAAAAGAAACTTTCCCTAGGATTTTCGGGTCTTTACAATAATAAGTCAAAACACGTACAATAAACAAAGAGGTTATTACCCAGAATATTTCAATAACTTGGATGTTATTAATAAATAGGTAATATAAAGTCATAAATGAATCATATATGATATCATAAATATTATTAAGATTTTTTTTATAAGTTCATAATATGTTTAAAACCATTATAATTGATTATCAGACACATACAAAGAGAATCATACCTAAGGTAAGGTAAATTTCAATTCAATTTCCATTCATGGAGTTAAACATATATGTCATTGGTTATGTTCATCTGAGAATATGTGTGAATGAACTATTCTTGTTTTATACTAAACATCCACTTATATGTGGTGGATTTATATTTTTCACATATAATTATTTCATTTATTTATCCTTACTCTAATGATGTAATCATTGTAAGGTAATTTCTATTTCACTTTTAATTTTCATGAGATATAACCCATGTTCACCACATATTTCTTGTATGGGGTGTATGTACTTCCCCCATTATATTTGATACCATGAAAAAATTTATCTTCAGGGTATTTAAAGATTAATTTTAATATATTTTTATTGTTATTTAAGGGTTAAATTTTGAATGGTATGCTTTGAATGTTTAAATAATTAAACCCTTCTCCATTTAAATATTTTTAATATAATTTTATATAACTATTTTTATGGATATAAAAGGATTATAAAGAACATTTTTTGTCTATTTATATTTTCATTCAAATTCCATCAATAATTAGTATTTTAAAGGTTTTATGTATGGGCTAATTTTTCAATATCATTATTATTCGTGGTTGTTTATACGTAAGTATATAATGAGAAATTTTTGTCATCCATTTACATGCCACTTAAAATGTATTTCAAGATATCATCACCAATTGTTTAATGTAATTTTTAACCATGTTTTACTTTTTATAAATTTTTTTGAAATGGTTATTTCAATCATTTTCCAAATTATGTACTTCATGAAATTTTTGGTGAATTAAGGAAAGAATGTTTTTTAACTTTTATAGCATGAGCGACTATTTCCTTCATTAGTATGTCATAAAATTTTGAAGCTTCCCATATAGGGTTACAAGGTTATTTTCAAAAGAAATGATTTATTTTATAATTTCATTACTTTTAAATGATTTCAAATAAAAAAGGGGTATCTCCATCAAATAGTTTTTATGATTTTATTAGATTATTTTCATCTATGTCAATGTACACTGTTGGGTTTTATGCTGGATTGTGTTTGATTTATTAGGATAAAATCTTCCATAATGTATTGATGGTTTTATGATATTTTTGAATATGGATGAGATATTTTTATACCATCCACTGTTTATGGTTAATGTAATAACATTTTATATGCTAGTTTTAATTCTAATGTCCATGTTAGGCTTGACCATTTTATATGAGTAATGAATTGGACTCAGTAGGTGATGGGCGGGGCTCACTATATCACCTCAATGCATCGATAGGTCTCAAGAGACAAACTAATATCTTTTCAAGAGGACTTGATGGTATTGTTATGTATGGTCTTGGAATGAGGACTTGACAGAATGGTTATGATGTCTGACATTATGCATTCCCTAATTATGATATTAGTTATTACTATTACATTTTATTATATGACTTGTAAAACATCCATGTTAATATTTAAATAGATTTTTTATATTATTATTACCATATTATGCTAAAGATTATGTTTATAAGGATTTTTTCAGTTTTATAATTTCCATAAAAATTTATGATTATTTATGAAATCTTCTTCTTTATTGATTAACCTTACAGAGCATCAGAGCTCACCCTATTCTTATATTTTATTTTCCTAGAATTCCAAGAATTGTTTTATGATTGATATGTTGGGTTATTATAGGTTAATAATGGTATTCTAAAAAATTTATCCATGTTTAATTTTATGTTTTTAATTGTAATGTAAAATTCATGTTTGTAATATATTTTACATGACTGTTAAACTGATCGGTCCTTCAGTATTTGGTTCCTTGTAATTAGGCCAATGTATTACAATAATCTACCAGCTCTGGGAATCTAGGGTTGGGGTGTTATAATTGGTATCATAGGATTTTTAGCAACAACATTGGAAATTATATTTAGAATAAATATGTTAGGAAACATTACACTAAGATAGACTGTGAGAATATATATAGAGGAACATTTATTATTTTTTTTTGTTAAAATATAGATTATGTGAGTTTTATAATAAATGCAACCCTGTATAGATACTACAATTTGATGTGGTTTTGGTAAAGATATACCTATGATTAACAACTTTTACAAGGTGTTCTGAGGCTGACTCGGGGTAACCTATTACATGACAACAGGCCTTACTGCACACTTGGTTTGACACTCCCTAGGGATATGATTAGGATAATTCAAATTTTCATTACAAACCAATAAGAATGATTCTAATATAAGATGTGGATGAATAAATTGGGTTAACCCTAAGGTGTTTTATATTTAAAATAAGGAATATTGATATTATTTAAAATACTTTATGATTGTTGTTACCCATGTTATTATTTTTTGGTTTTAGTCAATGGATGGATCCCAAAGTTGTCATATTAACATCGAACATGATGGAAAAACTGGACAAGGTGGTGGAGATGAGAAACCAAATGGAATGTTGATAAGAATAAAAGATATCATGTTTTTTCCTAATCAGTTTTCCAAAATATGTTTAACAACATATATATTAACCAACTCCTGAACTCACCAAAGAAGAGAAAGTCATAGCTTGCTAAGATCTTCAGTGGCAGAGACTATGGAGAAAAAAAGATCAATTTCCATCATGTTGGAAATGTGGAAGGATACACATAGAAAAGTGACTCAATGGAACAAAAAATGCCTTATTTGTGGTAAAGAAGAACATAATTCTAAAAAATTTTGAGGAAAAATGAATTGTACAATTGAAGAAAATAAATCTAATCCTAAGAATCCATTTAAATTCATTTACCATAAATATAGTGGACCTAGGAATTACCCGAGTCAATTCACACTTTTATTGGAAAACCACTAGGTCATAAAAGGACCTATATGGAAATAAATGTATGATGAAATGTTTAAATGTATTAATGGTATTTTTATGATAGGATTACTTTTAAAGACTTTCTCTTAGTATGTGTATCCATGTTCTTTATTATGTGACAGTGTTATTTGAGGAAGAAATTATATTTTCTTGTGTGGATATTATTATAATGGTATAAATAAACTTTAAGATTTATATGATTTGGAGGTAATTATGGGATATTATTTTTGGGATGAAAAATAAATGTCATGAGATAAACATTGAGATTAATATATCTTATGGTGATTTTTTATGATTTTATTTAATTTTAGGAATTTTATAAGAATTATATAGTTTTAGAAAAAGGAAAAACCATTGGTAGGGTGAAAACCCATTACGTATGGAAAGGTCGTGGGTCTGGATCCCACAACTGAAGGGTGACAAGGTTACAACACCTTCCTCTTTCTTACGTAACATCCCTAGTTAGTATGGACTTTTAGTTTTAGTTAAACGAGTTGATGGAAAAAATAACTTTATTTTTGGAAGTTATGTTTTATCAAATGGATATCTTTTTTATTTAAAAATTATTTGGGAATTATATGATAAATGTTATTTTTAAATACATTCACTATTTTAATAACTTTATATGATTAAGGTAAATAGAATAATATGGGATTGTATTTGAGGATTAATGGTTGAATTTTATTTTGGAATAATCTATGATTTTGTTGTAGACTTATAAAAATTTGGGTTATTTATAGAAATTATTATCCTATCTTGGATAATATGTAATTAGGTTATTTACTTTTTGGTATGAGACATTAAGAGTGATTATTTTATTTATAGATAAATGTTAAATATAATCCTAGAAAACTTTGTTTTCAAATAATTCTGAATTTTTGGTTTAAATCTTAGTATAAAATATTTTTGAGGAAGGTTATTTATTTGATGAATGATATATGATGAACATTTGGGTTTTAATATATAATTTTGGAGATTATTTTTGGTAATTATCTTATCATGTACTAACATTTTGGTTAATTACTAAACATTTTAGAAAAATATAGTTAATATTTTTTTGAATAATGAGATTATATAAAATTTGAATCTAGTGATTCAAGAATGAAAAATTAATCTTGAACACTATTTTTTTGGAGAAAAATATGAGTCTATAGTGGAAATTGATTAAAGGAGGAAACTCTACTCATCGTGTAAGTAACTATGTTTCATTATATACACAGTCTATGAAGTAAATTAATTCTTCAACTCTAGGAGAAAGATCGTAAAACCCAAAATGGTTTTTCTAGTACTTTATTTTTAGATGAATCAAATGGTCCCTTGGATTATCATAGATTTATATATTTCTGATTGTTAACTTTCTCCTAATAATTTTCCCTATCAGTCTCCATCAAAACCTGATGGTTAAACTCTCTTTCATTTCCATATTTTCCTACATAGAACCCTAGTATGTGTTATATATGGTGACCTTCATTCTTCTAATTATCTATTTTATAATATAGGTCTCATTAATATTTTCCAATGTGGGATTCCATACAATTGTTTTGAAATGTCCTACTTCTAGTTTTCATCCCCGAGTTTAATTGTGATAACGTAATTTATTGAAGGAGTAGAGAATGTAACACCCGAGACGTTATAATATTTTAATTCATAAATAAAATTATTTTTATTTTTATTTTTATGAAACACCATGTTAAGCTTATGCTACACACAATAATTATTTGGCCTGCATTACATGCAAGGCCCAGTTTTACTGAACAAAAATATATCAAGAAAATATTAGTATTTAAAATAATTTATAACCTAGCCATTAAATTAGTGGTTTTGAATAGTATTAAAAATATTTTAATTTTTGTATATTAAATAGAATTTAAACATTAATATTTTATATTTTATCGAAATGATATTTGACAATAATCAATTTTTTGGATAAAAGAAGTATTTTTCAAAAAATATAGTTTTTTCCGCCTTTTGATGGTGCACCCTTATTAAATATAGATTATAAAACTTTTATATATTTTATTTAACAAAATAAAATTATTCTTTGGAATTGGGATATAAAAATTTACTTTAGATGAATTATTTATATTTTTCTGATAAGTTTTATGTTTTCATGAATTGTAAAAATATATTAAATTTTAATTAAAAAAAACATTTTTCATAGAAATAATTTATGTGGATAAATTATATTATTTAATGGTTTTAATTAATAATAGAATATATTTTTATAATTTAATATAATGTTGGTCATTGGAATAAATTTTAACAGAAATTTTGATGAAAAAACATTTTTATCTTTTGCAATGTTTTAACTTTTAAAAACCCATATTTCATTATGAAAAGAGGATTAATTTTAAATTAATTATTGATGCTTATATGTTTTAAATTTTGAAAAATGGATTCCATATATGGAATTAGTGGGTCCAAATTATTTTAATATTTGGAATTTATTTTTTTTCTATATTATGATAAGTAACTTTAGTAAATGTTTTTAATACTGCAGTTAAGGGTAAATCGGTTAATTGAATGTAAAAATAATATTATAAAATTACCCTAAAACCTATAAAAATTATATTTAATGAATAAATTGGACCCTTAGCACCCATTTTTCGAAATTAAATCATTTAATGTACTCTTTTCCATGAATATGACTTGATTATTATTAAAATTAATGAATATTCCAAAATGTCACACTCTCATTTCTTATAAGTATAATAATTTTAATATAGAGATATATAGGTGATAAAATATATTATAAATAGTATTTGTAAATATAAAAAATTACCTACATAATATAAATTTATTTATATTTTTTATAGATTAAATAATTACCATTAATGATGAAACAATAGTGATGTAGAAATTATTTTATTTATAGAAATATCAATGAAATGATATTAATAAAATAAAAATAAAAATAATTTTATTTATTTAATTTCATACACTAATTATATATAAAAATCAATAATTTTATTGACATATTGTACGTATTTTTTCTAATTTACCATGTATGTTTTATATTTTTAAAATGGAGATATTGAATATTATTAAAATTGACATAAATGATATATTAAAATAAATTCTATTTTATTAAAAGATATAAAATCTATAAAAATATAATCCTCTACAAAATAACTTATATAATGTCAATGATTTTATAAATTATCCAATTGGGGTAATTTTGAAATTCTAATAGTAACTACATTAACCCTATAGTGTAAAAATAAACGAAGACACAGTAAGAGTTAAACTGTTTAACTAATGGTTAAATCCAAAAGTTAAAGTTAATTTTATGAAAAAAATAACTAAAATTCATTGGTTGAAGTGATTTAGATCCATACTCATCTTACCCTATAAATAAATCACTTTTCATCCATTTGTAATCGATAATAAATTTATAACAAATTAATAGTTTAAGATCGTCGAAAAGTTCCCCTCACCTCTCTTATAAAAGGGAACATTTCCTTCACATTAATTCACACATATAAAGCCAATTTTCTCATCCAACCCATACAAAATTTGCACAAAAAATCCATAACTTCATCCTAGAGGCCAAAAGTTTAGCATAAATCCAACCTATGGAGTACTTTTGAGAAATTCAAAATGTGACACTCAAAGAAAAGGTAATTGTTTTACCAATTCAATTCAAATACTTTTCTTCTTATACTTCCTATTTCTTTATTTTTTCCATACAAAATTAATAAATAAAGTATCATAAATATATGGATGTGTAATTTTAATCATGGAGCAACCATATTAATCATTTTATCCACCATACAAATGAAAATATCATCACGCGTGCGTATATAAGACTTACCGTCTCCATGCCATGGTGTAATATTTTAATCCCCACAACATTATTTGGATGGGTATAATGATGATTATAATAGATATAAATAATTAATATAAAATTTTAATGATTTTTTATAATTAATATACCATCTAATTCTATACCATTTAAGTATTAAAGTAATGATACCTTCACTCGAGCGTACGTATGACTTACTGTCTCCACAAAGCGATAAGATTCACCCTCCATTACAACCATTTCAGAATGACTATAAAATGAATATAATGAATATATATGAAAGTCATGAAATAATTGTTCTATTTTAATTATATATATATCATTTACTTTCTTCCATTCATTATGATAAGAAAAAAACACCATTCATGCGTATGTATGACCTGCCATCTTAATGAATGGTGTGTTATAGTCCATTTATATATATAATCTCTATATTTATATAATCATTATATATGATATATAAATCCTGGTTTACATTATGGAAGTATGTAAATCAAGATATATGTAATAAGATCATGAATAACAAGTCAAAACACGTACGATAAATAAAGCGGTTATTACCAGAAATATAGCTTTAATAGAGAAGTTATTAATAAAATGGTAATATAAAGTCATAAATGAATCATATATGATATCATAAATATTATTATAATTCTATTATAAGTTAATAAATTATTTATAACCATTATACTAAAGTTTCGAACACGTATGGAGAGTATTAGACCTAAGGTAACTGAAATCATTACTCAATTTCCATTCATTGAGTAAATCATATATATCATTGGTGATTTTATTCCAAGAATATGTGCAAATGACCTCCATTTTCTTATACTGGATATCCAATTATATAGGTTGTGTTTATATTTTTCATACATAATTATGTCACTTATTTATCCTCACACTAATGATACGATCTTTTTAAGGGATTTTCCATCTCATTTTTAATTTTAATGAGATATAAGCCATGTTCACCACCCATTTCTTATGTGTTGTGCATGTAATTTCCATATTATATTTGATACCTTGAAAAAATTTATCTTTAGGGTATTTATATATTATTTTTGAGATATTGGGCTTATTATTTAAATATTAAAATTGGTATGGTATGATTTGAATGTTTAAAGAATTAATCCTTTATCCATTTCAATATTATTAATATTATTTTACATAAATATTTGTATTGATATAAAAGGATTATAAATTAAATTTTATATCTATTTATATTTTCATTCAAATGTTTTCAAAAAGTAATTTTCTATGGTTTTATGAAAAGTGTTATTTTTTAGTCTCATTATTATCCGAGGTTTTTTTATACGTAAGTATCTACCAGGACACCTTTATCATCTATGTCCAAGTTTCTTAAAATGTATTTCAATATATCATCGACAATTATATAAAGTGATTTTTACCTATTTTTTACCTTTTATAAAACATTTTTAAAGTCATTATTTTGTCATTTTCCAAATGAGGTACTTTATGAAAATTTTGACAAATTAAGGAAGGAATGATTTTTTTTATATTATACGATGTGAGCGACTATTTCTGCCATCATGACACATTAACGTTTTTGATTCTTCCCTTACAAACTTACATGGTTATTTTCCAAGGAAATATTTTATTTTACAATTTCATGAATTTTAAATGGTTTCAATGTAAAAAAGGGATATATATCTCTTGAAGAGTTTTAATGATTTTATTAGATTATTTTCATCTATCTCAACAAACATTGTTGGATTTTATGCTTGATTGAGGTTGATTTATTATAATAAAATCTTCCATATTTTATTGAATGTTTTATGATATTTTTTACTATGGGTGTGATATTATTATACCATTCATGGTTTATAGTTAATGTACTAACATTTACTATGCTAGTTTTAATATGAATGTTTATGTTATGTTTCACCCTTTTCATATGAGGAGTGCATTGGGCTTAGTAAGTTATGGGTGGGGCCCACTATAACCTCTCGATTAATCGGTATGTATCATGAGACAAACTAGTGTCTTGTCACAATGACTTGATGGTACTGTTTTGTATGGTATTAGCATGAGGCCTTGAAGATATGGTTATGATGTTCGGAATTATGCATTCCCTCATTTTGAGATTAGTTATTGATATTACATTGATTATTCGACTAGTAAAATATACATACAAATATTTTAGTGGAATTATTTGATTTATTATTTTTATATTATTTTGACATTTATGTTTATAAGTCTTTTGTTATAGTTTTAAAGTTTCCTTAAAATTTTATGAATATTTATGGAATCCTATGTTGTATTGTTTAACCTTATGGGGCATCTGAGCTCACCACTTTATTATGTTTTATTTTCCCGTGATACCAAGAAGTGCTTTATTATTAATATGCAGGGTTAATCTAGGATAATAATGGAGTTCCCAAATAATTATCTATGTTGAATTTTTATGTTTTTAATTGTAATGTAATGTTCATGTATGTAATCTCTTATCCATTACTGCTAAATTGATCTATCCTTTATGATTTTATTTATTATAATCATCTCAATGTATTAAAATAATGAACTTTCTTTGGGAATATGGTTCGAGGCATTATATAAGAATAGATATATAGACCATCCTACCATTATGTATAAGGACAAGATATTTTGTGTATGGGGTTCATCCGTTACAGATAATATATTTTTGTTTCCCAATTCTTCTTCCTTGTCCTTGTAATCAATTCCTTTAGGCTATGGGCCATTGGAAACCATACACCCAACTTGCTAAGCCAAAAATCATATTCAATGACTATATTTTAAATTTTTATAAAAATATGATAAGTTTCATATATCGAACTAATCATATGGATTTATTTCCCAGAAACATAAAAAGGGGTATATAACTTTGAATTCATTTATAAATTTACCTACAAAATGAGAAGGTTAATTTCCTTAACATGGAAAAAATTTATGGTTTTATTAAATATATTTTATTTTTCCATGGTGATGACAATAATATAGAAATTGTGAGGTTTTTTCTTATTTTTTTATTTATGATTCCTCTTCCTATTTTCGATGGAAATATTTTTTTAAAGATGTAGACATGGACATTTAATATTCAGTTTATTTCATGATAATGTGTATAATGAAGGTCCAAAAGGTGTTTCTTTATCCACAATTTCTCATGGAGTGTGTGGATTAGTTGGGACTACTTGTTTAAGGTAATATATTGATTCCCCATTATTTTTTAGTGTTCTTACTAACATCTTACCTTGTATATCCTATTTATAATTCCATTGTTTGAAACCTGGAATCTTTTGAGGTACTCTTACAAATAATATATTGATTCATCCTTAATTTATTTAATTTATATCTCATATCTATGTGAAATATAACAATATGATAGGTAGGTTTATTATTTGTTTTTAAATATATAATCTATATTATATTTGTGAAATCTAAAATCTTTGAAAACCAATTGTTTCATTTTGGGGAGATAATTAGCATCGAAGGCTAGGCATACATAGTCTGGTCTATGACAGAACATTACTAGCTTCGAAAGGGAATGTATGTGGCCATAATGAAGAGGTTGGATGTCCTATATGCAAGAATATAGTCAAATATCCTATACATAAATAGTTTTTATGGATTAATTGATATTGAAAAACAGTTTTCAACTTATAGGTGAATCTAAAAATCATCCAAGAAAAAAATGTTACATTCACCTCTATTTCTCAAAATTAATCAATTACCCTGATATATAGAACCCCTGAAATACTAAAATATGAACTAGTTAAATCTAATAAAAGAAATTAGAATATATATTTCAATTATAGGGAGGATTAAATATTTTAAACACATTTATATTATTTTTTTTATAAATAAATTGTGACGTTTTATCTATTCAATTTATCCGCTCAAATATTTTTCATCAATTTTCATAGTTTTATACTTTATAGACATGGACAAGCTTATACATAAATTTCAATCATAGACTATGTGAAATATGGAATATGGACCCTTTTTAGTGTTATCATTTAATTATCACTAGAATCTAGAATCTAGTTTAGTGTTCTCTTCATCATAATTGATAGAACATGTTAATAAGATATATATTTTTTTATAGAGTTAAATTTTTAATACCAAAAAGAAATAAGATTCACTAGTTAACCAACAATTATGGGATCACTACCTAGGTATGTGAAACATAGTTCAATCATAAAAACAAGATCATGAAATGATAACACCACCACATTCAATGATATAAAAGTACAACATGGGAAAATATAAATCTAGATTTCTATTGAATGTTCTTAAGAGCTTGTCATGAGAATCATCTAAACAGTGTACCCAAGATGGATTGAAGAGAAAAACACAATTTTTAGGAATAATTTGGTAACCCTATGTAATGATGAAACTACTTAAACCCACAAACCACAACTCCATGATAATGGCCTTGAGTGACTGTGAACATAATGGAACAACTAGTTAGGGGATAAATTAATAAATGAAAACAAAGAATCATTGGTTGAGCTATCCGAATACACTATGATAAGATCTATTACCACAAATTGTAAGTATTCCTATATTTTCCTAGGTTATCATGATTTTTTCGATATTGAAGTGGTTGGATTTAGATAAATAATCATTTTATTCAAGTTTGGGTATCCCACCTGACTTGAGTGGGTGATGAATTTTAGATTTCAGCTTTTAAAAAGTAAGAAGCTTCTAACTCAACACATGAAATTATAGTTTTTTATACATCCTAAATTATTTTATTAATGAATTTGGATCTTGATTTTATAATATTATGTGTTTTTACTTAATGTTAATTTGATCAAATTTCCAGTTTAGTCACATTTTTTCACGTTCTATTAAAAATCATTTACTGGTTTATTTATATATTTAATCAATTTAATTAATGTTTTTTTTGGTTTAATATTGTGGGAGTATCTGTGATAAATTAAAATTATGCATTTAGTGATTTTTTATTCTACAATCTTCATCATCGACTATATTTTCTTTCTATGGTTTATCTAAATTTTTATAAATAAAATGAAATTTAATTCTCCTATATTTTTTATTCCGATTAAAAACATGACAAAAATTTTAATCTCTTATTTTATTAGAAAACTAAAAAGATATATATTATCTCCTATGAACATAAAATTAGAAATAATATATTTAATTTCAATAGTTCCTCTATTATATTTATAAAATGAAATTTGATGTAATAAAAAAATATCTTTAGTGGTATTTGATTTATAATTTACCACCCTTTCATATGATTTAAGATCTTTATATATTTTAGAGAACATTCAAAAAAATAATTAATTTTTTTTGATTGATGTGATATTGGATGTTATATTAAACAAGATAATATTTAATTTTTTTGATTGATGTGATATGTTGTTCTAGAACATGTTTAACCATTTAGATATTTTTCTAATTTCCATTGAGATATTGGGGATGATCCACATCGATCTAGATATGCATAAAAGTGTACTTTATTATACATGTGTGGATCATCATCCACTTACAACCACATATTTTGAAATTGTGGTTGACTAACTTCATTATTTCAATGTGGAATACTATAGGATATCCCCTCCATTGTGGTCATATCATGACTAAGTGGGTGAATTGCACACATAGACCCCATTTCCAATGTAAAACATGACAGTGGAAACTGATGTCTGAGAAAAAAATATTACAAATGAATATTAAAAAAAAAAAATTAATTCCATTTGGAGTTTTAACATGTTTCAACAATATTTTAACTTCTTTCTTGGGGATTTATGAATTTTATTGGAATTGTTAAAATGATTCTGAATTATGTATGAATACATTTATTTCAAAAAAAATAGTTTGATTGAGTTTCATCATAAGATAATTTTATAATTATTAAATATTCAATATAGTAAGTATATCATATATAATTAGTTTAATAAGTGTAATATATAATTTTATAAACAAATATTTAAATAGTCACACATGATATTTTATTTAAAATTTAATTTATAAATAGATATTAATTACTAAAAATACTAATAATAAATGGGAATTTTATATGATCAATAAATAAATAAATCATATGAATATATTTCTAAACATCATGAAAAAAATTATCTTATAAATTGGTATTATTATAAATTTAATATAACTATTTTATCTGTTGCAAGAAGATTTAGAGACATAGTTTTTACCAATTAAATGGAAATTTGTCACACTATACTAAATGTATCATTATGAATAATAATAATTTTTCCTCAAGAAATTAAATTTGAAACAAAGAACCCCTTACCATAATTATTGATTTTCACTAAAGAGTGGGAATCTTATGTATAAAAAAAATAAAAATATTAATGAATTATTTTACTGAATTATTCATATATATATATATATTATTTATAAAAACTAATTATAATTTTTCACTACATGTATATTATTTTTTTATTATACATTTTTGATATCGGGTGTGAATAATCAGGATCATTTTGAACTAGTTTCTTAATACGTATGTTGTTATTAATTATTGTCCTAAATTTCATAATTAATATATCTTAAATTTACTAGAATTTATTAATTATGGTTATTTATAACTTTATCATTTCATTATATTTTAGTTTGGTTTATGATCCTTAAAAATTAAATCGGCGACGAGGATGTTTCAATGATTTTTTATAAACTAATGTTTATATCTTAAATAATGAGATTAATATTAATGTTAACACTCAATAAACAAAACAAATTACTTTTTATTTATATAAAAATATCTTTTATTTTTATTAATTACTATCTCATAGTCATCTATAATATTATTTTATATCATTTTTGAAGTATGTTGTTAGACCGACCCCAACACGAAGGTACCTTAATTATTGAATGAGTATGTTTATGAAAAGGTTTCTTTTTCGAAAAATAATATTACTAAATAATAATAAATATATTATTTATATATTTTTATGGTGATGAAAAATATTTTAATATATTTTATAAACTAAGAATGAAATTGTGTGAAAAATGAGATACGGTACATTGTGGAGGTGGTAGTCCATACAAACACATGAATGATGTTTCCATTTTCCTTAATTGAGAAGAGAAAATGTGGTTTTTTCTTGTTCATAAAATTATAATAGATTATGTATATTAAAAATTCATAGTTAATAATATTTTATTTGGAAAACTTTATTTGTAAGTGAATGGTAGAAAAGAACCAATATTAGTAAAAAAATGGTAATACAATGAGAAATTTAGTTTTTTCTTAGAGGATTCCTTGGAAACATAGAACTTATGAAAAAAATATTGTGTCTATAATATTAAAGAAGTGATAGAGGATTATAGGGGAAGTAATAATGAAATATTTTACAGGGGAAACTAATGTTTTTTATTTTTATTGAATGAGTGGTGAGAGGTATCTTTTATAGTTTGTTATAGTGATGTTTTTGTAAATATTTAATCTAAATATATATAGATAGATTTATTTATATGTCAAGAAGAATAAAAGATGTAAAATAATGGTTTGGAGATAATTTTATTTTATCTAAAAATTAAATACTAAATTATAGATATTTTTAACATTTTATTACTTTTACCCCTTGGGATAACCTATTTTTACCTTTAGGCTCTTACTACGATAACTATTTTTTACATGAATCACTCATTTTATATGAATTAAAACATGAAAAATATTTTATAATTAGGACTAATGATTAAAAAATATTAATTCCATTTTATGATATAAAATTACTATGTGTATGAAATCTTAAATTTAAAATTAGCTCATGTAACATGAAAGAACTCATTTTTAGAAAAAAGAGTGTTTTAATATTTACATTTATATATATGATAAAATTTTAATTGAATTTTAGTTCAATTATATAAATTTTTGAATTATAAAATATATTAAATTTAGTTTTCTTTCAAATTATTTCAATTTTTTTTAAAATATAATAAAAAGTAAAGACAAAAAATAGTTACTTTTATTAAAAAGTCTTACTTATGTTCATAAAAGTTTAATCATAGGTTTTCAAAATTCTATATTTTATTTAAAAATGTAAATTTGTACAACATAAGAATATCAAATTCATTATGAGAAATATTTTATTTATTTTTATATTATAACTATATTTCAAAATATTCCTAAAAACTATGGTTTTAGTAAAAATTTCATTTTTCATTATTCATTAAAAATCTATTTTTTTCAGAAAAATTTCAAAAAAAAATAATATTATAATTTTGAAAATTTAAGTTCAAAAGTTTTAATTTTTATCTAAATAAATTTCAAAATTTTATAAAAATATATTTTTAAATGAAAGTAAAAAATATTATAAAACTTCTTTTATTGAAAAATATCCCTTTAAACATTCGATGTTCTTGATATTATTCCATAATAATTTATAATTAAATGAATGTTAATATATTAGTTTATATATTTTAATATCATATATTATCATTATAATAATTTAAAATTGTTTGATTTATTTTATTAATACATTAAATAATTATTTGAGAAAGATAAATCCTTTTTAATTTAAAATCATATAAATTATTTATTATCTACACGTAGTATATTTTAATTGTTTACTATATTTTAATTTAATTGATGATTTATTCATATTATAATTTCTTAATAATTTTTATATAATATTTCAGGGATAATTTTAGGTAATTTTGTGTTTAGAATAATCTATTAACATAATAAATATTTAGGGAAGATTCATAGTGAAATTTCAGGTCTTTCAAATTATCCACCCTCAAAAAAATAAAATCCTTAAAATTTTAGTTATTACAAACTAATGAAATATTTAAGGGTGTAAGTAATATATACATTACTATATATTTAATTTATAATGATTTTTCATCATCATTATCCATGGTATGACCAGGGAACTCATCTTTTCCCTCATAAATATAATATAACTAATTATCAGATTTCCTTTAACCATCTATGTTAAATATCCCAATATAGTGGGATTATATTTTTAGAGAGTGTTTAATGTTATATATGTGTTAATATGTGATCATGTCTTCATTTGAATACTTGATTTTACAATATTTTCAATTATCATGTCATTTATGTCAAGGGAGCTGATCTATTCCTAACATCACATCAAATTAGACTAGAGGAAGGATAAAATGGCATTAACAAATCACATTCATATAAAAATATATTAGAAAATATTTCTATTAATTCAATACAATAATTATATTAATAAATCTTAATAATTCAACATCTATACATTTGATTGTGATTTTATGTTCTTAGGTATATATTAGTTGGTCAAACATGATACGAATACAAAAATCACAATTATTGAGTGGGAAATTAGTCTTCTTTACCCTATATCATGTTTGTAAACCATATCCCTAGTTCTTGGTTTCATATGCTTCCCCTTGTCTTGGATGATTTTGGTTCCTATCTTTATTCAAACTCTTAGTTTATGGAATTGACTTTGATAATATCCAAGCTATACAAATTTATGACATCAAACTATTAGTTGTATATCCAGAAGAACCCTACTTATTTATAAAATTTATACTAAGACATTTACTCTTCCTCAGAAAATATTCTATCTTTTTCTTCCTTTTGAACACAAAAAACATCTCCCAATAAATTTAATACATATCAAATGGTGATTCATACCATATTTTTTTCATGATAGAAATTAATCCTTATTTACGTCACCATTTTAAACACCAGAACATACCAAAGACTCAATACTTATCTTTTTTGGGGTGTTTGGAAACTAAAATAATTTTATGTTGTTAATCATAATTTATGTTTCTAATTAATCTTAACTGCAATTTTCTCACTCAAACTCTTATCCTTTTTAGTTTCTCATTATGAAAATCTCTATATTATATATAAAATCTATTATTAACAGGTTTCCTCTGGGATTTAGAACTTAATAAAAACTAAAGGTGATAATCATGGCTAATGTAAAATTAACACCATATGATAATTATTATATGATAATTAAATGAATAATTCAACATCAAAATTTCATATTATTGAAAACTATTACATTGGTTTTCAGTTTAACATAAATAACTCTATGTTCTATCTGGTTTTTGTTATATTGGGTTTGATCATACTCTTTATCCTAATTGATTAGCATAATAAATCCGTTATAAATTCTTGTAAAAATAATTTTTTTTCCAAATAATATCCTTTTGTAGTTTCATGAAAGTTGTGAAATCATAGGCACAATCATCATGAAGCCAAGTGACGATTGAGTAGACACTCAACCAACCATTTTCACAGTGATTTAACATCACTTCATTTGTTTCACAACCGTATCAACATTATAGTGTCTATATAGGGAAATAAATTTAAGGATAACAACATTATCTATACTTTACTAAAACTTTTAGATATTATCCTGTATATAAAATTTTACTATATACTTATCCTTAGGGGTTTTACTATAGTTATCTTATGACAATCCCTAAAATATACAATATAAACTAAACTAACCTGATGTGTAATCTATAACATAAAATAATGATTAAAATTAACTTATCACACCTTGATGACATTTACATCCTTAACTAATAACATCCTAATCTATATAGTTATCTAAACACAACTTAAATATCAATTGTGATAGCTCCAGATATAAATGTCCCCTAATTATATGATTTATAGAAATATTTTCATTACATATATTCCCACAACCATTTAGTTTTAGTGATTTATTTTAGTAGGAATGTAAATTATCTAATAAATCCCATGATTATCTTCAATAATATATATTTCCCAACAAAATTAGTAACTCCTAAATCCATAATAATTATATATCCTCTCCCATAAAATCTCCAAACACTCCATTTTCTTTTAGAAATTTCTTTTCTAATACAATTATCCATAACCTAGCGAAATAAAAACATGAGAAGTGTGAGATAAAACACTCTGTAAGGTAAATTGTATATCATAAACTATCATAGAATACACAATCCATGAATAATATTTCATGAAGTAAATGACAATAAAATAATTCCATATAACTGATCAAATGATCTTGAAATAAATGCATGGGTGATATAATATATAAATAATGACATGAATAGAAAAATTGGATTGAGAGTGATAAAAAACACAATGTTTTACATCATAAAAATACTGTCGAGGATTCATTATAAGACATTATAAATTATTTTTTAGGCATACACTAAATACAGAGGATAGTTAATCTATTCAATCCTATTGATGCATGGAAGGGAAATTATAAGACCCACTAATAACTAATTTAGTACAAAACATTCATCATATTAATTAATTTAAAAACTATATAATACATGACCAAAATAACTTAATAATAAATAAATATCTCTTTTGAAATGGAAAGTATATTGATGGTCAATATTTTCCCAATAATAAATGTAATAATTTTTATGTAAGAATAAATTGAACTAATACTGTATATAAGAATGGGTATGTTATTGAGTGAATAATTTCTCCAAATAAATAAATTCATTGTTGTCTATGAAAATTCCCTTCATTCAATGTAATTAAGAATAGAGTATTCTCAGAGGAATGGCTTTGGAATAAAATTATTTTATATATAGAATGGATGATTAGGAAAAATTATTAATAGATTTTCTATCAGTTAAATCCCTAAATAGAAATCAGTATTGAGGATTATAATTTAATCCATGAAAAATAACTCCAATATAGGTAATATCATTTTAACATAAGGATGAAAATGGAAATGAAAACACAAAAGTTTTACTATAAATAAATTGTAATAATTTTTATAAAAATTTATGTTTAGAGTCACTTGAAAAATTATGTTTGAAGTAGGTAAGGTATAAATTTTGAAAATATTCAATTTATTATTAATCATCAATAAAAGATAATTGAAAATCCATAAATGTTATAAAAAATTAATGTGAATTGTAAGATAAAACATTTTATTTTTATAAGAATGAAATTAAAAAAAACAATAAAATACCATTGTTGAAAACCTACATCATAAAAAGGATGAAAAAAACATCCTTATATAATGAATATAGATAAATATTAAGACCTCATAAATTATTACATAATTTGGTATCCAAATAATAATTTGATAATTTTCAGGAAGGAAAAATATGAACTAGTGGGGAAATATTGTTAAAGAGGATGGTGATTACTCTTAGCAATGATATATATTTTGAGAAAGAAACTCATTACAATATAATCGTTGAATTAAAAAGTAATTTTATCCTATTAAGGAAAATAAGTAAAAATGAAATAAATTATTAGGTTGGATGAAACTATTCTTGGAATAAAATAACTTTGAGAAGAATCATTTAAACTCAATGAAGGGAGTAAAGTGTAAAAAACCATTAAAGATTTTAAATCTTTTATATCAAAGTCCATTTGAAGAAACAAAATTTTATTGATATTCAAACCCCAAGAACTACATGAATATCATAATATAATTTTTTTTAATTAGTAATCAAACCATAATAATAATATCATGTTAAATAAAAATAAAATATATGTCAAAAAATTAAATTTGAGTCAAATAACCCCTTACCTTCATTCCATAATTAAAGAAAAGTGAATGAATATTCTATAAGAAAAAAATAACTCATGTAATTACCTATTTCAAAAAATTAATCATATATATATATATATACTTTTATAATTTTTTTTATAATTATTATGTACAAGTATATTAGTTAGCTATTTTCTATTTTTGATATCCAATTTGAGTACTCATGATCGCTTTGAACTAGTTTTGTAGTAGCGGTTTTATTCTTAATTCATCTAGCATGATTCATACTTCCCAGATAATACAAGGTAATTTAATAGATTCATTATTTTTTATAATTTCATTCTATAATTCTCTTTATGGTCCTTAACTATGAAATCAGGGGTGATCATGTTTCAGTGATTTTTAATGAAAATAAATTGTGATCTTAAATAATGGGTTTAATATTAATGTAACCATTAATAAAAAATAAAATAAAATGATTATATACATATTTATATATATTACTAGTAATTAAGTTATCATATTCATCCATGATATATAATTTGACCACACACCCTACAGTGTGTCTTGAGTCATCACCTCAGAAAAGTATAGAATTTTTAACCTAAGACTTCCCTTGATTGATATTGAAATAAAAGAGTGAAAAAAACTATATCTAATAAAATAGATATTATAATACAGGTGAATAGAAATGTATCTCATAGAGTATATGCTCCTACACTCTTCCCCTTTGGTATCTATTCTAATGTCCACAACTAGATTGATCAAGAAACTTGATCTATATTTGGACTACCCTGGGCAGGTATGCTCAACTGACATGGAAAATTAGAAGTCTGGCTACCTTGACCATGACCTCCTCCTTGTCCTATTTTGCTCGTACTCCTCCAGCTTCCCATATGGCATAGACTCACTGATCTTACTCCTGAACATGGAAATGATACATTCCATCTTCCACTAGAAAAATGGGGAATGTTCTAGAAAAACCACTTAATATGACCCATCTTACCACAAGAATATCTCTTATGCAGGTCTCTATAATACTATGGCATCACATGCCATATAATTATCATTTATGGCATATAATAGAGCTTCTATTGAAGATATTCCATCCATCACTACTCTAAATATAATCCTCAAAGCGGTGTTTCCTTCCACTGAAAGAACTACTACCATGTTTTGGCACTAACCCTTGGTGACCCATTCCAATAAAATCCCTCTGGATGTGATCAGTGAAAATATCTTAGTTAATGATCTTATAGATATAACATAGGTGAAATAAATTCACCTAAGATAATATATAATACCTGATCCCTTTCTATAATTTCTTTACCTATGATTTCTCATCATTGTCAAGTAACATTTAAAAGAGTTGATGCTCGATGAAACATGTTGAATTTCCTATGACAGATATAACACTATACTCTATATGAAAAAATTCATTAGCTCAGTTATCTATTAGTATCTCAGGTATGTTGTAATCATTGAAGGTAGACTAGAAGTATTCTCATACCATACCCTGATGATGACCAGCCTAGGTAATCACTTCCTACAAGCACTTGGTATAGTGACACATCCTATAGGGAGCGAGGTTTAACCTCCTCTCTTTAGGTGTATCCATATAATATAAGATATATAATCTTTCCTCTATTTATGATTTAGTAAAATATAGTCCATCATCCCTCAAGATGGTGGGAGGATGTTGCTATTAGAACTCAGGTGTAGGATTAGATATATTAAATGCATGTCATGGAGAACCCCATATAGAATTCATCCCACATAGGAAACTCCCTTGAAGTGGAGTGTTAGTACCTAGTTTGAGAATAGAATTTGGTTCCATTTGTGTACCTACTATAGGTAACACTGCTTACCTAGGGCCCACCTCCTCTAGAGCATGATAATCACCACCCTCCAAATGCACGACTCAAGGATGTCATGGTGGTATAACTCTATAAATACCAATAACATACCTTATAGTAAGATTCAAAAGAAGATAGGATTGCTAATGGAAGTATATAATAAGGAAAGGTCTTATTACCCATCATACTACCCCAACTACCCACATCAAAGGATATGATATTGGTAAGTTTTAATGTTGTTGTTTATAGGGTTTCATATATGTGAAGTGTCAATTTCATGTTATTGAGGGAAAATCAAATTAAGATTCACTTCGAATCTCCCTTTACTGTTAACCATTTTATTTTATATTTTAGAATTTATGTCTTAAATTCATATGTGAGTTTATAGATAATACAACATTTAACTAAAGTAATTATCATATTATTTTATTAAAATGCTGAAACATTATAAATTAAAATTAATACCCATTTAATTACAACCATATCCCTTACATTCAGTCTCAGAATGTAATGAGTAAAATATTATCTATCAATTCCATGATAGACTCGTTCCAATATATAAAGCCTCATACACTTTATAAATTTTAATTTGTAATCGTGAAATCCCAACCAAATATCAGCTCATGTAACCAATGTTACATCGCTCATATGGGTCTAAATTGTATATTTTTCATGACACCATCCACCTATACAAGAATAAACCATTAGGGTTTGTTTTTAAAAGGTAAAAAACTGATTTCCCTTCCCTTCATATGATGTATGTAGTACATGAATATATGACATCCATGGCTCACTCAACAATCATAGGAAACTTATGTAATGAAAATAAATAAATGAACCTATATATAATAGAATATGAACAGTATGTGATTTCCTAGGTGCCTATAATAATGCATGAAATAGTGATATTTAATTTATCCTTAGTAGAATCTTCATAAAGAACGACAATTACCATAGTTCATGTGCATCGCTCAATAGTGATTATTTATTTATTGTAATAACAAAAATACATAAGAATAATTTTTTATAATCCTAGGTAACTTGTTTTTTTACCTTGAATGTGGGTCATATACTCCCATGTATATCTTATAACCATGTTCTAACATGTTCAAAATCTCTTCTATAAATTTCCTAGATATTAAGATAAGAAAATAACCCCTTTGATACCACATCATGATGTCTTGGACCCAGTACACTCTTGTGTAACCAAACCTAGTTGGCCACATGGCCTCAAGAGAACCTCCACATACTCCAAAGGTTGTTAAGTAATTGTGAGATCCTAGAGTGTTTCCTTGGGTGGACTATTCACCCATGTAAGAGAGGAACATAGTTGAGATAATAGATAAATTAATATTGGAAGTGTAACTATAATGAATAAGGTAGTGAAAATAATCATAACCATTTGTGATGGATAATTATCCAAAGTTTTAAGCTGTATCACATATAAAAGATGATGGAATGTATATAGAAAAATAAATGAATTCATACATGGCATTATGATGATAGTATAATACTTGACAAAAAAAGAGTCAAAAGTGGAAAGCAATCTAATCATCTGGATATATGACTCTGTCATCTGCCACCGAGCTCCTATCCTAAAGCAAGAAGGCCAGGTTTCCAATGAGAGATACATCCCATTGTCCACACATATGACCATATAATATGTATGGGTACCAATGACGGCTTGAATAGGGTGTGATATAAATCTTAGTATTCCACTACCAATGATGTTTATACTTTCTCTTCTATGATTTTAATCTATAATTGGGTGGAAGTATATCAAAAGTAAGATAGTACAATATAAATTACCCATACATACTTCATCCTTATCTAGAAATATATCTAAACCTGTGGTCATTAAATTAACTAATTAGGGTATTTTTATTATAATATATTGGAAATCATGGATTAAAAATGATTATAATAACAAAATAATATACATGGATAATCCAAGACATCCTGTGATGGCCTGGACCCGGATGCCACTTAACTAGTGCCTCGAGCACGGTGGACCACATGGCCTCAAGCGCATCTTCAAAAATGCCAGAGGCTACTAACTAGCAATGAGGGCCTAGGGTGTGTCTATGGGAAGACTATTCCATAATTAAGAGGGTGAAACATAGTGAAAGTTATATCAATGAATATTAAACATCGTAAGTAATGTAAATAAATAGAGGAAGAAAACTAATGTAATAGATAAAAAAGAATAATAATAACTCTATCAACTGGAAGAGTGATGATGTAATGTCATGTCACTAGAAAACTGGAAAGCATGGATAAAAGAAAATAAGCATAACATGTTACACAAGTTAAAAGGAAAAAAATTATACTCTAATCACCCCAAGATCCTACTCAGTCATATACTATCAAGCTCCATCCTATCGCCACACAATCAATTATTGGAACCTGTATTCTTCCCTTTGTCAATACCTGTAACCATGTAATCTACTCCAGGTACCAAACGATTCATAGAGAGGGTGTGAGATAAATCTAAGTGGGCCACCACCAACGATGTCTATAACATTCGGCCCATGTAATGGAATATAGTAGTGTACGAGCATGCATATATAAAGTAAAGCAAGCAGTACAATATAACTAAATAACCAAGTACCTACTTCATACCTTGGTTGGTGTATGAACATATAACCAGTTCATTAATTAATCAATTACCATTTAATGTTAATAGGTCATATGAGGAATAAAAAACACTTACATCACCTTGTGATAGTATAAGTAGTGAAGGTCTCGAGATGTAACTAGACAACTAGACAATGATACCAGTGATGGAGTTCCAGGGTAAAAACCAAGGTAACGTAAACTCACAAAAAGCTAACTCAGTAGTATCTGAGTCTAGCTAAGGGTAAGAGTAAAATTCAAGGAGATTAATCCATTCCATTCCACAATATGGTGCCTACGGACTCCAAGGTGATCGTCTGAGGTAAAACAGGGATGAGAAATGACAGGGCCATATGGGATTTAACCATGGAACCTACTAGTCAATGCTAGATCCAAGGAGTGTATCTGAGGAATTATATAAGAAGAAGGGACCCAACAGCAGTATACCAGGCATCCAAAGAATAAAAAAGAACCGGAGTCTAGGTGGGTATCAAACTAATCAAACAGTATCCTTGAATCGTAATGGGGTTATCAAGACCCAAGCTATTCTCCTCTCAGAATCCAAGGAAAAATTGAGTCATTCTATTCCTATTTGATATTGTAATCATGTAATAACTAATTTGGTTCAATTATTAACTTTTATTAGTGTGGATAAGACTAGTAGGTTTGAAACCATTGGTCCAAGCCTTGTCTTCCATTAGTGTGGATATGCCAAGTAGTGTTGCAACCATTTAATCAATTCTGAGTTAGCCATTAAGGATTAATCAATTATTGAGGTTCACTCCACTACCTTCCATTAAAATTGAAAGGGGTTATATGGACATGTAACCTTTATTCAATATATTTTGATAAGGCCAAGTTATATACTTAGTATAATTTCTATTTTACATTTCATATTTCACATATAATAAACATTTGTAAGAACTTACCTTAGGTGGGTCAAGGGGTGAGTACAAATGGTACATTATATTATGAAATTATCATTAAAAACAATTCATTTTTAAAAAGAGTCTCACCTTTAGAAAGGTCAAGCAAATTCACACCCGAATGGTGGCTCAAACATACTGAAACACTAAAACCCAATCATGGAATAACCTTCGACATGAGGTGGATTGAGTTGTGGGTGTAACCACTAACAACTAATCACATATTTGGAAAGCGCATAAACATAAAATTCTAATGAGTATAATCATGGTATGTTAATTTAAGAAATGGTTTCCAATGAAACTGGTGGGCCCTACACAAACATTCCAAACACAACAAAATTTAGGGATGAGTTATAGACCACCCACCTTAGGGTTGTAATAGCCTTCTCCTCCGATATCAACAGTTGATTTGCCTTGGATCAGATTAGATATAAGAAAAGGTGAAAAACACTCACATAGAGATATCTATATCGAGAGTAGAAGAGAATAAGAATGGCTAAAGAGGACTCGAGTACTTACCGTTGTGAATCCAACATGATAAACAGAAGCTCGATCGGATTTCAGATGAAGGAGATCTCTGGATCCCTATCTTAGGCCTCAAAAAAGTAGAAAAAGGAAGAAAAAGGAGGAAAATACCATAGGTTCTTAAATTAGGAGGAATGTGTTGGATTAATAGAACAGTAATGGAATTTTAGACAATTGGCATAGGTTTTTAGCCTACACTTGGTTTTTCCGCATGGTTTTTCAAACTGTGCATAAACAGTGCTTGATGGTTTTGCTGGAACCTGGAAAAAAGGGGTGTTCTCATAGTTTGGCTACATAGCTATGAGCCAACCTTGTGAGGGCCCACTATTTGAAAATAAACAAACTACATGGTTAGGAAAATCATGCGCTAACCATGTGAAAACCATGAAACATGCCATGTTTTCCCAAAAAGTGGTGTTCTAAGCTCCTAACAAGCCCTAGACACCCTTAGAACCTGTGATAACTCATTAGGAATCTATATTAGGTCCAAATTAAGGATTTAGATAAAAAATTAAAGGATCCAGACCTGAGTGAAAATCTGGTTCTTACAGTCTTTCCCCCTTCAAAGAACTCACCCCCCGAGTTATCCTTCCAAGGGTAAGGAAACAGTTTCTGAGAACAGCTCTGTCCATTGGGCACATACATCGTCTTCCCTCTCCCAAGTCTCATCTTTTACTCATCCATGCTTCTATAGAAGCTATATGAGATGGACCAAACTTCCTCAGAGATCCATTGTTCTTCAGTCAATGATTCGTACTAGATTTTCCTCAAAGGTAGCATCAACATATAACTTAAATTCATCGGGATCAAAGTATGAGCGGGGTATGCATGATATTGGAAAAGCAATGAGACATGAAAGACATCATGCATGGCACGGTACCTCTGATATGGTAGCAACCTATAAGATACCGGCCCGACGCTCTCTAGAATCTCGAATGACCCGACGTAGTGAGGTGACATATTTAACTTCTTTCCTAACCATCTATTCCCTATCCTAGGTGATACCTGAATAAAAACATGATCCCCAACATCGAACTCAAGAGGTCTTTGACGATGACCTTCATAATATTTCTGTCTAGACTGAGCAATAGTCATACACTTCCTGATCAGTTGTACTTGTTCTGAAGTCTCCTGAACGAGACAAAGACCTAGTAGGGCTGCCTCACCTACCTCTAGCCTGTACAAGGGTGAAAGGAATGGCCTACCATATAAGGCCTCAAAAGGATCCATCTGAATTGTCAAATGGAAACTGTTATTATAGAGAAACTCGACAAGAGGGATATACATCTCCCAAGAACTACTGAAATCAAGGATGCATGCTTGGAGCATATCCTCCAAAACCTGTATTTTCTGTTTCGATTGTCCATCAATTTGATGGTGTAAAGATGTGCTTAGAAGCATCAGAGTTCCCATATATTTCTGAAAACCATTCCAAAACCGTGAAGAGAAATGGGGATCCCTATTTGAAATTATAGTATATAGAACTCCATGTAGTCATATGATCTCACATACATACAATATTCCGATCTCATCAATTGAGAAGGTCTCCTGAGTTGGAATGAAGTGGGATGATTTTGTTAATTGGCCAATGACTACCTAGATAGCATCACTACCCCTTAGTGACCTAGGTAATCCAACTATGAAATCTATAAAAACATTTTACCATTTCCATTCCAGGACTGGAAGTGGCTGTAACAAGCTTTCAGGTCTCTGGTGCTCTGCCTTAACCTGCTGACAGGAGGAACACCTATTGATGAAGCATGTAATATGATGTTTCATCCCAGGACACCAATACTGGAATCACATATCTCGATACATCTTCGAGATTCCTAGATGAACTGACCACTGAGAATAATGGGACTCATTAATTAACTCCTCTATCACATCTGTAGAAACCCAGATACATCCACGTAGACGTAATAAGTCATCTCTATCCACTGACCAATCCAGAGGTGGGTTATCTCCTGATATACACTCACAGAGGACCAAACCTTCAAGATCTGAAAACAAACTACTCTTTAAATTCTAAAGTAGGGGAGATGAAACTGTTAAGGTTGAGAGGTAATACTGCTCGTGACTTTTGTGAAACTCCATGTTTGGTTCAGAATAGAGGTCCATTAACTTCCATTCATCACTGGATTTCTGTACTACATGTGTTTAACTTTTTTGACTCAGTGTGTCTACTACCACATTGCCTTTTCCAGGAGTTTTAGCAGGATAAAAAACAATGAATTGTAGATATTTGATCCATCTTTGATGTAGAAGGTTCAAATCACGCTAAGAAAATATATACATGAGCCTCATCTGATCTGTATATACCACAAAGCGCTCACCCAAGAGATAATGTCTCCACCAACGTAAGGCATAGACAACTGCTGCTAGCTCGAGGTCATGCATCGGGTAATTTCTCTCGTAAGGCCTCAAATTCCTAGATTTGTATGCAATGAAATTTTACTTCCTTCATCAACACTGCTCATAGTTCAATTCCTGATGCATTACAAAAGACGATATAACCTTTACCAGGTTCTGGAAGAATCAGAAAAGGTGTCGAGACAAGCCTACCTTTCAGCTCTAAAAAGGATTTCTCGCATGCTTCTGATCATAGGATATTAACACCCTTCATTATAAGTCCATTAAGAGGTGAATCAAGACATGAGAAGTCCAATATGAAACTCTTATAATATCCAGATAGCCCTATGAAACTTTTTATATCAAAACTGTTTTTAGGATACTCCCAGGAGACTACAACACTAATATTTTTAGGGTCAAAAAATACTCCTAATTCGAAAATAATACATCCCATGAAACGGACTTTGTCAATCCATAAGTCACATTTATCAATCTTTGAATAAAGCTTAATATCTCTCAGTGTACTCAGAAAAATACCAAGATGTTTTGCATATTCATTACGAGTGTGCGAATACACCAAGGTGTCGTACACAAATACCAAGAAAAAATATTCAAAGTAGGGATGTAACCCCAAATTCATAAAATCCATGAAAACAGTAGGTGCATTTTTAAGACCAAATGGCATAAAAAGATACTCATACAGACCATACCTACTATGGAATGTTGTACAAGGTATATCTAATGGTATGACTCACACCTGATGATAACCTGATCTCAGTCAATCTTAGAGAACACATTTGCTCCTTGGAGCTGGTCAAAGGGATCATCTATTCGAGGAAGTGGATACTGGTTCTTGACCATTAGATGGTTCAACCTACTTTAATCCACACATAAACAGATTGTTCCATCCGCCTTCTTAGAGAAAAGCACGGGTGAACCCCAAGAGGATGTACTGGGCTGAATAAAGCCTTTGGCCTCTATGTCCTCTATTTACCATTTGAGCTACTGATGCTCAGTATGTGCTATCATGTACGGAGGAATGAACAATGTAGCTTCTACTGGAACAAGATCAGTTGTAAACTCTAACTCTCTCTTTGGAGGTAAGCTAGAAAATTCATCCAGAAAGACTTCCCTAAAATGATCAACTACATGAGGGAAATCAGTTTGAAGCAAAACCAAATCATCCATGAAAAGATTTTCAATCCGGGTGGTCACTCCACCTATACCATGATGTTTTGGTCCTACTCCCCCAGCCTGGACATCCTACTTGCCTTTGGAAAGATAATTGTTTCCATCTGGAGATGTAAATGAAACACTATAGTGATAAAAGACTACAAAGGTGTGATATTGGAGTAACCAGTCCATCCCAAGAATCACATCGAAGTTCGTCATCTCGAGAACAAAGATATTACACATAAAGGGGTAAATGCCTACCTAATGGGGACAGTCCCTGAACTGGCGTATATCCTCCATCCATATTCCCAACGGTGTATCGAGGGTCATTAGACCATAGTGATATTTTATATCTAGTCTGAGAATTTTTAAGATAGATACAGAAATAAAATAGTTTAAAGCACCTATATCAAACAAAAAATATTCAATAGTAGAGGCTACTAGAATAGTACCTCATACAGTAGATGGTCCCACAACCTGATCCTTGGGTATCAGTTGTATGGCATGCAACTGACCTGATCCACAACCCTTTAAAACAGATGGACTATCATAATCATGGCTGATCCACTGGCGCTGCTAGTGACAAGGGATCAGACTACCATGGCCATGACCTCCTCCTCAACCAGACTTGTCGGTGATACTCTATCTTCCCACTTGATGTGGTGCAAAAGAACTCTCCCTTAAATGTGGAGTTCAAGTTGATACTTTTCAACTCAAAGATGGTGGAAAGGTCCTAAAAAAGTGCTAAAGATAACCCATTTGACCATAAGACCGACACTACATAGGGTCTCTATCACACTAGGGATTCTTATTACATTGAATTCCATACTGATGAAACACTACATAGCTATCAAACTAGATACTCTGTCAGCCACTACCTTAATGATAAATCTCAAGGTAACATTTCCTTCCACCAGAAGAACTATGGGAATGCGGTGACACTAATCCTTTAAACTTGGTAATTGCTTCTTCATCAGGATATGATTCATGATAAGGTCCCAATAAACTATTTCAGAGAAGGTAGGAAGGTGAAGGAAATTCACTTGAGTTCGTATGGAGTACTGGAGCCCATCCTCAAAACGTCTAGCATGTGAAATCTCATAACCGGGTTATAAGTGGTGAAAAGCGTTGTAAATTAGTGAAACGTGCTGAATATTACATAACTAACATAGAACCTTGTTCAAGATTCATGAACTCTCTGGCTCTATCAGCTCTTAGTGACTGGGGAAAGAAATAATCATAGACGGCAGTCTGGAAGTCAACCCATAAAATTCTCTGATGACGTCCGTCCTGGGTAACAACATCCCACTAATGATTGGATGAATCCCAAAGCATGTATGTAGCGGGCTTGAAACTCTTCTCTAGAGGAATTTCTAGATGTTTAAAGATATACAACATTGCCTCTAGCCAAGAATCAATAGCCTGACATCCACCATCCCCTAAAAAAGTAGGAGGATGTGGCTGCTGGAACTCATGGGGGTTAGATCAACCATCGTAGGTGCCACCCATGGATCACCTTGCATGGATTGAATCAGATGTTGGAAACTATCACGTAATTGGGAATCAGTTCATGGATTAGATATAATAGGTGGTTCTTCATGTTGCATTTCTGGAAATAATACTGGTGGCTTAGAGCCCACCATGTCTAGAGTATAGTCGTCAACAACCTCCTGGAGAACAATACGAGGAAGTCGTGGCGACTTTGGTCTAAAAATTACAAGAACACACCTTAGAATAATCTTAGAAGTAATGATATAGCATCAAAAATAGAAGATGAATGTAATAAGACTCACTACCTAAGGCATACTACCCAAACTACCTACTTAGACAGCTAGGTATCAGTAAGTTCTCAATTATAAGTTACATTTTACTTTGCAATTAATATCCAGGTTCACTCTACCTTTCATAAACATGATAATGAGGGAAAAGGATGCGCAACCAATTCATTTTAGATTTCAGGATTCACTTTATAATGGATAGTCATTTCTGATGAATCAGTG
This sequence comes from Viscum album, assembly GCA_963277665.1. NCBI lineage: Eukaryota > Viridiplantae > Streptophyta > Magnoliopsida > Santalales > Viscaceae > Viscum > Viscum album. The sequence goes on along the minus strand of OY728156.1, from coordinate 866,034,726 downwards.
CTCATAAACCTAGCACCAAAAACGCCACCCATTTACTCATAGCATAATGGATTGACTTGGTAAATTACTCATTCCAACCCATGAGGGCCCATACACCTCATGAACTGAGACAAGAAATCACTCAATCAGAGCCAACATAATACAATTACAAGCAATTATCACAAAATCACTCAATAATCACTGGAATATCAAGCAATGAAAAGCAGTGAAATTCACCTATATGGCATGGAAACATGCATGACATGTGAATTATAGGTTCCTATATTGATGCATATAGCAATACTACAAGCCCTAAAATCATCATTCGAAGGGTGAAATAAATTCCCAAAGAGAAATAATTAACAACACCACACAACATGTGAGCCACCCAATCTTGAAATAATATCAACTGTAATATAAAAAATAGAACAACAATTGAATTATGGGTAACTTCGACTTTAAACCAAACATGGGTTAAAGATTCTCAATAATGACTTATGACCAAGTCCCAAGAATTATTATTCTCTAATATATTATCTTAAAATAGTTAAGAAATAAAAGAAACCACCTCTGATACAACTTTGTGAAGACCTGGACCCTAATGCCACATCACCAGTGCCTTGAACCCGGTGGGCCAGATGGCCTCAAGTGCATCTTCCAGAATTCCAGAGGCTGCCGACTAGCAGCAAGGTCCTAGAGTGTGTCTATGGGACGATTATTCCATCATTAGTAAGGTGTAGCACAATGGAAGGGATATAAATGAATTGTAAATTGTGGAAGCAATGTAAATAAATAGTGGAAGCAAACCGATGAAATAGATAAACAAGAATAACAATAACTGTATCGAATTGAACAATAATGATGTAATTTTGGGTCACTAGAAAACTTGAAAGCATGGATACAAGACAATAAGCATAACATGCTCAACTAGGTAGAATAAAAAAAAGTCTACTCCAAGCACCCTGAGATCCTTCTCAATCATCTACTATCAAGCTTTATCCTATCAGTACACAATCAAGTATTGAAAGTTGCATGCTTTCCTTTTTCAATAACTACCACCATTTAATCTACTCTGGGTACTAAATGGAACCTAAAGAGGGTGTGAGATAAATATCAATGGGCCACCACCAATGGTGTCTATAACATCTGGCCCGTGTAATGAAATATAGTTGTGTGCATGCATGCATATATAAAGTAATCCAAGCAGTACAATATAACTAAATAACCAAGTACCTGCTTTAGCCCTTGGATGGTGTCTAAGCATGTAACCAGTTCATAAATTAATAAATTACCTTTTAATGTTAATAGGTCATGCGATGCATAACCAATACTGACATCACCATGTGATAGAATAAGTAGTGAAGGTCCCAAGACATAACTAGGCAACCAAACAATGATATCCAGTGAGGGAGTTCCTGGGGAAAAACCAAGATAATGTAAACTCATAGAAAGCTAACTCAGTAGTATCTAAGTCTAGCTTAGGGGTAAGAGTGAAATCCAAGGAGTGTAATCCAAGGAATTACACAATAAGGAACCTACCGAGTCCAAGGTGATCGACCAAGGTAAATAAGGCTAAGCAAAGACAATGACCTATGTGGTTTAACCATATAATCTACTAGTCAAAGTAGGATCCAATGAGCGTATGTAAATACTTGGATTTTCTAGGTAATTTTTTAATGTAATTAATACGAGTCTGTGAAAATTAACGGTGCGTGATTCCGAGGCCCGATGTGCCCAAAATGAATTTCTGAACTTTTTTATGGTGCGTTCCGTAAATGCGTGAGTGGGTTTTTTTATCTTTTGAACCGGTGCCCAGATTTAAAATCTGAGATTACCATTGAATCCACAATTCCAGGATTCTCTTAAGGGAGGATTCACTTTGACCGCAGTAGGTCTGGAGAAAAGGTACGATTTTGGAACTTTTTAAAAGAATAAATAAAATAATTTAGTTCTTTTATTTTCTTTATTTTTCCTCCAATGTACAAGTGGAAATGTGGGACTAGTGATGTGTCAAGCTATTAAAAGGCTTGACCCTTCAAATCCTATGTAACCGCATCATTCGAATTTAGGAATTTTTCTACTAATGAACCCTAATAAAGTCTTTGATCATTAGAAACCCCTCCCCCCCTCTTATTTATATGGAGCTTGGGGAGATGTTTTGGCACTGCTTCAGCAAGAAAAGAAGTGCTGGTAATGTGCAATGACACCAAAACCTTGGGGGACAGAGCTGGTTTTGGCGAGCAGTGACAAGAAAAATTGAAACCCCAAACCGAAGATCGATTATTGAGTGATGTCATTGGAGGACAATTGTGGGGGAAAAATAACATCAACCCACTTCCTCAATCACGGGCATTTCTCCATCATTCTTAAGGTTGGGTATACTTTGGGTTTTAATCTCAAGTTATTTTTGAATAATTTAATCCTCCCTCACAATTACAAGATAACACAGAGGGCACATGACTAATGAATCCATCCCGAACCCTCCGCTACCTTTCTACCCTTGCGTTCTCTATGGAAGACCACCGGCGCAGCAGCACTATCCGACTACAATAGAGGTAGTGCGCAGTCGTGTGCCTCTAGAGGAGGCCACGACACTAAGACACAGTGGTTAGAGGATCAGAAGGCACTGGCCAACCATAGAGGAGGTGCGGTGCACCGTCACGCGCCACTGGTGAGAAAGGGGCAGCGACCGAAGCTGTGGAAAATGAAGGCGGCGGCCGCCACACCGGCCGACCTCGAGGAAGGAGGCGGCTCACCAGCGCCGTCAGAGGAACCAGCCACAACTCGTTAGACATGGCGGTCTGAAGAGGCACCTGATACCCTAGCTGGACATAGAAGTGGAGCGAATTATGACCAGTGCATCGCCAGAGGAGCCGTAGCTCCTACGCCGTGGCGGCAGGAGTCGCAGCAGGTCCCGCGATAACTTGGCAGCGCCCTTAGGCAATGCCACTTCGTATTCCAAACAGGGGGCTACTCCCCTCTCGTTCCAGCTAGGTCAGACCCAATTGTAGGCTATACCGGTGGGCCGCACCCCCTTACGGGCCAGGATGCCCTTTGTGGGTGGGGCTTCCCCCTTAGAGTTCGTGCCGCCCCCTTGCGGGCCGGGCAACCCCCTTGCGGGCCGGGCCGCCCCTTTGCGGGCCAGGATGCCCCCTTGCGGGTCAGGCTGCGCCCACCCTTGTGGTCTGGAACAGAACTCGGACCATCAGACCGAACCCACCGCGGCCTAGCCCAGTCAGGTTCGGTCGACCCAAACTAGGCCCAATCGGACGCAAAAACACTTAAAGGGCCATATCTTGAGAACCAGACGTCCGTTTGACAAATAGTTTACGGTGATAAGACCCTTGGCACGAGACGATCCTTTTGGTATACTGCACATGAATTTTGGAGACAGTTGGTGTCCAACTAGGTTGGATCGAACTCGAATCTAATCAGGCCATCAGAACTAAAACGCTTATAACTCACAAACCAGGTGTCCGATTAATGCACCGTCTATCGTGTTAGAACACTTACGACATGGTGGTCCTTTGGGTTACTCATTTTTGGAGCTTAGTGGTGGTCTAGGTATAACCAATATCTCGAGGGTCATATTCTAGGGAACTCGAGTGCACCGAGTGCGAGGAATCCTGTGGCAGGCTGTAACGTGAAGAATGAACATCGATCCTGCTTGGGTCATCATCTATCAATCCTCTATGGGTCAGCCTCTATCAGATCCTATGTGGGTTAGATCTCAACGATCTTATATGGGTTAGTGTATACCGATCCTGTGTGGGTCAGTGGGGGTTAGTATATATCGATCCTGTTTGGGTCAATAATAATTATTCTTAACAGAATAATATGATCTGGACTTAGGAATAATAATTTGTACTTACATGCTTAAGTTATACCTGGTGTGAGCTTATAATTTATCTAAGTGGTTCTTCTTCCTCATGGTGTAATTGTGTGGTACCTATACCTTCATGGTGTTGTCTTCATGGTGTTACCTGTGTGGTACTTCTACCTTGGCAGTGTTGTCTTTGTTGTGTTACATGTGTGGTACTTCTACCTTAGTGGTGTTGTCTTCATGGTGTTACCTATGTGGTACATAAATTTTCATGGTGTTACCTGTGTGGTACTTCTATCTTCGTGGTGTTACCTATGTGAAACTTCTACCTTCGTGGTGTTACCTTTGTGGTATTCTTCCCTCATGTATGAGATGTGTATGTCTTGATAACTTAGGTATGTATATGGGTATATACCTAAGTAGAGTTGATGTCTATTACTTAGTGCTTTGAGATCGGGGTATTCATTTGTGGTATTTTTCTTTGTGAAACTCTGGGTGACCTACAGGGGTCTCAGGGTCCCTACTGATTTTCATTTTAGTCACCCCTACACGAGATATGCCTACACCTTGTTGTGTCTTGTGTAGATGACGAACAACATTGATCGAGGATGAGGGAGCTAGGACTGGACATTACTCAGAGGTGGACTATTTGGCATGATGTGATGCAGGGAATACTGACCTTGAGATGTACCTAACCTTCAAGTAGTATCCTTGGTGGGTGATCCAGGAGCTGTTTTTCACTTTTTAGTTGTATTTATACTTTCCAGTTGTACTTTTACTTTTCAGTTGGGCTTGTATTTCAGCCCCTTTACTTAATACTCTCTTTTACTATAGAAGATTACTTCGTGGTTGCTCCTTGTTGTGTTCTTGGACTATGTGTCTATACAGGATAAAAGGAAATGCCTTATTATTTTAGGGAAACGCCTTTCCGGTGCTAGTATCCAGCCCCTAACCTATGGAATGTGGGTTTGGGGTACTCACGGAATGGGCCCCGGGGGATGGGTCATGACAAAATGTAATCAGAGGAGTCTGTTATACTAAAAAACTAGGACTTTGATCTTTTCTATGTGGAAATATTGTTAACTATTATGAGTGTGGTTTTCAGTTTGGGGAATCTAGTGTTGGTGCGGCGACCAACGTATCCATACACCAAGTCTCTAAATTATGATTTCCGACTCAGTACACAAAAACACTGATTGCTTGTGTTTTGAATTATTTTTCTTGTGATATCTTTGAATCAACTCACCAAGTATAACTTATTGACCGTGGAACACCTGTTTTATTTTAGGATTCCATCACGTAGACAGTTATCCAGGATTCCTAAGAGATTATGCGATGACGGTCCACCGAGCGATGATGCCTTGGTACAGGGCCCTCTTACCACGTTAGCACCTTCAGGTGGTGTACCGGAATCACCACTACCCATTGGGTTGCCATTTTCACCATCCCCACCAACAGATGGTGCATGCCGACTGAGCGTATTGCACGAGTTTTAGTAGAAGAGGCCTCCGAGGTTCTGAGTCAAGACAGACCCACATGCAGCTGAGGACTGGCTAGAGGCTGTAGTCTGAGTTTTTTACTTAGTGGGGACTCCAGCTGACCTTATGGTGATCCTAGTAGCCAGTCTTTTTCAGGAAGAAACAGGGAGATGTTGGAGGTTGATTCTCCAGATACACGATGAGGTGAACCTCATTTGGGCAGACTTCGAGAGCCTTTTCAGGGCATATTGTTTCCCAGTGACTCTATGCTCAGTGTGTATATAGGAGATGCTACACTTACAAAAGTGCAACATGAATGTGGCCCAGTACTCAACAAGGTTCACTAATCTCTCCCGCTATGCCCCCGACATGGTACAAGACCCTTTCTTCAGTGCCTGGACCATTGAGCAGGGTATCCGACGGGAGATCAAAGCATCGATGATATCACTCAGCATTCCAATGTAGAATGGTGTATTAGAGCGAGCACTTTTGGTGGAGAGAATCCTAGCTGAGAAGGCATCAAAAATGAGAGCCACCATCGGATGTTAGGTAGAAGAGTCATCTGCAGTTGGTAGTAGGTGGATGACACAGGGGCCTAAGCAGGCTAGGCATTCTTGTGGATGACCTCAGGATACAGGGTCGGTGGTGCAGTGCTCATAGGATAGAGGAGGATAGCTAAGGAGCATGCAGTGCTACTCGTGTAGCTGGTAGGTTCACATGGCTTGTGACTGCCTGACCTGCCCTACAGATGACCAGCAGACGGTTGAGGTACCACCAAGGTAGAGGAAAAGATTCGATCAGAGAGGTCCACAGGTAGTAGTCGGATGTGTTAGAGGAGATAGACGTGAAGAAGGTAGTGGGTATAGATTCGAGGTTCTACCGCCACCACCTCTAGGTGATCCACCCCGACCATAGGGAGTGGGTGGATAGGGACGAGCTCAACTATAGGTAGCTGAGGCTTACAACCACGGTGCTCTAAATATTATTAGAGGTAGAATCTGTGTCTACTCTACCTTAGCTGTAGTACTTATAGAAACATGTGACAATCACTCTTTTATTACCACTACCCTCATTTAGAGCTCAGATATTCCGATGGAGCCATTGGCTCGATCCTTATGGCTAGAGACTTATATGGGAGAGGATTCAACAATTAAAAACTGGTGCCGGTAGTGTGAGATTAATCTAAGATGTGAGAGATTCGACTCAGATCTTCTAGTAGCGACATCGAGGCCTTACGACACCATCTTGGGTATGGACTAGTTATCCATAGTCCAGTACCAGATTGACTGTATTAGGCACAAAGTGCGGTGTGTCTATAAGTATGAGACTAGTTTTTCCTTCACCAGTGAGAAGGGAACCTTTGCAGCATAAGATGGACTTACTCAGAGGAGGGTGTTACCGATCACACACCAGTTGGCTAGCCTTACCCTCAGAGCAGTAGATATTAAGAGTCCGAGCTATCCTGTAGTGGTGGAATAGTATGATGATGTATTTCCTGATGATGTTCTCGGACTAACTACACGTAAAAAGGAAGACTTTTACATTGAAATGTACCTCGGGAAGACACTGATCTCTATTCCAGCATATCGGATGGCTCCCATGGAGCTTCGTGAGTTACGGGTATAGATGGAGGAATTGCAGAGGAAGGGGTTTATAAGGCCCAGTGTTTCTCCCTAGAAAACCCTGATTTTGTTCACCAAGAAGGAAGATGGGAGTTTGAGACTCTATATGGACAATTGGAATCTGAACTAGGTGACTGTGAAGAACAAGTATCCATTTCTAAGGATTGATGATCTTTTTGATCAAGTGAATGGAGCTCGTTGGTTTTTGAAGGCAGACTTCAGATCAGACTATCATCAGCTCAGAGTACAAGATGAGGATGCACAAAATATGGAATTTAGATGTCGGTATGGCCACTATGAGTTCTTGGTTATGCCATTCGGCATGACCAACACCCCTAAATTGTTCACGGGACTCATGAATAGAATATTTCAGCCATACCTCAATCACCTTTTGGTGGTCTTCATTGATGAAATCTTGATATACTCAACGACGGAGGAGGAGAATACCTATCATCTACAGATAGTTCTGGATACACTCTGAGAGCACCAACTTTATGGTAAGCTCTCGAAGTGACAGTTCTAGATATGAGAGGTCCACTTTCTAAGACACGTTATCTTGTTGGTTGGAGTTGGAGTGGATCTAGAAAAGATAGAGGTTGTACATGCTTGGGAGCCACCCAAGAGTGTGACCGAGGTGCGGAGTTTCTTGGGATTGGCTGGATACTACAAGAGATTTATTTTTAACTTTTCCAGAGTTACAGAACCCTTATTAAAATTGATGAAGAAGGGAAAACCCTTCATATATAAGGAGAGATGCCAATAGATTTTTCAGGAGCTAAGGAAGAGACTGACGAGTGCCCCCATCTTGAGGATACCGGAAGAGGTCATTGTGTATGTATTCTACTGCAACACATTAGGGACCAGACATGGATGTGTCCTAATGTATGAGCGAGCAATGATCACTTATGGTTTATGACAGCTGAGAAAACATGAGCAGAACTACACTACCTATATCCTGGATTTAGTAGTAGTGGTCTTCTCCTTGATGATGTGGCAACATTACTTGATGGGGGAACTGTTTATAGTTTACTCTTGTTGTAAGAGTCTCAGGTATATCTTCTCTCAGAAGGATCTGAACCTGAGACAGCAGCGATGGCTAGAGTTTCTCCAGGACTATGACTTTCAGATAGTCTATACACCTAGGAAGGGGAACGTGGTAGAAAATGAACTCAGCAGGAGGTTTGTTCTATAGATACTGAGTGAGGCGATAGAGCAGTTAGCTACATTACAGATATCATTTGTAGATAGAGATGGAGTAGTATTTCTACAGTCTATGATAGTCACTCCCCCAATCCTTTAGAGATTCAGGGAGGTGCAGCTTGGGGATATTGAATGTGAGGCTCGACATGCTTAGATATCCCCAGGACAGACACCTGATGGATTTTATAAAGGTGGGGAGCACATCATCCTATTCAGAGGACGTACCATGGTACCGGTGGTGCTATGGGAGGAGGTGTTGTGGGAGTTATATATGTCCCCTCTGGTGGTACATCTTGGTGTGGAAAAGATGTACTAGTACTTCCAACATCAACACTGGTGTCTATGGATAAAGAAAGCAGTGGCATAGTTTGTTTCTCAATGCCTCACTTGTCAACAAGTGAAGGCCAAGCATCAGGTTCGAGCAGGCTTAGCACTACCACTAGAGGTTATAGATTGGAAGTGGTTTGGAATATCAATAGACTTTGTGACTAGGAATCTACATACATCCAGGGATCATGATTCCATCTGGGTGATCGTTGACCGACTCACCAAGTTGGCCCACTTCTTAACTATCTAAGAGTAGGGATCAGTAGAGGGCTTGGGATTCCTCTATGTATAAGAGATTATGCGACTTCATGGGGTACCATCGATGATCATCTCTAACCATGACGTATGTTTCATATCCCAGTTGTGGAAGGGATTACAGAAGGCATTCAGGACTCAGTTATGATTGAGCACTGCCTTTCATCTTCAGAAGGATGGTTAGATAGAGCTGACCATTCAGACGCTGGAGGACATGCTTCATGCTTCCATCCTAGATTTTGGCCACATTTGGGAGGATCACTGTCCCTTGGTGGAGTTCACATACAACAAAAAATATCACTCCACCATCGGTATGACACCATTCAAGGCCCAATACAATCGACCTTACAGATCACCTGTATGCTGGACGAACCCAGGGGAGTAAGCACTTATGGGTCCATAGTTGGTACGAGCTGCCACTGAGAAGGTTCAAATCATTCAAGAGTGGATTAAGACAACACAGAGTATACATAAGTCATATGTTGATAGGAGGAGGATACCTTTGGAGTTCGAGGAGGGAGACCATGTCTTCTTACGGGTCTCACCTCGACGAGGTTTACAAAGATTTGGTCGAGGCGACAAGTTATCACTGAGGTTTATCAGACCATTTCTGATAAATCAGAGGATTGATGAGGTGGAACACCACTTCACACTTCCAAAATAGCTGGATAGGGTGCACGACATCTTCAACGTATCCCAGATGAGGAGATACCTACATGACCCATCTCACATCATCGACCATGGCGAGATGGACTTTGATGATGGGGCGAAATTTATGGGGATTCTAATAGAGATTGAGGATCGAAAGGAGTGGGTCCTTCGTGGACATTCGATACCTCTGGTGCACATTCACTGGTAGCATAGAAACCTCCATGAGAGCACATGGGAGCAGGAGGTTCAGATTAATGCTCAGTACCCCCATTTGTGTTCTTAGTCTATGTTGTGGTTTCAAGGACGAAAATACTTAAGGTGGGGAGAATGTAAAGAATCAGATTTTCCATGTAATTTTTTAATGGAATTATTATTAGTCTAAAAAAATCGACGGCACATGATTCCGAGACCCTGTGTGCCTGGAATGAATTTCTGAACTGTTTTTAAGGTAAGTTGAGTAAACGCAGGAGCGGCGTTTTCTAACTTTTGAACCGGTGCTCAGATTAAAAATAATAGAGCACCATTGATTCCACAACACCGATATTAGCTTAAGAGAGGCTTCACTTTGACCGAAGTAGGTCTGGAGAAAAAGTTAGATTTTGGGACTTTTTAAAAGAATAAATAAAATAACATTTTTAAATTATTTTCATTTTTCCCCTAACAGACAAGTGACAATGTGGGACTAACAATGTGTCAAACCATTAAAAGGCTTGAACCTTCAAATTCAACGAAACCTCATTGTTATAATTTAGGAAGGTTCCTATTAATGAACCCTCATAAATTCTATGAGCGTTAGACACCCTCTCCTCTCTTATTTTTATGAAGCTTGGGGAGAGGTTTCAACACTGATCTACCAAGAAAAGAAGTGCTGGTAAACTGCCACGATGCCAAACCCTTGGAGGAAGGATCCGGTTCTAGAGAGTAGTGATGAGTGACACCGAAACCCCAAACTAAAGATCGACAATCGAGTGACGTCATTGGAGGCAAGTTGTGGGGCATGATGAACATCGACCCACTTCCTCAATCGTAGGCGTTTCTCCATCATTATTGAGGTAGGGTTTACTTTTGGTTTTAATCTCAAATGATTTTTGAATCCTTCAATCCTCCCTCATGATTACAAGATAACATGGAGGGCGTGGGCCTAACAAACCTGACCCATACCCTCCGCTACCTTCATACCCTTGCGTTCTCTATGGAAGACTGCCGGCGTAGTGGTACCGTCCGGCTACGATGGAGGCGGCGTTCCGTTGCGCTCCGCAAGAGGAGGTCATGGAACTAAGCTGTGATGGTCAGAGGATCGACTAGAACCATCCGACCAGAGAGGAGGTGTGGTGTACCATCACACACCACCGGTGAGCAAGGGGCTGTGACAAAAGCCATGGCAGATTAAGGCGGTAGCCGACACACCGACCGACCATGAGGAATAAGGCGGCGTAGTTGCACCTCTGGAGAAACCGATCATGACTCATCAGATACAGAGGTCGGAAGAGGCAGTTGATGGCATGACTAGCGTGCCGCTGGAGGAGCTGCGGCTCCGACGCTGCAGCGGTGGGACTCGCAGTGGGTCCTGTAGTGAGTGGAAACGCCCTTAGGCGCTACCACTTAGTGCTCCAAATGGGGCCCACTCTCCTCCTGTGCCAGCTAGGGCAGACCCCACTACCGGCCAGACTTGTGGGTCGCGCCCCCTTGTGGGCCGGGCTGCCCCTTGCGGGCCAGGCAGCCCCCTTGCGGGCTGTGTCGCGCCCCCTTGTAGGCCGGGCCGTGCCCCCCTTGTGGGTCACACCGAACCTCAGCTCAGTAGGGAAAACCCACTTTGGCCCAGCCCAGTTGGGTCAAACCCGGACTGGGTCGGGTCGACTCGAATCGAGTCCAGTCGGCCCAGACCGGGTCTGGTCGGGTCGGACCGGACCTGGGCCCTACCAGACCCATAAACACTTAAAGGGTCATATCTTTTGAACCAAACGTTTTTTTGATGAACCATTTATGGATATGGGACCCTAGGAGAGAGAAAATACTTTTAGTATACTCCACTTGAGTTTTGGAGACAATTGGAGTACAATCGGGTTAGATCAAACTCGAATCCAACCAATCCCTCTGAACAAAAACGCTTATAACTCACAGACCGAGTGTCCTATTAAGGCATTGTCTTTCACATTGTAACCCTTAAGACATGGCGGTACATTGGGTTCTCATTTGTGGAGCCTAGTAGAAGTAAAGGTATAACCGATATCTCAAGGGATATATTCTATGAAACTCGAGCGCACCGGGTGCGAGGAGTCCTATAGTAGGATTTAATGTGAAGAAGGAACATTGATCCTGTGTGGGTCAGCATCTATCGATCTTGTGTGGTTCAGATTCTATCAGATCTGGTGTGGGTCAGTGATCAGCGATTCTATGTCAGTCTGCGTATACCGATCCTTTATGGGTTAGATCCTTTGTGGGTTAGAAGGGGTTAGTACATATCGATCCTGTGTGGGTCAGTAGCAGTGCTTCTTAACCAAATAAGATGATCTATACTTCAGACTAATCATCTGTACTTTTTTGCTTAAGTTATACCAAGTGTGAGATGAGGCTCTACCTAAGTGGTACTTATTCTTCATGGTGTACTTTTGTGGCACTTCTACCTTTGTGGTGTTGTCTTCGTGGTGTTACCTATGTGATACTTCAACCTTCATGGTGTTGTCTTCATGGTGTCACCTATATGGTACTTCTACCTTCATGGTGTGGTCTTCATGGTGCTACCTGTGTGGTACATCAATCTTCGTGGTGTTACCTATGTGCAACTTCTATCTTCGTGGTGTTATTTGTGTGGTACTTCTACCTTCATGGTGTTACATTTGTGGTATTCTTCCTTCATGTATGATATGATTATGTATTGATAACTTAGGTATATGTATGGGTATATAACAAATTAGAGTTGATGTATATGGCTTAGTTCTTTGAGATTGAGGTCTTTCTTTGTGGTATTTTCCTTTGTGGAACTCTGGGAGACCTATGGGGGTGTCGGGGTCCCTACTGAGTATTGTTATACTCACCCCTGCATGAGCTACACCTAAACCTTCTTGTGTCTTGTGCAGACAACAAACATCATTGATTGAGGATGAGGGAGCTAGGACTGGATGGTAATCAGAGGTGGACTATTTGGCGTGATGTGACGTAGGGACTACTGATCATGAGTTGTACCTACCATTCTGGTAGGATCCTCGATGGATGATCCATGAGTTGTTTTTCACTTTTCAGTTGCATTTGTACTTTTATTTGTACTTGCACTTTTCATTTGGGCTTGTATTCTGGCCCCTTTTCTTACAACACTCTTTTACTACAACAGATTACTTCATGGTTGCTTCTTTTTGTATTCTTGGACTATGTGTCTATACAGGTTAAAATGAAATGCCTCCCCATTTTAGGGATATGCCTTTCTGGTGCTAGTCGCCAACCCCTAGTCTATGGAAGGCTGGCCTGGGGTAGTCACAGCCTGAGCCCCAGGTGACGGGTCATGACAGTGTATCTGAGGTATCCTGTAAGAATAAGGGACCCAACGGTGGTATATCGGGCATCCAAGGAATAGACAAGAACCAGAGTCTTAGTGGGTATCATCCTAATCAAACCATATCCTTGAATCGGAATAGGGTTCCCGAGAACCATGGTATTCTACTCTCATAATATAAGGTGAGATCAAGTCAGTCCATTATTATTTAATATTGTAATCATGTAATAATTCATTTGGTTCAAGTCTTTCCTTCCATTAGTGTGGATAGGTCAAGTAGAGTTGAAACCATTTGTCCAAGACGTGTCTTCCATTACTGTGGATAGGCCAAGTAGTTTTTCAACCATTTAGTCAAGTCTTAGTTATTCATTAAGGATTATTCAATTATTATGGTTCACTCTGCTACCTTCCATCAACATGGAAAGGGGTGTTAGGGAAAAGGAACCCTTATTCAATCTCTTTTGATAAGGTCAAGTTATATACTTATTATACTTTCCATTTTACATTTCATATTTCACATATAATAAACATTTGTAAGAACTTAACTTATGTGGGTCAAGTGGTGAGCACACATGGTACATTCCATTATACAATTATCATTAACAAAAAATCATTAATTATAAGGAGTCTCACCTTTATAAAGGTCAAGAAAAGGCACACCTGAACGGTAGCTCAAATGTGCCAAAACACTGAAACCCAATAATGGAATAACATTCCACATGAGGTGGATTGAGTTGTGGGTGTAACCACTAAAAAATAATCACATATTTGGAAAGAGCATAACTATATGATTCTAACAAGTATAATCATGGTATTCTAATTTAAGAAACAGTTTCCAACGATACCAGTGGTCCCCACACAAACATTTAAAATATAAAGAACTTTGAGGATGAGATATAGACCAAACACCTTAGGGTTTTACATGCCTTATCCTCCGATATCAGCCCCTGATTTCTCTCGAATTGGAGTAGATCTAAGAAAAGGTGAAAAAATTCTCACATGGAGATGTCTAGTTCAAGAGTGGAAGAGAAGAAGAACAGACAAATAGGACTCCAGTACATACCGTTGCACATCCAAGGTGACGAAAAGAAGATTTGTCGGATGTTGGATGAAGGGGATCTCTTCATCCAAAGATTAGGCCTTCAAAAAGCCCCCAAAGTAAGAGAAATGATGAAAATACTTCATTTTATTGGATTAGGAGGAAGAGGTTGGATTAATATATCATTAAAGACATTTTAAACATTTTACATAGGTTTTTAGCCTGCGCTCGGTTTGGTTGCACGACCATGCAACAAATGTGTGTGGTGCCACTGTCTGAAAAAACACAAACCACACGGTTAGGAAAACCATGCGCTAACTGCGGGAAAACCATGCAAGATGGCATGTTTTCCCAAAAAGAGGTGTTTTGAGCTCCAAAAAAGCCCCATACACCCTCAGAATCTATGCAGTCTTTAGGCATATATATTTAGTCCAAATTATATATTAAGATCGAAAATTAAAGGATCCATACATGAGTGAAAAATCAGGTTCTTACAGTCTTCCCAGCTTAAAAGAACTCGCCCCCCCGAGTTCTCCTTCCAAGGGTACGAAAACACCATATGAGAACATCTCTTGTCGTTGGGCACATAAATCAGATTCCCTCTCTCAATTCTTGTCTGATACTTGGCCATGCTGCCATAGCACCCATATGAGAGGTTCATACATGCCTCAAAGAGCCTCCATGCTTCTGTTAACGATGCGTACTTGATATTCCTCAAAGGTAGAATCAGCATCTAACTCAACTTCCTCAGGATCAAATGTATGAGATGGGTCTTAATGATATTGGTGAATATTTGAGACATGAAGGAAATCATTCATGGCACGGTACCTCTAAGGTAGTATCAAATGATAAGCTACTGACCCGACTCTCTCTAGAATCTTGAACGGCCCAACATAGCGAGGAAGAAACATTCCTTGCTTTCTTAACTGACTATGACCTAGCTTGATCAACAATCAAAGAAAATCATGATCCCCAACCTTGAAATCAAGAGGTTGTCGATGACAACCAGCATAAGATTTCTTTATAGACTGAGTAATATTCATATGATTCATGATCAGCTGGACCTGTTCTGAAGTCTCCTCAACAAGACAAGGACCTAGTAGGGCTTCCTCACATTCCACTAGCCCACACAAGGGTGAATGACATGGCCTACCATATAAGGCCTCAAAATGATCCATCTGAATTGTCATATGGCAACTATTATTATAGGGGAACTCAGCGAGAGTGATATGCATCTCCCAAGAACCACTAAAATAAATGATGCATGCTCGGAGCATATCCTCCAAAACCTATAGTGTCCGTTTCGATTTTCCGTCAGCCTGAGAGTGAAATGATGTTCTTAAAAGAACCTAAGTTCTCGTAGTGTTCTCCAAACCCTACTAGAATCGTGATGTGAAATGAGAATCCCTATCTGAAAGGATATTACGTGGAACTCCATGTAGTCGTTTGATCTCACAGACATACAGTCTTCCCAGATCATCAAATGAGAACGTATCCCAAATAGTAATGAAGTGGGACGATTTTTTTAGTTAGTCAATGACTACCCAGATAGAATCTCTACCCCTTAGAGACCTAGGTAAGCCAACTATGAAATCAATAGAAACATCTTCCCATTTCCATTTCGAGACTGGAAGTGGATGTAATAAGCCTACAGGTCTCTGGTGCTCCACCTTCACCTGCTGACAGGTGGAACACCTTGTGATAAAGCCTGCAATCTAACATTTCATCCAAGACCACCAATACTGGCGTTGTAGATCTCGATACATCTTTGGGATGCCAAGATGAACTACCCACTAGGAAGCATGGTAATCTTTCATCAACTCCTATATCACATCTGTAGGAACCTAGATACGTCCACATAGATGCATGAAGTCATCTCCATCCACAGACCAATCCAGAGGTGGGTTATCTCTTGATATAATCTCATGGAGAACCAATCCTTCAGGATCTGAAAATTGCTTATTCTTCACCATATCAAAGAGGGAAGAGGAAAGTATTATATATGAGAGGCAATACTTCTCATGAATTTCATGAAACTCTAGATGATGTTCAAAAAAGAGGGACATTAACTTCCATTCATCACTAGCTTCCTCTACGACCTGCATTTGAGTTTTTCGAATTAGTGCATCTGTAACCAAATTTCCTTTTCCAGGAATATAAGAATGCTCAAAATCAGAGGATTGTAGATACTCAATTCATCTCGCCATCAGAGGTTCAAATAATTATGAGAAAAGATATACATGAGGATCTTGTGATTTTTATACACTAAAAAGTGCTCACATAAGAGATAATGTCTCCAGAAATGTAAGGCATGGACAACTGCTGCTAGCTCAAGGTCATGCATCAGGTAATTTATATTGTGAGGCCTCAACTGCCGAGATCTGTACACAATTAATTTGTCTTCATGCATCAAAAATTCTCCTAGTACAATGTCTGATGCATCATAGAAGACGATATAACCTTTACAAGGTTCTGAAAGAATCAGAATAGGTGCTGAGAAAAGCCACCCTTTCAGCTCCTAAAATGATTTCTCGCATGCTTCTGACCATAATAACTTAACACCTTTATTTTTAAGTCCAGTAAGAGGTGAATAAATACATGAGAATTCCCGTATGAAATTCCTATAATATCAAGAAATCCCTAAAAAACTCTTGATATCAAACACATTATTAGGCTTCTCCTTGGAGACTACAACACTAACCTTTTTACGGTTAACTAATACTCTTGATTCTAAAATAATATGACCCAAGAAGTGGACCTTGTCGATCCCGAATTCCATTTAGCAAGCTTGGAATAAATCTAATTCTCTCTCAGTACACCCAGAACGATCTCAAGATGTTTGGAATGGTTGTTATGAGTGTGAGAATACACCAAGATTTCTCCCACAATTACCAGGAAAAAATACACTAATTAGGGATAAGAAACCCTATTCATCAAATCAATGAAAACGGAAGGCATGTTCGTAAGACCAAACAACATAAAAAGATACTCATACAAACCATACCTACTATGAAAAGAAGTGTCAGGTATGTATGATTTTCTGACTCACACCTGATGATAAATTGATCTCATTTCAATCTTAGAGAACACTATTTCTCCTCAGATATGGTCAAAGAGATCATATATTTGATGAAGTGTATACCAGTTCTTGGCCGTAAGCTGGTTCAACCTTCTGTAATCCATTCATAAACAGAGAGTTTCATCTATCTTCATAGAAAAAAAGCACGAGTTAACCCCAAGAGGATGTATTGGGATTTATAAATCCCTTTTCCTCTATGTCCTCTATCTTCCATTTGAGATCTTGTAGCTCTTTCATCATGTACGGAGAGGAATAGACACTAAAGCTACTCCTGGAATAAGCTCAATTGTAAACTCTACCTCTATCTTAAGAGGAAATCCAAAAAAGTCATCTAGAAAGACATACTTGAAATGATCAACTACTGGAGGGAAATTAGTTTGAAGCAAACCCAGATCCTCCATGAAAAGATTTGTAGTCTGGGTAGTCACTCCACCTAGACCATGATGCTTCATTCCTGCTCTCCCAGCCTGGACATTCCCCCATCCTTTAAAAAGATAACTACTTCCATATGGTGATGTAAAAGAAACCCTATAGAGATAAAAGTATACAAAATCATTATATTGGACTAACCAGTCCATCCTGAGAATGAAATCAAAGCCATTCATCTTGAGAACAAAGAGATTCTACATGAAGGGGTAAATGCCTACCTTAATGGAATAGTCCCTGCATTGGTATATGCCATCCATCTATATTCCAAATGGTGTATAGAGGGTCATTACACCATAGTGATACTATATCTCTAGTCCGAGACTTTCCAATATTGATACAATAATAAAATAGTTTGATGTTCTTTCGTCAAAAAAATCAGAGACAATAGTAAAGGCTACTAGAATTGTACCTCATTCTGTAGATGGTCCCACAACCTAATCCTTGGGTATCAACTGTAAGGAATGAAACTGACATAATACATGGACATGTGCAACAAATGGACTACCATGATCATGACTGATCTGTTAGTGCTGCTGGTGATCAAGGCTGGGACTACCATGGCTACGACCTCCTCCTTAGCTAGACCTGCCAGTGCTACACTAACTTCCTCCCTGACATGGTGCAAAAGAAATCTATTCTGAAGGTGGAGATGAAGTTGATCCTTTTCCACTCAAAGATATTGAAAAGGTCATGAAAAAGCGCTGAATATGACCCATGCGACCACAAGCCCAACACTCCATAGGGTCTATATCACACTGGGGCTTCTTATACCCTGGCTTTCCACACTAATGACTCACTACAGATCTATCAAACTAGATACTCTGGCTGACACTTCCCTAAAGATAAACCTCAAGGGGATGTTTCATGCCACCAAAAGAACTACTGGCATGTCTCATCACTGATCCTTTAAACCCGACAATCTATCCATCCCTAAGGTTATGATCAGTGATAAGGGCCTAATAAACTATTTTAGAGAAGGTAGGAAGGTGATGGAAATTCACCTATGTTAGGATGGTGTACTAGAGGCCATCCCCAAAATGTCTATCACGCGAAAGCTCATCACCGGCTAAAAGTGGTGAAAAGCATTGTAAATTAGTGAAATGTGCTGAATATTACATAACTGACATAGAACCTTTCTCAAGATGCATGAAATCTCTGGCTTTGTTAGATCTCATTGACTGAGGAAAGAACTAATCATATAATGTAGTCTATAAGTCAACCCATAACAGGCTTTGATGACATCCGACCTGGGTAATGACATCCCACCAATGCTTGGATGAATATCGAAGAAGTTATGTAGTGAGATTGACTCTCTGATCTAGAGTCATTTATTGATGTCCAAAGATAGATAGAATTTCATCTAGACAAGACTCAAGAGACTTAGATA
Organism: Viscum album; assembly: GCA_963277665.1. Classification (NCBI taxonomy): domain Eukaryota; kingdom Viridiplantae; phylum Streptophyta; class Magnoliopsida; order Santalales; family Viscaceae; genus Viscum; species Viscum album. The sequence continues at coordinate 866,015,970 of OY728156.1, read as the reverse complement.
AACCATCCCCTTAAAAAGTAGGAGGATGCTACTGCTAGAACTTGCAGGTCAGATCAGCCATCGTAGGTGCAACCCATAAAGCACCTTGCATGGACTGCATATGACATAAAAAACTATCCCAAACTTGGAAATCAGTTCTCAGATTAGGTACAATAGGTGGTTCCTCATGTGCCACTCCAGGAAGTAAGATTGGCAGCTCAGGGCCCACCATGTCTGGAGCATGGTCATCAACTCCCTTATAGTGAACAACATGAGGACATCGTGTCAACATTGGTCTAAAAATTACAAGAACACACCTTAGAACAAGCTTAGTAGTAACTAGATTGCATCACTAATGGAAGCTAAACATAATAAAAATTACTACCCAAGGCATACTACATAAACTACCTGCTTAGACGACTAGGTATTGGTAAGTTCTCAAGTATAATTTTCATGTTACTTTGCAATTAATTTCAAGGTTCAATCCTTTACCTTTAATAAACATGACAAGGAAGGATAAGGATGTGAAAGGAATTCATTTTAGATTTCAAGATTCACTTTATAATGGATAGTTATTTCTGATGAATCACTGCCCATACACTTATTACCAAAACGACACCCATTTACTTATAGCATAATGGATTGACTCAGTAAATTACTCATTCCAACCCATGAGGGCCCATACACATCATGAATTGAGATAGGCAATCACTCAATCAAATCCAATGTAATACACGTACAAGAAATTATCACAACATCACTCAACAATCACAAGAATATAATGTAATGGAAAGAAGTGAAATGAACCTATATGGCATGGAAATATGCATGACATGTGAATTCTAGGTGCCTATAATGATGCATGTAGCAGTACTCATTGCCCACATATCATCAGTCCAAGGATGAAATAAATTCCCAAAGACTAATAATAAACAACAACACACAAAATGTGATTCATCCAATGGTGAAATAATATCAACTGTAATAGGAAAAATAAAACAACAATTGCATTATGGGTAACTTCGATTTTACCCCAAACATGGGTTTGTGACACCCAAGAATAACTTATAACCGAGTAACAAGTGTTATTATTCTCCAATAAATTGTCTGTAAATAGTCAAGAAAGAAAAGAAACCACCTCTGATACCATTTTGTAACCTACTGGAAACTGGTGCCCCAATCTCGATGGGCCACATGGCCTCAAGCGCATCTTCCCGAATGCCAGAGGCTTCCGATCAGTAGCGCTGGACTGGGGTGTGTTTGTGGGAATATTATGCCCTCATTAGCATGGTGTACCACAACGGAAGGGGTATAACTTAATATCAAACAATGTAAGCAATGAAAATAAATAGCAGAAGAAAACCGATTCAATAGATAAACAAGAATAACAATAAATGTATCAACTCTAATAGTGATGATGTATTATCATGTCACAATGAAACTAGAAAGCATGGATACAAGAAAATTAGCATAACATGTTCCACAATGTAAAATAAAACATAGTCTTCTCCAAGAACCCTGAGATCCTACTCGGTTATATGCTATTATGCTCCATCCTATCAGTACATAATCAAGTATTGGAAGATGCATGCTTCCCTTTGTCAATAACTGAAACCATGTAATCTACTACGAGTACCAAATGGCACCCAGAGAGGTTGTGTGATAAATCTCAATGGGCCACCACCAATAGTGTCTATAACATCTGGCCCATGTAATGGAATATAGCAGTGTGCAGGCATGCATATATAACGTAAAGAAAGAATTAAAATATTACTAAATAACTAAGTACCTACTTCAACCCTTTGATGGTGTCTGAACATGTAACTAGTTCATTAATTAAACAATTAACATTTAATGTTAATAGGTTACATGGGGAATATCCAACACTAACATCATCTTATGATAGTATAAGTAGTGAAGTACCAAGATGTAACTAGGAAACCAGACAATGATATCCAGTGAGGGAGTTACAGGGTAAAAAACAAGGTAACATAAACTCATGGAAAGCTAACTCAGAAGTTTCTGAGTCTAGCTAAGGGGTAATAGTGAAATCCAAGGAGTGTAATCCAAGGAATTCCACAATAAATTGCCTACCGAGTCCAAGGTGACTAGCCAAGGTAAAATGGGGATAAGCAAAGACAGGGCCCTATGGGCTTTAACAATGGAACCTACTAGTCAATGATGGATCCAAAGAGTGTATCTGAGGTATCCTGTAAGAATAAGGGACCCAACGGTATTATACCATGCATCTAAAGAATAAAAAACAACTAGATTCTAGGTGGGTATCAACCTAAGAAAACTGTATCCTTGAATCAGAATGGGGTTCCTGAGACCCAAGGTATTCTCCTCTCATAATCCAAGGTGAGCCCGAGTTAGTCCATTTTTATTTGATATTATAATTGTGTAATAATTCATTTGTTTCATGTCTTTCCTTCCATTAATGTGTATAGGTCAATTAGAGTTGAAAAAATTGGTCCAAGCCTTGTCTTCCATTAGTGTGGATAGGCCAAGTAGCATTGCAACCATTTAATCAAGTATTTATTTGCCATTATGGATTATTCAATTATTGAGGTTCACTCTTATAACTTCCATCAATATGGAAAGGGGTTCTATAGACATGTAACCATTATTCAATCTTTTTTGATAAGGTCAAGTTATATACATAGTATACATTCCATTTTTCCTTTCATATTTCACATATAATAAACATTTGTAAGCACTTACCTTAGGTGGGTAATGTGGTGAGCACAAATGGTACATGCCATTATGAAATTATCAGTAGCAACAATTCATTTATTATAAGGAGTCTCACCTTTATAAAGTTCAAGTAAAGGTACACTTGAACGGTGGCTCAAACATACCAAAACACAAAAATCCAATTATGGAATAACCTTCGACATGAGGTGGATTGAGTTGTGGGTGAAACCACTATCTACTAATGACATATTTGGAAATATAATAACCATATGATTCTAATGAGTATAATATTTGTATGTTAATTTAAGAAATAGTTTCCAACGAAATCGGTGGGCCGCACACAAACATTTAAAAAAAACAAACTTTAGGGATGAGTTATAGACCACCCACCTTAGGGTTATACGAGCCTTCTACTTCGGTATCAACACTTTATTTTTCGTGGATCAGATTATATATAAGAAATGGTAAAAAACACTAAAATGGAGATATCTAGGTCGAGAGTGGAAGAGAAGAAGAACGGCTAAAGGGGACTTGAGTACTTACCTTTGCGCATCGAATATGATGACAAAAGCTCGATCAGATGCTGGACAAATGAGATCTCTTGATCCCTAGTTTAGGACTTCAAAAAGCTCCCAAAGGAAGAAAAATAAGGAAAATCCCATAGGTTCTCATATTAGGAGGAAGGGGTTGGCTTAATAGATCATTAATGTCATTTTAGACATTTTACATAGGTTTTTATCCTGTGCACAGTTTGTCTGCACATTTTTTCAAACTGTGTGCAAACCATGCGAGGTGGTTCTGCCCAAACCTGGGAAGAAGGGGTGTTCACATGGTTTGTCCACACAACTATGTCCCAACCATGCCAGTTTCCACTATCCAAAAAATCAAACCGCACAGTTAGAAAAACCGCATGCTAACCATGCACAAACCGTGCAACATGGCTTATTTTCCCAAAAGGAGGTGTTCTTAGCTTAAAAAAGCCATAAACACCCTCAGAATCTATGCTAACTCATTAGGAATCTGCATTAGGTCCAAATTAAAGATTTATACTGATAATTAAAGGATTAATACCTAAGAGAAAAACCAGGTTCCTACACATCCAATACCTGAAGGGTCAATCCAACTCATATTAGTTACCCATGTTGTCTATAAATAGGGGTATAAGTTTAATACAAGGGTTACAACTAAATAATTCTATTATAAAAGAGTCTAATTGAGTCAATGGAGATTATCCATAGTAATATTTGGATACCCATGACTAGGCCCAATAGGGTAAATCCATGGAACAACATGTCTATTGTAAATAATTAGAATCTAAGGAGTGTATCCAATGAATTATAATAACTAGAAAAGAGTCAGGTGAATCATCAATAAAATGGATAGGTATTCACATAATAAGACAAAGACCACATTCCATAGTGTGTATCTCTTATGTCCATTTGCTAAATGAATTGGAACTGTGTCCTCAGAGTTCTCAAGGTATTCTCTTGGGAATATAAAGTGGGATCATGTCAAACCATTCCTATGAATATAAAAAAGGTCCCAAAGCATTATTCACAATATAAACATTTCATTTATAAATATATTTAATCGTAGGACATGTAATACACATGATTTTTTTTCATTCAGTTCATTCCATTAACTTTCATCACACGCGATAAGGTGAATTAAAGAAATGAATCCATTAATAAATTTAATTATGAATGATATGTAAAAGTGATATCAATAAATATACTTTCAATTTAATAATTCAATGTTTCATTTCTCCTGATTGAACACTTACCTTACCATAGGTCAAGTCAAACACACCCAAACAGTGTCTCATGTAGACCTAACAAGGGTCAATAAAAGAATAGTAAAAAATGCAACCTACATGGCATGGTTAAAATTGCACTCTCAAACACAAAATTTTTAATGATGTATTAATAAATCCTTAGGATATAATTTTGTATATTGAATTTAAGGAAGTTGAATTTAATAAGTAAATATCAATGAAAAAATCATTTGAAAATGGAAAGAATTTATAAACATAAAGACATTTAGGGGTAAGTTATAAACCACCAACCTTATTCATGTTGTAGATTCCTCACCCATAATCATTCCATTGTTTTTCTTGTATTGGAATATAAAAAAATATTATATGATCACCCTAAAATACGTAATTTTACATTGCACCAAAATAAAAAAAAATTAGAAAGAAAAATGATGAATGGAGTACAAGGATTTGAAATATTATCGATAGGTGTTCGACTCGATAGATGGATCTTGATTCCAAGGTCAAATAAATAAGTTATGAGGGAACCAATGTGGACTCTTGAGGATACATAATAGGAGATATATAGATCCCCTTATCCATTAGAAACCAACAAATAAATAGGTGTTTTGGGTAATAAGTACTTCTGAGGGAAAAATGTAATTTTAACCCTCTTTTAAATGGTTCATGGTTTTTATACATGGTTATCCAAACAATGTTCCAAATGTCTATCACATGGAACCCTACGAAGGGGATAATGTAATTCATCTACACGGTTTGGGAAACCATGTGAAAACCATGTCATTTTCCACTATTAATGTTTGTAGTTTTGTTGCATGGTCATTTAGCCTAGGTCACATTATTAGGGAAAATTGTTTGGAATTATAAAATGTAATGGATTACCTCACATGGTTTCATCAAACCATACGTACAAGTCCATACAACTTCTATTAACCATGTGGTCAAGTTATTTGTTCAAAAAATATTAGGATATGGGCTCTAAAAAATATCTATACACCCTTTTTTCCTCCATAAACTTACTATAAATTCACATTAATCGAAAAAAAGTAATTTAACTAAAAATAAAAGGATTTTTACCTCAAAGAAAAATCGCATTCTTATAGTTTATTTGATGCATAATTATATGTGATTCACTATAAAATTTCTCAGAATTTGGGAGAAAGGATTCAAGGACCAACCAAGACCCACTCAATATTTCAATTCATGCATTATGTGGTCTAACACTACACATTTTATTATTCATTATATATACATATATTTATAAATATATAATAATCATGTTACCAAATAAAATAAATATTAAGAATTTAATCCTAATTTTCTTGAATTCCATATTAAGTTTCATCAATTAAATTAAAGTCACTCACATTCCATACTTCTTTCATATTGATGATTTTCATACCTAATTAGTGTAATAATGTGGAACTATTAAATAGATTTTTTTTAAAATATATATATTTTTAATTTTATATATTGTTATAGTTAAACATATAAATTTATTACCTATTTAAATTCTACATATTATCATGTTACTAATCCTTGAATTAATAGTTCATTGAAAAATGTTTAGTATTTTTATTTTATAGGTTCTATATTAATAAAATCTATCTATTATATGTTTAGTGATATATGGGTAGAAAATTATGATATTTATTGGAACATGTTAATTTTATTTTTTAGATATTTACTTGAAAAAAATGAAACCTATTACATATTTAAATAAAATATGTATAAACTGGTGGATCTAGTTTTTATATCCCACTATCTGAACAATTTTCATATCATGTTTTATGAAATGTTCAATTTAAATCATGCCAAATTTTATAGAACCTTCTAGTGCTCTAATATTGATAAATAAATTTATTAAAATATCCAATTTAAAATTATCATTCAAATTTTATTATTAGATGGGAATGGTAATCTATTGGAAAATTTTGTTTAGAAGTGTTTTTGTAAATAGATCTTGAAATAATTTTTTTTTCAAATGGTAAAGGATTTTTGAATAAGAATAATTTTAATAATCAATAAAGAGATTGTTTTTTTGTAATTTTTATTTTTAAATTGGATTGGATTTTTTATAGATTTATATTTTTATAACTGGATGTGAAAATTGATTTTAAAAATTGAAATTTATTTTTTGGTAACACTGATTTGGTATGTGGGGATTTAAAAGATGAAACTTAGTGTCGGTTTTCCCCTGGGTATAATGTAGATAGTCTTTATTGTGTGGATATTAGGTGAGCCTTTAGTGAAGTTTTTAAGAACTCACGAACCCATATAAAACCATAGGTATACTAATCCCATTATTTATGGGGGTTATATTGATTTGATTGATTTTATATTTGAGGTTTGATAATTTTTCAAAATTCATATTAGTTCTTATATCAAGAATTTATTATGGGTATCAAAATTTATTTTTGAATTTAGAATATTTGGAATTGGAGAAGTGATGTATATTTCATATATATACCAATATTATAGTAGTTACAATAAATTTTATATATTGTAATATTATATTGTTTTATGGAATTAGGTTGGATTTTGGGATAATATATTAAAATCATGATGATGATTTATATTGAGTATTAATGTTTCCATTTGGAATTTGTATGTACTCTAGGTAGAAGATTTTGTATCATAATTTTTACTTGAATATTTGAGAAGTTGACACATTAGAATGAATGGTAGGTTTAGGTTTTTAGGGATTAAATATTTTAGAGTTGTGAGATATTTAATATCTATGACCATATGGATTATATTAAGGGATCAATTTTGGATATTTGGTTCACAATAATAAGTGATTATTTGAATTTTTATGTTTTCATAAGAGGTTATTTTTAATCTTGGAATTTATATTAGAATGTTAATGTTTAAGGATGAAATTTTATGTTTTTATAGATATGTTTAAAGGTTTGGTAAATGGTTATTAGCTTTCATGTAGTTGATAGAGGGTTCCACAAATAATCTTAAGACTCAAAGTGACACTAGGTACCTTATGGGGGCTCACTGAGTACATATAAAGTACTTATCTAGGAAGTGGATTGGAGATCAGCTTTAGGACAACAAGTAAAGTGTATTCCCCAATGAAATATCTATTTTTAAAGGGTTACTTATGTCTTTTATTTCCATTATTATTTTTATTAGTTGGTAATCCCTTCCATAATTTTCCCACATGCCCATTCATAACCCCCACCCCCATGTCACCTCTATGAATCCTTCTCATCATTTAAACATATACACCCACACATGATCCATAGGGTATTTATTCCAACATAACCAAGTTAATTATTACACTCTAAACACACTTCTCTCTTATAATTATTCTTATTTTTCTCTTTCCTTCATTCTTAAGGATTTTACTTTTTTTATTTCAATAAGGTACAATGAAACACATTTTTACCTATGAACTTCCATTATTTTTTCTAATGTAATCACAATATATTTTTTCCCTTATGTAAAATGAGATTTTCATGTGAAATGAAATTTTTAAGGATTTTGTAATGATTTTATGATTTCATAGATAAATTATATTTTTAATTTTATGGTTTTGAATATTGGACAATGTTTTCATGATTTTAGATGAATAAATAATATGTATATATTTCCCTTTACAGTTAGTCTTATTTGATTATTTATGATTCTTCTATTTTTTATTTATAGATATTTTATAATGGTCAATTGGGTTTGTTTGGTTTTAATTTTAATACTAATTAATTATTATTGTGTCTCTAAAGATCACATATGAATAAGCTTGAGGGTTCTCAACTATTTAGTGAACTTACAGGATATACATAGGAAATGAAGGCCATTGTTTTTGAAAAAAGTTAACAAGAAAACAAAGATATTATTTTTCAATTAATAATTTATGTTTAAAAGATATTTTACATTGTTAACTAGAAGGATTTACTAGGAACCTCAATGGAATTTTTAAAATGTTTCTTACTCCATTACTAAAACCTAGGGTTCATTGTTTTTAAAAAATGGCTTTTGTTAAGTTCTTAATTTTATAATACTTCATTGTTTACTATTGGTAATATGAGTCAAATTATTTTATAATGAATATTAACCATGAATCTTTATGTTATTTTAACTATTTTATATACTTTGGAACTATCCTTTGTTTTTCTATATTTTTTATTTTTCTCAAAATAATCCTTTTAATTACTTATTATAAGATATATTATATGTAATACTATATAAATGGTTTTGATTATGTGATTCCCTCAATGGATCCTATTTTAAAATATTTTATAACCTTGATATTAACACATGAATAGTAACTATTTTCTATTAAGGCAAACTCTTGTGTGTCCCTATCATGTTTTCTAAAATGGATAGTTCATTTGACCATGGAATAGATTAGTTGTATGTAAATTATCTAAATTTAACCCCAATTAAGAGGTGTATTATTTGTGAGGTAATGGATGAGCTAAGTTACTAGAAGGAAGTGATAAATTTGCATACATTTTTTGTTTCCTAAACCATTTCTTACCTAAATTAAACATAATGTTTTCAATAATAAATATATAGCACCTTTACTTAATTTAATAATCATTTAATAAATTTATTAAAGTTTATTTTCTTAGGTGTTGTATTTATATAACCACCCATTTCATTAAAAATTAGTATTTTTAATGATAATTATGTTTTATTTTTTTAGAATGAAGTTTTCACCGACTACAAATGAATTTATCTTAACAATGTACCACTCTGATATGATATGGTAAAATTTTTAAAACCATAATTTTTATTTTTTATTTATCTTTAAAATAGTAAAAATTATTTAAAGGGGTTTTAATCATTGATATATTATTATTAAATTAACTTTACATTTGAATCAATTTTTTTATTCGACATTTATACCATTTTCTACCCTCATTTTGGGATATTTTTAGGGGAAATGACTTACAAATAATACCATGAGTATTATTTATTTTTGTTTATCCCTAATGTAAAATTGGGGCCACATTAATATATTTAGTTCCTTTTTTTAATGGAGGTAATAAAAAATATAAAAATAATAATACCATAGATAACATTTGGTATTTCTTGATTTTGTATAATTCTTAGTTATTTATGTCAACAATGGATTATAAATTTATTACTTGTTGGAAATTATGGTTTTTATTCTAAGTATACACATATTTTATAACATGTAAATATGTACAATAAGGGAATGAAATATTGATATGATATCTAGTGTATCTAAGTGAAGCATGTTTAGTGTATCTGAGTGAAACATGTTTATCTTTATTGTTAATAACAATGATGAATTTTATTTTTTTTACATTGATCAATATTTCACTTGATATAATATGAAATTTATAAAAGGGTTATGTGTATTTTTTTATTTATTTTCCATGAATGTACTTCTTTATTAGATATTTTTTTAGGATGTGTTTTAAATTCACAGGTTTTTTATACCAATTCCCTTATTATATCAGATGGTCTAAGTCCCTGACCAAGTACACACATTCCCTTTTTTACCAAGATAGGTCTATTTAGTGATTTCCTTTGTGATTTATTTGACTAGGATGGGTAACAAGCTTTCCCATATCAATCCATATCAAATTTTAATCTGAGGCTTCAAGAATATATGATAGTTATGTCTTCTCTCATTATAGGGAGTCACATTGAATATATTTTAAAACATATGTCTAATGTTTTTTTATTTCTATTTTTAGGATATATTTTCAATGTTCCAACCAAAATAATTTATGATATATGTATAAAAATGTATAGAAATAATTATTCACAAATTTAGTTCTCCCCGGATATGTTGTGGATAATTGGTTATCACCTACTAAGTATATAAATTCTCAAACCCTGTATAAACACAAAGGTGGACATGCAATTTCATGTGTTTTTTGGAACATTTCTAATAGTTGAAGGTTTGTGTCTCAATTGGTCTTGTAAATCATTAGGGGATAGATCCAAATGCAGTATAGATAATGGGTGGATTTTTATATTGGTAATGAAGAGAGGATATAGAGTTTCTATACATATTTTTTTATAGTAAACCATATTTTTCATATATAGATATTACATCTTATAAAACAAATATTCTTTATATATTATAAGGATCTACACAAAAATAGAATAAGTCAATTATCTATAAAACATATAATCCTAAAGACTTAGTTTATAAGATTATTCTATTAATTCATTGATATGTATCACCCTTCCTATACATATAATTTCAAAAACCTTTTTCTGAACCAAGGGACATGAATCTTAATAATGGGTGATATTATATTTGAAGTAAAGTTAAAAAAGATATGAATGATCACAAAAGTATAATGTGTGAATAAGGGAATGAGAACTTGATATTAACATTTTAAATCCACACCTTTCATATCATAGATCATTAATTTTTTTCATTAAAAAAATCTTGGTAGTTCATACAACATTTTTTTAAATGAATCAAAGAACATGATCCATACGAGAACAACATCATAGTAAGACATGGAATTTTGAAACACACATAAGAATAGGAAATAATTTCCTTAGTGGTAAATTAATCCCTTATAGAACTACAATAGTATATTGAGTTCACCCCTTTACTATGTTAGTAGTAAAGGTTCACTCCCAAGACTATCATAGTAGATAGTGTCCCTTATTGAACTGGGATCATTCCCCATTCATTTATGTTTATCTCATGAGATATAAATTCTTACCCAATACATTTTAGTTAGATATAGGTATCAATCATAATATAATGAAAATCATACATATGTGTTCTATAAGAATATAAGTAATTCTTCACATCAGTGTTGAGTCAAAAGTCCTCTTTTGACTTCTATGTTTTGTTTTGTAAATCACAAATGTCATGATGATCGTACTGACCATGCTGATCATACTGATCATGATGATAGTACTGATCATGATGATCGTACTGACCATGCTGATCGTACTGATCATGCTGATCGTACTGACCATGCTGATCGTACTGATCATGCTGATCGTACTGACCATGCTGATGGTACTGATCATGCTGATCATATTGACCATGATGATCGTATTGATCATACTGATCGTACTGATCATAATGATCTTACTGACCATGCGTATCATACTTATCGTACTAACCATGCCAATCATACAATGCTGATCGTACTGAATATGGAAATTGCATTGACTCTGCTTCTCATATCTTTCATTACATACTTGTTTTGGTACTTTGTCAAAAACACATGTTTCATATAAATCGTACTCATGATTATCTTGTTCATATATCTTGTTTTAACCAATACGATGTCGTTTATTTAGTTACAAACTAATCAAAACGATTTCGTGCTTTCTGTTTCAATATGACCGTTATGATGCCAGGTGTCCAAAGTCCCTCCAAGTTTTTCGGAAAAATATGACCGTTGGAGGAGATGTGACCATTGGAACCCGAGGCCTATAAATAGGAGGTCATTTGAAGCTAGTCGACCAGACTTAATGTTTTCTATATGCTTATGTGCAAGATATCAATCTAATCCAAGAGAGTCTCACTTAAAAGCCGTAAAGAGAATCATTCGGTATTTAAAAGGCACTGTGGATTTAGGTCTTTTTTACTCTTCTGGGAATGATTTTGTTTTAAAAAGTTTTTCAGATGCTGACTTTGGTGGTTGGAGAATGGATAGAAAAAGTACATCTGAAACATGTCATTTCTTAGAAGATTCTCTAGTTTCTTGGTCCTGCAAGAAACAACACTTAGTAGCACTATCCATTGCTAAAGCTGAATATGTAGCAGCTGGAAGTTGCTGTGCTCAAGTATTGTGGATGCAACACACACTCACTGACTATGGATTGAGTTTCTCCAAAACTCAAATTCTTTGTGATAATACTAGTGCCATAGCTCTCAGTAAGAACCCAGAACACCACTCTCGTGCAAAACACATAGACGTTAGGCATCACTTTCTTAGGGATCACACACAAAAAGGAGATATTATTCTATAATTTATCAGAATGCAAGAACAACTTGCTGAAATTTTTACAAAACCTTTATCTTCTGATAGGTTTTAGTTTATAAAACAGAAGCTAGGAATGATTACATTAAAATAATCACTCATATCTACTTCATGTTTTACAATTCTCCTAACATTAAATAACTCCCTTTAAAAGGGGGAGGACATGTCTTACTATGTTTTTTTCTATGTTTCTTTTTATCTTATGATATTTAATTATTTACTCTCCTAGTATGTGTTTTTGTTTTTCTGTTTATCGTATTGACAGTTTTATCATATCATTTACTCTTCTGTTTATCGTACTGTCCGATGATGGTAATTAATTTCTTTTCCCTCGTATCGACCGATGATGGTAATGATTTTCTTTTCCATCGTACTGACCAATGATGGTAACAAGATTTTTTTACATCGTATTGTCAGTTGATGGTAACGAGATTGTTTTCCATCGTATTATTAGTTCATGGTAATGAGATTTTTTTTCATCGTATTGTCAGTTCATGGTAATGAGATTGTTTTTCATCGTATTGTCAGTTCATGGTAATGAGATTGTTTTCCATCGTATTGTCAGTTCATGGTAACGAGATTGTTTTCCATCATATTGTCATTTCATGGTAACGAGATTGGTTTTCCATCGTATTGTCAGTTCATGGTAACGAGATTGTTTTCCATCGTATTGTCAGTTCATGGTAACAAGATTGTTTTCCATCAGCTTTTCAGTTAATGGTAACGACTTTGTTTTCCATCGGTATGACGATTTTTTTCCCGTACGATTGTGTTTCCTTCTTAGCTCTACTAAAACCAACAATAACCTTACGTTCTCCAGCAGGTACTTTCCATTTTTTTAAAATCTTTTTTCGTTTTAATCCTAACCATTGGTTTTTTTCTCTAATCTTGACCGTAGAAGATCAACAGTCACTCTTATATCGCCTATAAATATCCCCTCCCTCCCCAAACCCACATTGGTTTTTCAGGTTTTGAGGCGAAGCTCTGCTCCACTGCTTTTAAGTCATCGTACGATCTTTCATCGGCAGCATCCCTATGTCTCAGTCTTCTGCCAACACTCCTACCGATATGTCATCAAAGGATTTCTCAGAAAAAGACCTTTTAAGGGAAAGGTTAGTCTCATGCGACTTCTATGATTCATATGATTCTACCATCAAGAGGATTATTCTGTTTCAAGGATGGGAACATTTGTGTGTTGAAAGGCCTATTTCTGAAGATCTGGTTCTCTTTGATGAAGTTTTTCAGTTTTATAAAACCGTATCTTTCGACAAAGACATGTCTATCAGTTTTGCCGTGTACGATATAAAATTATCTATGTCTGTGAAACAAGCGGCTCATTTTCTGAATGTCCCAATAGAAGGTGATTCCTACTGTCCATCCCATAAATTACCATAAGAGGTCGGTAAGTTTAATAGAGAAAGTTCCGAGAAGTCCTTGTTTGTTGTGAATGAAGAGAAAAGGAAAGTGGCTCATCTTTCACCGGACAATAGGTTTGTGGCTATATGGATGCAAGGTTTTCTTATTCCAAGAAAAGGGGATAGAGAAACTCTGAAAGTTTCTGATATCTTCATGTTGGACTATCTTGTCAACATGAGAAAAGTGAATCTCATGGGATATGTTTTCGAAACAATTAATAATGTGAAGTCAGGGGCAATCAAATCTCATTTGATTATGTATCCAGCCATTCTTACAAAGTTTATTCTTGAGAGTATGAAGTTTTTCAACATTCCTTTGAATGTAAAGTTGATAGATCTAAAACCATCCTGGATTAGCAAGAGTACTCTAAAAAAATTGAATGTTTTTTTGATCCAAATTCAATACTTTTTGTAAAGGATGTATAAGTTGAATCTCCTCAGAATCAATCGGCACCTATGCCAGCCAATGACATTCCTTTTGTTATTACTCAAAAGTCTGATCCGCAAACCAGTTAAAAGCCTAAGAAGAATCCTAAGTACAGTAAGGAAGTTGTAGCCAAGTGGAGAAAGGATAAGGAACAGAGAAAGGAAGGTGATCCAAAGTTCGGTCTTGACCCAGCTGAGGCTTTTGCAGAAAGACTAAGGGTTGCGGATACCCTTTAGGATGAAAAGAAGAAGAAGGTTCTTCTGAAAAGAAAAGAACATGAATTTGATGTCTCTAAAGTCTTGAAAATGGTTGAGGATGCAAGTGCTCAACTAACGGAAGAAGTGCATCAAGAACCCATCATATAGAGTCTTCCTAAAAAAGAAAAAGGAAATCAAATGTTAGAAGAGATAGAAGAAGTGGAAGAGGAGGAAGGACATTTTCTTTTATAATTCCTTCAGACTTCGAAGAAGAGTAGGGAGGAATCGGTTCAAAAGCAGAGTGAAGGTGTTCAACAAGTTCCTCATGCCGTTTAAGCACATTTTCAATCTTCTGAAACTCCGGATAGAATTTCGTCTCAAGTAAAGCAAGGTGCTCAATCCTCTCACACTGATAAAGTTATTTTCATTAGTGATAAAGTAGAAGAAGAAAGAAAGTAGAAAGAAAAAGCAGAAGGAAAATAGCCAGTTATTGACTCAAGTCGATCGAATGAACTAGCTTCGTATGATGAAGATACTGATTCAGAACACACAATCTCTCTCAAGAAGAGTGTTTACATTGTCCATGTTTTGAGAAGGGTTGAGAAGACCATTCCATATTTCCCCAGGCTAGAAGGTAAGATTGATTTTATTACTGACAATCAGAAAAAGAAGTTTGGTTCTGTAAAAGAATTAAGAAAGAAAGTTTTGTCAGTCGAAGCCGATTTGAAAGTTCTTTCAGAAAGTTCGACTGCCCATAAGAAATCCTGCAACAAGATGACCAAGTGGTCATACAAAACAGAGAGCTCAATAAAGGGGGAGAATGTTTATAAAGGGGGAAAATGTTTATAAAGGGGGAGAATGTTTTATAAAGGGGGAGAATGCTTTACAACACTCTTAAGGGAAATCTATGAATAAAATCCTTAGGAAAGTCCATACCTAAGGGGGAGTTAGTTGTATTCAATTTCTTATTCAGAAGAGTTTCCAATAACTCAGGGGAGATAAGTATTTCTTTTAGTTTTTATTTTGTGATTTGTGATTTCCAAAAAGGGGGAGATTGTTGAGTCAAAAGTCATCTTTTGACTTCTATGTTTTGTTTTGGAAATAAAAAATGTCATGCTGATCGTACTGACCATGCTGATCGTACTGACCATGCTGATCATACTGATCATGCTGATAGTACTGATCATGCTGATCGTACTGATCATGCTGATCGTACTGATCATGCTGATCGTACTGACCATGCTGATTGTACTGATCATGCTGATCGTACTGACCATGCTGATCGTACTGACCATGCTGATCGTACTGATCATGCTGATCGTACTGACCATGCTAATCTTACTGATCATAATGATCGTACTGACAATGTGTATCGTAATGATCATATTGATCGTACTGACCATGCCAATCGTACAATGCTGATTGTACTGAATATGGAAATTTCATTGACTCTGCTTCTCATATCTTTCATTACATACTTGTTTTGGTACTTTGTCAAAAACAGATGTTTCATATAAATCGTACTCATGATTATCTTGTTCATATATCTTGTTTTAACCAATATGATGTCATTGAGTTAGTTACAAACTAATCAAAACGATGTCGTGCTTTCTGTTTCAATATGACCTTTATGATGCCAGGTGTCCAAAGTCCCTCTGAGTTTTTTGGAAAAATATGACCGTTGGAGGAGATGTGACCGTTGGAACCTGATACCTATAAATAGTAGATCATTTGAAGCTAAGAGGAATAGACAATGAAGAACAAGCGTGATACAACTGTGATACTTTGCTTCTATCAAGTTCTAGAGAGAGATGCTGTGACTTCTCTCATGCTTTGTGGTTTATGCGTCCGATCATCGTATCGAGGGCTTTCAAGTGATTGAAAGACAGAGGTTCCGATTACCTACAAAATCGAGGGCTGCTGAGGATAGGTAGATGGACGAACCGATCATCGTATTGAGGGCTACAAGGGATAGGCAGACGGACAAACCGATCATCGTATCGAGGGCTTACCAAGGTGTTGGTGAGACAAACCTTTTATCCTAGGTGAAAGGATAACCCTTCTCTTTGGGTCAAAAGAATTTTAATACTTTTAATTTTCCGCTACTGCTTGTATTAGAAAGGAATTTGTATTGTTTCATTTCTTATTTACATATTCAATTGTAATTGTTTTAGTTACAATCATTCTATTACATTTTGTATTGATTGATTCTATACGCTTTAAGGTAGAATCATTCAACTTTATATTACTCTGATTATTGTGTTCATCTTGAATACAATTGTTTTACATTTCATTAGTATTACATTACATCATACCTTTTATATTCAATACAATTGTGGGTGTTTGTATTTGTATTAGTTTAAGACCTTTTAAACTAATCTCTTAAGTGCTAAAACTCAAAGGTTTTAAACCTACAATTCACCCCCCTCTTGTATTGTTCCATCTAATATACATATACATCTACATATTCTATCCAACAATCAGTACCCATGAAAAGTAATGGATTTCATAAACATGTCATTATAGTAGAACTCGTGAAAAATAAACGAGTTACATATACAATCCATAATTTAATCATTGAATAACCCATAAAAAATGAATATATTCAAATAATATATTTTCATCATAAAAAACTATATTGAGAATGGTTTTGTCTGATATCCTTAGATTATAACCCCAATAATGTATATGTAATTTTTTTATGAATATAAATATAATTAAATTTTTTTTAAACATTATTCAGGATAATATACTGTCCATTTTAAAATCATCTCTTGAAAATCTAAAAAAGATGAAGCTATTAGAGAATTTTTTTTAAAATCATCATGGAATCATGAAAATGAATCTATAATTCATTTAGTGATCATGAAGGTGGGAAGTTTCATTCATCCTATATAAGTTAAAAACACTCCTTTCATACTTTTGTAAAAAATACCAAAAAGTACATATTTTCAAAAATGATAAGAACAGTCCTTTTAAAACAATATTTTATAAAAGTAAAACATCAGAAAAAATGATATTAAACAATAATATTATAATATTAAAAAACATTCAATGAAACATTTTTAAAAAATAAGGATATGGACGAAAATGGGTTTTGACCAAAGAGATAAATAAAGTATATTTTCATTAAAAACATTATTTTGGTATGGTGATTACTTAAAGTGAGGAAAATGAAAGGAAAATATTAATTTTTGATAAATATCCATAATGGTAGATGATTCATATGTATAATGAGATAAAGTTTATAATATTTCATCAATTAAACATAATCATAAACAATACCAATTAAATAACGAGATTATAACATAAAACGTTTACTACTTAGGTAAAATTTGAATCGTAAGCACCATGAAATGGGAAACCATATAAGGGTATGTAAATGAACATTAATTTAGTAATAATATTCATAAAGTAAATTCATGGGTAGTATATACACCACATAAAAGAATCAAGTGGTGAATATTTCATTTTTCTTATAGAAATAAAAGTGACACAAAAATCTCTTAACTTAGACTTGACTTCATTAATATGCATTGTAACCTCAAAAATATGAGATATATAATTTTTATAAATATATTAAATAACCATAATCGTATATATCATACCATACATTATTTAAATATAATCTTTTTTTTTCACCCATTTGTTAACAATTCTTTATTAAAATCACAGTTTCGGGTGATATTTAAATCATATTTCATGTATGTTTTAGTTCGATAATTTTGGTCCTTTTTTTATCATGGATAAATAATATAAATACTATTAATCATTATATATATATATATTAAATACATAAATTTTTATATTCATTTAAAAATGATAGACATAGAATTATTAATTACACCGTTGACAAAGTCGGTACACTGTAAATACGCATTGACACTGTTTTAATTTTTCTACGGATGAAATAAAATAAAGGTAAAAAATATAATTTATAGAATCACTATTATATCATATATTTCATATATAGTCATTAAATACATCCTTATTTTTGTCCATGTAAAACAAAAATGAAACATGAATCACATCGCTTCATGGAGTTGGTAGTCCTCATATACGCATGAGTGACGTTATCATTTCCCAATGTATTAGAATGTAAGAACGAAGACATGATATTATCATTCAAGAAATATCATTATGTCATAATTACAATATAGAAACATTAAACCCATCAAAATTACAATCCATAAAATAAAGTGATGAAAAATAATTTGTATCGCTAGGCAGAAAAAGTAAGTTGTATGTACACACAAGTGTTATATTCACATCTCATTTGATATAAGGAGTGTGAATAAATGTGATTCAATAATCATAATAATTTTTTTGTATATTTTTGATAATTAATATATTATTTTATAAATAGTTTAATATATTTATATTTTGTAAAATAATAATTAAAAATAAAGTGATCGGTTAAGGTGATTATCTCTCCCTTAAAAGAACTCCTTTAGATATCCTCTTAAGGATCATAAGGATTGTATTTTGGGAAGAGAAACAATGATAGATTTACTATAATTTTTTTGATAAGGAATTTTTGTTGGATATTGTTTTCAATCTATAAGGATAAAAGTAACATGAAAAATGGAAATAAGGTGATCTCTTTTTTATAATTGAGGTGAGTGGTAGTTTTGAAATTTATTAAATAATAAATTACAATAGTCATTACCCAGAAAAATTATTCAAAATTTCCATAGATTCAATGAAAATATATTGTGTATTTTTAATCCCATCATTTAATAATTTTTTCTAGTTTTTATGTCATTTTAAACCATAAATTTTTTATTAACCACTTAGTTAACTAATTATAACCTTAATTACAATAACATTTTTTTCACTCTTAAAGGGTTATGATTTAAATTATAAGTTTATAATTGTATCATAAAAGGAAAATGTATGAAATTTTAGTTCATATAATATCCAACAAGTTCCATTTCAATATTTTTATAAATTTTAAATAATTTTATAATTTTTTTTATAAAATATCATTAATTTCAATTTTGAAATATTAATTTAATTTGACTTCAAAGTCATAATGAAAAGGTTTAAATTTAAATGTAACCATTTAAGAAAATAATAATGTGTCAAATTAATATATTAAATTATTTTGACACTATTAATTACTCGAATTATATTAATTTTATTTTTTATTTATTTATTTTATTTTTCAAATAATAAAATTAATACTGAATTGGTGTTGTATAAGAATTTAGGTAAATATATAATTTATAAACAATTTAAATAAAATCACACCCTTAAAATATTTTCATTATGCTAAAAATATATATTCATTTCATTCATATCTTTTCTTTTTCCTTATGTGGATACATGTTATTTATTTAAAAGTTTATAGTGTGAATTTTTTTTATCTTTCAATGTTTTCAATATTATATAATTCCTTTTCAATGAAAGCTTTTGAAAAAATACTTAATTTTGATTCTATGGTCATATGGGTCGAATTAATTCCATCAAATGTGAATTATTATGAAAAATAACGGTCATATGAAATTATTTTAACCTATATTTTCATAATTTACATTTTACCAAGGTGATAGATTTTACCATAGTTACAAATAATGTTAAAAAAAGATAAAAAAGGGTAATATACAATAAATTTTAACCTTTTTATTTCATATAAGGAATCCATTTTATCAAATTCAATTTCAATAAGTGGTCGAAATTAATTTTAAAATAAATGCAAACAATGTGATGAAAAAACTTTTTCTAGAAAATATTTTTTAATAAAAAAGTAGGACTGTTATTATATAATGCATAAATAAATTTATGAATTTCATATATATTTATTAAAAATATAATATACATTTATTTAAAATAAATCATAAATAGTGATTAATTTAATTTATTATGATAAACACACATATCATGAATAACACTATTTTTTTTTGAAATACATATACTTTATTTTTATTTTTATTTCAAATTAATTGGTCACTAATGAATTCATCTAATTAATATAGAAATAATATTTTTTTCCTAATTTAGTTTTTATTATTCATTCATACAAATCCCCTGGATATGATATATCCCTAAATTTAAAAAATTAATATTTTAATAGTATATCGTGGTTCGTTTTAATTAGGTGTTGTATGAATGGAATGTTATCAAAGAACATAAATTTAGTTGAAAAAAATATATTTCATAAAGTATCATGGAGTTGAATTATAACCCCCCTAATAATTAATTTTTCCCTCCAAATTTTACATTTTGATATAAAAATGATGATATCTATATTTTATTACATCCACGACATCCCAAGTAGATTCCTAAAATATTTGACTTTTCTAGAGAACATTCACTAGGTTAGTAGCCTTGTTCTGTAGCACATTATTTTTATGATCTAATATTTATAATTATTTTTATCCATAATAAATATCATGATCTAGTGGTATGAAATATGAGTTAATACATGGGATGGATCAGGTATATACTTCCCCAGGAGGGATACTTTTGAGATATCATGGAAATGAGAGTGGTTTGGTGGAAGATCCAAGTGATATGATACCATCCTTACTCGATCAAGAATCTATAAAGGTGAAATATACCTAGGTATCATAATTCATTTATTATAAAATCTCGTAACATAATTTTTTGGATAAATTCAAAAAAACACATTCTCTCCAACATCGAACTACAAATATCATCGATATTTATCACCATAAATTTTGTGTTGATAATGGGATACCTTGATATGTTGTTGAAGGGATATAAATTTAACTACGATTCCCTTAGAAATTATAGGTCATAATAGATTATGTTCCCAATATTTTCCATATAGGTTTGAGTTCTCAAATTTTCTCATATAGGGATTCATAAGGGATAATTCGAATGATATACTAAAATCTTTTATTGTAGGAATACTAAACAAAAATAAGGGGTTGATCGAAACCTACATTTAAATCTATAGAATAATATATTAGAATATTCAATATTGTTTGAATTATTCTCTCAGATTGACCATTTTTTTGAGTATGGTAATCAATAATATAAATCAACTTTGTATCCATAGCCTACTAAATACTTCTCTAGAACCTCATGGTATACCTTAGATCCAGAGAAGATACAATAGAATTTGGTACTTTATGAAACCTTACCAGATCATTAATATAAATTCTATAAATCTAATATAGTGAGAACTATTCTATAATGGAAATGAATTCTTCTAAATTTGAATTAAATCTAATGAAACCCATATAGAATGATTCCCATTATATTTTTTTGAGGATTCTGATGACAAAATACATAGTTATGTTTTTGTTAGGTTGGGATGGTTATAGAGAAGAACATTGAAACAAGAGGGGTGTGAATTGTGTACATAAAAATTAATGAACATTTCTAGACAACTCTCATATTATACATAAACCCTTTATTTTTATTGAAAGTGAAAGAGAATAAAAAATAAATAAATCAAATGTAACTAGTGAGGTAAAGTGGTTCGGGCACAAATATCCCTTAGTATACTCCAACAATTCTCAACTCCATGAGTTTTATGATTTTACTATCAACTCCTATTATACTAATTCCATTAAACATTAATTGAGTACATGAATTTGACACCTTAAAAGGCTTTTCAAAGACTTCTTATTATCTTAAAATGAACCGATGATCCATATCATAGTAAAAGAACCTAACACTTAACTATGACATATTATGAGAGGTCAAAATACCAATACATCAAAAGATATTGATTTATTGATTTTGTAGGTTCAAATTTACAGATTACAATAACAACTGATAGATGAATTAGATCTTCAGTATATAATGATAGAAAATAGATCTACAACTTCACATAGTATTTATTAAAATAAAAATAGATAAAAAATCAAATAGATGTTTAACATATATTCCTCCTAATTTTATCTCAGAAAAATTATTCATCATAATTTCAAATAAAGATGTATTTATAAGGTTTAGTAGAATCAAAAATAATAGAAGCAACAATAGTGAGATAAAAGATCAAAACATATATGTCTCCAAATTTTAGCTTTGAAAAAAACAACACATAGTATTCTATGTATACAAATTTTTATTTACAATAACCACTTCAATATATATTTTCCCACACATTTTTTATGAAGTGTTTCTTGATATTTATATAGTTGTTATAAAAACTCTTGGTTTAACCCGATCATGATATATCACATAATAAATCGTGAATATTTGAATTCCAAAAAATCCAATAGATTCGTAACATCTTGTGTGAATATTAATTCATTACCCCATTAAATAATATCCTTTTAAAAAATTAATATGAAACATTGAATTGGTCATAAAATAGCATTGATTAGATATTTACTTCCATCAATACTATTTAATAAATCTTTGATAATATTGGGAATAATATCATAGATTTAAAACTTTATTTTTCAATAGTAAAATGTTGGGTTCCTTTTATGATAACAAAAACTCCAAAAACAGGGCTGACAGTGCATGGTTAAATAAACAATTTGGGTTTATGTACTGTATTTATTTCTCAAATGTAGGGTTCCTTATGTAGGATTTCTTAACCATAAATTCCCTCTATAAAAATGTAAGGTTCCAAGACTATACATTCCGGACAACGTAGTGTTGCTTATCTGTCTGTGCTATTCCAAATATAGGTTTCCATCCTTACAGTTTTCTTGGACACGTAGGGTATGGATAGTACTTCCAGAATATGTTGATATGTGTTTCAATCACATTTACAAATATTTATCATAGATAAAAAACATTAATATATTTCCAAAATAAATATTTCAATGAATATAGATTTCTTGAAACTCACTTCAAAGTAATATCATTAGTAACACAAATTTGGGATTTTTTTAGTGTCAAAACAAAACATAAATTAATGAAATTGTTGAATCAACACATTCAAAAAAATCTCCCCCTTTTTTAAGATCACAAAACCCAGATCATAAATAAATAGATATTAATAAACAAAAATAATTTATTCCCCCCTTTTCAATGAATAATAATCATTTCATAAATAAAGATTCTATCCTAAATTAAAACATGATAAAGGAAACTTTTCAAACTTATTGAAGATAAACATATAAATAAAATATGAAAATAAATATTTCTCCCCATATTACCATTTTATAAATTTTATGCTACAGATATATTCTTATATAATACTTCGTATATAAATAAAACTTTTGGTATAAAACTTCTCGCCATTTTATGACTTAAAAACTTATAAGATAATTAATATTATCTCCCCCTAAAATTATTCTTTCATTAAAATGATATTTAAATTAATCAAGGAGCATATTAGTATAAAAATAAACTTTTTTTTAAAAAACTCTACCAAAATTATAGAAAATTGTATTATTTAATAATATTTTCCATATATAAAAATAAAAATTTAATTCTAACAAAAATGAAAATAATAAGGAATTATTTTCACTATTTTCACTAATAAATATTCTTTAGAAATAGTAAATATTGATATAAAATGAACAAAGTTAAAGAAAAAGTATAATTTTCCTCTAAACATTTCTAATTGAGACCTTTTATTCATAAACCAAATAAAAAACTTCTCAAATTTATTCTAATATATTTTTACCATCTACTATTCTTTGATAAGAAGAAGATGAACATTGCTTAACATAAAACAACTTTAGTATATCAGTGTCAATCATTGAAATAATTTCTCAGTTGAGAAACTCTATTTTTCTATGAATTTTTATTTTGAGAGCTTCAATGTATTTTTTCGAGACCAAACTATAGTTTATATTTTGATAATCCTTTTGCAATGAATAAAAAAAAACTTTTGATATAAATGCTTTCTGTAGATCATTGTATGACATTCTAGTTGCATCCATCTTAGATTGTAGTTTTACTCTATCATCATTAAATGAGGTAACATTAAATATAATACTTTTATATGGTATTTGTGGAGAAAAGAATTATAGTTATATAGAACCATGAACATAATTATATATTTTAAAATACTTTTCAAATTAATCTTTAACAAATGAAATTGACTATTCTTTTAATGGGTCAGAATGATTACCTTTTATCCTTTTGTGAGACAGATTTCTTCTGAGCTTGAATTACCTGACTTCTTTATATTTTTTGACTAGTTAGTAATATTCATTTGAACAAGATATTTGAAAGAAGAAGAACAAGACAAATATAAGAAGGTTATGGGAGGAAGATAAAATGTTTTTCTCAAAAATAATTTAGAAGATGTTTCATTTCATTTAGCTAATAAAATTTAGAACAATCATTACATAATTTATTTTTCAAAAAAAATAATACATATGAAATATTTTTAAATATAATAAATAGGTGAAACATAAATTTTAAAATCAATTTATTGATAGAAAATATAAACATCATAAATAAAATATTTTCTAGAAGGGATTTAAACACTAGGTTTATAAGATATTTAACAAATCAGTTTAAGAAAATAGATTAAAAATGTTTTTAAATAATTGAGAAATCACATTATGAAAGAGATTTTAGTTTTTCTTGTGAAAATAATTTAATAGACCAGAAGCATTTTTTTCTTCTAAAATGAAATACATCTGAGATCATTGTGAAAAGAACTATGATTTTTTTTTCATTATGAACTACATCAGAGTTTTTCACTCCTTTTGTAGGAACTCTCACGTATCCTATGATCAAACACTCATAGATTTATTGATATAGAATAGCGATGTAATCCTATAGAATGTGAAATACAAGCACCCTTAGGCACCCATTGTAACATTATGTGTTTTGAACTGGATAAAAAATAAATGGAAATTAATTTTTTCCATTAGCTGGGCATGTCGATTTAAAACTGAGCATTAGAACTTTTTAATTCTGATAGTTAACACTGTGATGTGTCTTTTAAATAAATTTTATTAAATTAATTAAATTAAAATTAAAATATAAAAAATGTAAATTAATCGTAAAAGCCTTTTTAAAACTTTGGAATATTATATGTAATATTTTCAAAGTTAAATAATGTGTCAGCATGGGGTTCAGAGACTCGTAGACTCTTAGTGTTGATAGAATAAAAATATAAAATTTATTTTATTCATACACGTGTTTAATTTCTTTAAAAAATAGAAATAAATCTCAAACGGTGCATCATATGTGAAATCTAAGACCACCGTTAGGTTTAGAATGATGGGTTTAGCCTAGGAATGGTGTAACGTTGATGCATGTTTGGTGTTTGGCACCCTCGCACATGATAATAAACTCTATAAATTTAATTAATTTATTATTCCTATTTTTTAGTAATAAATAATTAATTTCTTTCAAATGTTGCATTGTATCAGAAATTTGTGTCCACTAATAGTTCTGGGATATGGGGTTTACACAAGGAAGGGTATAACTTTTTTAAGGATAGAACGTTTTGTCAGATCGCACCTGAAACTAATTTAATTGTGTTATAAATATTTTTTTTGGACAATTAGAAATAATAATAATAATTTTATTATTAATATTATTTTATTCATTGAAGACAACAAATAAAAAATGCACTTCAATAATTAATAAATTGTGTCGTAGTATAAATAATAACTGAGTAATGTAATAAATTTTATATTATTCATTGTTCGAATTCAATACCAATGCACAATAAATATTTATTTAATAATAGTTATCATTTTTTATGGTTTTTTTTAAATTTATCAATGGTTTCATTGATGAGTTTTATTAAATAACAATAATTTTAATTATTATTATTATTAGTTTGGGAAAAACATTGATGTATATATATATGAGGTATATCTATATATAAAAGGATTAAATATATATACGTAGTTATATATACATGTGCGGGTGTATGTATATGAATATAAAGATGTGTATATATATAGCATTATATATATATACGTATCTGTGTGTGTGGATATTTATTGTTGGGTTAGATAAAATATTATTAATTACTCACATAAATGCATGTAACATCCCAACTTAAATCAAGATAATGACCATTAAGTTTTTATTCCAAATCATTAAAGTGGACCAGAGAACACACCTATGTACCCTATTACGGGTCCCGATCATCTATTAAAATTAATTAAATAATTTCTTGGGATTTATGTAAAATATTACGTCATGCCCTAGCACAATGTTCAGGTTAAAAATATTTAAAAATGATTAATGAAATTTTAATGAAATTAAATGAGATGGAAAAGGATTTAGAATATATAATAAAATTAAAAGCGGGAATGGAAAAATATAAAAATAATTAAAAATGGGTCAAACTATTTTTATTGTTTTTATCTTATTTTTCTTTTCATCCCTATTTATTTTTATTTTTATTTTATTTTATTTTCCTTTATCACTTTTTTTCTTTCATTACTTTCCTTTTTATTTCTTTCTTTTCTTTCTTCTCCTCCTCTCCTCCCTTCTCCTATACGTGGCGCACCACCTCCCAAGGTGGTGTACACCAGCTTCTTCTTCCTTCTGAAGATCTCCACACCTCCATTCGTCGTCCATTTTCTTCGCTATTAGGTGTTCTGAGAACCTCTCAATAAATCTTATAATATGAACCAAGAATCGTGTGATCTCATTCAAAATCCATTGCATGATCTGCAGTGGAAGGATATTACTCGAGATTTGGTGTTTTTCTAAATTCTTCTGTTTCCTTCTATTTAAGTCCACTAATAGCCTACCGCAGATCATAAGATCATCTATGACAATAAGGTAGTGTGTCTACTCACTTTCCCTCTACTTCATTGCGATTTATAAAAAAATGTACGATTGTGTCGTTCATCGGTGCCTACCAATGTTGTTTAAATTTACCCAATATTTTCAATTTAATTACTTAGATTAATTTTTTCTTCCCTGTTTATTATAAATTTAATTGTTTAAATTGTTGCAACATGGTCGTACACACCTTTGGGTGTGCCGACGTGGTCGGTATAAATTCTGTTAGCCCAGACATTTAATTTAATTAACTGCATTTGTTGCGCATCCCATTTTTGTTGTGGTTAATTTAAATAATTAATTTAGATTAATTATGAATATTGAATTCTTGGATCTTTGGTAGTGTTTTTTGATGAATTATTTATTTATTTAAAATTGCATTTATCTACTTGTTCTGATATGGTATCTTGCCTTGTATAATTTTTACGCTACAATATTAAATTAATACCTTGTGTTTCACGGGTGTATCTTCTTAGATTTCAAACTGAAATTACATATTCATGCTATGAAATATCTGCTGTTGTGAAATTTTAATTAAATTCAGGGTGAGTAAAGAAGTTGGGTCCCATATTAAGGGTTATGCTTAGACCCATTGTTCCTGACTAGTTACCACTACCCGTCAGGGGGCAGAGTCTTGGGTTTTCCAGACTAAGACTTCCTTGGGATTTGTAATACTTATGAGTTAATCTAGTTCCAAACGTTCCTGTCAGGGATGGATCCATTGGTAATGTGTCTAATCTAGCACTAGATGCTGCTCGATGCCTTTTTGTGAGATCATAATGGACTCATGGTAAAGCCATTCCTCGAGTGATACATGGTCTTTTGAAAGATTTCCTTGGACAGGATCAGTGGTATTGGATAATTTGAAGGATGTTCCATAACGATACCTTCAGGAGGGTCTTAGACTCTAACTCTGAAAATGAACCTTAATAATGAGGCACTGAAGGTTTATATTAATTCCGCTATTAGTCTATTGAGATTTGTGATATTTTATGGTATGTTGAAACACACCTTGTTGACACATGAATTAGACCCCATGATAAAGCACAAGCTTAGGGGTATTCCTTTTCCTTGTTTTACATTACTTTTCCAGGATTTATATATATGAATATTTGTATTATACTTACAGGTACTCCTTTTAGACTTCTTTCTTTGTCCGAAGTATGTAATTAGGGACAGGTTTCATTAGGAACTTAGGTCGAGTTATTTATTTCACTGCACTTAATTAATTATCTACAATTGTTATATGATGGCACACTACATTTTATTATCACATGAAATGGAATGGTTTAGACACCATAGTTTCCAACCTACTGGGATTTTATCTCACATCCTGCTCCGGCATTATTGACGCCCAAGTAGATTTCATACTTTCAAGTATTGACAAAGGGAAGCATGATGATTTCGATGCTTGATTGTTTCTTACTTCCTAGGATGGAGAATGGGGTAGAGGACCAAGCCTTCCTCAAGATTCAGTTGTTTCTTTGTGTCTTTTCTTTTAGTTGACAATATACTTGAGTTTATATTTTCCTTACCTTTAGTTTACATAGAAATCATGGAATGACATCATTTTGTGAGATTCCACACTTGATTATTATTCATTTTTATTATTTATATTTATTCTAATATAGTTTTATTGTTTACACGCTTCCGATATTAATTATTAATTTCTTTTCCTTTCACTGTGTATTACCTATTACTTATGAGGGCATAGTCTCCCCCACAGACATGTTAAAAAGGCCCTTGCTATTATTTGGAAGCCTCTGGCATTCAGGGAGATGTGCTCGAGGTCATGTAACCCACTGGTCTTGCCACTATCTTAAAGGTGAGCCAGATCGAGACATTAAAATGTGGTATCAGTGGTTGTATTTTACTTTTTCTTACTGTTTTGGGTTGGTAGAAAGGAGACTAGGAACATGTCAGCTCTTGGTTAATAGTTGTCCCTGGGTCTGATCACCCCATGTATGAGAATTGACCAAGTTTCCAGTGCTGGGAATTGATGTTCGTGTTTTTTGATATTTCAGTTGATATGATTTCATCTCGAGTGATTGGGGTAATTTCCACTATTTATGATTTATGAACCTTATAGTATTTAACACTTCGCCTGTTAAGGTAAGGATTAAGCATTGAATGCATCATAATTGGAACATAGGAATTCACATTCCATGAATATCACCATGCTATGTAGTTGAATTTTTGATATCCTGTTGATTCAAATTATGTTCCCTGAATGTATGCCATGTCTTTTAATTATTTATCATGCCTTTTTAGATACCATGTTTTTGTGATATATTTAGCATGTTAGCTTGCTTCCATAATTCCTATTTAATACCATGTTTTCCATGTATCATGCATCTATGTCTATTAGCATGTCTCTATAATTAAAAAACTATGATTATGTGATTATAACATTTCTCTCTATGTTAGCTTCTTGTAGTGACCTACTGGTTTTTTTATTATGTAATTGGTTGCTTTGGTAAATTTTATTTTTTTCCATTGAATGGGAGACAAATTCCAAAAACAATAAAGCCTCGCTTCATAAGTTGATAGCCACCCATGCATCTGGGATGATGTGGGTTTGATAATGTCATAATATCAAATGAATTGGTTAACTACCTAAAGGTACAAGTAGGACCAAGTAGGCTATTTAGTTCATGTTCCATAAGAGATAACCCGTTATGGGTGTTGTGACTCTTAATAATTAAACAAATGTTTTTTGGTTGCACTCTAATGAATCCAGTTTGGCTTAGTGGGACCCTTTTAGGTCGAAGTATCTTCTTTAATGTAATTTATGTCATGGATTTCCTAATTAAAGACGAGAATAGAATTAATGTAAATTTTTTTAAAATGGAGTTTTATAAAAACCTTTTTTATTTTTTCGTTGATTTTTTGGTTAAGATCAAGTACGTTGTGTTTCATTTTAGAAAATTGTACTTTATGTTTTGATCAAATCTTTTGATAACTAAAGATTAAATGTGATTAAATATAAAGGGATTGGATATGGAACCTATAATGATGTCTTCTGTTTAAGATCCTAGTATAAGGGTAGTTTGAGTTTCTCCTTGAGTTACTTTGGAACATAACTATTTGCATGCCGTTGTCCCTAGTCGGACCCCCTTACTTAAAATGACACCCCTGTTCGGATAGGTGGTTCTATTTTCCTTGATTTTTTTGGTCTTGATCATCGGTAATGCTCATTTCCATCTGGTTAGGCATGCCTTAGGAATTTCTAGCTGCTTCATAGGTCTTTTGACCCTCTCTTATCCACACTAATGGATGACTTTGTATGTCGTCATCCGAGTTAAAAGTCATCTTTCTTCCGTATCACCTTGGGGTAGTATGTGTTCACATACGCGGTGTCATCGAGTGCTTAACAGTGTGATGAACTAGTTGAGTTTAGTATAATCATCAAGTCTTGTTCTGCTAAATACATTTTAGGTAATCTATGTAGTATAGTGACTCATGCATTAAAGGAATCAAATTTGTCCCAATGCTCGGGATGAATTCCAGAGACTCGGGTGTTTTGACACACTAGTTAGTTTGGTTGGGTTTTGATGTCTTTTTGTAAAGTTTTACTTATGGTAATCTCCAAATCCTCTTAGAGTACTCACCCTTAAGGTACGAGCATGTCCCCTATCTTGCATTCGTGCTTGATGCACTAAGAGAGCATCAGTCTTACACCATGATAATGATTTAAAAGTTTTTGGTCTTGTTTAAGCTGGTGGTCTTAGTGTTTCAAGTTGATACGTCATTCTTATCGAGGATTTGGTTAGTATTGAGTGACCCTCAGATTTCTGTGTAGGAATTATTTGGACTAACTCGTGTACAATAGCTATTTCTTCTAACATGGCCACTAGGTGGTTGTTTCTCTGGGCTTAGTTGATGACTTGTTTTGGACATCTTCTCCTTGTATAAACATCTCACTCATAAACATGGTGTATGGAATACCTTATGATAGTTCCTTATACTCATGCCATGCCAATCTGAGGTGACCTCGAACATGTTATTGGGCTCGGTGATGCCTAAATCATGGAACGCCATCAGAATTCAGGTATTGATTTTTGTGGATGTGTTCATGGTGATTGTGAGATACCTTTGAAGAAGGAATCTTAGTTCATTTCATAAAATTCTAGAAGTCTAAGACAGATGCCTTCTGAAATGGTCTTTCGAAGTGGGTCAACTAGTTCTCTCTCTTGTTCAATGAAGAAGTCTGTGAAAGACCTTTTTCTGGCACGTCGTTAGGTGAGAGGAGTGTGGTTTGGGTTGGTCATGTATTTTCATGAAAATATGAATTGGAATGGGCTTTTAGTTCAATTAGATTTTACTGTTTTATCTATTTCGGAAATCAAGCGATAAGTGTTGCTATAAAACTTAAGGGCGTGTCTTGTAGGAAATTCTGACGGTGGGAGGTGTTGTGACTCAGAATTTTCCACTTTCTAACTTTAAAACCTATTGTGGGAAGTAACATTGCACAAATGTTAATGAGATGAAAACATGGTCATCTCTCTAGATGAACGTGTTTGGATAGGTACCGTCTTAGTTTTTCAGTTGGAAACTGAGTGTTATATCACATCTTAATAGCTTATGTACCACTTGCCTAACCAGTGTTTGAACGTGCATTGGGCATTTGGATATGCAGTGCGACCTTTTGTATGAGACTTCATGACCCTATAGATCAGGTGAGGGTTACGTTGATCCCGAAGGATTATCGGGGATGAGAAGTTATAAGGTGGTATGTTTGTAACATTCGCTATTTTGAATCGAACAAAAAAGTGGAGGAAATTAAGTTTTTCCATTAGTTGGGTAGGCCTGTTTTATAACCAAGCATCCAACCTTTTTAATTTTGGTAGTTAACATTGCAATGTGTCTTTTAAATAAATTTTATTAAATTAATCAAATGAAAATTAAAATAGAAACAAATTAAATGAATGATAAAATCCATATTAAATATTTTTAATATTCTATGTAATATTTTCTGAGTTGAACAATGAGTCATAGTGGGGTTCTGAGACCCGTAGACTCTCATTGTTGATAGAATAAAAATATTTAATTTATTTTATTCATATGCATGTTTGTTTCCTTTAAAAAAATTGAAATAACTTTCAAACGGTGCGTCATATGAGAAATTTGAGACCACTATTATGTCTGGAACACCAGGTTTACACAAGGCATGGTATTACCTTGATGCACGTCAGGTGTTTAGCACCCTCACACATGATAATAACCTCATTAATTTTAATTAATTTATTATTCAGATTTTTTTAACAACAAATAATTAATATCTCTCAAATAGTGCATCATATAATAAATCTGAGACCCTAGATAGTTTTGGGACATGGGGTTTACCCTCGTTAGGGTATAACTTTTGTAAGGATCGAACATTTTTCAGATCGCACCCGAAGGGATTTTAATTGGGTTATAAATATTTTTTGGACAATTAGAAATAATAATAATAATTTTATTATTAATAATATTATTTTCATTGAAGAAAAAAAATAAAAAATACACTTCTACCATTACTAAATTGTGTCGTGGTGTAAATAATAAGTGAGGAATCTAAAAAATGTCATATTATTTATAAATAAAATTTTATACAAATGCACAATAAATATTTATTTAATAATTTTTGTCCTTTTTTATGGTTGTTTTTAAATTTATTAATGGCATAATTGATGAGTTGTATTAAATAATAATAATTTTAATAATTTTTATTATTATCAGTTTGGGAAAAAAAATGATGTATATATATATGAGGTATATCTATATATAACCTCATTATATATATATGTATAGAGTTATATATACATGTACGGGTATATGTATATGAATATAAAAATTTGTGTATATATAGCATGTATATATATATATATATGAGTGTTGATATTTAATGTTGGATTAGATAAAATATTATTAATTACCCACATAAATGCATGTAATGTATCAACTTAATCCAAGGTGCATATCGTTACGTTTTTAGTTCAAATCTTTAAAGCGGCCCCAGGCACGCGCCTACACACCCTATTACAAATCCCAGATAGCTATTAAAATTAATTAAATGATTGACCTGGATTTATGTAAAATGTTATGTTACACCCTAGCGCATCATTTGGGTTTAAAATAATTAAAATGGATTACTGAAATTTTAAAGATATTAAAATAGATAGAAAAGGTTTGAAAATAAATATTAAAATTAAAATTGAAAATGGAAAGAATAGAAAAATAATTAAAAATATATCTAACCATTTTTATTATTTTTATTTTTATTTTCCTTTTCCTCCCCTTTTCTTATTTTATTTTATTTTACTTTTTCCCTTATTTTTTTCCATTATTTTCTTTTCTTTTTATTTATTTCTTTTTTTCCTCTCCTCCTCTCCTCCCCTCTCTTGTGTGTGGTGCACCCCCTCCATAGGTGGTGTACACCACCTTCTTCCACCTTCAGAAGATTATTATGCCTCTATTCATCATCTGTTTTTTTTTTCATCGTCAGGTGCACTGTGAACTTCTCAGTAAGGCTTATCCCACACACCCAGAATCATGAGATCTAATTTCAAATCTGTCATGTGATCTACCACGGAATGATTTTACTGAGATTTGGGTTTTTTTCTAAAATATTTTGTTTCCTTCTGTTTTAGGTCAAATGAAAGCCTACTGTAGATCATAGGATCATCTACCACCATAAGGTTAGCTGTATACCCTCTTTCCCTCCTTTTTTCCCGATTTATAAAAAACGCATGATTTTGCCTTTTTTCGGTGCCTACTAAAATTGTGTAAATTCACCTAATCTTTTCAATTTAATTATTACACTTAATTGTTTCTTCCCTATTTATTGTAAATTTATTTTTTTAAAATTTTTGAAATGTGGTTGGACACCCCTTTGGGTGTGCCGATGTGGTCGAAATTAATTCTATAATCCCTGACATTTAATTTAATTAACTACATTTTTAGTGAAACCCCTTTTTGTTGTGGTTAATTTAAATATTTAATTTAGATTAATTTTGAACCTTGAATAATTGGATCTTTAGTAGTTATTTGTGGTAATTTATTTATTTATTTTAAAGTGCATTTATTTACTTGTGCTGATATGGTATATTTCCTCGTTTAGTTTTTATGCTGTAATAATAAATTAATACCTTGTGTTGCACAAGTGTATCTGCTTTGATTTCAAATGGAAATTACATATGCATGCTATTTCCAATACGTTTCTTGAAATTTTAATTAAATTCAGGGTAGGTAAAGAATGTGGGTCCTGTATTAAGTTCTATGCTTATACCCTATATTCCCGACTGGTTACCACTACACATTGGGGGGTGGTGTATTAGGTTTGCCAGACCGAGACTTCCTCGGGATTTCTAATACTTATGAGTGACTTCGGTTCTGAAAGGTCCCATTAGGGATGGATCCATTGTCATTGTGGCTAATCCAGCCTCAGATGATGCTTGAACCCTTTTTGTGAGATCTGAATGGACTCATGGTAATGCCATGCCTCGAGTGATACTTTGTCATTAGAAAGATTTCCTTGGACGGGCTCGGTGGTGTTGGATAATCTGAAGGATGTTCCATAGCAATACCTTCAGGATGAGCTCAAACTCCAACTCTCAACTTGAACCTTAATAATGATTCACTGAAGGTTTATATTAATTCCGCTATTAGTCTCTTGAGATTTGGGATATTTTCCAGTATGTTGAAGCACACCTAGCTGACACATGACTTAGACACCATGTTAAAGCACAAGCTTGGGGGTTTTCCTCTTCCTTATTTTATCTTAATCTTTCAGGATTTATATATATGAATATGTGTGTTCTTCTTATATAGATATTCCTTTTAGACTTCCGACTTAGGCCGAAGCATGTGATTAGGGATGGGTGCTGTTAAGAACCCTGGTCGAGTTATTTATTTCACTACACTTAATTACTTATTTGTAATTTTTATATAATGGATCACTGCATTTTATTATTTCAGGAAATGGAATGGTTTACACACTATGGGGACCGACCTACTGGGATTTTATATCACACCCTTCCCGGGCATTTTTTACACTCGATTAGATTAAATTCTTGCAGGTATTAACAAAGGTGAGTTTATTGCTTCCGATGATTGATTGTTTCTTACTACTAGGATAAAGACTGGGGTAGAGGACTGACCCTTGCTCATGATGTAAGTGTTGCTTTGTATCTTTTATTTTAGTTGATAGTATTCTTGAGTTTCTGTTTTCTGTACCTTTATATTAGATAGAAATCATTGAATGACATCATTTTTTGAGCTTTCGTACATGATTATTATTCAATTAGATTATTTATATTGCTTCTACTCTAGTTTTTTGGTTTATACACATCTACTATTATTATTAATTGTTGTTTCTTCCACTATGTATTACCTATTACCACTGTGGGAATAGTCTCCCCCATGAACATGTTAAAAATTCCCACGCTGCTAGTCGACGACCTCTAGCATTCGAGGATATGCGCTAGTGGTCATGTAACCCACCAGTTCGACCACTATCTTAGTGGTGAGCTATGTCGGGACATTACACAGATATTATTCTGGGACAAAAAGTATTAGCAATGAAATAATTTGGTAAGCAATCTTGTTTTTTTATAATGAATTATTAAATTTAAGTTAACCAAATCATTTGAGCAATAAATATTTTGAAACCATAAATTTATGATTTTATAAGGAAACAATAATTATCATAATGACCCTTAATACAACAACAAGATCATTTAATAGTTGACATGTTTTTACTATCTAAACCAAGAAAAAAATATTTTATATACAATTTTAGATTTCCACCATTACTACCTATTAATTTTTTTTTCTTTTGGTATTTTATTTTTTCCAAGAATTAGATTTAAATGTTATTCCTCATTTATTAGAATACTTGAATCATTTATTAAAAAATAAACATCAATATTTTATTCATTAATCCAGGTTTTAGGTGTATCAAAATAAATTATTGAAGAACTAGATTTAAATTCTAAAATTTTTCTTGGAAAAAATTACATTTTCAAATAAAATTGTTTCAAAAGACTTTTAAATTTTTCTATTTTTCTTTTTAGGGATTTGTATTTATCTTTTAGAAAAATTAAATATTTATTTAAGATATCATTGGAATGTTTTTCAGAACAATATTTTTGTGAGTAAAGTGATTTTACACCATTAGTATATTCTATGAGACTTATAATTTTATGCTCATCTTCTAAATTTGTAGAACAATCATTATGTTAACTATAATGATAACTATAGGTAGCCTTTAAAGCCTCCATGACTTTATTATAGTTAGATTTCCTATGGCCATTAATTAAAGGACAATTATCCTTTTTTATGACTTATTTTTATACATTGATAGAATATCTCTTCTTTAGTACCTTTATTTTTATTTTTTTATAGTCATTAAAAAGTTTCAGAAAGATCTAACAAATATTTATCTAAATCTGGACTACTTGAATTAGATGATTCATCTATTATAGTATTGAGAGATTCTTCTTCAT
The DNA here is from genome assembly GCA_963277665.1 of Viscum album. NCBI lineage: Eukaryota > Viridiplantae > Streptophyta > Magnoliopsida > Santalales > Viscaceae > Viscum > Viscum album. Next base: position 865,979,387 of record OY728156.1, on the reverse strand, counting down.
GATTTTTATGAATTTTATCTTCAACCTACATCTCAAATTCATACATTATAAAAGTCTTAATAAACTCCTTAATTTTCAAAATATTTTCTGATGTAGACTTTTATATAGATTCATATATTTCATTAAACTTAGGCAATTGTACAATTAATACTTTTAAAACATGATCTAATTGTGAAATTGAATCTCCTAAAGAATAAATGTTACTTACAGTCTCTTTCATCATATCATACATTTAATTAGTAGTTTCATTCCCATACATTATGAATGTATCAAACTTTAGCTACCTTGTAGTATACTTTGATTGTTTGAATCTTTCAGTTTCCTCTTAGGTAATAGCAATAGTTCTTTATATCTGATATGCAGTATAACATTAAGGTACTCGACTAATATCATCATCTCCTAAACCATACAAAATAGAATTTATATCAATAGAATTGAGATCATAAAATGTTTCTTGATCAATACACCAATCTTGTAAATATTCTTTAGGAATCTCATAAGGATTAACAATCATTAAATAAACCCCTATTCTTGATTTTTTTTAAAAAAATCATGTGTGCATTAAATCATTAATAATCATTACCGTTGAAATACGAGGAATAAATTATGGAAATACCTTCTATAAAATCATCAAATCCAATATTTCTTCATTTGAATATCGAACTCATTCCTTTTAGAGATAATAAAGTATTTATTAATAGTATAAAAGAGTAAAAATACTTAATGAATAGTAGAAAATTTCACTTTGAAACCAAATGTAGGGTATATGATAAAAACATAAATAATTTCCATGAATTTCAAAAAAGTAAAATATATTAATATATCACCTCTCCTAAAATATCTTTGAGTATAAAAAATTTAAAAAAAAAATATATTTTTCCCAAATGAGCACATATCATGCTATAAAATGAACTTTATGATAATAAAATGCTAGGTATCTGAATGAGAAAATAATTTCCAAAAATTTCTAGAAAGATAAATATTTTTGATAGATCACACTAATTGATACCAATTATTATGTTAGGATGGTTATGATTAATAACAAAGGCACAAGATGGGGGTGAATTGTGTACTTCACCATTAATGAATTTTTCCTACCTCCTCTATTGTTATGCAGAAAACCATTCCTTTTCTCGTAAATATGTGATAAGTGGAATTAAATAAAGGTAATGAACAAAAAAATGTACAATGGTTTAGGGAATTAATAAACCTTAGTCCATTCCACAAGATCTCAAATTTAAGATATTGAGGATTTTACTATCAGTTCATCTTGTCCTAAGACCTTGAGACAACAATTGAGTGCAGAAATTCGACACCTTGAAGAATTTTCCAATCCTTCCTGTTATTTTATAAGGAACTGAAAATCCACATCTTAGTAACAGAAACTAACACTTAACCATGACTGAGTACAATCAGTTGAAAATCTAGTAAATCAAAATAGTTTGATTTTTTTATTGTACATGTTTAACTTCACATATTGTAGCAGAATAAGAAGATTAAATTAGATCTTCAATATTGCACGGAATAAAATATATCTTCAAATTCACACAGGATTTCTTTAAATTGTTATAAAAAAAACTAGACAGATGTTTAAATATTCAATTATCCTAAGTGTATCTCTAAAAAATCCCTCTTTATTATTACAAATTAATATGTAACAATAAGATGCATCACTAGTTATAATAATAGCAACAACATTAGTGAGCTGATAGATCAAAACATATATGTCTCCAAAGTATAGCAACAAAAGAAATTACACATGGTTTTTTATGTATGTCACTTTTATTTTATAATCACCGATTCTATATATATTTTCCCACACATTTTCTGATTAATAGTGTCTTGATATTTATATAAAATTTCAAACACTATCGAGTCAAATAAGATCCAGAAATTTCACACAATAAACCAAGAATATTTGAATTCAAAAACATTCAAGAGAGTCATAACATCCCATACAAATAGTAGAACTTTACTCTATTGAATATAATACTTCAAAATAATTAATATAAACCTTTGAATCAGTCATAAAATTTCTCTGATTAGATAATTACTTCCATCAATACCATTTCAAAAATCTCAGATAATATTCCAAATAATATTTTGGAATCAAAACTTCATCATTGAATTGTGAAATGTAGGATTCCTTTATATGATTAAAAAAGTCTAAATATTGGGTTTGCAATGTAGGGTTGAATACAAAAGTATATTTTATGTACCATATGTTTGTTTCCTAAAATGTAGGGTTCCTTACTTATGTAGTGTTTCTTAACCATGCCTTCCATTTTCACAAATATAAGGCTCCATCCCAATGTCGAGTTAATAAACCATACTTTTCTAATAGCAAAGGATTTATGATCCTGATGCACTATTCCAAACCTAGTGTTCCATACATCCGTCATGCATATACACATAGGGTGTGAACAGTGTTTCCAGAATACATTAAAACATGTTCTAGTCACTTTAACTAATATTTCTCACCATTTGAAACATGAATACAATTCAAAAATAAATATTTCAATGAATATATTTTTCCAAAAATTCACATAAAAGTAAAATCATTAGTAACACAAATGTTGGATTTTTTGAGGGTCAAGACAAAAAAGGAAATTAATTAAATTGTTTAATCCAAAAATGCTCAATAGTTTTCCCATTTTCATTCTAGTATGGGTAATGCTTATAAAATCCCCTTAAAATTATATCTCTCAGCCATCATATGATGAAAAACCAAACCTTGATAAACATACACAAAAATTACTATCTTCTTGATTTCAAACCAAAAATACTATTTTAGATCTATATACATATTTATACTCCAAGGATTAATAGATAATGATTAATTACGAACATCATACAATTTCTCCTTCATCAAACCTGGTTTGATGGAACACAAATACTATTAATAAACATATCATTCCATTATAATCACGGTTACATTAAGAAAAATTCTCATGATTTTATATATCTCTTTATCTTCCTTTTATGCCTCTTAAATATTCACATGGATAGAATATTGAATACTGATTTGAGTTATATAGAATTTTATACCCTTCCTTCAAAATTTACACATAAATCATTTTCATGTATAGAAATATTGGATCCATTGTGATCCTCATCATATATATGTTTTCATGATCCTTTCAACTGAGAGCATCCACCATATTTTTCTCTTTCCCAAGGTGCTGATGTATTGATCCATCCTAATCATTAATCCTCACTAATCATCTTCTCTAGATCATATTCAAATATTTCTATGTGAAAATATACTTTAGAATTTTATGATCTGTATATATACCACACATTTATTCATAGATACAATTCTTCCATATCAATAATTTAAAAATTACCACATCTAACTCCAAATCACGAGTTGGGTAATTTTTCTCATGAACTATCAATTAGTATTATGAATAATATTTAACTATATTTATCTACATGATAATGAATCATAATACTTTCTCTAATACATCACATTAGATTAATGAACCTTCTCCACAATTGGTTAAGGTATTTTAAGTTTCACTGGCTAACCTTCCCATTAGTTCCTTGAAAATTTCATCACATTCAAATGTATAAAGGAACATAAATCACTTCTGAGTTATCTTTGGGTGTAGATTAGAATATTTTATAAAATTATCCATAAATCAAAAATAATATCCAATATAACCAAGAAAACTATAGATCTTAGTCACAGTGGTTATCCTATGAAAATGTCTAATAAATTTTGTCTTTGAAGAATCTACTTGTATTACCTCACTTGAGATTATATGACCCAAGAATGTACATTTATGAATCCATAATTCAAACATGGAATTTTTTTAAATAATTATCCTTTCCAAGGTTATTCAGAACAATACTCAAATAATCTTCACGATGTTACTTTTTCATTGAATATATAATATTATTGTCTATAAATATATCCAAAAATAGATCAAGGTAATCTTTAAATACTATATTTGATAAATCCAAGAATATAGCCGGGGAATTAATAAGACCCAATAGCATCAATAAAAATTACTAGTGTCCATATTGTGTAAATAAATTTTTATAGGTTATATCCCCCATAATTACTGTCATTGAATATATCCAAAATAAAGATAAATATTTTAAAAGTATTAAAATTTATATATTTGATAAAAAAATCACCAATATAGAGTAGAGAATATTTTTTATCAACTGTGAACTTATTAATTTATTGTTAACCAATTCAGAATCATATTGATTAATTATTATTTTTAAAAGAATGAATTGGTACACCCCATGATTCTACACATGTCCAGATGAATCGCTTGTCAATATCCTCTTGGAGTTTCTTCATCAGTTCCTATAGTTCAATCAAGGATATTTTATAAGGAGTCTTTGAAATAGTTGTGAAGGCTAGTATGAGTTCTATTAGGAACCCAACTACACGTTTTGGTGGAAGACCATAAAATTATTTTGGAAGGAAATCAATAAAATCTTAAGGAATAGTAATATCATTGATGTTTAGTTTCTCCCCAACCATCTAAGATAAACAACCTTTTCGAATGTGAATATAGACTCATACAATGGATGTAATCTCAATCAAATTTTCTTATTTATCATTTCACTGATAGATGATCATTGTTTGATTAAGAATATTAAACGTTACTTCCCATTATCAAAAATAGATGTGGTATTTATGTAATGAAATCCAATTCATGCTTTGGATAACAATAATGTCATCTATATGTATAATAACAATATTTGTAGGAATCACATTCCAACAAACATCAACTGGAGAAGAATCATATACTTGGGATACGATCCTTATACTATTATGTGTTTCTATAGCTAAATCAACATCTAATATTTTAGGATGTACTTTTATACCCTTATAAAATTATTATGATATAAAATAGTGGGTAGATATATAGTCAAATAATTCATTAAAAGTTTTAAATTAGATGGTATGTTTACATTTCACTACCCTATTATCATACTCATCATTAGAAATAGTGATCACATAATTTTTCCATTATATCTGGGCTTAAGAGGTTTTTTACATTGATCAACATCATTCAAAATCATATTTTGGGACTAGTTATCATAATAAATATACTCATTATACATAAGAAACATGACTCTTAGTGGCGAATTCCATGGTTCATTATCACTATTCATATCATTAACTTACTTTTTCCCATCACTTCAACATTAAATTTCTTGATGACATTAAATTACACACTTGAAAAGTTTTATAGTAACCTTAAGACAACTTGGACCATGTTTCCTTCAACACATTGAGCATAAATGAAGGTTCATCTTCTTCACCTCATAGAATTTCCATTGACTTCCATATTTTCTTTCTTGCAAAACCATAAGATTTTTGGGTAACTATAAACACCATCTCTACCATGATATCTCATAAAATGATTTATTCAAATTTCATGATGTCCCTTATGGGTAATTCTCTTTATAGAATTGGTTTTAATCTAATTAATAATTTATCAACGATAAATTCAAGTTGGATGATAATACCAGAAGTTTACCTCTCAAGTCCTACAAAATTTTACTTATAGGTTCCAATAGATTCATCATACTTGTTATTTAGCTCAATGAATACCTTCCATATTTTCATATGAATAATACATGGAAAGTACTTATTAAAAAATAGTCTCTTACACTCATCCAACACTATAGAGGAAATCTCATCCTATTACCTCATATTCTTGATAAGATTCCCTCATTGATCCACTTTTCCTTCTAAATGATATACATCTAAAATTATATTTTCCTAATTTTAAAACTTGTGAATAGAAAATATCATTTTAGTATTTTTGATCCATTTATCATAAACTGATGGATCAAAAAAATATCTTAAAGAATATGGATTCTTCCTAAGGAAGTAAAAAAATTGAATGTTATTATCACCTTATCTAATTTAGAATCCCAATATAATTATTAGATTTGAAAAGTAATGTGATCATGGAAAGAAGAATTTTTATTATATCTGAAATAAAATTCAAATTCTTTGGAGGACAGTTAATTCATTTTCCATCACATTCTAAATTAAAACAATTACTTTTTATTACACACATTTACTAAAATTAAAATTTATAGTGTGAGAAAAATAATCATATTTAGAAACTACATAATCAAGAAAAAGAAATTATAGGATATATAAATTATAAAACCATCATCTATGAATCCTCATATTGAACAAATTTCATTCCTTATTTTTACCAAAACATTAATATTTTATCGTATACATAGACTTATCCCCATGGTTACCACTAAAGTTATCTCATCCAATTTTTAAAAGCTGACTAAAATATTATCTGGCACCAACCATATTGACCCACATATTTCATATATATATATATGCATTATCTTATTAGATAAATATTCATTAAATATCATTTCAATCAAAGATAGAATCATATAGGTCTTTTATCATTGGAAACATAGACACATAAACTACTAGTTTATAAGAGTCTCCCATTAATCCCTTCATATCTAGCACCCTTATTATAGATATCATTTTTAAAATCATTTTTCATAATCTAGGGAAAGGATACACATGATAGGGTGAGGTTTGATGCTCTGGAATTTTAGAAAAGAGATATATCAAATATCACATAAGAATAACATGAGTATAACATGATTAAAACATGATATTAACATTTAAAATTCATACCCTATATATCATAGATCATAAACACGAGTCACAACATAAATCATGAAAATTGTAAAACATGAATCATAAGGGATTCAATGAATTTAAACCACATGAGCATGAAATTACTAAAAGACCTGGAAATAAGGCATACAAATAATCATAGAAAATAGTTTCCTTAGTAACGATGGCTTCACTTTGAGGATGATCATAGTGGGTTGGTTTTACTCCATAAAACATAGTATTAACAACACAATTAATGATAGAATAAATCATTTTCATATTTAATAATATGAATTACATAGTTATATTTATTATAAAAATATTAAATTACTTTTAAATCAAAAAGGAAAATTGTTTCTATAAAATATTTTTTGTAAGGATATATTTAAATATTTTCTTTATAAATTATAGAATTTAAATTTGAAAAAATGAAATTTATTTTTGAAATAATCATATAAAATTTAATTAAGCATGAAAATTTGGGGTTTTTCAGAAAATATTTATTTTTAGTGAATAATGAGAAATATAATTTTTATATGTCATTAAATATCAATTTTATTTCATAAAATGATTATTAATAGTTATATAATTAATCTAAAATGATTTGTTCTCAAAAAATATTCTTGTTGAAAACATGTGGTTTAATTATTTTTGTGGGTTTTATTTTAAATTAAAATTTTCCAATTATGTTAATTGATTTTTATAAAATTTATTTTGATATCCAAATTTGGTTAAATACCCAGAGTGGGGGGTGAATCATGGTACAATAGATTAAAAATTCTTCCTCTTATAATCTTTTTTGTCATTAAACAGAACACACTTATTTATCTTTCCTATAGAAATATATGAACAAAATTTAAATCATGTATGAGACACAAAAATTTTACTCGATTCACCCTTAATAGGCTATGTCCAAAGAGAATAAATCATAAATGTTCTGATTGTACAAAATCCACTAAGGATCACTACCAAGAATGATGGTTCAGGGCATATCTCATCTATAACCAGTCTCACTACCTTTATAAGGATTATGGTCAGATCAATGATTTACTAAGTGTCACTTCCTATATCTTTTTCTTAGGCTCATTCTAGGTGTAAAGGATCACATTATACCTCTTCCTTTTCTCACTACTTTGGGAAGGGATCCACTCACAATGTATGGAATTGTAGGTCCCTTAATTATCACTAATCAATACATCCTCAGTTATAGATAGATTTTTCTTGAGGTTCCACTTTCATCCAATTGATGAATACCACTTTACCATATATTTACTGGGCATTGACTTCTAAACAACTTTCATGAATTCTCATTTCCTTCATGAAGATCCTTTTTCAAGAATCTCAACTATCCTTCACAAAGCTCATCTATTTAATGAAGCTCACATAGCCTTCAAGAATCACATCATGATGCTAAAATAGACTTAGATAATCTCCACACATTCAGTCAGATTTTTATATCTTTCATGAACATCAATACTTTCATGATTCTCAGAATATCTGGTTAGCTTTTATGTCCTTCAAAAACATCCACGCATAAATTATCTTCATGATTACATAGCCTTAAGATTTTCTTTATATCTTTCTACATTTTCTGAAGGGGTTAAAGTCATATTTATAGTCATTTCCATTGATTCTAAAACATTCCAACCACATCATCACCATTTCACAATGCTCCATATTTTCCACCGTGATGCTCCCTTTTTGCGGAGCTCCAAGAAAATTCTCTGTTCATGATGCCCGTCATTTTCATGGAGATCACCATTAAACTCATTGTGCCACCTTAATGCTCCACTCACAATTCTCATCACCTTTTTCATTCATGATTCTAAATTTTTTTGCATAGATCCTCATCAAAATTCTTTGATCATTCACAAAACACCCTTCGTGAAGCCTATCATGAAGAAGCTCTTGCCTTTGTTATATTTTTATAAATACTTCAAGGAAATCCTATTTTCATAATTTTTTTTCCACTTCGAGGGCATCCATTCCTTTGTCTTGTATCTTTATAAATATAGTGTGTCAATAATATTCTTTACTTCACTACTTACCTATAGAAACTGACTTTGTTTAAAAGCACAATCAATCCAAAAATACTACAATGTTACCTTCAGAGAATTTTTCAAAATAGATTCCATATTTAGAATAAGAATAATTTATATTATATAATAAGGTAAAATTAATTTTTTATCATAATTAATAGATAAAAATGGAAAAAATTAAATCCCACATCAAATGTATAAATGGATTTACCATGGGATAAACTAAAATGATAAGTGTTAAAATTACCCAAAATCTATCAAGAATATATTTTATAGCCATATTTATATCATATAATTTATATTTCTTGACAATATGTCATCTAGGAACCTTGTGGAATGTGAATTAATGTTGGTACACCCTTTTCCTTTTAACTATTGCAAGTGTGTCACTCTCCTCACTTATAAAATTCTACCCATATCTTCTACTATTCGTAATATAAAATCAATTTGTATTGGCTAGTACCTACAAAAATATCTTCCTTACTTATCTCTCTTAGACTTATACCCCATATTTTTATTATAAATCCTTCCTAGGAATGATTTTTGGTCTACCATAAGGATGTTTCCCGAAAAAGATGTATCAGTTTTTAATGATTGTCTTTATTATATTTACACATCCAACTCCATAAAATATTATAAAATTATAATCATATAAAAAACCATTATATACCATATAATGATATTTTAGTTTTTAATTTTAATAACCTAAATCCATCTCATATTCCATCAAATGGGATACAAAACCATAATTTGTTAGTACGCTAGACTACCACATCACAAATCGATTCCATTCATTTTCCACCATCACCTCTCATGGATTTAAATTATTTATTTTTATTACATTTATAAAATATTTATATTTATTGAGTTATGATATGACATATAACTTATTAATTTTCATTCTGTGGGAGATATGATTAACGTCTGTCATGTGTACGACGGTCTATCACATCGTGAAACAATGTGATTCCTTTTTCACTAACAATTTACATGGAAGGTAATAAGGATATAGTTAATAAATACATGTAATATACATTAAATAAAAATTATATTTATGAAATTTTTATTATTCTAAAAATATAATATACTATTTTTATTTTCTGCACTAAAAAATGATAACATTGTTCATGGAAATGTGGAACACCGCCTCCAAGAAGCAATGTGATTCATTTTTCATCACTAAATAACATGTATGATATATATATAAATATTTAATGAATTAATATGATATTTATTATATTTTTATAATTATTATATGATAAAATAATCCATACATACTTTCCATAATGATCATTGAAAAATGGGAATGTTACTCATGCATACGTAAGGCCTAACATATCCATGATCATAACATTGTTCCTTTACCATAACAATATTACATGATGGATTTTAAAAATAATAATTAATGTATAAATATGATATTTTTTCATGGTTATTATTTTTAATATTTTTAATAATGATCTCTTCGACCAATGTTTGACCTACTAAATTCATTTTTTACATGTAAGGAAAATATTGTCAAAATACCTAATGTAAACTTAAGTAATTATGTAATTATATATAACATAGTAATAAGTGAAAAAAATGGAATTAAAAAACTAAAAATTTTATCAATACAAAAAATAATTAACATAAATTTGATATTCAGGTTGATAAATAATGTATGTGAAAAGTGAGAATCAAGATAAGGGACTTCGTATTAATTTCCTTTCATTGAAGAAAATTTTATTTTTGTGAACTAGTATTCTTTTAAAAGGTGTATATACAACCAAATTGGAATTATATATCATCACATAATCTATTCTATTATTATTTAATCTTTTTAATGTTATTATTTATGGGTATTATGATTCAAATATTTTTAATGTGATAATGGACTTTCCTTTAAATAAATTTCCTTTTAATTTTTTCCATCTAACTCTATTTTTCTTACATATCCATGATTTTTAGATGATTTTATTATTGAAATGATAGTTTTATAAATGGAAATTTTTCTCTTATTTTTATGATAAAAATGAATATTTGAATTGATTGTTTGAAATTATTTACAAACGATAGAATTAATGTTTTGTATTAATATATACATTGACAATGACTTTTCTCGTCACCATAACCATTATTAGAAGATTGGAATACATTATAAGATTTCTTGATTTCTTCAAGTAAAATCCACCCTTCTCTTTTTCTAAGAGATTTATGTTATAAAAATGAGGTTTTAAATGGAAAGGGTATTTTTATATACGATAGTTTTCTGTAAATGGGTTTAAATGAGTTTTTCAATGGTTTTATGAAGAAAATATAGAATCTTAAAATATTTTACTCATGATATGGTCCACATGCATTGTTTATGATGGGATGACATAGATTTTTCTAGGTGGTACCATTATATCTTATAATATAGTTGCACCTAGATAAAGGTACAATAAAATGGGTAATTACTATGTTCTATATTTAATTATATTTCAAGTTTGTTATTTGGATATTATAATTTATAAAAGTTTTATTAAAGTTCTACGATATGATTTCACATGGAACCAAAATTAATTTTCTATAATTTCTAATGATTTTTCTTAAAATTTTAATATAAATGATCTTTTTAAAATTATAATATTTCACTATCTAGGTAAATATTAATGTATTTATGAAAAGGTTTATCATGGGTTGTCATGATTTTTACCGGACTAATACTTTTATTCATTTTATGTCCCATACTAAGTTTTTTGTTCTCATCTGACATTTTTAAAATTTACTTCATTTAATTTTATGATGGTTAAGGAAAAATTAGTGATAATGTTAAAATTACTGAAGATATTTAATGAAATTAAATCATGGTTAGTTTTAAAAGTTTCATATGGTGGGAAAAATTGATATTGATCAGTAGTAAACAATTTTTATTATAAGGGTTTGTTATGTATGACTTATGAATTAATGAACTAAAACACAAATACTAGGAAGATCCTCTAATGTAAACAGAATAAATTATTAAATTAAAACTCAACACTAAGTAATGTTTATGGTCATTTCATTATAGTTGGTATCAAAGGTTAGTTTAGATAATGGTAAAGATATTGTAAATAACATTACATTGAATGGTTTTACTGTATGGTTACGTTTAAATGATATAAAAGTTTAAGATTTCTATTTTTAATCATATAAACTATACCAATAAGGAATAAAATTTTGTAGAAGAAATAGATAATCTGTAGTGTGAGGGTATTAAGAATAAAATATCATTCTATATTAGAATCTCAAGATGATTTTAATTTTTATAGAGGTGCTTGTTATAGTGATGGAACAATTGATAGAAGCTATAAATGATGGTAGTATCTATGCTAGATAGGAACACTCTCTACCATAATGGAACATGTTTAAAATATATTATGTGATGATAAAAAATATGACATTATTTAGTGGATCATATAGATGGATAAATTTCTTAGAGAATATATTTAAAGTCATGGGATGTTTGAAATTACAAAAGGTTACTAATGTCATTTATCATTTTGAAGGTGATGTTGATCGATGGTAGAATTTTGTTATGAATAATAGTGTTAAGGATGAAAATTATTCCATGGAATTGAAATCATTTAAGTATTTTTTACTTGAGAAATATTTCATTATGTTTGTTCGACTATTTATTGGAAAACAACTCCTATAATTGAAGAAAAAAGTTGAATATTTTATGGTCATGAATTAATATAATTTTAAAATACTATATAGTTACATATTATAATTGTTTTGGTACATTGATCGTAAAATTAATAGATTTTACTCAGGATTGAAACCAATTCTATGAAGTGATTTGGCATCTTGATAATTTAAAATATATGATAATGTTTTTTATTCTAAAAAAGATGTGATGGAGTTTTCTACACTTATGAGCCTCATGATAATGAAAGTAAGAAATGGTGAGGATGGAAGGTGATGAGAAAACATAATAAAGGAAATCTGGAGGTAATAAAATAAATATCATAGCTTGTGGTAAGTGTGGTAAAAAGAACCATGGACAATGTCTAATAAAATATGGGAATTGTTACCAATGTAGAAAGTATGGCCATATGGACTGTAATTATAAAGAAAATATTTTTGAGGAATAATGGAATGGGGTAACTAATATCCACCCAATGGTGAGGTGTTTTATTTATAATGAGTTGGGTCATTAATCTAGTGTGTTCCCCAATATAGTAATTTAGGCTCAAAATCATCCTAAACAAAGGGAAAAGGGTATGGAAAAATCTTTTTGGTACTACGACAATTGATGTAGTGCCATCAAATGAAGGGGTGATGGGTAAGTCACTTATCTATTGAAATTATTACAATTATCTACTTGAATTTTGATCTTCACATTATTTAATTTCTTATAAATCTTCACATAAATTATAAATACTACATCATGAAAGTATGATAGAAATTTTCAACAAAAATCGGGTTGACGTATTAAAGAACCAGGATTTATAGAAATATTATAATTGTTACCAGTTGGATGGTCTATCCTTCAAATCATATTCAATTTTCCATAGTAGAGTTTTATTTCATTTTGGGTATCCACTAGATTTTGTTTACCATAAAAAATATATTTTAAAACTAATAAATATTTATTCAATGATTTCATGTCTTTGATACCATTCCATGATGCTGGGAAATTGATTAGATATAGAATGAAGAATTACTTAGCTCATATTTTTGACAAGAAATAAACTATTTAAATTAGTTATTTTATAGTAGTTAATGAATAAATGGTTGTTATATTAATTATTTTCTCAGGGTTATTCTTGAACAGGAGGTTGAATTTACTATTGAAATAGTGTCTGATGCTAATCCTCTTCTTAAACCCGCTTATCAAATGGCTCAAGTATAAAATTTAGAATTTAAAAAAGAAATTTAATGAGTTATTATCTGAAGTTTTAATTTTACTGTTGACTTCTCTATGTGTTTTCCTATTTTGTTTGATAAAAATAATGATGTTTTAATTAGAATTATTATTTACTATAGATCTTTGAATAACATCTCTATTAAGAAAAAGTATCATTGTCCTCATATTGATGATTTATTTGATCATCCCTAAGGAGAATATTATTTTTCGATGTTTTATCTCATTTTGGGGGACCATCTGTAGAAATTGAAGGAAGAAGATATTCCTAATACTTAAATTCATAAAAGGTATGGTAATTATGAGTGTGTAATTATTCATTTATGGTTTTCCAAATAACCTACTGAATTTATGGACATTATAAATATATTTATTCATGAGTTTATGGGAATGTTTTTGGTTGTGTTTATTGAATTTTTTTTGGTATATTCTAAAAGTCACGAGGAACATAAAAGACACATAAGTATTGTTTTGAAACCCTTAAAATAATATAAATTGTATAGGGAATTTAGTAACGGTGAAATTCGGTTGAAAATTTTTTCTTTCCTCAAATAAATTATTTATAACAATGGAATAACAGTTCATCCAGCTAAAAAATTTGATGATGAATGGACAAGGGAAAAAATATCATAGAGATTCATAGTTTTCTTAGATTAGAGAGTTACTAAAAAGGGTTTATTGAAAACATTGCATGGTTTTCTAGTGCATTTACTATGTTAACTAAAAAATCAATTAAATTCACCTAGATCAAGTAATGCAATAATTTTTTCCAAGAACTAAAAAAATATTGTTAAAATCTCTCGTTTAGGCCTTGACTTACTGAAATAATTTCTAAATTGATTTTATAAGAAAATAATATGGTCCTTTAATGATATTATTCAATATTTTTTAATGGATTACCAGGGAGGTATGGATCATCATATTTCATTGGTTGAGTTTCCTTATCAAATTAGTTTACATTTGAGTATACAATCAGATCTATTTATGGTATTTTATATAAAGTAGTGTTAACTAGAAACTATATAATATAATCTAGGTGAAAGAATGTTTATGGGACCATAATTGGTAGAGTAAATGGTTTAAAAGGTGTAGTTTATTCAAAAACATATGATTACTAATCAGAGAAGGCATAAAAGTTATATGGATAACTGGAGGAATGACATATCTTTTGAGGTTGGTCATCAAGTTTTTATTAAAGTGTCTCCATGGAAAAGTGGTGTTCATTTTGGTAATAAGGGGAATCTAATTTCATAGTTCATTTGACCATATAAAATCCTGTAGAAATATTGTACTATTTCCTACCGAGTGGCCTTACCTCTAACATTATCTGAGGTGCATAATATTTTTCATGTATCGATGTTATGAAAATATTATACCATATTCATCTCAAGTTTCGATCCATGAATTAGTCTAATTGGAAGTGAATAATTATTATGTTGAATATCCTTTTAATATTATTGACCATATGTATCATGTGTTATGGAATTACGTGATTCACTAGTATTGTGTTTTATGGAAAACCCATATTGTTGAAGAGACCATATGGGAATCTAAAAATGCAATGAGGGAATGATATCCCCACTTGTTTAACAAGTGAATAAAATTTTGAGGATCCAACTATCAAAAAGTAAAGTATTGTAAAAACACTAGTATTCATGGAATAAACTGTATTCATATTTATTAATATGAATTAGATAGTTATATTCATTTTAAAAGTATTAAGTAATTTCTAAATTAAAAAGGAAACAGTCTTAAGTAAACATTTTTATTATAAAGATTAATATAAAATATTAATTGATAAATTATATAATATGAATTTTTTAAAAATTAATTTTCTTTTTAAAATTAGAATATAAATATTAATTTTTTTTTAATTTTTTTAATTTTTTTTGAAAATATTGATTTTTCAGTGAATAGTGAAAAATACATATTTTTCTTAAAATGTCTCTTCATTTCTATAAATTAGGAAATTTAAGAGTATCATTACATATTCAACATTATTTAAAGTAATATAATTATTATTTAATAACATTTAGTCTACTGAATTACCTTTTAATAAAATTTATATTTTCTGTTATTATAAGAATGTTTTTAGGATTAAATCAAGATTTTTCATAAAACTCTTTTAAAATACATAATGGTTATCCAATTCCATTAATTGATATAATACCCAAATTGTAATTTATTAAATGAAATATATAGATTATATTTGAATAAATATTCATTTAAATTCATTTAATTATTATTATTAGACATAAATTTAATATAAAATCATTTTTTCTTAAAAAATATATTTATTGAATGCACGTTTTCTCATCGCGTCTGTGATTTTTTTTTAAAATTAAATTATTTCAATTAGTTTAATTTACTTCTTTAAAATGGATTAATTTTTTTAATTATCATAGTTTATATAATCAAATTATTTCCACTTAATTTTTAACCATAATGTGTATTTAAAACAGTAAAAATCAATTGACGTGCTTAAGGTAAAACCAGATTTATCCGGGATCAAACTAAAATAATAATTGTTAAAATGGCATAAAAACCTATATAAATTTTTTTTTGAAAAAATTTAACCTTATAATGTCTAATTATCTATAATGGACAAATTTATAACCTTATGTCATGTAAAAACAGTGGAACACCTTTTTCATTTAAAAAATTACAACAGTACCACTCAAATTACATATAAAATGACACCCCATCTCCTCTATTATTTTTGACTTTATGGATATTTGTATCATCAAATACCAGACAAAATATATTATTTAATTCCCTTCCCAAGACCTATATCACATATTATGATCATAAATCTTTCATAATAAGTCTTTTGTTGCTTACCTAAGGAGGTTTCCTGAACAAGAGTTATCATGCTTAACCAAGAATGTTTAATTTATTTCTTCTTCCACATCCAAAAAATATTATTAAATTATTATTATATAATAAATATATTATATAAAATATAATGAGGTATTAAAATGTTAGTGAAATAACCTAAATCCAACTCTTCTTCCATCAAATAGGATACAAAATCACCATTCATTTATACAATGGACTACCTCATTGTGAACTGATGCCATTTGTTCTCCATAATTTCTCTTCATGGCTTGTATTTATTTATATATATATAATATTTATAACATAATTATGCTTATTTAGTTATCATATGACACATAACTTCTTATTTTCCTTTCTTTGGAGGATATGATAACGTCGCTTGTGTGTACAATGGGACACTTCCTCCTGAATCGATGTAATTCCATTATTAATATCACCTTACATAGAAACAAAAATTTCAAATTTAAAAGAATATAAGTTATATAAAGGAAATAATAATTTTATTAATTTCATATTTCTCAATCAAAAAATATAACATAACATTTTATTTCTTACACCGAAAAATTATAACGTCATTCCTTGTCGTGTTAAATACTACCTCTAGGGAGCGATGTGATTCTATTTTCATCACTAAATCCCATGGATGAAATAAATAAGTATATTTAACAAAATAATATTTAATTTATGATATTATGATAATTTTTTAGAGATAAAATAATACTTACCTTTTTCTATAATGATCATTGAAAAATGGAAACATTACTCATTCTTATGTGTGGCATGTCATATCCATGATCATAAAGTAGTTAATTTTTCATAACCATAATTCATGTTTGGTTTTAAATAATATAATTGATGTATAATTATGATAATTATAAAATTATAATTATTATATGTATGATTCATAAAGAACTATTTTTCCAATAGTCGACCAACAAAAGTCCATTTTGACCTATATGCCAAATATCGTCAAAACACCAGACGCAAATTTAATTGATTAAATATTTTTATATCACATGGTAATAAATGAAATAAAAGGAATTAAAAATTTTAAAAAAGTTATCAATAAATTAAAAAATTAACAAGATTTTATTTTTTAGGAAGATAAATAATTTACGTGATAAGTCGGACTCAAGGTAAGGGACTTCATCTCAATTTCCTTTTGATGAGGAATATTTTGATGTTATGAACCTATATTATTTTTTGAGGGGTATATATAGACCCTTAGATATGTTATATCATAAATTTATGTATTATTATTGTATTTAATTTTTTTATTAATTTTATTCTTTTATGGGACTTTTTATTCACAATATTTTCAAAGTGTTGAGGGACTTTTAATTAAAAAATATTTTCTTTTATTGTTTTCCATATATCTATATTTTTCTTCCAAGTACATGATTTTAAAATGTTCATAGTATGTACATGAAATTTTTATAAAGGAAATTTTTTCTTCCATAAAATAATTTTTTTGAAAAGTAATTTTTATATAGATTTATTAGACTTTATTTATAAATGTATAAAAGGAATGTTCTATTTTAAAATTTATATAAACTATGACTTTTCCTGGAACTATAGATATTATTTGTGTTTTGGTATCATTTAAAAGTATTCATATTTTATTAATATAAAAATAATAATTCCCTTTTTTGGGTAATTTATATTTTTAAACTGGGTTTTTTAAATAAATGGAATTTTGATATTTGAAAGTGTTCTCCAAATGGGTATAAAATATCTTTAATGGGTTTTAAGATAAAAAATTTTAAATATTAAATTCTATCATTCATGATATGATCATTTAGAATTTTTTATAATAGGTAACACCAAATAATTATATTGTAATTAGTATGTATGGTTATTCTAATTTTAAAGGGTTCTATCAGGGTTCCATGAGGTGATGTCCTAAGAAACCAACATGAATTTTCTATGCTCACTAATGAGTTTTCATCAAAATAATTTATTTCTAAATGGTAATATAAACAATTTATTTAATATAATCTTAATTCTCTGTCTGGGTGAAAATTTTTGATTTTAATTAAATAATTTTCATGGGTTTTAATGTTTTTCATATGAGTAATATTTTTCTTCATTTTATGTCTCTTATTTATAT
Organism: Viscum album; assembly: GCA_963277665.1. Taxonomy (NCBI): domain Eukaryota; kingdom Viridiplantae; phylum Streptophyta; class Magnoliopsida; order Santalales; family Viscaceae; genus Viscum; species Viscum album. The sequence goes on along the minus strand of OY728156.1, from coordinate 865,960,890 downwards.
TTTTGTTCTTATAAAACATTTTTATAATGTTCTAAGCTATATTTAAGGATGGATAAGTGAAATTAATAAGTCAAGTTGACGGTTTTGAGGATATTTCATGAAAATAAATCATGTTTTTTTTAAACTTTTGTATGGTGAAAAAATTGATACTGATCAGTAGTTTCCCCCTTGTATTATATGGTTTTGTTACATCTGAGTTATGAACTTATTCTCTAAAACCCTAAACCAGAAAAAATAAACAAATGTATAAAAATAAATTATTAACATATAAATAATGAATATATAATGTTTAAGGTGGGTTCCATGAAATCATAGCAGTAAAGGTTCATTCCTAAGACAATAGTAGTATATTGGGTTCACTCTTAAAACTGTCATTGTTTTTAAGGTTCACTCCCAAGACTATCATAGTATACCAAGCCCCTTACTAAACTGGGTTTACTCCCCAGTTGATTCCTATTTATCTCTTGATATTTTAAATATTACCAAATGCATTGGAGGGAGATATAGATTTCACACATCACATAATAATAAAAAATATGTGTTCCATAATATCATAAAATCATCATAATATCATAACCCATGAAAAAAATATCTTCCACAAACATTTCATCCTATCACAACCCATTTAAATGAAATGGATTTCATATATATTATATTATTTCCTCATTACACAACCTATCGAAAAGGAGCATATTTCATACACATATTTTCCTCTTAATAAAAACCCATTTAGAGAACAAATATGGATTCTTTAATAGGTGCATATTCTAAATAATAAATAATTTAAAACAATCTTATTTTTGATTAATATAAATAAAAATAAAAGATAATTAAACATTATAGAGGAAAATATAATTTCAAATTTTGAAATAAATAACTTAATATTTAGAAAATTTTAATATATTATGCAAAAAAAACATTTAATATAACCTTGGAAACCTATTATGTAATATTCAAATAATTTATCGATCATGATGGTGGGAAATTATATTCATGTTGAATAAGTTAAAAAACATTCATGTTAATCTTTTGAAAAAAGTCCAAAAATACCTCATTTGGAAAATAAAAATAAGATTCCTTTCATAGACATAGTGTAAAAATTAAAACATGGGAAAGAATTATTTTAAAAAATCCTAGAATAATATTAAAAACATTATTTTAATAATTTTTAGAAAAAAATGATATGAAAGAAAATGTTTTTTTTGATCGAAGAGGAAAAAAATGATTTTATTTAAAAACATTATCTTGTCAGTTGACTACAAAATTTGAGAAAAATTAAAGGAAAATTTTATTCCTAACAAATAAAATGAGGAGAATAAAATTCATTACATTTTTATAGTTATATCATAATATTTCATCAATGAAACTGATTCCTGAAGAAACATAATTAAGCAATGAGATTGCATCATAAAACATTTTTCTCTTAGCTAGCATTTGAATTACAATCCCCATAAAATAGATAATGATATATGGATATATAAATACCTATAAATTTTATAATAATAATAATAATAAAATACATGCATGGAAAATATATAAATCATATAAAAGAAGAAAGTGGTGAATATGTCATCTTTCACAAAGAAATAAAACTGAGACGAAAATCCATTAACTTAGGTCTGAATTCCTTCTTACAAGTTAGAAAATCATTTTTAATAAATATAAATTTATTATAAAAATATAATAATTTATAAAATACCATATATTATTTACTTATTTTTTTATCTCATGTTTTTTAACAATTCTTTATTAAAATCATTGTTCTGGGTGGTATTTTTTTTGTTTTTTTGGTTTTTTGGTTCGATTTTTTTTATCCTTTTTTTAAAAGGTTCCATAATATACAGAATTTTAATCATAATATAATTATCATATGTATTCACTATATATGTATTTAGTGTCATTTATAAAATATATATCATGAAAAATGAATTCCACTGATCATGGAGATGGTAGGTTGTACAAACGCATGAATGTTGTTTTAATTTTTCGATGAATGGTTGAAAAGTAGTTTTAATAATAAATAACCTTTAAAAATTAATTAATATAACATATATTTCATAAATATTCGTAAACTATATCTTTATTATCATCTAAATAAAAAAAATTAAATATGAATCACATCACTTCGTGGAAGTGGTAATTCACACATACACTCGACCGATGTTAGTGTCTCACCACAGATTGTATGGAAGAACATATATATGATATTATAATTAAATAATTTTAATTATCATATAATTATCATATATTAAACTTAAACCCAACAAAAGTTTCATCCATAAAATATGGAGAAGTGAAATGATTTATATCACTATGTGGAGACGATAAGTCGTTTGTATGCTCAAGAGATACTTTTACAGAGAATTTCATGGGATAATAATCATAATACAATTTCAATATATTTATGTAACTTAATTTCTTATTTCATAAATATAATAATAGATTAATAGGAGGTAAAATAATAACTAAAAAGAGGGTGGTTTGTTATGGCGGTTACCTCTATTTTGAAAGAGCTCCTTTAGATCTCCTCTTAATGATTCTAGGGTGGGTATTTTTGGAAAACCATATCCTATATAATTTTTGTTAGAATATTTTTAATCAAATTTTGAAGGTTATGGTTGATATATAAGGCAAAAAGTGATGTGAAGAAGATAAGGGAGGGGTTCCTTTTTTATAATTGAGGTAAGGAGCACTTTTGGAATTTCTTAAACGGATAAATTATAATAAATCATTATTGAGAACAATGATTTCAAAGGGCCCTATTATAGAATATAATACAGTATTTTGTTTTAATACCATCATACAATAAAATGTTTATTGGATTTGAAGTCATTTTAATCCCTATATTTTTTATTAATTTCCTGGCTAACCAATTTTGACCTTAACCACAATAACTATTTTTTACTCTAAATGGGTTATAATTTTGACTATAAGGTGATAATTTGATCATAAATTAAAAATATATTAAAATTTAAACAATATAACATCCAAATTTTCCTTCTTCATTATTTTTAATATTTCTATATAATTTAATAAAATATTATTTTCTTAAAATATGAATTAGGTCAATTTGGATCTATTTAATTAATTTGGCATAAAAGTCATAATAAAAAAGTTGAATTACAATATACTATTTTAACACAAAGAAAATCTCATATTCAATTATAAAGTTAAAATACCCCTTTCAATCAGTCAAATTATATTAATTTTTATATATTTATAATCATTTATTATATTTTTATAATAATTGATTAAATACTACATTAGTGTTTTATAACAATATAATGTAATTATATACTTAATAAAAATTAAAAATAAATTCCCAACATGAAAATAATTTCACTATGATTAAAATGGAAGATTATATTTGTCTATAACTTGTTTTTATTCTTCTGTTGATTCATAAGAGTAATTCAAAATAAAGAGAGTGACATTTTGTAACTTTCATTGTCTAAAATATTACATATGTCATTTTAAAAGAAAACATTAAATTAAACAGAAACATTTCATGAATAAGGCTATAAGTGTCGAATTAAATTTATCAAAAAAATATTATCAAGACAACTTTTTTCCTTATCACTTAGTTTAAACCATTATTATCTTGATTTATCCTTTACCGGTGTGATAAATTTTACACAGTTGCAATTGATATTGACAAAAAATAAAAGGGAAATATTTTCATAATTTTAACCTCTTTATTCTTAATATTCAAACCATTTTATCAACTTTATTACCTATAAGTTGAAACAAAAATATTTTAAAATAATAATTAAAACGCACTAAAACCCTTTTTAAAAATATTTTTTTAACTATAAAACATGGACTATTTTATCCAATTCTTAAGGAAGTATATTAAATTAATGTTAAAACATTTTATTTAATGTATAATATATATATTTTATTAAAATTATTCAAAAAAATTTATTAATTAAATTTATTATGACCAACATGGATTGTGAGAATAAAAAATGTTTCTAAGAAAAAAATATCCTTGAATTTCATTTCCATTCTAATTAATTTGTAACCAATTAATTCATTTTATTCCTATTGAAACCATAAAAAATTCATAAATTTATAACTCCTATTCAGACCTGAAAATCCAACATCTAGGTGATAACAATCACATTTATTTTTAATATTTTAATAGTATTTTTTGATTTATTTTAACTTGGGGTTGCATGTAACACAAGTTGTCAAATAATATAAATTTATTTGAAAAATTACATTATAAAATATAGGGGTGTATTTGTTTTTATGGGGATTACACGCATAAAACCTCCTTTATTTGTTCCTCTTGGATGTGTTTATTTTCTATGAAGTGTATAGTGAATTATAGAATATTTAACTCTTTTGGAAGGCGATGTGTGTGTTTTTTTATTGGTTTCATATGTATGAAGTGTATCATATTGTTTTTTTGTCATTATTTTTCATTATGATTCAGTTAATAGGAATTTTTATAGTTGGTTGTGGCAGATTTATTTCATATGACAACCCCAAGGGACATGATGGATTTTTTTAGACCAAATGGTAAGATTAATTCTATTTTATGTGGGATAAAACCGCCTTTAAAACATATAATATTAAACCTATAACATTTACCCCAACCTCTGACAAATAAGTCATATTTTTTAGGTCTTATGATGATCCATCTTGATATCTTTCAGGTGATTAGTACTCCAATACTACAAAGTATAATGTATAAAGATTATATCAATAGTGGATATTTTCATAATTATCATGATGAAGTATATGAAATTTGATGAATTATGGGACATCAGAGTTTGGTTTGAAGTAAATTATTGAGAAAATCGGTGAATTTATATCATGTATTTTCCTTCTTATAGACCTTTTTGTTTATTAGAAATTGGAAAGAAATTTTGGGAACTTTTTATCATGTTGTGTAACATAATATAACATCCCTTATTTGAGCATGTTTTATATTTCAAAGGAATCTAGATTTATTACATGAAATTAACAAAAAATAATAATCATGAAAACAATTATATAACAAATGAATAAAATTAAAAAAAATATTCAATTATAATAGAGTATTAAAAAAAGTACATGAAAAAATGTATAACATACAATGGATTGTTACATACCATACATGAATACATCGCTTAAAAGTGCATAAATGAAAATGAGGAAACAAATTGAAAATATAAATATTTTTAAAACTAAGAAATCAACAATATCATCTTCACCCATTAAAATTACTATTAGTTTTACTAAGAATACAAAAAATATCATCCGAGGACAAATAAATTTTTAATATCCAAAAAAAATGTCAAAGGAATGAGAATTAATTTTTTTAAAAGTTCGAATATAATGAAGCTTTTAGATATCATGGGGATAATATATAGATAATATTAATAAAATTTATTTACATGTTAAAATTTTGTATTTCAGTATAAATAATTTTGGTCAAATAATTTAAATAATTTTATAAATCAAATTAATATATTAAAATTTCACTTTGGAAAATATCATTGATCTAAATAAACTATTTCTATTATGAATATCATTTAAATTTAATACTCTTTAAATAATGATATCAATATAATTTATTAATATTACCCATGGAATAATTGCTAAAATTAATTTACAAATTCTATGAAATAATTATGTAACCATAATGAATAGTAATTTATTTATTCATTGCTAATTTTTTTTTAAAATATTATTTTTATTATATGTTTTTATTTAAAAGACAAGTTTATCATATTTTGATAATGAAATATATTTATATATATATATATTAATATAAATTTAAATTCAAAAAATTATTCTAACATGGTACGGAATAAGAATAAATTCATTTAAATAAATAAAAATTTATTTTTCTAAAAAATTTACATTTTATGCCTTTTTTATAAAAATATATACCATGGTTTATATATGATTGTATTAAAATTTAATTTTTAATATAAGATAAAAATATTTTTACTTAGGTAGTGATTAATAGTAAATATTAAATTAGAACAAGATAAATTATTTCTTAAAGAGATATTTTTCTACAAAAAAACAATATTTTATTAATAGTTAAATAGAAGATAAATATAAATTTAATTAGATATAATATTGTCCAAATTTTGAATCATATCAATAAAATTCAGTAGTAAAGGTCATTATATATTTTTAGAAAAAAAAACTAATTATTTTTGTAATGAAATAAACAATGTAAAATGGGGTAAAACCTGGTAAAATGACACCACCCAAAATTTTGATAATCCAAATGATATAATAAATATATCTAATATGTTTTTTTTGTGGGATTAAATCCTTTAATTCCCACTGCCATTTCATTATCTAAATCACTAAAAACCCATTTTATTACACGTATAGACATTAAAAAAATTCAAATTTTCAAATAAATGTACCTCATCTTCACCTATAAAATGATTTCTCTTCTAAACACTATGAACCATTTATATCAGTTAGTTTTCTATTGAATGCCTAAAAAAATTTACCTCTCCTAGATTATTCTTCCATGATTAGTATCATTTTTTCATTGGAAGGAGGACTAGTTCTTTTTTCACAAGGAATACATTGTGAGATTGAGTGATTCCATCAAATTAAATAACATGGTCTTATTCATTCCTTTCCTAAACGCATGATGGAATTATTATTTTGTTAATTTTTTATAATAACATTATAAATTGTGATGGGTAACCTTCAAATAGTACATAGAATTAGAGGAACTAATCCTTAATACATTTCCAATTCATGAAAAAAGGCCAAACACCAAAAAACAATCCCCACCCAACTAATGAAAAATTCTCTACAGCAACTGACCTACAGAGCTGCATAGTAAGCAATCCCAATGCATAAATACATTGGCCAGGAACTAATGGAAAATTCATAATATCCCAATAATCAAAATATATGATCCTTTCTGGGGTTTTATCTTTGCTCTAATTTTTTTTGGACTATACCTCATAATTTTACCCAAATTTTTTTGCAGTAAAATATGCCCCATTAAAACCTACTCCTTCAAGACTCCCCTGTTATAGTGCTTTCAAGATAATGTGTCACATCCTCCCCAATAACATATATCACTAATGAACCCCCATAACAGTTTCTTTAGGTGTCCACCTTGTTTTAACCAATAGTCCTACTCCATAACCCTCTCATTGTCGAGCTACCTAGATTCTTGACATTCGGTTCCACACTACCAAAGAGGCCCTCCTTTGAGGCTGACGCCACCAGAAGCCCTGTCTTGGATTCTTTGATCCCCCCTGTGGTCTCATCTTACACATTTTAAATCTAATTCCATACTATAATGATGTAATAAGGATATTATTATAAAATTTCATTATGTTTTATATCATTCATGCAACACCCTGAATTTTTATGAATGTATTTTCTTGAATAAATTAAATTTCTTCCAGATCTCAGGTTACACACAACATTGAGGTTAAACAAACCGTGATATCTTTACAATATTATCATTTAATATTGAACATTATAACATAGATATTAAACTTAGAGCTATGAATATTAATAAATATTTTTTAAATTTTAAGTATAATGGTTTTATATAATGAAAAATAATTGTTAAAAAATCACATAATTTATGATAAAGCCTTTCAATGTTTTGAAAATACTATTTTCTCAAAAAAGTTTTTTTAATTCATTTTTTATTAAATATAATAAAATTAATTTTTGAAACATTGATAAAATTAATTTGATAAAGAAAATTGAGATCATCATGTCTAAATTAGCTTATAGTAATTTTTTGAGAATTTTTAAAAATATGATTTTTTCGATGAAAAAGGAAAAATACTTAATTATAAATGAAAAATAAATTTTCATCTGAATTATTTATAAAAATAAATTATATTTAAAATTATTTTTAAAGTAAAATTAGTTCAATAATATATAAATTAATTTAATATATATTATTTTAATTATTTTCATATTTAATATTGATATAAAAACATGCTAAACTTTTGAACATGTTCTCTTTGAAAACTTGGTTTCTCATCACATCTACTAGAATAATTTTAAATTAAAATTTCCAAATTTTGTGAATTGAATTTGTAAAATAAGATTATATTTTTTAAATAATAATAATTTTTATTATCTAATATTTTGAACTTAAATTTTGAGAAAAATGAATAAAGAACAAATGATAAATTTATTATTGTGGTTCTAGTAAAATGGGTTTTCCAGGGGTTAAACCAAAAATAAACTGTGTAATAATGACATAAAAACTAGTCTAAATTATATTTAATGGCCATTTTTGTACCGTATAATATATAAGTATCTATAAAAATCCATTTTAAATTGTTTTGGAATGTGAAAAATAGCGGTACACGTTTTCCTTTTCATAATATTACATGTGCCCCACTCACCTAACATATAAAAGGCCACCCTCTCCTCTATTATTCAAACCATCAAACCATTTTGTATAAGAAAATAACTAAAATAATAACATCCCAAATTCTCTACTCCAAACATATAATCCTTATTCTCGGAATAAATACAACTTAAGAAGTGTTTTTGTGCAATCTAAAGGAGGTTTCCTGAAGAATATGTAACTTTCTTCAATGAAGGTTTTTATTTTATTTCAACCAATACATACTTAAATTATTATTAATTGGGGTTGATATAATACCATTAGTATATTTCATATTTTTATATATTTTTATTCTATTATAATTACCTTCAACTATACCCACTACCCTCAAATTGGTTAAAAATCATCATTAATGTGCATGACAGACTATAACCGTGCAACCTGATGTCATTCATTTTTCAATTACCACATATCATGGTTCGGTGTGATAATGGATATAATGTATATATATTATAGTTATAAAATAATTATACCTCTGAATTCAATATAAAACTATGTCTTTTACTTCCTGTTTTTTGGAACACGATAACGACACCCCTGTGTACAGCTCACTACCGTCTCGTGAAGCGATGTAATTCATCAACTTTTTAAATGGAAGGTATTAAGGATGGTTATAATAAAAATTTGTAAAATATATGAAATACAAATTTTTTTTGGATTGTAATATATTATTTTCTTTTCTTTATTACAATCATTTGAGAAATTGTAAATAATGTTAACGTGTACATACGATATACCATCTCCATGAATGATGCAATCCATTTTCTATTTCAAATTTTTTTGTAATAATATAAATAAATATTTATTTATTTATAAAATTTTTATATTTCATTATATTATGGAACCATGATCAATTTATGGAAACAAAAAATATAACAAAACAAAATTGACCTAAAAAACAATGCAATTATTGCCTGAACATGATATTAACATAAAATTGTTAATAAATAGATTATAAAAGGTCATAAGTAAATCATATATGGTATGATAAAAATTATTATGGTTATTTAATATATATATATATATATAATAAACTAGTATTTATAATATTTTATTTTCAACTGTGTTTTATGGAATTCTATACATAACGTAATAGAATTCTGGTCTCTCATGGATTTATGGGAGACAAATGAAAATTCACCACTAATTTCATTTTTGTGGTTTATATACTAGCTAGTTGTTTTTTATATCATTAATAAAACTATTTTAACGATATATGGAGTTTCATTTGATGATATTATTTATTGGGTATTACAAATCAAAATATTACTAAAGCGGTAAGGGAAATTTGTCCAAATTATTCTTATTTGAGAAATATGTGATGTTATGAAACTATATTAGTTTATGAGGTGTATAAACATCCCCCTAGAAATTTAATATTATAATTTTTTTATCCTTCTGATATTCTATGTTCCAATTTTTTATATTCCTTCTTTTGGGTTGTGTTTCAAAGTCAGCAAAGTGGTAATGATTTTATTTTACAATCACATCATTTATTGAGATTGTTTTTGATTATATTTTTGATGATAAAATCATATGATACATATCTCAAGAAACTAAAGACTATTATTATCCTTTTTTTATTTCATGATAATACATTTTCCCCTTTATTTTCTTCACTCTATGTACCCAATTGTTCAAAATAATATTTTTAAGAAAATTTTATTTAGTTTTCTCTTTAGTCAAAATCCCATTTTTCTTCCAAAACCATGTTTTCAATGTGTTTTAAATAATAATTAGCATTATATAAATGATTTATTAGTGGCCTTTTTACCCATTTTTTAATTTTTAAAAAAAAATCGATTTGAGCTTTTATATGGTTTTCCAAATCATGAAAATTTGTCTTTTAACAAAAACTTAATGAGAATATTTGTTTTTAACATGAAAGCCATGAACAATATTTCCCTCTATCGTGACCAATCAGTGATATCAAGAATATATTGGATGATTTTAATTTTAATTTCACATAAAATGATATCTTTAATATTTCTAAAATCATTATATTTTAAATAAGTTATTTTAAATTGAAAAGGGGTTTGAATATGTTCTATGTTTTGAAAATAATTTATAAAATTTGAAATGAAATTTCCTAAAAAAATATTTTAAATGATTTTTCATGACTAAATTATATTTTTTCAAGTTTCATTCTAAATAAATGAATTTTCAAACTTTTTTATGGCTTAAAAAATCATTTTCAATGAAAATTTATTTTCCTCAAGAAATGTTATCAATTATCATTAATTTTTTTTCCATATAAGATGTCATACTTTGATTTAACTTATTCTTTTATATGTATATTAACCATGGATATCATTCCTATTATTTTTCTAAATGGTTTATAATGAAAATATTTTTATAAAAAAATTCTCTTCCATAGGTTATACAATGATACAATTATTATGAAAACCTCTTCTTTTATACGGGTTATGATATGATAAATTGATGAAATTATTACGAAACTTGTCTCTTTTCCATGAGTTTTGACATGATTAATTATTTATGAAACCCATTAAATTTCATGGGGTATGGTATGCTGAATGCTTTATGATGTTTTGGAATATAAAAATATGGATTTCATTGTGAGATGTGTGGGACCAACATATACCTTTAATGTATTAGGTATATATTTATATCCGAAAATATATATTGGATTGAAACAGTGGTAAATCAACTTTAGTAAGGGACTTTAACTACTATGATGGTATTGGGAGTGAACCATGACTACTATTATGGTTTTGGGAGTGAACTCATTCAACCATTATAGCCTTGGCAGTGAGCATTGACTACTACAAAAATAATTTTCTAGGCTTATTCGTGTGCCCCAATTACATGTCTTATGGAAATTTTATACTCCCATTGATCATGTTCATCGATTTCATTATTATTTAGGTCTTATGTACTACCAATATTTATTCTATTATTCAATATTATGATATTTCTTTAAATGCATATTTTTTTAAATGTTATGTTCATGTCCCAATATCCTTATGCTCATGTTTTGATTATGTATCCCCATTGTTTACCCTTACTAGGAATCAAAGCTCATGCTTTATTATGTTCCCATTCCTTAGGTTATGAAGAAACTTATTATATATGATATTTAAAATAAGGTTTATAGTTTTCAAGGACATAACTGGAGATGTTTTCGTTCACCTGTAAATGAGTTTTTTGTACTTATAAGTTTCCAAAGGCACTATAACTTTACAATCCCCAAGCGTGTATTTCTGAACTGTAATAAAAATTAATTGAAAAAGATTTAATAACTACATTTAGAAATACATGGTATCTATAGTACATATCAGAGGATAGGATTAGTTATAATTTTTAAAATGGGATTATAATAATTAATTGAGATATATAAGGATATATGTAATGATAATTTTCATGAAGATTCAATTTATAGGAAAATTTCATCGAATTTTTGTAAAGGATAGAGCAAGTTTTTTCCATGAAATTAAATCTATTTATGGATAATAAAAATGGATGGATATTAAATATATAGGTACCTTGTGGTAATAACTCTAAAAATGGAGAAATTATCTAGACTCGATCGTCACCTAGTGCATGATAATGATCCCTAATGATGAACTAATTTTCCACTCCTACATGATATTATTTGGAAATCCACAAACTCTTTTAGAACCATTATTATGGATTAAAATAGTTCATTATCATCGATTAATAAGGCTAATCATAAGGTTTCACATATTAAAAAGAATACATTATGATTTAGACATACTCTAAGTAATTTTTCGTGATTATGTGGCTCCCCAAAATGATTATTGTTTCTTAAAATACTATATTTTTTTAAGTTAATGGATAGAACCTAGATAAACAATGTTAATACTATGTGCGATGACAAATGAAATTATTTTCATTTGGATAATCCAAATGTTATAGGTACATGAATGAAAAATCAAATTTCTATGCTGGTAAAAAATTTATAAAGATATGAATCATTTTGGACTTCCAGAAAATAAAGGTAACAACATTATGTTTATCCCTTAATGAGGTAACATCAACCATCAATTAGTGGGTCTTATCTTCCACTAGTTCTAGAACAATGGATCAACACCAGTAAAATTATATTTTCTATTCTCTGGAATTCTAAATAGGAAAAAAAATTTGGTTGTGTATCGTCTGGAATGTAAAACAGATCAGTGCTGGAATATCATCAAGAAAACAAGGAAAAATGATGAAATTGAATCCATGGATTTGGATGAGTTCAAGAAAATATTTTTTAGTATGTACATTCCTTGTATTCCTCATACTAACACGTAGAAGGAGTTCCTTGAAAAATATAAAAAGGATAATGAATCCATTATTACCTATGAAAAAAAAATTTAACCCTTACATAGTACACTTCTAGTATTATCATTGAACATTAAGGTAAGGTTGATTGATTCTTCGGTGACTTATAACCAAGTCTCTGAAGGACACTGACCACTAGAGACATAGGTATCCTTGAAGAGATTTTCTATTGTTCTACCAAGATAGAAATAGAGGCTGGAGTTATGAATCAATATCATTGTTTTTATAAGAAGAGAAAATTGGAATACAAAGAAAGATTTAAGAACAATGGAGAGAAGAACATGAGATTGCATTAATTCTCAATATATGGGAAGAAACATGGAGGAAATTTTCTAAGAGGGACTAGTACCTGATTTAAGTGTAGAAGTGTTGGTCATTAGGAAATTGATTTCCGATGTGGTAGGAATAAGTTAGCTAATTATGTGAATAGTTATAATCTTGTATATCTGTCACCACCCACACTCTTGTGTTTCAAATGAAAGGAGTATGGTCATTTTGTTAACCAGTTCCCACATTGGATGGTTAATGATGATTATAAACATCAGAAACCTATTAATCCAAGAGAAAATTGGAAATTTCATGTGATCCTTATTCCTAAAAATTGGCACGATAACGATGCGGTGAAAGGTACACTTTTATCCAATCATGAATGAATTTTTTTTATTTAAATATGTATATACCCATTATTTCATATCTGAATAATTTCCTAATAGTATAAAGATTCTACCAAAATTATTATGAGTATAATTAATAGTGAAAACCCATAATGGTATGATAATTGCATCTCATGTCTATGATTCCTCTCTAGTTGATGTTGGTGTGAATATTCTTCCCATAAATACTTTCATTCATCCATTGGTTATATTTGATGTTAAAATTGTCATGGATTTGATTTCTCTACATAAATCCCAAATCAATTTTCGAGGAAGGGAAGTCACATTTGATAATAAAAACCAACATATGATCATTTATAAATGTGACAATATGTATTAACTTCTTATTGATATCACATCTATTTTATGGGTATTAATTACCATTTATAAGGAGTGTTTATCTCAAATGGTTTAGGAGAACCATGAAATCAATGATATTCTTATTGTTTAGGAATTTTTTGATACGTTTTCAGAATATTTTTCTTTATCTTCTACTGAATCATGTAGTTGAGTATCCAATAGAACTCATATCTAGTTTCATACTAATTTTGAATAATTTGGATATAATGGCCAAGATTAAGTTACTGGAATTGAATAATTAACACTAAGAGAACATTGAAAATCAATTCATTTAACCATGTGTGTCACCTTTGGGTGAACCTATTATATTTATCAATAAGAATGATGGATCTATGTGACTCTGTATTTATTATAGGGTGTTGAAGAAGATCGAGGTCAAGAACAAGTGTCCAACACCCCATACTTATCTCTTGTTTGATCAACTATGTGTATCCCAATACTTCTCTGATATTGAGAATTATAGTTGGATGTCATCAATTATAGGTCAAGAAGGTGGATATACCCAAGACATCATCCTTGTCACGACCCGTCCTTGGGGCCCGTGCTGTGACTACCCCAAGTCCGCCTTCCATAGGCCAGGGGCTGACGACTAGCACCAAGGCGTAAATCCTGGAAAAAGGGAAGGCATTGCCTTTGAATAGTAAACAAGCACCACAGAGTAAGCAAGCAGAAAAGTAAACACTAAGTAAAAACTATAACAAGCTGTGCTGAAAGTAAAAGGGGCCGGAAATACAAGCACAACTGTAAAGTACAACTGAAAGGAAAAAATAGCAACTGAAAGGAAAATCCGTAGCGTCGAGCCGTCCTATGGAAGTCCCACCTGAAGGGTGGGTACAGATAGCCTCCACTGCTCCTTGGGTCCACCTGACCGCTCCGAGTACGTCCCACCCAGTGGTCCACCTCCAGGTACTGTCCTGCTCCGCAAGCCTCCACCACGATCAGCGTTGTCCGTCGTCGGCAACCAACACAACGTAGTCGGGGCATAGCCCATGTAGGGGTGAGTATAAGCTACTCAGTAGGTACCCCGAGACCCCAAGGTCTCACTAAAACCAACAAGGATAACCACAAAGAAGATCTCAACAGATAACCTCTACTTAGGTATATGCCCATACATATACCTAAGTTATCAAGTAACCCATCTCAATCATGAGGAAACACAAGGATTTAGAAACAATGGATAACCACTACCCAGGTATATTCCCATACATATACCTAAGTTATCAAGGTCAAAAGTCTTAGCTCAAACCAATATTTTCATTATCGAAACCGCAACTGTTGAAGAGCCCCGTCTCTGGAGTGTAAAGTGGTCCTGTCACGACTCCGAGGTACTGCTCACCAACCTAGGACTACTAAGGTACTCCTCCTATCGAGTACTGTGGGCCTGCTGCTACAACCAAGTGCTTCCTTGTGCCGCTACAACCAAGCGCACCTCCGTCGTGGGTCTGCTGCTACAACCAAGCGCTCCCCTGTGCTGCTACAACCAAGCGCACCTCTGTCGTGGGTCTTCCGCTACAACCAAGTGCTCCCTTGTGCTCCTACAACCAAGCGCACCTCCGTCGTGGGTCTGCCGCTACAACCAAGCACTCCCCTGTGCCGCTACAACCAAGCGCACCTCCGTCGTGGGTCTGCCGCTACAACCAAGCGCTCCTCACTAGGCTATCCGTAATACACCGAGTCGTTAGATCAGCAGTCGTCAAGTCTCAGTTGACTGCACGATCTCCGTATTCCGCATGCTCGTCTCCGGGAGGGTCCGCTCCATGATCTGCTGGTAGATACTACAAGTATCACAAGGTTCCACGAAGAAGTATCTCAAGGGACCGTCTCATCACAGGCGTCTCAACACAACATACGGCACGTCAATCGGACGCCCGGTCTGTGAGTTACTAGCCTTTTGTCCTAGGGGCCTGGTTGGTTTCATGTGCGAACCAACCCGGCCGTATCTCAACTGTACCCCGAACTCCCATAGGGTATACTCAAAGGGACTATTTCTCAACGTGATCACCAACGCCGCTGACGGTTCGTCAAACGAACGTTCGGTCTGAAAGATATCAGGTTTTCTGTTCCAGGGGCCCGGTTGGATTTCAGGTACAACCCAACCCAGAAACTATCCAACAGCAACCAAAACTCGGGAGAAGTATGCCAAATGTTCCGTCTCTTCAAGAGGAATTCAACGAGATAGACGACGCGTCAATCGGACGCCCGGTCTGTGAGTTATTGGCTTTTTCGTTCCAGGGGCCCAGTTGGTTTTTAAGGTAAAACCAACCCGAACGTACCCCACCTGCGTCCAAACCTTGGGAAGAGTGAGCCAAAAGATCCATCTCACTTAGAGGAATTCAACAAAGTCGACGGCACGTCAATCGGACATCCGAAGCTCAAGATATGAGCGTTTCCGCTCCGAGGGCCCAGTTGGTTTCGTGTTTGAACCAACCCGGCCGAATCCAAAGTATCCTGAAACCTTGAGTGTAATATACCGAAAAGACCACCTCGATCTGAGGATCGCATCGTCACTGACGGCGCATCGTTTGGAGGCCCGTAGCTCAAGTTACGGTCAAAAGACCGAAAACAGTCCGAAGACGGGGGGATCTGGGCCCGGGCCGACCCCCCCCCCCCCCCCTCGGATCGGCCGAACCGGGTTGACCCGACTCGGTCCGGTTCGGCCAGGGCGTGGCCCGGCCGGTCGGACCGGCCTGGCTCGGCTTGGCCGAGCGGCCGAGCGCGGCAGCCGCGGGGCACCGCCCCCGCGGGTTGAGGAAGCCGCGACCCTCGAGGGGCCACGCTGAGCAACAGCGGACGCGGCTTCTACTGCGTCCCGTGCGGGCAAGCCGTGTCACGACCCGTCCACGGGGCCCGTGCCGTGACTACCCCAAGCTCACCTTCCATAGGCCAGGGGCTGGCGACTAGCACCAAGGTGTAAATCTCAGAAAAAGGGAAGACATTGCCTTTGAAAAGTAAACAAGCACCACAGAGTAAGCAAACGGAAAAGAAAACACTAAGTGAAAACTGTAACAAGCTGTGCTGAAAGTAAAAGGGGTCAGAAATACAAGCCCAACTGTAAAGTACAACTGAAAGGGAAAAACAGCAATTGAAAAGAAAAGCCGCCGTGCCGAGCCGTCCTCTGGAAGTCCCACCTGAATGGTGGGTACAGATAGCCTCCACTGCTCCTCGGGTCCACCTGACTGCTCCGAGTATGTCCCGCCCAGTGGACCACCTCCAGGTACCGTCCTGCTCTGCAAGCCTCCACCACGATTAGTGTTGTCCATCATCTGCAACCAACACAACGTAGTGCGGGCATAGCCCGTGCAGGGGGGAGTATAAGCTACTCAGTAGGGACCCCGAGACCCCCGAAGGTCTCCCGAAATCCACAAAGGATAAACCACAAGGAAAGATACAATTACGAAGTAACAACCGACACTGCTTAGGTATATGCCCATACATATACCTAAGTCATCAATCCCCGTTCGGCTCCAACATCCGAGCCCAAGCACAACCCAGTCCACACAGGAAAGAAAACGTATACCCACAAAGGATAGCTCAACACAATCCACAAAGGAGAGTAAACCGTAAATCCACACAGGATAGTTCAACACAATCCACAAAGGAGAGTAAACAGTAAATCCACACAGGATAGTTCAACACAATCCACAAAGGACAGTAACAGAAGATTCAGCTCACACAGGTATACTTCTTGTATGACGATAAAGATTATCACTGATTCATCTAAGTCATCGGACCCACAAAGGATCGAAAGGTACTAACCCCCGCAAAGACCCAGATAGGATCGGGCCCACACAGGACCTGTAGGTGTTGGATCACATAGAACCACTGAGCGCTGATCCACATAGGATCAGATACACACAAGATCTGTAGCACTGATCCACGTAGGATCGCAGAGTGCAGTAGTCATCACAGTCCACTGAGGATCTCTGCACAGTCATCGTCGTAGTCGCAGCCAGCACTAGGGTTCCCGCACACAACAAGCTCGTTCGGGAGGGTTCGCTCCACGAGCCGAGAGGCCGATACATCAACTGACACCAAGTTCGAGTTTGATGTTTCCAAAAGTTCCGTATCGTCAACAGGAACTCAACGTCGCAGACGACGCGTCAATCGGACGCCCGGTCTGAGAGTTATTGGCTTTTTCGTCCCAGGTGCCCGGTTGGTTTTTAAGGAAAAACCAACCTGACCGTTCTCCACCTGCGTCCAAACCTCAGGCGTAGTATGCCAAAAGGTCCGTCTCACTTAGAGGAATCCACCAAAGCCGACGGCACGTCAATCGGACGTCCGTAGCTCAAGATATTAGCGTTTCCGCTCCGAGGGCCCGGTTGGTTTCGTGTACGAACTAACCCGGCCGAACCCAAAGTATTCGAAAACCTTGAGTGTGATATACTTAAATGACTGTCTCGATCCAAGGATCGCGTTGCCGCTGACGGCGCATCTTTCGGAGTCCCGTAGCTCAAGTTATGGGCAAAAGACCGAAAACGGTCTGAAGACGAGGGGTCTGGGCCCGGGCCGACCCGGCCTGACCCCCCTGAGTCGGCCGAACCGGGTCGACCCGACTCGGTCCGACCCGGCTGGACTCGGTCCAGCCAGGCCAGGGCGCGGCCCGGTTCAGCCGGCCGGTCCGGCTCGGCTCGGCCGAGTGGCCGAGCAGCGCGGGGGGCTCGCTGGCCCCTCGTGTCAACACCGCGGCCCCCGCGGGGGGGCCACCCTGTGCAACGGACGCGGCACAAGCCGCGTCCCACGAGTGCGCCGGACCCGCACGACTGCGGGTCCGCTGGCGCCGGTGGCTTCCGCGGGCCACCGGAGTTGCTCCGGTGGTCCGTTTTCCTTCCCGTCTGCGCCGTTGATCCTCCCGGGTTCCGTTCTTCACTACGGGATCACCAAATCGCCCTTGCGTCACGTTTTTTCGTCGCCCGCCAAATCCGCACAACCACGAAGATTGGCGGAGGGTTGTCGGGCCGTGTTCGTTTGGCCCGCACCCTCCACGTTAGATAATAACAACGGGAGAATTATTCAACACATGAATACATAACCCAAAACAATTTTTTTAATGAATCAAAATTGTTTTCATGAACCGGGTTCTTTATTTTGAATGGAAACAAACACGGGAATGTAAAACATCCAAATAAAATCCCTACCACGTCAAGTCGTCGCACGCGCGTTCTTTGTGGAAATCGATCGCTGCGGAAGGAGGCGATCGTCGTGTCACGGAAGGCGTCGCGTCGTCGCGGAAGGGCGTTGCGTCGTCGCGGAATCCGGCATTGCGTCGACGAACTCAACAGACCAAGAAACAACATATTTAATTATAAATAATTAAATCTGTGTTTTGTTAAAAACCACAAAGGAGATTTAAAAGAAACCCGAAGTCTCTTACCTCAAACAGCTGATCGAAGATTTCGTTGCGGAGGAAGAGACGTCGCAGGAGAACGTTGCAGGAAAGGAAACGTCGGCGTCGCGGCGCACGGCGTCGCATCGTTGATTTCCGCAGGTTCGATGTTCTTCATCGGATGCCGGCGTTCTTCACGTTCTTCGCATTCTTCGCGTTCTTCGTGTTGAAGGGTGAAGGCACAAGAACTTCTGTCAAAAGCCTCTCAACATGTAATCCTCCAAAAGTCGGCGTTGGTCTTATTTTATTATTACGCCAACAAACGAAAAAGAGGTAAGTAACGACCCATTAATTCGTAGAATTAATTCAACGAAAGAAACTGCCCACTTAATTCATTTAATAAAACCACCCAATTAAATGATGCGTTAAGAATTTAAGAAAATGCATCAGTTGACTTTCATAATGACGGGTTTTCGCGGGCGCGTTACTTAGCGGAAAAGAAACGGTGGGGCTCGTGCGGGTCCCACCATACAAATATCCTACCAAGAGGGTAAGATATTTTTGGATATCACCCTATCCGCATCAACTCAGCTTAAGCTGCTTTAAGTGGCTTCAATTGGCTTCAAAGTGGCTTAAGTGAAATAAAATAAAGTTTGTCGAATAATTTATTTTATTTCTTAACTTTAAGACCAAAAATTAAAAACCACACCCGAGAAAACGCAACTCCAGAAGAGGCGTTTCTAAGAAAATACCGGCGCTGCGATTCCATCGGTGCCCTCAGAATTCGATTCCGAGCACCAGTTCAAAAGTTAGAAAAACCCGCTCGTCTGTTCCCTGAACGTACCCGAGCCAAACTTCGAAAAATGATTCCGGGCACACCGGGACTCGGAATCAGGTGCCGTTTGAAACTGCGCTCCTGTAAAATTCCAAAGAAAATTAAGAAAAAAATTTCCTTTAAATTTACGGGTCTTTACATTACTCCCACCTCAGGGTTTTACGTCCCCGTAAAGATACATCGTAAACTAGGGGAACAAATGTGGGTACTGAGCACGCATCTGAGCCTCCCGCTCCCAAGTGCTCTCCTGGAGGTTCCTGTGCTGCCATCTGATGCGCACTAGAGGAATCGATCGTCCACGTAGGACCCGCTCCTGTCGATCCTCGATCTCCACTGGGACCTTCGAAAAAGTCGCCCAATCATCCACGTCTAGCTCCCCATGGTCAATGATGTGCGTCGGGTCATGCACGTATCTCCTCAACCGAGATACGTGGAAGACGTCGTATACCCGGTGCAACTGAGGTGGTAGAGCCAGGCGATAAGCCACCTCGCCAATTCTGCTAAGGACCTGGAAGGGTCCGATGAAGCGTGGAGAGAGCTTGCCTCCTCGGCCAAATCTCCGTAATCCACGTCGAGGTGAGACACGCAAGAAGACGTGGTCGCCATCCTCGAACTCTAGTGGCCTCCGTCTCCTGTCTGCATAAGACTTCTGCCGGCTCTGAGCTGTCCTCATCCGCTCCTGGATGACCTGAACCTTCTCTGTCGTGACCCAGACCATCTCTGGTCCCACAAGTGCTGACTCCCCAGGGTCTGTCCAGCACAAAGGAGATCTTCAATGTCTGCCGTACAATGCCTCGTATGGTGCCATCCCGATGGTGGAGTGGTATTTGTTGTTGTACGCGAACTCCACCAAGGGTAGATGATCCTCCCAACTGTGACCAAAGTCGAGGACACATGCGCGGAGCATGTCCTAGAGAGTCTGAATGGTCCTCTCTGTCTGACCATCCGTCTGAGGGTGAAAGGCGGTGCTCAGATGTAGCCACGTCCCAAACACCTCCTGCAACCCCTTCCAAAGCCGGAAAGTAAAGCGAGCGTCTCGATCGAAGATAATAGATGATGGAACACCGTGAAGCCGTACAATCTCCTGAATGTAGAGACACCCCAAGCTCTCCAATGAGCCCTGCTCTCGGATGGGTAAAAAGTGTGCTGACTTGGTGAGTTGGTCAACAATCACCCAAATGGAGTCGTGACCTCTGGAAGTGCGTGGAAGTCCAGTCACAAAGTCCATAGATATGCCGTCTCACTTCAACTCTGGGACCTCCAAGGGTTGTACCAAGCCTGCTGGTACCTGGTGCTCTGCCTTCACCTACTGGCAGGTGAGGCATCGAGAAACGAACTCTGCCACAACCTTCTTCATGCCAGGCCACCAGTGATGTCGTCTGAGATCCTGGTACATCTTCGCCACTCTAGGATGTACAGCCAAAGGAGAAGTGTGAAACTCTCTCAGCACCTCCTCTCATAAAGCAACGGGTACCAAGGTACGTCCCCTGAAAAGGACGTCTTTCTCTGCTCCAAGGGAGAAACCATCAGGTGCTTGTCCCAAGGATAACTGTGCATGCTGCGTCTCACAGTCAGTGTCCTCACGCTGTGCCTCTCTGACCCGCTGCAGTAGTGGAGGGGTGACCATGAGAGACTGAAGGAAGGCTGCTCCATCTCTATCCATGAAGGATATCTGCAAAGCGACTAGCTACTCTGTCACCTCCTCAAGTAGCTGGATGCCCGTCCTCCTGCTGAGGGCATCAGCTACTACGTTCCCCTTCCTAGGAGTATAGACTATCTCAAAGTCATAGTCCTGGAGGAACTCGAGCCATCGCCGCTGTCTCAGGTTCAGGTCCTTCTGAGAGAAGATGTACCTGAGACTCTGGTGGTCAGAAAAGACTGTAAAGTGCTCGCCCATCATATAGTGCTGCCAAGTCTTCAGAGCGAAGACCACTGCTGCTAACTCCAGGTCATGGGTAGTGTAGTTCTTCTCATGCATCCTCAACTGACGTGATCCATAGGCAATCACGGCCCGCTACTGCATCAGGACACATCCGAGTCCGGTCCCTGATGCATCGCAGTAGACTACGTATCCAACTCCCTCCTCAGGCAACCTAAAGATATGTGCGCTGGTCAATCTATGTCTCAGCTTCTGGAAGCTCTGCTGACATCTGTCTGACCACACAAAGGGTTTCCCCTTCTTCGTCAAATCTGAGAGTGGCACCGCAACTCTGGAGAATTCCAGTACAAATCTCCGATAGTATCCGGCTAGACCCAAGAAACTCCGCACCTCCGTCACGCTCCTGGGTGGCTCCCAAGCTAGCACTGCCTCAATCTTCGCAGGATCAACAGAAACTCCCTCCTCAGAAATGACGTGCCCCAAGAAGTGGACCTCACGCAACTAGAACTGGCACTTTGAGATATTGCCATAAAGCTGGTGCTCTCAGAGTGTGTCTAGCACAACCCGCAAGTGGTATGCGTGCTCCTCCTCCGTGGTCGAGTACACCAAAATGTCGTCGATGAAGACCATGACAAATAAATCAAGGTATGGCTGGAAGATCCTATTCATGAGGCTCATGAACACTGCTGGAGCATTGGTTATGCCGAATGGCATAACCAAGAACTCATAGTGGTCATACCGACACCTGAAGGCCGTCTTCTGCATGTCCTCATCTCGAACTCTGAGCTAGTGATAACCTGACCTGAGGTCTATCTTCGAGAACCATTGTGCTACCTTGAGCTGATCAAAGTGGTCATCAATCCTCGGTAGCGGATACTTGTTCCTCACTATCACCTGGTTCAGGCGACGATAGTCTACACACAGTCGCAAGCTCCCGTCCACCTTCTTGGCGAACAATATCAGGGAAGCCCAGGGTGAAACACTGGGTCGGATGAACCCCTTGCCCTGCAAGTCCTCCAACTGTACCCGCAGCTCTCGAAGCTCAGCGGTGGCCATCCGATACGCTGGAGTGGATATCGGGGCTGTCCCGGGGTACAGGTCAATATAAAATTCTACCTCTCTGCATGGAGGTAACCCTGGAACGTCATCGGGAAAGACGTCCGCGTACTGATCCACCACTGCAGGAAAACCAGGACTCCACACGTCAACTGCTCCAAGGATGAGGCTAGCCAAATGATGAGTGATGGGTTGTCCTCTCCTCTGCGTGAGTCCATCCTATGCTGCTAAGGCTGCCTTCTCACCGGTGAAGGTGAACCTGCTCCCGTCGGTGCGCACACATCGCACCTTGCGCCTAAAACAGTCAATCTGAGCATGGACTGTAGATAACCAATCCATGCCCAAGATGACGTCGTATGGTTTCGATGCCGCTACAAGAAGATCCCAGCCGAAGCTCTCGCCTCCTAGAGTAAGCTCACACTGCCGGCACCAGTGCGTAATCGTCGAGTCTGCTCCCGTAGGGGTCTCTAGCCGTAAGGATCGAGCCAACGGCTCTGTTAGAATCTCCGAGCTCCGAAAAAGGGCAACGACTATGAAAGAGTGACTCGCTCCTGTGTCTATAAGAACTGTAGCAAGGGTGGAATAGACACAGATCGTACCTCGAATCATCTCTGGCACACCGTGGTCATAGGCCTCCGCTGCCTGGAGCTGTGCCTGTCTCTGCCCGCCAGCTCCCTGTGGTCGAGGCGGACCTCCTAGTGGTGGTGGGGGTAGAGACTCAAAGCGTCGCCCACCACCCGCTGCTCGGCCAGCTCCTCTGCCTCATCCGCCTCCTCTTTGCGGACCGCCACGGTCGACCCTCTGCCTCTGCCTGGGTGGCCCCTCCACCGTCTGCTGCTCCTCGGTACGGCGGGTCAGGTAGTCACGAGCCATGTGGCCCTGCCCGCCGCAGGCGTAGCACTGCCTGCCTCTCGGAAGACTGGCTCCGCGCTGTGTGCCCCGCCCTACTGAGCCAGTGTCCTGAGGTCGTCTACGAGAGGGTATGGTCTGCCTGGAACCCTAAGTCATCCGTCGGCTACCTGCTTCCAAAGACTCCGCTACCTGCCGCCCTATGGTAGGTCTCGCTGTAGACTCAGCCAGGAAGTTATCGATCAGAAGGGCTCACTCCAGTACTCCTACCTGGGTCGGGATGTTGAGGGAGATCAGCGATGCCCTGATCTCGTGTCTCAATCCTTGATCGAAGGTCCGGGCCTGGAAGAAGGGGTACCGTACCATGTCGGTCGAGTAGCGAGAAAGATCGGTGAATCTCGCCGAGTACTGGGCGACCGTCAAGCTGCCCTGCCGCAGCTGAAGAAGCTCCTGGATGTGCACTGCATGGAGGGTGGCAGGGACAAAATCTGAGCAGAAGAGGCCCTCAAAGTCTATCCAGATGAGAGAGGACTCATCGTGCACCTGGAGTATCAAGCTCCACCATCGTCCTGCTGCTACATGCAGTAGGCTCGCCGCGAGGATCACCATGAGGTCTGCGGGTGTCCTCACTAGCCTGAAAACTCGAACGACCACCTCCAGCCAGTCCTCGGCTGCCTGGGGGTCCGTCTCCCCACGAAACCTGGGTGGTCGTTGGCACTGGAACTCGTGCAGAGCTCCGAGACGACGTGCATCATCAGCGGTTGGTGTTGGAAGCATCGGGGGCTCGGCGGGTAAAGGTACTGTCGGTGCCTCTGCTGTCAACGGGCCCTGTACCGAGGCCTCGTCGCTCGGCGGGCTGTCGTCACGCTCTACTCTCGGAACCCTAGCTGGCTGCTGTCGTGGGGCCATCCTAAAAAGGAAAAAAGTGTGCCACGGTCAGAACAGTATACCTGGTGAGCTGACACAAGTAATCACAAAGAAAACTTGAAACACACATGCAATCAATGTTTTCGTGCATTAAGTCGGAAATCAGAAGTCAGGGTCCTGGTGTACGGATACGTCGGCCGTCGCACCAACACTGGACTCCCTGGACTGATAACCACACTCAATACGCTAAACACTATTGCTTCACATAGAAGAAAGATCAGAGTCTGTGCTAGAACCGACCACCTCTGATACCAATTTGTCACGACCCGTCCTCGGGGCCCGTGCCGTGACTACCCCAAGCCCGCCTTCCATAGGCTAGGGGCTGGCAACTAGCACCAAGGCATAAATCCCAGAAAAAGGGAAGACATTGCCTTTGAAAAGTAAGCAAGCACCACAGAGTAAGCAAACAGAAAAGTAAACACTAAGTGAAAACTATAACAAGCTGTGCTGAAAGTAAAAGGGGCCAGAAATACAAGCCCAACTGTAAAGTACAACTGAAAGGGAAAAACAGCAACTGAAAAGAAAAGCCGCGGCGCCGAGCCGTCCTCTGGAAGTCCCACCTGAAGGGTGGGTACAGATAGCCTCCACTGCTCCTCGGGTCCACCTGACTGCTCCGAGTATGTCCCACCCAGTGGTCCACCTCCAGGTACCGTCCTGCTCCGCAAGCCTCCACCACGATCAGCGTTGTCCGTCGTCTGCAACCAACACAACGTAGTGCAGGCATATCCCGTGCAGGGGTGAGTATAAGATACTTAGTAGGGACCCCGAGACCCCCGAAGGTCTCCCGAAATCCACAAAGGATAAACCACAAGAAAAGATACAATTACGAAGTAACAACCGACACTGCTTAGGTATATGCCCGTACATATACCTAAGTCATCAATCCCCATTCGGCTCCAACATCCGAGCCCAAGAACAACCCAGTCCACACAGGAAAGCAAACGTATACCCACACAGGATAGCTCAACACAATCCAAAAAGGAGAGTAAACCGTAAATCCACACAGGATAGTTCAACACAATCCACAAAGGAGAGTAAACAGTAAATCCACACAGGATAGTTCAACACAATACAAGATTCAACTCAAATAGGTATACTTCTTGTATGACGATAAAGATGATCACTGATCCATCTAAGTCGTCGGACCCACAAAGGATCGAAAGGTACTAACCCCCACAAAGACCCACACAGGATCTGTAGGCGCTGGCTCACACAGAACCGCTGAGCGCTGACACACACAGGATCAGATCCACACAGGATCTACAACACGGATCCACGTAGGATCGCTGAGTGCAGTAGTCGTCGCAGTCCACTGAGGATCTCTGCACAGTCGTCGTCGCAGTCCACTGAGGATCTCTGCACAGTCGTCGTCGCAGTCGCAGCCATCACTAGGGTTCCCGCACACAGCAAGCTCGTTCGGGAGGGTCCGCTCCACGAGCTGAAAGGCTGATACATCAACTAACACCAAGTCCGAGGTTGATGTATCCAAAAGTTCTGTATCGTAAATAGGAACTCAACGTCGCAGACGGCGCGTCAATCGGACGCCCGGTCTGAGAGTTATTGGCTTTTTCGTCCCAGGGGCCCGGTTGGTTTTTAAGGCAAAACCAACCCGACCGTACTCCACCTGCGTCCAAACCTCGGGAGGAGTATGACAAAAGGTCCGTCTCACTTAGAGGAATCCACCAAAGCCGACGGCACGTCAATCAGACGTCCGTAGCTCAAGATATGAGCGTTTCCGCTCCGAGGGTCCGATTGGTTTCGTGTACGAACTAACCCGGACGAACCCAAAGTATTTTGAAACCTTGAGTTTGATATACCTAAATGACCGTCTCGATCCAAGGATCACGTTGCCACTGATGGCGCGTCGTTCGGAGGCCCGTAGCTCAAGTTACGGGCTAAAGACCGAAAACGGTCCGAAGACGGGGGGTCTGGGCCCGGGCCGACCCGGCGGGACTCGGTCCGGCCATGCCAGGACGCGGCCCGTCTCGGCCGGCCGGTCCGACTTGGCCGGTCGGTCCAGCTCGGCTCGGCCGAGTGGCCGAGTAGCGCGGGGGGCTCGCTGCCCCCGCGCGTCAGCACCGCGGCCCCCGCTGGGGGGCCGCCCTGGGCAACAGAGGCGACACAAGCCGCGTCCCGCGTGTGCGCCGGACCGGCGCGGCCGCGGGGCAGCTGGCGCCGCCGGCCACCGGCGCTACTGCGCCGGCGACCCGCGCCGCCGGTGGCTTCCGCAGGCCACCAGAGTTGCTCCGGTGGTCCGTTTTCCTTCCCGTCTGCGCCGTTGATCCTCCCGGGTTCCGTTCTTCCCTGCGGGATCACCAAATCGCCCCTGCGTCACGTTTTGTCGTCACCCGCAAAATCCGTAGAACCACAATGAACGACGGAGGGTTGTCGGGCCGTCTTCGTTTGGCCCGCACCCTCCGCGTTAGATAATAACAACGGGAGAATTATTCAACACATGAATACATAACCCAAAACAATTTTTTTGATGAATCAAAATTGTTTTCATGAACCGGGTTCTTCATTTTGAACGGAAACAAACACGAGAATGTAAAACATCCAAATAAAATCCCTACCACGTCAAGTCGCCGCACGCGCATTCTTTGCGGAAATTGATCGCCGCGGAAGGAGGCGATCATCGTGTCGTGGAAGGCGTCGCGTTGTCGCGGAAGGGCGTCGCGTCGTCGCGGAATCCAGCATTGCGTCGACGAACTCAACGGACCAAGAAATAACAGATTTAATTATAAATAATAAAATCCGTGTTTTGTTAAAAACCACAAAGGAGATTTAAAAGAAACCCGAAGTCTCTTACCTCAAACAGCTGATCGAAGATTTCATTGTAGAGGAAGAGACGTCGCAGGAGAACGTTGCAGGAAAGGAAACGTCGGCGTCGCAGCGCACATCGTCGCATCGTTGATTTCCGCAGGTTCAACGTTCTTCGTTGGAGGCCGGCGTTCTTCGCGTTCTTCGCGTTCTTCGCGTTGAAGGGTGAAGGCACAAGAACTTCTGTCAAAAGCCTCTCTATGTGTAATCCTCCAAAAGTCAGCGTTGGTCTTATTTTATTATTATGCCAACAAACGAAAAAGAGGTAAGTAACGACCCATTAATTCGTAGAATTAATTCAACGAAAGAAACTGCCCACTTAATTCAACGAATAAAACCACCCAATTAAATGTTGCGTTAAGAATTTAAGAAAATGTGTCAGTTGACTTTCATAATGACGGGTTTTCGCAGGCGCGTTACTTAGCGGAAAAGAAACGATGGGGCTCGTGCGGGTCCCACCTTACAAATATCCTACCAAGAGGGTAGGATATTTTTGAATAGCACCCTATCTGCATCAACTCATCTTAAGCCGCTTTAAGTGGCTTCAAGTGGCTTCAAAGTGGCTTAAGTGAAATAAAATAAAGTTTGTCGATCAATTTATTTTATTTCTTAACTTTAAGCCCAAAAATTAAAAACCACACCCGAGAAATCGCAACTCTGGAAGAGGCGTTTCTAAGAAAATATCGGCACTGCGATTCCATCGGTGCCCTCAGAATTCGATTCCGAGCATCGGTTAAAAAGTTAGAAAAACCCGCTCATCCGTTCACTAAACGTACCCAAACCAAACTTCGGAAAATGATTCCGGGCACACTGGTCCTCGGAATCAGGTACCGTCAGAAACTGCGCTCTTGTAAAATTCCAAAGAAAATTAGGAAAAAAATTTCCTTGATATTTACGGGTCTTTACAAGCCGGACCCGCGCGGCCGCGGGTCTGCTGGCCGCTGCCGCCGCAGCGGCCTTGTCCGACGGCGCGCCGGGGCGCCGCAGCCTCCGGCGCCACCGCGCCGGTGACCTGCACCGCCGATGGCTTCCGCGGGCCACAGGAGTTTCTTTTGTGGTCCATTTTCCTTCCCGTCTACGCCGTTGCTCCTCCCGGGTCCCGTTTTTCACTACAGAAACATCAAATCGCCCTTGCACCACGTTTTGTCGTCGCCCGCCAAATCTGCACAACAACGAAGAACTGCGGAGGGTTGTCGGGCTGTGTTTGTTTGGCCCGAGCCTCCGCGTTAGGCGATAAAAATTGGGAAAAATTAATTATCAACACATGAAACATTTCAAGAAACAATTTTAATAAATTAAAATTGCACTTTGATCGCGGCTCATTATTTTAGATGAACAACCACGAGAATAAAATCATTTCACAAACAAAACCCATACCTTGTCAAGTCGTCGCACGCGCATTCTTCGCGGATTTGATCATCACGGAAGGGCGTCGCGTCATCGCGGAAAGGCATCACGTCGTCGCGGAAGGGCATCACGTCGTCGCGGAATACTGTGACGCGTCGACGAACTCCGAGGTTCAAGAACATGAATATTTAATTATATCGATTAAATCCATGTGTTGTTATAAACCACAAGGAAGATTTAAAAGAAACCCAAAATCTTCTACCTCAAGCAGTTGGTGATCGGAGATCATTGCGGGGAAGAACGTCTCAGAAGAAGCGTCGTCAATCTCCGAGGGTGACGGCGTTCTTCGCGTTCTTCGCGTTCTTCGCATTCTTCGCGTTCTTCGCAAAGAAGGATGAAGGCACAAAGTTGTCAAAACCTCTCAACAAGCATTCTTCCAAAAGTCATGCATTGGTCTTATTTTATTACTACGTCAATGGATTGAAAACAGGTTAAGAAATGATTAAATTAATTCATCGAATTAATTCAACAAATAAAACCACCCAATTAATTCAACGAATAAAACCACCTAATTAATTGGTGCGTTAAGAAATTAAGAAAACACATCAGTTGACTTTCATAATGACGGGTTTTCGCGGGTGCGTTACTTAGCGGAAAGAAACGGTGGGGCTCGTGCGGGCCCCACCTCACAAACATCCTACCAAGAGGGTAGGATATTTCTGGATAGCACCTTATCCGCATCAACTCAGCTTAAGCAACTTTAAGTGGCTTCAAGTGGCTTCCAAGTGGCTTAAGTGAAATAAAATAAAGTTTGTCATACAATTTATTTTATTTCTTAACTTTAAGCCCAAAAATTAAAAACCACACCCGAGCAAACGCATCTCCGGAAGAGGTGTTTCTAAGCAATTACCGGTGCTGCGATTCCATTGGTGCCCTCAGAATTCGATTCCGAGAACCAGTTCAAAAGTTAGAAAAACACGCTCATCCATTCACTGAACATACCCGAGCCAAACTTCATAAAATGATTCCGGGCACACCGGGCATCGGAATCAGGTGCCGTCAGAAACTACGTTCTTGTAAAATTCCAAAGAAAATTAAGAAAAAAAATTTTACTTGAAATTTACGGGTCTTTACATTACTCCCACCACAGGGCTTTACGTCCCCGTAAAGCTTCACCACAAACTTAGGGATACAAAGGCAATACTGAGCACGCATCTGAGCCTCCCGCTCCAAAGTGCCCTCCTGGAGGTTCCCATGCTGCTATCTGATGTGCACAAGAGGAATCGATCATCCACGTAGGAACTGCTCCTGTTGATCCTCGATCTCCACCGGGACCTCCGCAAAGGTCGCCCCATCATCAACGTCCAGCTACCCATGGTCAATGAAGTGTGATGGGTCATGCACGTATCTCCTCAGCTGAGATACGTGGAAGACGTCGTGCACCCGGTGCAACTGAGGTGGTAGATCCAGGCGATAAGCCACCTCACCAAACCTGTTAAGGACCTAGAAAGGTCCGATGAAGCGTGGAGATAACTTACCGCCTCTGACAAATCTCTATAATCCACGTCGAGGTGAGACATGCAAGAAGATGTGGTCGCCATCCTCGAACTCTAGTGGCCTCCGCCTCCTGTCAGCATAAGACTTTTTGCCGGTTCTGAGCTGTCCTCATCCGCTCATGGATGACTTGGACCTTTCTGGTCCTACAAGAGCTGCTGAGATTTCTTCCTTGCTGATAAGAGAAATCTGGTCTCATCCCCTAGATGAACGACGTTCTTTTCCTAATACAGTCAATCCCGACATGGATGATTCTAACCCATACCAAGGATGACGTCGTAAGGCATCGACGCTACTACCAAGAGATCCAACCGTTACTCTCGCCTCTAAGGGTTGAGTCACACTGTCGGCATTAGTGTGTGGTAACTGGGTCTCCTCCAGTAGGTACCTCTCAGGTGAGGGTCAAGTCAACAGTCTAAACCGGAACCTCTTAGTAACAACACAAGAGAGGACAGGGAAGTAAATGCCACAAGAAAATGTGTATTTTATTACTGCAGCTCAAGCACAAAGGCACAAAGTATCTACAAACATACATCAACAAAACTAGAAGAAACATGAACAAAAGTCTCCAGGTCTGGAGCTAGTCCCGCTCTTGTCCATCTGCTCCCGGAGCTCCATGATCGTAGGCCTCAACTGCCTGAATCTGAGCTCTCCCAAGTCCTCTTGTCCCCTGCGGTCGGGGTGGACCTCCTCGTGGTGGTGGTGGCAACACCCCAAAGCGTCGTCCACCTCCAGCTGCACAGCCAGCTCCCCTGCCATGGCCGCCTGCTCCTTGCGGACCACCCTGATCGAACCTCTACCTCTGCCTGGGGGGCCCTTCATCCATCTGCTGGTCATCCGTATGGCATGTCAGACTGTCACGAGCCATGTGACCAATCCCGCCGTAGGAGTAACACTGCCCTCTCATGACAAGTCGTTGTCCACCCCGAGTGCCTCGAACAAACGATCCAGAGTCATACTGTCGACCACCTGTAGGTCTAGTCCTCTTGGACCCCTACGTCATCTGTCTACTGCCCACTGCAGAAGACTCTGCCGCATGATGGCAAGTGGTGGGTCCTGCTGTTGGAAACTGCTTAGCAAGGAAACTCTCCACTAAGAGGGCTCGCTCCAACACCCCTTCCTGAGTCGGAATGTTGAGGGAGATCATCGAAGCCCTGATCTCGTGCCTCAGTCCCTGCTCGAAGGTCTGGGCACGGAATAATGGGTCCCGTACCATATCTGTGGAGTAGCGCAAGATATCAGTAAATCTCACCGAGTACTGGGCCACTTTCAGGCTACCCTGCCGCAGCTGTAGTATCTCCTGGATGCACACCGCTCAGAGGGTGGCTAGGAAGAACTCAGAGTGGAAGATGCTCTCAAAGTCCGTCCAGAGGAGAGATGCCTCGTCGTGCACCTGGAGCATCAAGCTCCACCATCTGCTTGCTACCGCGTGCAGGAGGCTCACTGCGAAGATCACCATGAGGTCTGCTGGTGTCCTCACTAATCTGAAAACCCGTACAACTGCCTCCAGCCAGTCCTCGGCGGCCTGAGGGTCCATCTCCCCGTGGAACCTGGGCGGTCGCTGGCGCTGGAACTCATGCAGTGCACTAAGGCGACGTGCATCGTCAACGGCTGGGGCTGGTAGCATCGGTGGCTCGACAGGTGTAGGTACCGCCGGTGCCTCAGCTGTCAAAGGGCCCTGTACCGAGTCCTCGACGCTTGGTGGGCTCTCGCCACACACATCACATGGAACCCTAGCCGGTTGCCGTCATGGGGAAATCCTGAAAAGGAAACAAGTGTGCCACGGTCAGAACAATATACCTGGTGAGCTGACACAAGTAATCACAAGAAAACTTGAAACACACATGCAATCAATGTTTTCGTGCATTAAGTTGGAAATCAGAAGTCAGGGTCCTGGTGTACGGGTACGTCGGCCACCGCACCAACAATGGACTCCCTGGACTGATAACCATACCCAATACGCTAAACACTATTTCTTCTCATAGAAGAAAGATCAGAGTCTACGGTAGAACCGACCACCTCTGATACCAATTTGTCACGACCCGTCCTCGGGGCCCGTGCCGTGACTACCCCAAGCCCGCCTTCCATAGGCCAGGGGCTGGCGACTAGCACCAAAGCATAAATCCTCGAAAAAGGCACTGCCTTTGAAAAGTAAACAAGCACCACAGAGTAAGCAAGAGGAAAAGTAAACACTAAGTAAAAACTGTAGCAAGTTGTGCTGAAAGTAAAAGGGGCTGGAAATACAAGCCCAACTGTAAAGTAAAACTAAAAGGGAAAAACAGAAACTGAAAGGAAAAGCTGCAACTTCGAGCTGTCCTCTGGAAGTCCCACCTGAAGGGTGGGTACAGATAGCCTCCACTGCTCCTCGGGTCCACCTGACCGCTCCGAGTACGTCCCACCCAGTGGTCCACCTCTAGGTATCGTCATGCTCCGCAAGCCTCCACCACAATCAGCGATTTCCGTCGTCTGCAACCAACACAACGTAGTGCGGGCATAGCCCGTGCAGGGGTGAGTATAAGCTACTCAGTAGAGACCCAGATACCCTCAAGGTCTCACTAAAACCAACAAGGATAACCACAAAGAAGATCTCAATAGATAACCTCTACTTAGGTATATGCCCATACATATACCTAAGTTATCAATTAACCCATCTCAATCCTGAGGAAACACAAGGATTTAGAAACAACGGATAACCACTACCCAGGTATATGCCCATACATATACCTAAGTTATCAAGGTCAAAAGTCTCAGCTCAAACCAGGATTTTCATTATCGAAACCACAACTGCTGAAGAGCCCCATCTCTGGAGTGTACAATGGTCCTGTCACGACTCCCACGTACTACTCACCAACCTAGGAATGCTAAGGTACTCCTCATGTCGAGTACTGTGGGCCTGTTTCTACAACCAAGCGCTTCCCCGTGCCGCTACAACCAAGCGCACCTCTATCGTGGGTCTGCCGCTACAACCAAGCACTCCCTTGTGCTACTACAACCAAGCGCACCTCCGTCGTGGGTTTTCCGCTACAACCAAGTTCTCCCATGTGCTGCTACAACCAAGCGCACCTCCATCGTGGGTCTGCCGCTACAACCAAGTGCTCCCCTGTGCCACTACAACCAAGAACACCTCCGTCGTGGGTCTGCCGCTTCAACCAAGCGCTTATCACTAGGCTATCCGTAATACACCGAGTCGTTCGATCAGAAGTCGTCAAGTCTCATCCGGCTACACGGTCTCCGTATTCCGCACGCTCTTCTCTGGGAGGGTCCGCTCCATGAGCTGCTGGTCGATACTACAAGTATCACAAGGTTCCACAAAGAAGTATCTCAAGGGACCGCCTCGTCACAGGGGTCTCAACACAACAGACGGCGCGTCAATCGGACGCCCGGTCTGTGAGTTACTAGACTTTTCGTCCCAGGGGCCCGATTGGTTTCATGTGCGAACCAACCCGGTCGTATCTCAGCTGTACCCTGAACTCCCATAGGGTATACTCAAAGGGACTATTTCTCAATGTGATCACCAACGCCGCTGACGGTTCGTCAAACGGACATCCGGTCTGAAAGATATCAGCTTTTCTGTTCCAGGGGCCCGGTTGGATTTCGGGTACAATCCAACCCGGCCACTATCCAACAGCAACCAAAACTCGGGCGAAGTATGCCAAAAGTTCCGTCTCTTCAAGATGAATTTAACGAGACAAACGACGCGTCAATCGGACGCCCAGTCTGTGAGTTATTGGCTTTTTCGTTCCAGGGGCCCGGTTGGTTTTTAAGGAAAAACCAACCCGACTGTACCCCACATGCGTCCAAACCTCGGGCGGAGTGAGCCAAAAGATCCGTCTCACTTAGAGAAATTCAACAAAGTCGACGACACGTCAATCGGACATCCGAAGCTCAAGATATGAGCATTTCCGCTCCGAGGGCCCGATTGGTTTCATGTTCGAACCAACCCGGCCGAACCCAATGTATTATGAAACCTTGAGTGTAATATATCGAAACGATCGTCTCGATCCAAGGATCGCATCGCCACTGACGACACATCATTCGGAGGCCCGTAACTCAAGTTACGGGCAAAAGACCAAAAACGGTCCGAAGACGGGGGGTCTGGGCCCGGCCCGACCCCCCCCCCCCCCCCCCCCCAGGTCAGCAGAACCGAGTCGACCCGAACCGGGTCGACCCGACTCGGTCCGGTCCGGCCAGGGCACAGCCCGGCCGGTCGGACCGGCCTGGCTCGGCTCGGCCGAGCACGGCAGCCGCGGGGCGCCGCCCCCGCGGGTTGAGGAAGCTGCGGCCCTTGAGGGGCCGCGCTGAGCAACAATGGACGTGGCTTCTGCTGCGTCCCATACGGGCGAGCCGAACCCATGCGGCCGCGGGTCTGCTGGCCACCGCCGACGCGGCTTCAGCCGTAGCGGCCTTGTCTAGCGGCGCGTCGGGGCGCCGCCGCCTCCAGCCGCGGGCCACCGGAGTTGCTCCGGTGGTCCGTTTTCCTTCTCGTCTGCGCCGCTGCTCCTCCCGGGTCTCGTTCTTCACTGCAGAAACATCAAATTTCCCTTGCGCCACGTTTTTTCGTCGCCCGCCAAATCCGCACAACAACGAAGAACTGCGGAGGGTTGTCGGGCCCTGTTTGTTTGGCCCGCACCCATTGCGTTATGCGATAACAATTGGGAAAAATTAATTATCAACACATGAAACATTTCAAGAAACAATTTTAATAAATTAAAATTGCACTTTGATCCCGGCTCATTATTTTAGACGAACAACCACGGGAATAAAATCATTTCACAAACAAAACCCCTACCTCATCAAGTCATCACACGAGCGTTTTCGCGGATTTGATCGTCGCGGAAGGGCGTTGCGTCGTCACAGAAAGGTGTCGCCTCGTCGCGGAAGGGTGTCGCGTCGTCGCAAAATACTATGACGCGTCGACGAACTCCGAGGTTCAAGAACATGAAGATTTAATTATATCAATTAAATCCATGAGTTGTTATAAACCACAAGGAATATTTAAAATAGCCCGAAATCTCCTACCTCAAGAAGTTGGTGATTAGAGATCGTTGTGGGGAAGAACGTCTCGGAAGAAGCGTCGTCAATCTCTGAGGGTGAAGGCATTCTTCGCGTTCTCCGCGTTCTTCGCAAAGAAGGATGGAGGCACAATGTTGTCAAAACCTCTCAACGAGCATTCTTCCAGAAGTCGTGCGTTGGTCTTATTTTATTATTACGCCAACAGATTGAAAACAGGTTAAGAAACGATTAAATTAATTCATTGAATTAATTCAACAAATAAAACCACCCAATTAATTCAATGAATAAAACCGCCCAACTAATTGGTGCGTTAAGAAATTAAGAAAACGCGTCAGTTGACTTTCATAATGACGGGTTTTCGCAGGTGCGTTACTTAGCGGAAAGAAACGGTGGGGCTCGTGCGGGCCCCACCTCACAAACATCCTACCAAGAGGGTAGGATATTTCTGGATAGCACCCTATCCGCATCAACTCAACTTAAGCTGCTTTAAGTGGCTTCAAGTGCTTCCAAGTGGCTTAAGTGAAATAAAATAAAGTTTGTCGTACAATTTATTTTATTTCTTAACTTTAAGCCCAAAAATTAAAAACCACACCCGAGCAAACGCAACTCTGGAAGAGGCGTTTCTAAGCAATTACCTGCGCTGTGATTCCATCGGTGCCCTCATAATTTGATTCTGAGCACCGGTTCAAAAGTTAGAAAAACTCGCTCATCCGTTCACTGAACGTACCCGAGCCAAACTTCAGAAAATGATTCCGGGCACACCGGGCCTCGGAATCAGGTGCCGTCAGAAACTGCGTTCTTGTAAAATTCCAAAGAAAATTAAGAAAAAAAAAATTCCCTTGAAATTTACGGGTCCTTACAATCCTGTACAAGTTATGGACACTATGAATATGTAGTTATGTCATTATTTCTGTCTAATTCCTCAACTATCATCATATATTTAATGAATTTAGTCTTTATAGATTACCTTGATTAGTTTTTGGTAGTTTTTATAGTTGTTATAATTATTTATTCAAAGAGAATAGATGATAATGAATATCACTTGATAATTGTACTAAATACCCTATATAAAGAAAAATTATAACAAAATTTTAAATTTTTTGAATTTTTGTATCAAAAGGATTCATTTTTGGGTCTTATAATCTCTTTATATATTGTATCAGTATATCCATAAATGAAAAAGGCTCTTGAGTGTTAGGCCAGACGAACCACAGTGACTAAGATCCATATTTTCCTTGGTTTAGCTTGATATCATCGAGGGTTTGTGGATAATTTGTCATGACCATTAAATAAATTCTCAATTTTAACTTGTATTAGAGTCTAGTTCCTTTTAAAAGTTGAATGTGTTGAAAATTTCAAGCAACTAACGTGAAAATTAGTCATTTCACCAGTTCATACATTACCCAATAGTGAATAAGGGTTTCTAATCTATATTTATGCATCCAAGAAGAGAATGGGATGATTTATCATGAATAATTACTTGGTAATAGAATATGTCTCATGGAAATTAATGATCTATGAGAAAAAATTACCCAAATTGTTATTTAGAGACAACTATCGTAAATTTTGAATTAATGTTAAATTTCCATTATGGAGAAAAGTGTGATGTATATACTAGTCAAAAAATTATAAACTATATTTTCTCCTAGAAGGAATTGGATATCTTCCAAAGAATATGGTAATATATGATAAATATTATGGTGGATCAATACATTACCACCCTGGGAAAGAGAACAACGTGGATGGTGCCTTGAGTAAAGAAGATCATGTTATATTATCCATGGTTAGGATAAAAAAATATCCAATAATTCTTGATTTGAAAATGATGGATATGAAAATCTAGAAGGAGGGAAATATTATCTTTCCCAATTTATTATTCAACCATCTAACCAAGTGACCATTAAAGAGAAATAGATGGTAGATGTAGAGTTATAAAAGAATGTTGGAAATGTTATTTTGTTTAAACATGAATAGGATGTAATGATAAGGTTTATAAACTGTATATGTGCTCCACCCATACCATATTTGAAAAAGGAGTTGTTATAGGATGCTCATAGTTCGTCATTATCTATTCTTCTGGAAGTATGAATATGTATATATATTTGATAGAGTATTTTTGTTGGGATGTAATTAAAATAGATATCAAAGAGTTTTTATCTTGATGCATGGTCTATCATCATTTTAAGTCTAAGAGAGAGTAGACTAAGGGGATGTCACATAAATTACCCATACCATGATAAAGATAGGAAAAATTCACCATGGGTTTTTCATTGGACTCCCCAAAACATCTAAATGTCATAATTCTGTAATGGTTGTATTTGATCACCTTACAAAGTCAGCACAATTCATTGTAATCAAAAAAGATTTATCTCTGAATCAACTTTCTAGAATTTATAATAAAGAGGTGGTAAGGTTACATGGAGAACCACATTCCATTATGTCTGGTCAGGATCAGAGGTTTACATCAATGTTCAAGAATAGTATTCAGTAAAATCTTGATACAAAGTTAAGTTTTTATACATTATATTATCGTCATATACATGTTCATCCTAATAGAATAATGAAAACCCTATATAACACATTAATATTGTCTATGGATTTCAAAGGTGGGTGGGATCAGTATCTTCCACTGTTGAGATTTCAAACAATAATAACTTTCCCCAAAGCATTCAAAAGGATTTTTATGAATACCTCAATTTAATGAAGTGTAGAGATGAAATGTGTTGGAATGAAGTTGGAGAAAGAAATATACTAGGACCAAATATAGCTAATTAAATTTAAGTGAAGGATTGGCCCATTCAACAACATATCGTGGATGCTCAGATTTTGCATATAATTTATGTTGAGAAACAATTGCGTGATCTAAAATTTTATTTTTATGAAAAGATGTTAATAATAATTTCTCTATGGTAGAAGGAAATTCGATTTTGAAAGAAAGGAAAACTAATAACAATGTATATCATCACCTTTCAAATTCATGATCACATCGATATGATAGCCTATCTTTTGGGAAATCCACCAAAAAATACTATTATGTTCATAATGAATTCCATGTATCTCACTTGAGGAAGTAAATAACTGATATTTCATATGCAATAAACACATAGGTCATACCTCTAAATCATGATATTTATTATGAGGATCAATCAGTGGATATTTAGGATTATACAG
This sequence comes from Viscum album, assembly GCA_963277665.1. Lineage (NCBI taxonomy): Eukaryota > Viridiplantae > Streptophyta > Magnoliopsida > Santalales > Viscaceae > Viscum > Viscum album. The sequence continues at coordinate 865,922,430 of OY728156.1, read as the reverse complement.
ATAAATTTCTATAAAACAATATTTTATCAGACCCTTTCTTCCGGGCACAATTGTTGCACATTTGACATGAGGCAGGCATCACATTCTTATTTCCCTACATTATCACATTCTAAATGTGGGTAGTATTCATCACATTCAATACTTATTTATTCTCCTTGATTGAAATGGGATGATGGTATGTTGGTTCTTACTTCAATGGATTTCACCCAGGAACTCATTTCCTAGTCCAGGTCTCAATCATAGATTAATGTTGTGTTTTTTCAACTCATTCCTTGTGACATATCTTTGGGGATTCCAATTAATTATGTTTCTTCTATCTATCCATTTCAAAGGGTCTTGATAGGGCTGTATCATTCATTCAGGAGAGTAGTAATGTTGGGCATTACTGAAATGTATAGACACTAAGAACATGGGTCACCTTTAATACTCTTCATAGGATGGTATCTCTTAGAGGCATCTTATGCATAGAACTCAAGGAATACCATATAGATCATGTGTTTTTGTTTCCAAAGAAACATCTTCCAATTCTTTCACCATAGTAATCCCATGCATAGCTTGAGGTAGTTGACATCGTAGGCGCATATCTTCAATGGATTTCTCCTCATGTATCCCATGTTTGCCTTATGGTATAATCCAGAGGAATGTCACAATTTTAGTGTCCTTCAAAGATGAAATGATATTGATCAAAATGAACATTTGTGGCGGTTCATTGAGGAATATCCCTAGGAGGGAGAATCTAATAGGTTTTCCAGTGGTTAGGTTAGAACCCCCGTGAGGGAAGACCTGGGAGGAGTGTCCCATAAAGGGAATATGTCACATCATTAACATTGATATAGAAACCAATGAAGTTGGATCGAGGAGCTGCACCCATAGGAGGGGGGATCAATGGTTTACTGTTAGTTTGGATTGTACCATGAAGAGGCATCTTACGTAACCTATATAAAATACAAGGATAAAAAACATGTAGTTAGATGGATGGTGTGGTGCATACACATGGAAGCTTCCCAGGTGTGGCTAGGGGAAGTGATGATAAGAATGGGAATTATGCATTGGATTAAAATTTGTGTATGGAATAATATTTCCATGATGTGGGGGCTCAAGGATAGTCTTGGTTCATTTGAATGATGTGGATAGAGCAGATGGAGTGGATGGAATGAGGGTGTGTTGGGTTTTCATATCAAAGTGGCATCCAATTTATCCCAGTAAGTTTGGAATGAAATCCTACATAGTTTGAGAAGTGTGATTTGAGATTACACATAAAGAGGAGGCCCATAAATGTGGATCATGGGGATTATGTTAATGAGTGACCCATTGAGGGGGCATGAAGTGGTTTTTTGGGGCTTACATGTAGGATCGGTCTATGGAAGGTGGATATTATTTGGGGCTTCCCCCATGATGGATTCCCATTAAAGATGGATTTTTCCATGGTTGATACTATCCTATAATCCCATGTGACTCATACTCAATGTGGTGAACAAAGAGTAATTAGTAGACCTGGTTCTCATGTTGTGAAAGATAAGCCGATGAGATATGATGTGATGATTATGCATAGAAGCTCCCCATAATATGACCTCATTTTATTTGAGGATACTCTCATACACTATGATTGGGGATTAAAAAATGAGGATTCCTAAGGAAAATGTTATTCTGTGAGAGGAGGATCTGATTCTATGTGAGTAAGATCACATTCCTTATCATTTATACACAGAGCGTCCTGTGAAGGGTGTATAGTGATTACACATGAAGTCTACTCTGAATGGGAGGCTATTGTGGGGCTTATATAGGGAAGCCACCTAGAATAAGAGGATTTTGGTTAGTGGTAGGAGATAGTGGAATTCCATTATTATCTTTCATAGATAATCCCATGTGTATTTCATGGGGTAAAACTATAGTTTAACATCATGTGATAATGACATTGGCCTTAGGTAGTTTTACATCATGTAGCGCCAACATGGGGGGACTCAATCATTACCCCTTAGGCTTACATAACTACTTCTCATGAACCTCGTGGAGGGAGATGGATTTATCATTTCCATGTTTCAATTAAATGGTGGAGTGTTCAATCTAGTGGTCCATGTTATCATGTCTATGATGAGAATAAAGATGCATTAGTGTACCTATTCTAAGAAGACAGAGGTAAATTGAAGTCTAAGGAAACACTTGCAGTGGAGTGGGCCACAAGAATTGGTGGCACATGTCACATATGTACTTTAGGGGTATCTGAATCAATCTTGTATGGGTGTAGGAGTTATGGGAACTTAACCATCCTTAAGAGGTGTCAGTAGAAGAGATGAGACATAGAGAGGTCTAGGATTCGAAATTCATGTGGCATATGTAACTATAGAGAGAGGATTCATTAAATTCAGGTGTTCTGCGAAGGTTAGGGGCTTCATAGAGTAAATATCTTCATGAAACATGGTGAACAATCCATAGGTGGAAGTCATGGTTCAAGAATGGAGTCCATCACAAAGGCATAATGATTAGTGAGGCCTCAAGTAGTCCTACGAGCCTTCCTCATTCGTTATGGGCGTAGGTCTCCGTGGAAGGCATCCTCACCTTAGTTGGAGTTATCTAAGAACATATGGAAGGGTTTTATAAAATCTAGGTAACCATGGATGATCCAATTTGGTTTGGTTCATGATGATCAGGGTGCTTCAAAAATTTAGAGCAATTGATAATTCAAAGAGTCAGGTAACTATTTCTTTATGCAACAATGAGATAGGAAATTATAGGTAAAAGGGCCTCATGAATCTTGGACATGGTTTTTGAAGAAAATTTTGTCTTCAAGAATGGTTGTGGATATGTTAGACTCATTGAGAATATTTTAAAACCTTTAGCATAGTCACAGAGTATTGTAGGACTCACAAGGTGTTGGTTCAGGGCCTCATGTGTTCGCAGAGGGAGAGGGGTCTTTGCTAATGTTAATTATGATGAATACCCTTAAGAGTTATTCTAGGGAATTTTTGGATTGAATTTTCTCCAAACTAACCATTCTCTCCTCAAATAATCCTATGGAACTTATTTTTTTTCAAATAAATACCCCCCTCAGAATGTGCAATGATGGGAAAGGGAGTGTCGAATTATGAGGTAAAATTTAAATTTTTTTTGACAATATTCTCCCATTAATGATGGTCCTTCATGATTATATGTTTTGATGCTTCCCTTTGGAGGTTGATAACACAAAGGTCATTGTGAAGAGACGATGTTCGTATACATATAAATAGGGTGGGTCGGGGCCCTCAAAGGCACTTCTCATTGTGTGATGAAAATCTATGTGCTATCCTTTTATAAATCTCCTGAACTCTAAAATTATTTCTCCATTAACACTTCCTTGAGAACTGAATTCTACACATTTTATATGGGAATTATTTATAGTGAACCAGACATCGCGAACCACATTGGAGAATCATGTACAATAACTCAGATCTTTTCAAATCAGTCTCTATAAAAAAGATTCAAAAACAACATCCGCAAACCAATCTTCAGAAATAACAAGGTCCCAGATTCAATTTCCTCTCAAGAAGATACTCAATATGTCCTTGTGGATGCTACTCGAAGGGAGAAAATGGAAAACAAAATCTTTCTCAGGGAATATTTTTATATCACTTCATACAATAAATCATTGATTGAAATTCTTTCAGATGATTAGAAAAAGTATTCTTTGTGAAAGAGGTTTCCAATGTAAGGTTGTGGTATGATAGATGATGTATTCATCCCAAAGGGAAACATAGAGGAAGAAAAATATTGTTTCAGAGGCATACTAGGAAAGTACTAGTGGAAGAGGGTTGCTTCATGTTATATCTATAAAGATCATGCATATATCATGGATGAATGCCTCTATAACCACATAAACAACATCTATGATGAGAAGATGGAGGATGAGGTGTAATTTCCCAACCCGTGTTCCACACACTAGTCCCTCTAGCCGGTTGATTATATGACCTCAAGCATTCCTACCCATATGTTAGAGGCATCTGACTAGTAGCAAGGGTCTGATAAGTTGATCATGGGTAGATTATACCTTATTTTATTAGATCAATACACTAGTAGAAATAAATAATCAATAGATGGAGCATATATAGTTATAACAATACCAATATCTCAAGGAAAACAATATAGGAAACACAATATCCCACTGTGAAAGAAAACAATCTATGAGGTCAAGTGTCTAAAATGAAAAATGAAAATAAAGACATCATTTACTCTCAAGAGGGTCTGAAACCATGTCTGGTTCCCTCATCTAATCTCCATTACCAAGTTATTAATCTAACCAGGTCCTTTTACTTTAACCTATCCTAAAACAATAATCTCTATTTAGGTACTGATCAGGAAGCCCGAGTAGGGTGTGTGTACAATAAGTTAGGCCACCACCAACAATGTTTAAAAAAATCCATTATAAAATAGTATATGGAATTATATTAATAAATAATTACAGTGATTAATTAAATACTTATCACATTATCAAATATTCTCTTCTTAACCATATAAACCTCTAGGTTTCTGAGAATACATTTACCTCAATACCTCATTCAGTCTTGTGTTGGAGTCTGAATCATGTCTCATTTTCATATCACAATTAAATAAAATAATGGTATTTAATTATACATTTCTTTTTAACTTATTAAAAGGGTTAATAAAAACATATAATAATTCCAAAAAATATATAGGTCATCATTGCTAAGACCCCATGGGTGTTGGAAACAGCAGACCATGTCCCATATAGATTTATCACTATAGGATTTGGAATCAACATACCATGTTTCGTTCACGTTGGTTTTAGAAATAGGAGACCATTTCCCACAAGAATTTATCATACAATTATCATTACGATCATTGAAATTATCAGACCATGTACCACTAACATTTTATCATTACAAGCTTCGGAATCAGCAGACCATGTCCTGCTCACGTGTGATTTTGAAATAATAGACCATGTCCCACACACATTTATCAAAAACTCATATATAACACACACAAAGATATATATATATTTCACCAATATCACAAAAATCATTATATCACATAAATCAAGGTTAATAAATAATAACCCTCTTATTAAAATAATTCTGATTAATTATTCAAGCAAATAATTATCCACCATCATACAATTAATTAATTCTAAAGTTATTTAATCACATCCATTCTATTAATTAATTAAAAAAACAATTAAATATATTTCAGTGATTAAAATATCTAAAAATCAATTCCAAACTTAATTATCTAATTCTCTATCTAAATATCTCATAATTAACTCACTGATTAATTATTAAAATTATAACATCAATATCAAATAATTATTCACCAATTGATTATTCAATTCATAACATTAATATCCCTTAATTAATTAACCAGTTAAATATTCAATATATAAAATCAATATATTATACTTAATTCATAGATTAATTATCTCAAATTAGAATCTCATTATCATAGAATTAATTCAGCAATTAATTATTCCCAAATACCTCAATTTCATGATTCCATTATTAATTAATTTACCCAAATTATGTATTTTAATAAAGAACATCAATTTCTAAAAAACCATATAAATTATAAAATTATCATACATGCAATAAAAATCATGACTATAGAATTTGAATATTAGACCACCTACATCAATATTTTGATAAAGGATCCCTCAACAAAAATCCCTAAAATTTAGTGGCACAACGACATAAAATGAAATCTAGATCTATAACACTAAATCACGATTAAAAAAATTCAAGATCTATTAGATGTGGATATAGATCCATAAACCTAGATCTATATTCCTTAAATATAGATATATATCTTTAAAAATATAAGTTAATTATCAAAAAATTAAGTAGATAATAAAGGAGGATGAATGAGAAAGCAACGGGTCAAGATCCACTTATTGGGAGGGATTAGGATCTTCAATCTGGGCTTTGAATCATCAATAACGGAGGTCATATGGACTTGGGAAAACATATTAATTGTTTTAAATGATAAGAAAATGAGTTGGTCTGAGTTTTGGTCAATTGGGGGAAGTTTCAGGGGTTTGGGTTGATTAAAAAAATATTTTGGGGCCATTTAAAATATTGTGCATAGTTTCCCAGGTTGGGGTTCATTGTTTTCTTTAACTATGGGACAACTATGCACCCAATATTTTGGGGGTTCATGGATTCTCTTTTTAGGGCACATAGCTTGAAAGATCAAGCTCCATCCATGAAAACCCCCACTATCCATGGTTTTACGGTTTCCTAGGCTAGGGCATATGGTTTTGTCATTATGTGGTAACCTAACCAATTGTTTTTTATTCCATTTTAATCAACTTATGCCCAAACACACCCCAAGTAAAGTGCAATGAAAAGTACTCAAAATAATGGAAACATACCTAAAATCTCATTAAATCCAATTACAAAAATGTTCAGGATCTTACATTCTACCACCTTATAACAACTCATCCTTGAGCTGAACTCCCAAATTTCATTATGATTCTAATCCAAAAAGATCAAGCCATTGAGCCCTCATATTATATTCTATTCCCATGATTCTTATTACACACACCCATGTTTCCATAATAAATGAACTATTGGCATGGTCCTTCCCTGCAAAACATTCTCACTATGATCTAACACACATATCAGATTCTCCTAAAAGTAAGCATCTACCTAAAGATCAACATCATCCACATAGATCACATGAAAGGTTTTGTGCAAATACTACCATAGTTGTGAAAAATGTAAAATGCCATTAATAGCATTGTATTTATTTGGATGAGACAATCAGTATTCCACCATCCTGATTCTCTCCACAACCTCAAAGCTTCTAAAAAATATGGTTTCCAACATGCCGGGTCTCTATATCCTACGGTGAACCAAACTTAGTGACACCCAAAAGAATACAAAATCGTCATATGTAAACTGTAGGGGTCATTTATATATTACTGTTTATGACTTATATCTACTCTGATTCATATCCATACATTTCTTAATCAACTACACCTACTCTGACATCTCCCAGAAGAGACTAGGTCCCAAAAACTCTGACTGACGAGCATCCATCCATCATACAAGCAAACTATGTGGCAATCATAAAGAGCCTCATATGGTTTCACACGAATAGTTCCCTTATAACTATTAATTTAGTAAAAATCCACTACATCCAACTAATTCTCCCAAGATCCATTGAAGTCATTCACCCACACATTTAACATATCATTAACAAATTGTATAGTATGCTCTAACTTCCTATCTCTTTGTTAGTGTAAATCCATACTCAATAATACATGTGTACCAAGATATTTCTGAAAGATTTTCCAAAAGTGTTAAGTGAAACATGAGTCATAATCTAAAAAAATAGTATGTGGAACCCATTCATATGGAATATCTATTGAAAAAACAAATCTACCATTGTTTCGACCGAGAGGTCTCTTATATATGATAGAAATGCACTAAATTCATCATCATATCTATAATAAACAATATTTCATCATTAGTTTTTGATCACTTCTAGATACCCACAAAAAATTCCATGGTCACCTCATTTTACTTCCACTCAAGAATGGGTAACAACTATAGAAATACTCTTTGTCATTGGTGTTCTACCTTCACCTACTGATAGGCGTAATATCATGTCACAAATATTTATTTATCCTTATTCATGCCCGACCACCAAAAATTTCATCATAGTTCATGGTATAGTTTTTCTCACACCTGGATATACTTCCCACTTCAAGTCATGAGATTCCTATATCAGTTTATCTCATATGATCATAGGAACAAAAACTCAATTCTTGATATATATTATCTCATCCTCATATATTCTCTAGTCTAAAGGTGTCTCCTCCCCTTCAAGGATTTCCCTCAATGTAAAACACAATGGATTCTCATAATATATTTTCCTAATCGATCTCAAAAGTGTATACTTCATAGAAACTATCATAGGAATTATCTACTCCAAACTCTCCTAAACCAAAACTTGCATCTCATCTAACAAATTCATCATCCTCTACATAGAACTAGACTCTTGGACTTCATGAGTCTGAGTATTCCAACTAAAAACATCAGCATCACCTTTTCCATTTTTGATTGTATATGATAGCTCAAAATAAAATGAATTCATATACTCTACCCATATATGATATCGGAGATTCAAAACTCACTGTGAAATGATTTAGCGTAAACTCTTTTGATCCATATACACTGTAAACTTTTCCCCCAAAATATAATGTCACCAACACTTCAAAGAATAAACCACTACAGCAAAATCAAGGTCCTGCGTTGTGTAGTTCCTTTCATGTGGCCTCAACTACCTAGACCCGTATGCCACTACATTCACTCCTTACAATGGCACATCCCTAAGTCTAATCCCAAAAGTGTCACAATACACCACATACTCGAAACATGGCTGAGCCATGATCATGATCAATGACTATGTCAAATGCTTCTTTAACTCTGTGAAGTAATTATCACATGCTTTTGACTAATTAAACATTATATCATTTTTGGTCAAGCTTTAATGTGGTTCTTCTAAATGGGAGAAGTCCTAAATGAATCTCTAATAATATCCAACTAACCAAAAAAGGTATAAAATATCAAAAATGTTCTTGGGATTATCCCAAGACACAACATCCAAAACCATCTTTGGTTCTACTCAAAAACCTTCCTCTAAGATGATGTGTCCCCAAAAGTATACCTGATCGATCCAAAACTGAAACATAGTTATCATTGCATGATTTTGATGCTCTCTAATATCACTTAGGTTGATGTTAAGATGTTTGGAATGATCATCATGAGTCTTTGAGTACATCAAGATGTATCCCAACAACACTACAAAAAAATAATCCATGTAGGGATGGAAGATATTACTCATCAGAGACATAAAAACTGTTGGTTCATTTGTCAACCCAAAATGGATTACAAGAAACCCATATAGTCCATAACTTGTTATGAAAGAATCCTTTAGTATGTTAGATGTCCAAAATCTCAACTGATCATACCCCAATCTCATGCTGATCTTTTATAACACACAATCTCCCTCTATCTAGTGAAATAGATCATCAATATGAAAAATATGAGACTAGTTCTTTACAATCATCAATATGCAAAATATGACACAAGTAAAAAAATCCCATACAACTTATTTTTAAAAATCTTTTGTAATTCCCAAGGAGATGTACTCAGATGGATATATACCTAATTTTCTATCTCTTCTAACAGAGTCTTAATCTCTTGAGGCTCTATCAGTTCCATTATGTATAGTAGAATTGATACGGTCCCAAACCCTACCATGAAAAAATAGAAAATTACACATCTCTCTAAGGTGTAAGCCTTGAAAATTCTTTAGGAAAGTCATCCTGGAATATTTATGCTACTGGTGGAAGGATATCTTGGTTAAAACCTACTTCATCTAGTAATAATCTAGAAACTTGGGTTGTCAGATCTCCCAATTGCTAAGTAATTGTCCATGCTCGACATTCTTGGGTATCTTAATCTCCACACTGAATATAGTTATCACCCTATGGAGAAAAAAATCCACTCTACTCCTGTAACAATCATTGTGGTCTCATTATATGACTAGCCATTCCATACTAATGATTAGTTGAAAACCTAACATGTTGAGTATATAGATAACCCAGAGAAAATTATACTCCTCAATCTCAAGAGAACATCCCTTGAACTTATAGATGTCTCTAGACCATTCTACCAAGAGTGTATCTATATTCTTAACCTGACTCATGAAATCCACTTCAAGGATAAAACCATTAACAATTGTTTCATAAATAAAGGAATGAGATGAACTAGTATTAAATAAGGCACTAGATAGTGTAGAATCTACCATAATAGTAATTCTCACTATTGATAGTCCAACCTCAATATCAACAGGTGTAGTCTGAACTGCAAGACACTATCCTACCCTTCTTCCCTATAATACCATCTAACTCCCTCCCATATCACCACTCTGTTGATATGGGATCACTTTCATAGAATACCCACATACACTACCTCAACCGCCACAACTAGTATAACTATAGATACAATACTGATATGGCATAGAAGATCCTATTCCCGCACAGTAGTTCTGTCTAGCTTCTCCATCACAAACCATATTTTGAGTGTTCTTAAAGAACATCTGTAAATTTCTAATCATGTCTCTTCCTTGTCATTCCATTGGTGGTTGGTTATAATATTTTTTAAGGGGTCTAATCCTACAACACTGGTGAAAAAACACATCTTTATTTTCCATTGGAACTGATCAACCTACCTATATATACTACTTCCCACTAGTCATGCTAACATTTTCATAACAATGATTCCTACTCTCAGAAGTTGTACCCCTTTTTTGGGTAGAATTAACCACATTTCCTGCTCTAGAAGCCTCCCCTATGTTCCCATTAGCTACGATATCCTGATCCACCACCTCAAATAACTTATTTAACTAAAAAGGGTTAATTTGGTACTTAGTCTCACACTTAATACCATCCTAAAAGCATGTCATCATATCTATCTTGTCCCCTTCCAATAATGGATAAAAGGGTTACAAATATTTGAAGGATCCAACATTGTCCATCACAAAAATTCTCCCCTGATCCAATCTCATGAACTTATCTTCTCTCTTTTATATCAGTGTCTCTAGGTAGAAGTTCCCTAAGAACATCTCCAAAATGTCCTTCCAGAGCATAGCACCAGTATATCCAATCCATGCATGAATGTCCCATTATCACTTAAATGATTCTCATAGCATGTAAGTGTCCATGTTGACCCTCTTCTCTATAGGATTCTCTTAGTGGTCAAGTATCATCTTAATGGAATCAACCCAAAAATAACCCATGGCTCCACCCTCTATAGTAAAATTTGAAGGGTGATGTTACTGAATCTAACTCACCATGTCATACATTCTCTTCTCAGCCCTCCCTTGGATTCCTTTAATGAATTTCATGATGTTAGAATAGTGTTTTCAGAACTAATCCCCTGATTCCTTACCAAGAACTATCGGTTCACCATGTTACACCATTGAAGGATAATCTGGCACCATGTCCTCTGACTATCCTCTCAATATGCATCATCATTTGTAATAACTCTACAATAAAAAACACACACCTTAGGAATTATTTGACAACATTAACACATTTATGGAAATGGAAAATCATAGTGATTCACAACAATTCTTATCCACATGTTTCACCATGCAGTCAGAACTGAGGCGCTATCACTACCTTTAACCATCATACACCAAGGTATTAGTTAACACGGACTAACATGCTATCATTATCATTATATCATTATTCTCCCATTTATTCAAATTTTTTCATCATTATATTATTCTTGCCTTCATATTTTACAACATTTTTAATTTAATTTCACTAGAAAGGAAAATACTTCAAGTTTAACAACTTACCCATAACCCATTTTTGTGTGTGTGCCTAAAATGACGCATGTCACAATAACCCTGAGTTCCTAGAATGATGCATGTAAACTCAACTATCATGCCATAATAGGACACATTTAAAATATCAACAAATCATTGAAATAATAATCACATCACACAACCAGTGTATCACCCAAGGGTAAATAATATTCAACTATAACAACAAGTAATGATAACAATAATTTCCACAATGGGTACATGGGTTCTCACCGGTAATAGTGTTAGATACTCCCACGAATGATCTCATAACTATGGAAATACTTTTCATATTATCATATATACCTACACTAAATATTAAAACAAAATAAAAAGAAAAGAAAATTGGGCTTTCATACCATATTGTACTATTCCATCCCAGGTGCCACACACCAGTTCCCTGAGCCGTTTGGTCACATAACCTAAAGCGCATGTCCACATATGCTTGAGGCTATCGACTTGCAGCAAGGGTTTGGTAAGCTGATCATGGAGATACTATAACCTCTTTTAGTATATTAATAAACCATTGAAATTAAATAATTAATTGAGGAATATTTTATAACCATAAAAATAGGAATAACTCAAAATAAACAAAGTAGTAAATACAGTATCCAACTGAAACAAAAAACCATTCCATGCTAAAGTAATTGTCAAATTTCTAAAATAAAGACTAAAAATATAGACATCGACAAATACCAGAGGGTACCGAACCACTTTTTGTTCCCTCATACAATATATATTAATGAATCTAATTAAGATCCTTTTACCTTAATATACCCCCATAACAATAAACTCTATTTGGGTAATGATCAACCAGCCCGATTAGGGTGTGAGTAAAAATTATTGGGCCAAAACCAACAAAATCTCAACCAAATCCAGTGTAAAATAGTTTATTTCATTGTATAACGAAATCAATACAATTATTATTTTAATAATTATCACATTATCAAATATTCTTCATTTAACCACATACACCATCGAGTTTCTGAGAACACTAACATTTCAATACCTTCTTTGGTCCATGTTGGAGTCTGAATCATGTCTCATTTTCAAATCACAAGTCAATAATCTAATGGGATTTCATTATCCATTTTATTTCATCTTACTAAAATAGCTAATTGGAACCATATTCCAATGCTAATTATTTGGGTCTAGTTTGTTATGCCTAGAACCTCATGGGATTTTAAAATATAAGGCTGTTTCCCACACGGATTAATCACTACGGGCTTCAGAATCAGCAGACCATGTCCTACTCATGTGGGATTTGGAAATAGTAGAATATTTCCCAGACAAATTTATCAAACTATTATCACAATGGGATTCATAATCAGAAAAACATGTCCCACTCACACGGGCTATGGAAACAATAAACCATGTCCCATAGTCATTTGTCAATCATTAATATATAAAACACACACACAGATATATATATATATATATATATATCACCAATGTAACAAAAATAATTATATATGATCAATCAATATTAATCAACATTAATCAACTTATCATAATAACTCTCATAAATTAATTATACAATTAATTAACCATACCCACAAAATTAATTAATTTAACAAATAATTAAATGAATTTCAGTAGATAAAATATCTAATAATTAATTCCATAATTAATTATCTAATTATCATTCTTAATATGTTATAAATAATTCACCGATTAATTATTCAATTAATAAAATCAATATCACATAATTAATTTAATGATTAATTAATCAATTCATAACATCAATATCAAATAATTAATTCACAGATTAATTATTCAATTTATAAAATCAATATCCAAAAATTAATTCACCAATTAATTATCTCAAATAAGTATCCTAATATCACATAATTAATTCAAAAATTAATTGTCCCCAAATCCCTGAATTTCACTATTTTGTTTATTTAATTTACCCAAATTAATAAATTACATCAAAACATAAATTTATAAAAAAACTGAAAAACTCTACAATCTCTATACACATGATCAAAATAATTACTATGATATTTTAATATTATACCACATACCTCAATTTTTTTATATAGTATCGCTCAATGTAAATCCATAATATTTAGCGGCACAACGACGTAGAATGAAATCTGGATATATAACCCTAAATCAAGAATAAATAATTTAATAGATAATATTTATAGTCATATATCCTTAAACCTATATCTATATTCATTAAATATAGATCTAGATCTAGAAATAATAGAATATAACAATCACCAGAGGAAAGAGACAATAAAATATGTTGAACGTGTTACCAACCAGGAAAGATCCACTTATAGGGAGGGAAGTGGATCTTTGATATAAGATTTGAATCATGAATAATGGAGTTCATATAGCCTTTTAATCTCCCAAAAAATCTCTAAAATCATCAAAAACTATGTTATCCTAAGTTTGGGTCAAATACGTGATGTTTTCAGGGTTCCGGGTGGATTAAAAATTAATTTTTCGGCCATTTAAAATATTGTGAAAGGTTTCCTTGGTAGGGGACCATATTTTAACCTAACAATATTCAAACTTTGTTCCCATTATTTTTGGGGTGAATAGTTTCTATTTTTAGGGAGTATGGTTTGACAAACAGTGTTACAGTAGTGCAAACCCCCATTGTCAAGTGCTGCATGGTTTCCTAGACTAGGGTGCATGGTTAGCTCTAACCATTTTACAACCAGGAACATTATATTTTTCTTCCATTTTTCTCAATTTACACCCCACCATACCCCAAATTAATACATAACAAAAAGTACTCAACATAAAGAAGAACTACCAAAAATATCATCTAATTCAACTCTAGAAAAGGTCGAGATCTTCTATGAGGTGTCTCCACCATAGTACCAAGATATCATCATGGTGGGTTTAGGAAACCCATATATAAGATGTACTAATGATTTTGAACTATTCTAGGGAAAAATTCACTGAAGAATGGGCCTGGGATTTTTGGATATGCATGTCATTAACTGAATTCTGAGAATAACAAAGGTGTTAGGCCTCTATGAAGTAGAATGGTCTTCTTAGTTTCATATCTACCATCCAAAAGAGATCATGCTGGAGCTATTGATAAGGTGTTCTTTAGGGACCAAAAAATTCCTCCTTCATCATTGTGAGGCCATCATCATCTAGGAACTTCATCAGATCTCTAGAATCCAAATATATGGGGAAATATATGTTTCATTTATCAATGTGAAAAATATGTGGAAAGAATAGGAGAAACATCCAGCTCTAGTGAAGGTACCACTGGATCTAGTGCGGGGCACCGATAAAGAGAAGTCATTGATGAGGGACATCAACATCAAGGATTGGTTCAATTATTTTCTAAACTTCATGCCAGAGGATCATCATTAAAGAGAGGGTCCAGAAGGGGAGGATTCAGCAAGGTAATTTCTAATGAGTTCATGTACATGACCCATGGAAAACCAATGAGGTAAGGAAAGATCCTCTTGAAAAATTATAGAAGCACAAAACTAGTAGCCATGGGGATACAATATCATGATAGAGCCTCAAACCATAGTAAAAATGGAGGGATTCATTATGGTACTTATCTGTGTATGGATTCTCCCAAATATAGACATGCACATGGGGGTATTTTCAAGAACCTTCATAATTATAGAGATTCTAACAATAGGAAAGAGTGGAAATATCATAATCCCAATGTTGGAGAAGTTGTAAAAAATATTTCATCACATCTGTGAGGGTAAGACATCGTTGTGCACGTGTGGTCCATTCAATTTCTTCTATATCTAGGTGGCTGAACATATGGGGGGAAATGAGTATATGGACCCTATTCCCCCTCCTAAAACAGTCTTATATATTGAAATTTTGAATATCATGGGAAGTATCCCTTTTAATTTCGGTATAAAGGATGTTCTAAACATGGTCAGGCTAGTTGATTACATTACCTTCCAACCATTTCTTCTGTCTATGGGGGTGTTGACTAATGATGGAATATGGACTAGGGAACAAAGATTATATTTCTATCTTATTGAGGTGGAGAGCTGGTGGCTAGGGTTGACTGTGAGATAGTCTGAAAGACAAACAATTATCACCAGTTAGTGATGTATTTCTAGTGCCTAAAAAGGTTCACCCTAGAGGTGTAATTAGAGGTGTGTCATGAGTTCCATCCTTATTTGATGAGGCAACTTTGGATCATGTTCACACATGATTATTGGAAGATGTGTAATGAGTTATTTCTGCCCACTTCTGTTTAAGAGATAATCAATGAATGTGTGAATAGATGGATGGAAATATATATATGGGTAATGCTAAGGTAGAAAACCATATGAACCAATGAAAGAGTGAGTCCCCCAAACATAGGGATATGGAAGAGAAATAACTAGAGCACTCAATTTATGAAGATTTAGACTGGTGGGAAGAGATGGGCTAGTGGGCATGGCATCATCAGTGAGGACAACTGTTCATGGGCCTGAATAGGAAAGAGGCCATGGAAGAGGAGAAGAAAAATCTAGCATAATGATCATTGGTAGGAAGAACCAAGAAGAAGGGGAGACATCTTGGGGGTTCCATTAGACACCCCCTAGCTTCTAGAAATTTGTTACGTTGTGTGAAAATTCCTAGTGATTCCATCTATCCCAAGTCTTTGGAAAATTTGGATGTTTACATATAGTACTATAATCCCTGCAGGATGTGGCACCACCTCAACATAAATGTGATGTATCTCTATGATATTATTTATTCCAAGGATACCTTTCTCATGTTTTAGGAATTGGTTGAGCGACATGTGATGGAATTGGAAGACATTGTGCACTCCTGGTGCACTGCTTTTTCAATGAAAGAGTGGGTGAAGTGTTGGAGTTGGTTTCCTAGAAATAACTTCTTCTAACTTTATGATTAACACATATTCATTGTTTTGAATGTTAATAAATTCATTATCACATCCTGATTGTTATACTACATATCATATCATGTGATAATGTCCCAATAGTAGTTGTCGCACTAAAAGGTCATAGCAGTTCCCTGCTATGATGGGAACCCCGAAGTGCCATGACACTATTCTTGAATAAATTTTATATGTACATATGACATAAATTGAAGGAACTCAAATGATATAGTCTGTCAATGGTGGATACTCATAAGAAATTGAGGCGCCTTCTCATGGTGTACGCACCTGGTAATATCAAGTAGGATATTATAATAATGAGACATGACAGTAGAAAAACCACATTATAAGTGTTATAGGATGTACCTATCTCTGGATGATTTTAATGGTCCTTAGACTTTAAGAATATTATTAATGGATATTATGAGTCACACACTTTGATGTACTAGAAAATAAATGACAACATATGCCCACGTAGAGGTATGATACATTTGGTGCATCATGAGTAGTATTGCATTAATGAATAATGCAAGAAAGTATTTATCCTTTCTATTCATAAATAGAGGTAAATACCTCAGGCCCATTGATGAAAATGATATATCCTAATTAAATGCATTGCCATGGGGTTCTCTAGGAACGTTCTAATTCTGTAAAGTCAAAGAATGTGTTATCAAGCATACAGGTTGATGACACTGGCATGGAACCTTCTTGATTAAAGATATTGTGATAAAGGGATTATATTACATGGTAAGAGTTCATATAAGGTGACATGTCATTACGAAATTAACTTCTTTCACTATGGGTGCCTTGGAATGTTTCTAGATGCTAACATTGGGATTTAGGAAGGTTCACATATTTCCATTGAGAAAGAGGCTTAGAGGTCCACACACTAAGTGTATCCAGAATCTCAGTTAAATAATTTATTATTTAACAAGTTTAATAAATATTATACCCTATTATGGTTGAATAATTATTTAGGTATTCCTGATTGTATTTTATTTATATGTTGGATAATAATGTAGTTATATTTATTTATTTATTTAATATATAAATAGTAATTATTCAATGTTTGATAAATATTTCAGAGGATGGGCGGACTGAGTTAAAGGGTCAAGTGAGAAAATAATATTGAATAATATTTGATTAAAATAATATTTAATTGTAACTTCCAAGATTAGAACATGTCATTGAAATAATGGTATCACTATCATTATATGATATGGGGTTTTACATGGAGTAATAAAATAAGTAACGTCACTTGTTCTAATTATTTATTATTACATAGTGAATTAAATTCCTAGTTACATATTATTCTCTTATTTTCCAAGGAGAAACCTATAGGCTAAATAGAAAATTTTGGTTGTGAAAACAATTTTGGATAAAAATATCTCAAGACTCAAGAGCTCATTTTTCTCCAACAACACTCTCAAGAATGAGAGTATCCATCCTCTGCAGGATTTGAGAACACTTTGGAAGCGACTCTCAAGGTAATCTAGGGTGGATGACACAAGCACAAGGACCTTCTATGAAAGCACACAAAGACTCAATTGGATATGTCTAGAGATTCACGGAGCACATGTGGATTACCGGTAGAGGATATATACTCTTTATATATACAAAGAAATGAAACACTCACAAAAGATATATGGTCAGAAACATCAATGAAGAAATAAAACATTGAAAGAATTTATTTAATTTAATTTAATTAATTTAAAAAAAAAATATTTTGATCCTCTCCCAAGGTTCTGGGCCTGTTTCTTTTTATCTAAATCAGTGATATTATTTTTTGGATACTAGAATTTATTGTCGTATTGATCCAAGAATAATCATTGATCATGGTAAAATTTAATGTTGGGTGTTGTCTCTACTACCCTTCCATTGTTCCCAAAACCTAAACCTAGTATTATAGGGGTCATATTTTTTTATAATTTAAAAGAAAAATTATTTATGATTTACCCTTCAATAATTTAGTTTCTCAATTCATGTTTTATTGTTTTTATAATATGAATTTGGAGATCTATTATTCCTTTTTCATTTCTCACAGAACCAATAGAAATGAATAATTTTATGATTAAAATTAAATCGGAAATCTCATTAGAAAGAGTCGACGATTCTGTCGAGGTTACACGATAGTGCCGATCATGTATCCGGAGTTACACGTTGTTCAGTCCACTATACACGACGTGTAATCTGGATCACACACTGTGTAGTTTTGTTAAGTGCATCGAGAGTTATATGTAAATTAGAAAATATGTTTGCATTAACGACATGATGTTTAGTTAATTCTTACACCATGTGTTGAATAGGATAGACATGCGCATGGTCAGCCGGACTATATGCCATGTGGCCCACTGGACACGGTGTGTAGTTCTTTCAAGTCAGGGTCATGTCGTGTATCCAATACATGGCTCTCTCAACTAGTGACCATGTAATGCAGAGTCTATATGGTGTGTGGCAAACTGGACACCCCGTGCACTCTAATGTTCTCTGAGGTACACCTCACATGTTGTTTCCCCAAGCATGTACTTCAGATGTACGATGAAGAGGGTACATACCATGTAGTCGGATATACATGTCATGTACATTTTTCAGATTACCTTGATTTAAAAATTAATTTTTATATTATGTAACCCTTGAGACATGTACCTTTGTGTGGGAATAAAGCTGGGACACAACATCTGATCGGTGTTTGATATATATATATATATTTAATTAACCTCTAAATAATTTTAAAATATCCTCACATCATGTATGATTTGTATTACAATTATAATTCTACATGCATGATACATGTCACAGAGAATAAAGTGTATACAAGTAAAATACATGTTGGGTAGTTTTGGGTGGGTATTCACCAAGTTTCTTCCATGGTACAAGTTATGTACAATGTTAATTTTAGATGAATTTATTAATTTGTTTAAAATTATAATGGATGAGAATCTCAAAAAAATTCAGAAAAAAAGGATTAAGATAAAAGGATTGATTAACTAAAGATAATAATATATCGATTCGAAAATGATTTATCTTAATAACACGGATTAAATAATTGAATGATTTTTTTATTAAATACATAATTTGTTTCATGTTTGTGGATGATTATGAGCTTGACCATTCCTTTTTATGTGATTGATTTCCTTTTAATTTATTTATTATATTAAAGTTGTTACCCAGGATGCCTTCTCCTCATTAATATGTGGGGCATGTATGCCCATGGTTTCTCTTAAGTAAACCCCTGTTTTTCCCCTCACCTGCATGTGAGTTAAAAAAAATATGTAATGGATGGAGCTCCAAATCTAGTGGAGGTGGTTCAAGTTATGATCCGACACAAAAAAAATCTAGGGAGATACAATGATGGATAAGTGGAAAGTTGTAAACAGGAACTGTGAAATGTTCTAGGTGCATCTCCCCTATTTCAGTGTTAGTTTATCAACTACTAGATAAACTAACCATCCGAAAATCTCAAGAACATACACATTATTTTATTTCTATCAGTTTTTGATTATTCATTATGGATTTACTATCACTATGACATAATTAAATAGTTTAACAAGAATCTAAGATGGAACTAAAATAAAATGGATTATGCGTAAATATTATCAAGACATGGTTAATCACTCAAGTGTATCCCACATAATATTAACAAGCATGTGAAATATAATAAGAGGAAATTTATGCATAAAGGATAAAATCCCTCAATAAAATTTTAAGTTGGTATAGCCTTTCGTTACTTTGGTTAGAATCATACCAATAGTTCATAGTGCTTAAACAGACATTGTTGGGGTACTTTAAATTATCAGGGAATTATAATTATAGATTTTGGGTTTACATAACTTGTTTTACATCAAGGGACGACTGCCAAAGCAGAACATTGTGTAACTGAGAGGAAAGGGTTGAGGATATATAAAATAATGATTTCAGAAATGGGGATTCTACACAATGGATCAAGGAGCAATGAGATAATGTTTTTTTCATTTGGAGTGTCCACCTAAAACTACTCATGTTGTTTGACCATCCAAAGTTGTGATGATGAGAATGGAATATGGCTCCTTTCGACTAGAATATCCAAGAAACAGGATATTCAGAAGCCAATGGTGAGGTCTATTGGGTTTGAATAAAATAGTGGGAGGCTAATGAATATTTATTTATTTATTTTTTATAAGTTTATTAGATAAAGTACTAAAACATTATTCATTTTATTTTTAGAAGTGGCATAAAAATGATAACAAACATATCATTGTGATCCATAATCAAAGAACAAAAACCTTCTCCCCAGAACTAATTTCTAAGTGTAGAAAAGCCGCCTTCATATTATCCTTCTTTAAGAAAGAAATCTATATGTGTGGGAAGAACCATTACCAGTTGCGCCTGGGAATGAGGTGAGTGATGAAGATCTATCTATCTACAAGAAAAATCTGAATGATGCTATGGATGTTCAGTGCCTCATGCTATCATCCATGACCAATGAGATCTTGATGCGACATGAGGAAATGGATTCTCACAGCATGATGTCTCACCTTTAGGATATCTATCAAGAGATGGAGAGATATAGGAGGTATAAGCTCTACAACACTTTGTTCAATAATAATCACGAGAGTATGCGCCATCTGGACCAGATGTAGTCAATCTTATTAGTAACATATATCATCTGGACATCGAGGGATTAAATTTATGGATGTTTTGAATACAGATCTCATAAAATCATCACTTCCCAAGGCCTTCTCAAGTTTTATTATGAATTATCATATGAGGAATAATTATAAGAGAGTATGGGAACATTTGACCATAATTCTTCAAGTGGATAAGGACATGGGGCACGAAAAACCCATAGTTCTTATAATGAATAAAAAGGGCTAGCAAAAGGAAAGGGGGCATAATATTTATAAAAAGTCTAATGCTCCCAACTGCCGTCTGTCCAAGAAGAATAAGATCCAAAGGTAGGGCAAGGAAAAAGAGGCAGTATGCTTTACATGTCGCATGTTAGTCCATTAGAAGAGTACATACACCTAGATCCAAGGGGAAGCCAAAGGTTCGTTCTTTATCAAGTGCAATCTTTCCATTTATACACATTGGGTATTAGATACATCATGTGGTTCTCACACCTGTATTCAAATGAATGAATGGTGTAGATTTCAGAAAATTAACATAAGAGAGGTGGATCTGCGAGCTACCAATGATTCGAGGCTGGCTACTATTTCCATTGGTGACTACCACCTTTCATTTCTGATTTGAATGATTTTGGTTTCACAAGACTGTTACTATGTACCATATGTTACCAAGAACATAATTTCTGTATCGAGTTTAGATACATATGGATTTATTTTCATGTTCAGAAATAATTTTTGATTATTCTATAAGGACAACATATGTTATGGTATGGACAATTTAAATAATGTTATATAAGTATTAAATTGTGAAATCCAAGTGCTAGAAATTGATAACCAACCTAGTTCACATGACTCATATAACACCAAGCTGTGGAAGCACCGCCTTGGTCATTTAAACAAGAATCACCTAAAAGGGCTCTATTAAGATGGTTATTTAGACTCTTACGAGCTAAAACCACATATTAGATGTCATTATTATTTATAAGGGAAAATAACCAAACCACCATTTGATGGATTGGGTGAAATGGACACTTGGATTTTAGTATAGGTACACATTGATGTGTGGGGACCATTTCTAGTAGAATCTAGAGGTGGATATTCTTACTTTATAACTTTTACTGTTGACTTCAGTAGATATGGATATATTTACTTTATTAGTAATAATTCTGATTCATTAGAGAAATTCAAGGAATTTAATAATGATGTAGAGAATCAACTTGGAAATAAGAAAAAAAAATGATTCGTTCATATTGAGGTGAAGAATATCTTAACCAAGAGTTCATCAACTTTTTATGGGAGTTTGGGATTCAATATCAACTCACTCCACCTTATAAACCATAGTGGAATGGTGTCAGTGAAAATAGGAACTATACCTTGTTGGACATGCTAATTTCTATGATGAGTCATGAAAATATTTTGTTATCCTTTGGGGAATTTACATTAAAAACTGGGACATACACATTAAACTAAGTACCGACTAAGGATACAAAAAAAATCCCATTTGAGTTATGGAGTATAAAGAAACCCATTTGGTCATATAAACGTGCATGGGGATGTGTGGATTTTGTTAAGGATATCTCAGGAAACAAACTATCACCATATTCCATGAGGTGTATCTTTATAGGGTATCCCAAGGAAACAAAGGGAAACTACCTATACAACTGCTCAAACAAGAAAGTGAAAGTTTCCAAAAAGGATGTATTTATTGAGAGGGAGCACATCCTCAAAAAGGATAGTGGGAGAAATACTGATTTTGATGAAGATGATGCTCATGATAGATAGGAGTTGGTCTAGGAACTAGTTCCAGAGGTCCCCGTGGAAGAAGTAGTTTCTAAACCCAAGTTCTTTATGGAGTGTAATAGAGGTAAGGGAACCATAGAGATATGGTTTTATTGTCACCGAAGATGGTGACTCATCATTATTAGAGAATGATGAAACTCTCTTCTACAAATTGGAATTATATATCTCATAAGATACTAGATGGATAAAATCTATGAATTCTGAGATGGATTCCATGTATTATAACCAATTTTGGGTTCTGGTTGATGCACCAATTGATGTAAATACTTTTGGAATTAAATGGGTATTCAAGAGGAAACTGGAAATGGATGGTAAAGTAAGTACCTATAAAGCAAGCCTAATAGCTAAAGGTTTTAAAATGTGTAAAGGAATTGACTATGATGAATATTTTTCACCAGTTTCAATGTTTAAATCCATCAGAATCATACATTCCATAGCATCATACCATGACTATGAGATTTGGAATATGGATTTCAAAACTATGTTCCTTAATGGGAACCTTCTAGAAGATGTCTATATGACACAACCAGAAGGTTTTGTGACACTAAGTGATTCCAAAAGGGTTTGCAAGTTATAGAGATCCATTTAGGGATTGAAGAAATCATTGAGGTCATGGAATATTTGATTCGATGAAACCATAATGGAATTTGATTTCATTAAGAATGAATATGATCCTTGTTTATACAAAAGGTTTAATGGGAATTTATTCTTTATCTTTATAGTATATTTTGATGACATATTACATATTGAAAACAACATACTTGTCTTACAGTCAGTTAAGGACTGGTTGACCAAGTGCTTCTTCATGACATATTTAGGTGAAGAAACCTACATTCTAGGGGTCAATATTATTTGTGATAGATCCAAGAGGCTTATTGGGCTATGTTAGAGTGCATAAATTGACTATATACTATAGATATTTAGAATGGAACAATCTAAGAAGGGATTAGTTCAATTGTCACATGGAATACATATTTCTAATAAAATGTGTCCCTAAAAAAAAGGAGAATGATTGAATGAGTAATATCCAATATGTTTCAGCGATAGTATCAATCATGTATTCCATGATATGTACTAGATTTTATGTTGCCAGTGCACTGAGCATTGTAGGAAGATATCAAGAAAATCTAGGATAAAAAAATTGGACTACTGTTAAGGCTATCCTTATGTATCTGAGAAGAACTAAGGATATGTTCTGGGAGTATGGAGTATACTAGGATATTTTCATAAGATGGTGTCATGATGTAGGTTTTAAGATATACAAGAATGATCTAATGTTTTAATCAGGATATTTTTTTCTATCTCAACAGAAGAGCTGTGAACTGGAAGAATCCAAAGCAGTCTGTTGATGCTGATTCTATAGTGGAGTCTGAATATATAACAGCATCTGATGCATTCAAGGAATCCATCTAGATTTGGAAAATTTTTAAGTAGCTTGATGTAGTTCCTAGTAGTAGATACCCTATCCCATTTTATTGTGACAATACTACAGTGGTGGTTCTTTCAAAGAAGCCAAGGTCACATCAACCGACAAAGAAAATTCTCTAAAAGTTTCACCTCTTGAAGGATTTTTATCAGAAGGGTGAAGTTTTATTGAGTAGAGTGTCTACATAAGATAATGTAGTGGACCCATTGACTAAAGGCCTCTCTCAACACAATCATGAATATCATGTGATAAATAGTAGACTGAAGGTTGTTAGCAATTGGCTCAAGTGAAAGTGGGAGTATTTTGGAGTTCATTCCCTAGATCCAACTTATTTGAACTTTATTATAAAATTATATTCATGTTTTTGAATATTAATAAATTCTTTATCACATCATGAGTTTTATTCTTCATAACATATCATCTAAACATTTCTCAATAGTATTTGTCACACTTAAAGGTCATAGTAGTTCCCCTCTATGACATGAACATTGAAGTGCCATGACACTATTCATGAATAAATGTACTATGGATGAATGATATAATTTTATGTGACCCAAATGATACATGATATCAAGGATGGAGACTCATAGTATGTTGATGAATCTTCTCATGGTGTACACCCCTAGTAATATCTAGTAAGAAATTATGAGAACGAGACCCGACAGTAGAAAATCTACATTTTTAGTGTCACTGGATGTTTCTATCTACAGACATGTGTAATGGTCCTAAGAATTTATGATTATTATTAATGTGTATTATGAGTTTTAAACTTTGATTTATTGGTGAAAACCATGATTACATATGCTCACAAAAAGGTAGGATATGTTGGGTGTGTCATTAGTAATATTGAATTAATGAATAATGAGAGAAGGGATTTATCACGTCTATTCATTAATGGACGTAAATATATTAGGCCCTTTTATGGAAATGATATAGCCTATATAAATCAATGGTCATGGTGTTCACTAGGTAAGTTATATTTCCATAAATCCAAAGAATGAGTTATCGAGCATATAGGTTGATGAAACTGGCATGAAACCTGTTCAATTGGAGATATTGTGATAAAGGGATTATATTATAGTGTAAAATCATTTGTATGAGGTGACATGTCATTGAAAAATTATGTTATTCCTCTATGGGTTCTTTGTTGTGTCTTTAGATGTTATCCTTGGACTTTATGCAGACTCGGTTAATCCCACTCAGGAAGAGGCCACGAGGTTCACACATTATGTGTATCAGAAATCTCAGTTAAATAATTTATTATTTGAAAAGATGAATAAATATTATTCCCAATTGTGGTTTAATATTTATTCAGGTATGCCTAATATAATTTTATTTATTTATCGGTGAATAATGAAGTTAGATTTATTTATTTATTTAATAAATATATAGTCATTATTCAAGGTCTAATAAATATTTTAGAGGATGGGAAGACCGAGTTAAAGGGTCAAGTGAGAAAATAATACTAAATATTATTTTATTAAAATAATATTTAATTGTAACTTTAATGCTAAGAATATGTCATAGAAAAATTGGTATTTCTATTCTTATTTGATATGGGGTTTCACATGGAATAATAAAATAAATAATGTCACTTTTTTTAAATATTTATAATTACATAAGGAATTAAATTCTCATAAAATATTATTCTATAATTAGCCAAGGGAAAACCTACAAGCCCTAGATCCAATTTTGTTAGTACAAAACATTTTGGAGAAACATCTTTGAAACCTTGAGAGCTCTTTTTTCTATAAGAATTCTCTTTAGAATGAGAGTGTCTATCCTCCACCAGATTATAGAATGCTTCAGAAGTGGCTCTAAAAGTGATCGATGGTGGACAATGAAAGAACTAGGACCATTCGTACTAGCACCTAGAGACTCCTTCAGCAACATCTAAAGATTCATAGATCACATGTAGATTACCATAGGAATATTTCTACTCTTGATCTCTATAAAGAAATTAAAGGCTCATTGGAGATCTATATTTAGACACATCATCAAAGAAATAAAACTATAGAGGTATTTCATTAATTTTATGGAATTAATTTTTATCAAAATATATCAATCCTCTCTCAAGGTTCCATGCCTATTTCACATTTATCTAAATCTTTTATATTATTTTGTGGATATTTCCATAATCATTGTATTGATCTCAGAATAATCATTGATCATGGTAAATTTTAAAGTTGGGCGCCACCTCAACCACACTTCCACTACACATGGAGCCTACTTGAAGGTGATTCTAGACATGACTTCATTTCCACATCTTTTAGTAGCTGAGTATGTGAGCTCCCATTCATGGGGAATCAAAAGATTCATGGGGAGATGATGGTCATGAAGGGATCCCTATGTAGATTAAAAAGATCTCCACAACCATGGGGGAGTGAGATGAACATTTCAATGTAATATATACTTAAACATCTCATGTTAAAACTTTCCTCTCTTATTATCCAGATCCGCTAATAGAATCTTATTTTTTTTTGGGAGAATCTCAGAAAAGGGGTCCAAGATGTAAGGGATGAAGCTACACCGATAGATGGGGAGAAACACAGTCTAGGGATTGTACCATGGAAAACAGATGCTAGGGGAAGATAAAGTTGAATAGGTCAAGGATAACATCCATGAATCTCTATAGTTCCTAATCATCTACAGGGTTCCACACCCTCGTATCTCGATGAATATAACCAAAGAGTATGATATGCACCACTTGTCTTCTATAAGTCCCCACTCTTACATAGTCATACTCATTTTTTGTTGACCAGGTTGACTAACATGTTACCTCCTAGAATAGTGCTTGAGTCCCTATGCACTCTTCTATCAGTGGAGGCCAGAAGACCTAGGATCCATCCTTGAATATCTATGAGAGTCTATGCAGTGATATTAATCCATGTTTTCAAGATGTTGTTACTTTTATGCA
Organism: Viscum album; assembly: GCA_963277665.1. Taxonomy (NCBI): domain Eukaryota; kingdom Viridiplantae; phylum Streptophyta; class Magnoliopsida; order Santalales; family Viscaceae; genus Viscum; species Viscum album. Next base: position 865,895,476 of record OY728156.1, on the reverse strand, counting down.
GTCCGTTTTGGCCATGAGTGACTCCATTGGTGGGGTAGAACTCATGACCATAAGGTATGATATCATCAAGTTGGGATCATGCAAGGATGACCAACCCCATGATCAGGATCCCTTCCAATCTTATAAGATTCCGAAGGAGGACCCTGGCTTGGAATATCTTATAGCCTTGGATTATAAGACCATAGATCCTGAATAATTTGATGACTACAATCCAAACATGGCAGAAGAGAATCCAATCATCCGGTGTAGGTTATAGAATTACATCCAATGTTTCATTGATTAGAATCTATATCCATAGATAGTGGTCCATATGGGGTCTTTTCGCCACTTCCTATGCAATCTATGTACTTGTGGGGTGGATTCCCATGGTCATCACATTTTTATTTGAGAATACCTTATAGAAAATATTTAAGAAGACAATCAACACCTGGATGTCTCCTAGCATCATGAAAAGTATTTTTATATCTAGAAGAACCCAAAAGTCAATTAGGAAATCGAGAGACTAGGAATAAAATTAGAATATTGACCATCCTTTACAGACACTCAATCGGAGCTCATCGTACAACTTATGGCACAACTACTGGAGGCCTAGTAGCAGATAAGGCACATGTGATGTCGTGTGGATAATCTCTCGGTCTAGTGGGAGTGGGAACAGATTAGGACTAATGATTTTTCTTAATAACTTATGAGTAAGAAAGGGAACTCTAAAAGATAAAAAAACTCTTGATTCCACAATCCAGAGGCTGGCAGAGCTGCAATGCTCAATCACTGGAGCTAAGCTATAGTGTAAATTTGGCCATGATTCATAAGAGACTCTAATCAGTGGATGTACCTCCCAGTAGTTTCTTGTTTTAAATATTACCTTCATGTGAACATGGAGACATTTCTTTAAATTATTTAATTATCTCACTTTAATCATATTTGTATGAAATAAAATGATCAGTCCCTAATATCATGTGGGTTATGCATAGTGTGAGAAACAAGGTATGACCACATGATTTCTCATTTCTATGGGAGGGCCAGATAATCATTGATCACATGAGGTCTACTATAGTTGATTGAGCACCATGAGTGTTCGTGCTGAGATATAATGTGTATGAAAAAATAAGGCTCCTCAAACATTCAATATTCTCCTCCAACATGCACTAACACATGGACATGATATTTCCAGAGTAAATTGAATCTATCTGAACAAAGGGATATGAGAAGTGTGATTCAAAATGCAAAAAATTCAGATGAAAAAGAGAGTAGAACAGTGACACAAGATAACTACTAGCCATGTTTGAAACCCAACATCCATACCACTAGCTTAGAATGGGTAAAAACAAATGTGGGTCAACAACTGACCATGTTTCAAATACATAACCTATCTCAAAATGTCACTCGATTCCTTCTGGAATGTAGGCCCATAATGGTAGGTGGTCCAATGTGTCATGAGAAAAAACCATTAGGGGGTCCTTTTAAACATGGAAGATGATGATGATCCAACTAATGAGGCACATGAAGCATATTAATGTAGTGATGGATGGTTTGAATGGATTATAACAATCTTAGGATCACACCACTCTGACTTAGAGAACATTGGTGTGAGCATATTGGTTTATCCAAAGGTTAACTCATTTTATAGGGGAGCTTCATCTTGGAAACCAGGTGCTAGATGGAAATGAAAACATTGACGTATATGACTAGAAATGAAGGAGAGGGACTCTTTAAATTTGGGACCAAAATGCCTTTAAATATTACATTGTGAGATGTGGTTGATAGACACACATTTTGTCATCATACAGTGGGGAAGATGCATGGTAATGTTTAAATTAATGTAATAACGAAAAAACTTCCAATTTAATATAACTTGACTAGAATATTGAACTCATTTTGAGGTTATACTACCTGGAACCCAGCCGACAGTTTAATGTCATGTTTCATAGCCTGTTGGATCTTAGTTTAAGGTCGTAGAGTTCGGAGCATTGGATGGGGCTTCCCAAGGATAGGATATCTCCCATGGAAGAGTGACAAACCCAATGCGAATGCGGTCCTATAAGGTCTGATGGTAGAACACACTTTCCTAGTGATGCTCATAGTTTATGTTCATAGATTTTGGACTAAATATCCCTTATGTATCTCAACTATATTGGCACACACCGAAACAAAACTCCTAATCCCACATGATTCATAATCAGTGTGGGAAACAAGGAATGGTACAATGTGTTTACTGTAATTGTGGGAGTGAACATTAGGGTTTATGACAAGGGTGATGAAATTCCACTAAGATTTATGTAAATGGAAATGATGTAAGTAAATATATTCAATATCTTGATCAAGTGTGACTCACAAGTAGGGGTTATTTGTTGACTATTTTTACAGGGACCTTGAACATGTCAGACAAAAATGGGGTGAGAAAATGAAAGATCGACTATTTACCATGTTCAAAATCATTTGATCTTCAATTTGTTACTAGATATGCGTTAGGGAATTGGATAAATGTAGGAGGTGATTGAAGGATAGAATTATACAAAGACATAAGGGGGTTCATCTAGATTTCAATTATGATCACAACCCAAATTGATAAATACTCTATTTTTTTTAAAAGAGGATGTAATAAAGTAGGATCCAAACACCAAAAATGAAAATAATTTAGAATTGTGTTTCTGGGACCATAAAAAATAGTTGAATGTCATGTTTCATGGACTATAATAGATGAAAATCATTTAAATTAATACTTTTTGGACTTGTTGAAAATAGTTCAAAGTCATATTTCATGGACCATGGATGAAAATAGGAATTCAAAGATGTTTAGGAGGTGTGTGAGTTAAAACCTAACATAGATGAGATAAAGGGGATTTCAACCACATGAAGTGATCCTACCACCAGTTGTGCATAGTTTCATGTTGTACGCTCTAGACTACAGTTTTAATCAGTTTAAAATCATGACATGTGGAATAAGAAAATGTTCTTTTTATATATTTTTTGGCACATGGGATAGGTATAACATGATGTGAATAGAGCCATGGAGGCTCTCATACCACCTATAAACCTTGATGTAGAGTGTGTGTAGTTTATGGTCATGTGTCTTGACCATAACCAAGTCTAGGGGAAAAGGGATTGATTCATTTGTGGCTAAGACTAAAGAAAAAAATGTATGTGATTCAATATAAAACTCCTAATGATGGGAATGGAGCTGCACGTAGTTCTGGAACATAGTGTGATAGGAGAAAAACACTGGGGGTGATCCTCTCTATAAAGGGTATTGATGAATCCCAAGAATATCTTCATGAATCCTAAACTTGTTAAGGGTACAATCACTATTTAACATCCCGTGTTGAGGATGTTATCTCTTTGTTTATGGTCATGGATTTTGGGCTGTAGGATAAATCACTCTAAAATAGGAATATGGCTAATTTTGTGGCATTTAAAACCCAACGTGAATGAGGGACAAGGAATCCCTAGCACCACAACATGTATGAATTCCCAAATAGGATCACAAATAGTTTAAATTCATGATGATTGGACTACATTAAAGCTAATGGGATAAAGATTTGTTAAACTTGCAGCTGGACTTGAAGAGAAAATGATTGGGAATCTCTACGTATCCTATAAAAATGGAAATCAAGACACACATGGTTATTGAAATCCAATGATTTTGAAGCCACGTGGCATTATGAAGATGAATTGATGTTAAAGAAAGGGAATTTCATGGTTTGAACTAATATTTATGATCATGGTTTCACTATGTATCTTATTTGAATGAGAATCAAGCCACACATAGTTCTAAATGAATATCACCATCCATTGGTCTGACCGACACACTAGAAGATGTCCATTTATTTTTTGTTTCTTATTGATCTTTAATTTGGGGGTTTGGACTAGGATATAATATCTAGTCATCACTACATGTACTATTTATATAGGAATGAGCCCATATGTAGTTCTTGAAAATGGCATGGCAGATGACTGATGCCTTGGGTGACATCCTCTAGGGCGAGAACATCAAGGTGTTGTGTAGTTTATCATCGTATGGACAAGATGATGGAACTATACAGTTTACCATAATGTTACTAGGATGTTATTTGTTGTATAGTTTAATGATATTCTTTTAGGATGATTGTAGCATATTTTAATATCATGTTGTAGAGATTATGGGTGGGAAACGTTCCAAGGGATGTTCTTGGAATGGTAGCTATAACCTGACATTAATGATGGCCTAGGAGACCCAACATCATGCAACAAACACCCAAAAAATACTTTCACTCAGTTTAAATTCACGGTACTTGTAATTAGAATTTTAGTTTAAGGTCATAGAGTTTGGACCCTAGGAAGGGAATCTCAACCAAGAGGGATTTAATAGGCATGACAGGAATAGACGGACATGAATGAGGGTTGAGGAAGCATTCATCGTATAGAACATTTTTGGGAGATTATCACATAGTATAATCTCATGATTCTTGGAATTAGGTTCCTAGTTTGACATATTATTTCTGGAACACATATATATTCCTTTTAAGGTCATGAGGAAAATACCATCAATGTAGTGTAGTTTAACATCATTCAACAAATATGTTGATTCTATGTAGTTCAATGTCATACAATTTGGACTCTAGGGGCCTTACATGAAGTACTTGTAACGCCCCGACCCCAGCTACCCAGAGTCGGTGCATTACTTCGTAACATTGGCATGATCACAAAAGATCAAGCCTCGAAAGACCGATTAGTTTAGTAGCCTTGTAAACACTAGATACATTCATAAGTCTTACATCACATCACAAAGTGAAAAACTATAATAACATAGTTTCCATAGTCCACACTTCTATCCTCTTCGGACTATCCCTGCAGGTCATTCATAAAATACTTCTTCACATCCTGGAAAATATTAAAACATTGAAAGGGGTGAGCTCAGATGCTCAGTAAGGATAACAATATTGCGGAAGCTTTCATAAATAAACATAAAAATTTAAGGCAATGTATAACTGAAACAAAAGCCTTTTAAACTTGAACATCAACATAATATGGCAAAAGTAAAATGAGATAATGCCATTCACTTCTTCACATGGATATTCTATTGGTCGAATAATCACATGCAATATCAATAACCACTTCCATAATGAGGGAATGTATAATGCCAGACATTATGCAACATTTTGTCAAGGCCTCAGCCAAGACGTCTAAAATTATTAAGGCCTCGGCCAAAACCATAAATCAAATTGGGAAAGGGCCTCGGCCAATTCCACGTCTAGTTGTCTCATGAGACCTACCGATGCATCGAGGAGCTATAGCGGGCTCCACCCGTCACATATTAAGTCCAATACATTCCTCATATGAATAGGTTTAAACATTTCATAAACCATAACATAATCGTATCACATAAAACATGGATAAAGGAAACATAACATTTCCACATTTCAATCACAAGATATCAATACAACACATTGATATAATAAAAAACGCTTTCAAAACCATTTTCAATACCAAAATAAAAGAAAGTTAAAACTTTGTATTTATTTTTAATTAAAAAAAATGATGGCTTGTAGAGGAAGCCGAAACACAAATAATGGTCACGGCGGCGGAGAAGTCATTGTCACCGCATAAGTACGGAAATAAAAACATTCCCTTTTGTTGTTTAGTAAAATGCTTCGTATAAAAAATATTCCTTTTGAATAAACGTAAAAGTCAAAGGGGTTTATACACCGTTTAAAAGAAAGTTGTGTATAAAACCAAATATGCCTCAATGAAAGGAGATTGAGACGAAGTCCTTAAAAAGATCATTTTTAAAATAAAATAGATCTATTATGTGTATTCACTATAGGTACACATAAAGAATACAAAATAAGAAATAATAATATCATGACATAATTTGAAAGTAGGAGATTAACCCAAAGAATGGAAGTTGGGTTAAGAAGTTCCCTTACATTGTGTCCGACTTGACTCAACCATTCTTTAACCTCCTGAATAATAAACTAGAGTTAATATCTACCTTATTAAGAACAATTTTCAATTTCATTATCCTTTTTATATCACTTATTACAATGTTATGAACATTATGTAATTATTTAAGTTAATAACGGTCGTTTTGTCGATCTTTGGTACTTGAGTCAACAATAAACTTCTTATAATTACAAGTTGTTTATGTGGTATAATATCCATTATCTCCAGAATTATATTCATGATTTAGATGTCTTATATATCCAGTATATACATTCATTTATAATATCACGTAACATTTAGAGGTAAGAAATGAAATGCACCGTTCATGGAGACGGTAAGCCGTACGTACGCATGAACGCTACTTTCATTTCAATTTCATATTTAATGGAACGAAATCATAATGATATAAATGTATAATATAATTCCAGTATAATATAGTGTATAATACCATTTACTCCATCCTTTATACATCCCACAAATGTCATTAACGATTCAAATCACTTTGAGGGGGCGGTAGTCCGCACTTCCTAAAATGAAATTATCGCATTTTACCCATAATGGAAATCATAAAGTATGCCATAAATGAGAAATACAGAAGCATAAGTAAAACATAAACATATTATATATCATATATAAAAATAGTGACATCTTAATGGCCACCTTTGAAGACGTTATATGAGTGTTGAACAATCATCGTTTCGTGAGGCAGAAATTTGCCATCCACAGAAACCGTATGTTCTTTAACCATTAGATGTAGGTGTGTGTAAGTGTAGCTCGAATACTTCTTATAACAACATCCTATTATATTGAGGATACTGGTGTTGTTACAAAAGAAATGAATAAAAAGAGTTTAGGGGGTTGGAGAAGAAAAATAAAACAAAACAACATTAGAGAAGACATTACCTCAAAATCGGGTAACTCTTTTTGATTTGAGCCAAAGGCTTCCTTGGGAAGAGTTATGCCCAAAGTAAGGCTTCTAGGAGTAAGAGGGGGAAGTTGGGAGAGTATTTGAGCAGAGGTTGGCCGAGCCAAATGGCTTGAAAGTGTAAATGAGGTGGGAGAGGTGGGGGCCTTTTATAAGTGGAGAGGAGGGGCACTTTTGGAAAGATTGAAATGTTACATTATTTCACAATGCTTTTCGGATTCTAAAGGTCCCACACTTATATAATTCGAGGCTAAGGTGATAAGGTTTCTAAATCTCCTCATCCAATAGGCTTTGGACAAGTTTAAGCCTTGGATTTTTCATTATCTTCTCATTTTATTTAAATAGTTAAATAATGAGGTCATCACTGCATCATAATGATGTCATAAATAATTTAATTTATTTAAAGTATAAAAATTATAAAAAAAATTACTATGATGTAGAAAATCTTTTTAGATTTATAATGAATATTTATAGTCAAATTTGGACTTGTGTATCCCCACTTAAGAACTGTTTTAGTAAAACAACTCATGTTTGTGTCAATTTAATTTTAACATTAAATAAATATATATTAATGTCATTTTCCAACTAATGTGGCTCCATGGGGTCCCCAAGTTGACCCATGGGTTGTCTTGGTCGGCCATGAATCATCCAATAGGAGTAGGACAAGTGTCAAGCTCATCTCATATTATTAAAACATTATTTTTACCTTAAACTACACTAATTACCTCTAATCGCGATTAAGAACTTAAAAGTTACTATTCACCAAAAAATTATTTTGATCTCATTGAACCACATTTTACTTCTTAATGACAACCATGTATGTCGGATTTTTGAAAATCAAATCACAGAAGTGGTAATATTTCATTTAAACAAAAAATCAGTTATTTAACTACCACTTAGTGGTTTCACTATTCATCAAAAATTGAAATTTTTCAGAACAAGGCCAAAATTTCACCCTAAGCTATAATTGATATTCTGAATTCAAAAATGATGTCTATTTTACAAAATTCCAAACATATAAGTTTCATTAATTAATTTTATAATTAATTCCCGCTGTTACGACAAATAGCGTGTTTTTAAGAAACAATTTATATCAAAAGATTGGCAATTGTTTATGTCCAATTTCAATGTTAAATTAATTCTAATGACCACCATTGGATAAAATGGTAAAAATATATTCTAATTATACCTTAAAACCACTAAATAGTATAACTTATCACTATAAATTATTTTGATTAAAAAAGTTGTTTTAAGTATTTTTCACTATTCATAAAAATTTGGAAGTTCTCGGAAAATTACAAAAAATTCAACATAGGCTAATTTCAATATTAGGAATACAAAAATGAAGTCCATTTTGAAATATAAAATTTCTATAAATTTAAAAGGTGGTTATTACTATTCATAACGACTACTTTGATTAGTTGCGGTGTGTTAGAACTCGAACTTGCGTACAATGCAAGCTATTGCATTATTGAAAGAGAGGCGTATCGTGGAAGCTTGGGGTGTTACATTCTCCCCTACTTCAATAAATTGTGTCCTCGCAATTTGAAATTTTTCTTTGAAAATAAAAGGTTGAAAAGAGAAAATACCTTTGAGGAAAACCCACATCGGAAATAAGGTTAATAAATATATAACATTAAAAGAAAGCAAGATAAGTACAAAGGTCACCCGATATAGCCCATTCTAGGATTATATGAAAATATGGATATGGAGGAGAAACAAACCATCAAGGTCTGATGGAGAGTTATAGAAAACAGGATTAGGAGAAAGTTTAACCACAAGAAAATCACAAACTTGTGATTGGTTACAGGGTCATTGAATCCCCAGTTGGAAAAGTTAACCGACAACATTTTTGTTTTAAGTTACCTTTTATAATGTTGAGGAATTTATTTAGGAGATTTACTAATAACGTAAGGGAATATACATACTTGTTATGTATACTTTCATTCGTTAATAAATTTTTACCACAAACCCAACTTTTACTCCAAATGGTAACGGAACTCAAAAATATTCTATTTATCCTAATTGTATAAGGTTAAAAATGTTAACACATACCATTTAGATTAGTAAAACTATTTTTTAATAACCAGGGACTTCATGTAGGCTAGTGGTAGGAAATAAAGGCTTGTCGCACTATGGTTGTGGGTTCGATTCCTACAGCTTTGTCCGACGCGACGAGTTATTCCCCACCCTGCATGTTGTCCTTTTCCTAAAACTATAGTATTATAATATTCCAAAAATAATCTTTAGAAATTCTTTAACCTTAAACAATACTATCCATGGTTCAACTTAATCCATTCCAACCTTAATAGTTATCCAAAATACCTCCGTCTAGACTTTCTCTAAAAGGTCTCTAAATTCCAAAATCAATTGTAACATCAGATTCCCCAAACAAAGAAAAGTTTCTCTTATTGTCACATACTAAAAATATGATTACCTTAATCATATTAAAACCTTACTGAAATCAACAAGTACTGCAGTACAATCCTTATATATATATCACATTATTCTAATAACCAGAATATAATCCATGAGTCCAAAAGCAGCAATACATTAGTTATTCTGCTTCAACTGTAGTAAAAGCATAAGATTGTCCTTGATCCCTTGGCCTTTTCTGAGGTAAGTTTCCCTGACGCTTAGGACATTCATTTGCATAATGACCCATTTCTCTACAATTGTAGCATTCAACTTTGATAGCCTCTTTCTTTCCCTTGCAATCACGAGCCTGGTGACCCTTTTCTCCACATTTATAACAAACTCCCATTCCTTTTAGGCAAGTACCAGGGTGATTCTTCCCACAATTATCACATACTGGAAAATCCTTCTTTCCCTCTTTCCCTTTATCTGTCTCTTGTTCCACCGTTCTCTTCTTCTCTTGCTTTACTTTGTTGTCATAAGACTTATAGAATTCCTTTTCTGTCTTGATAGCACATGAGACAATATCTTCGTATGATGAGAAGGATTGTGATACCAAAGCTCGACGGAGAAATGGTTTTAACCCATCAAAGAAACGATCAATATTACTCCTTGGGTTACGTATATAATCGGCAGCATGCCTCGCTAACCTTGTAAAGTTAGCCTCATACTTCGCGACATTCTCATCCTCCTTCTGCCTCAGACTCAGAAATTGCCTTTCCATATCTGCTCGATGGTCACGAGGAAAGTATTTTTATAAGAAAAGCTCTTTGAACTCCCTCCATTCCATATTCGATACGTCATCATCTTCCTTTGTGTTTTGAATCAGCGACCACCACTGATCGGCATCTCCAGTGAGGCGGTAAACTGCCATGACAACCTTCTCCCTTTCACTACTCCCCAAGGCATGGAATATTTTCTCTAAGGAATTTATCCATTGCTCAGCTACTATAGGATTTGTACTCCCATTGAAGGTTGGTGGTTGTTGCCTCATGAAGCGGTCTAACATTGATCCTCTACGTTGCGGATCAGGGTGCTCCATACGAGTAAGGTTATTATTCATAACCTGAGTGAGTTGTCCCAGTATGGTAATAAGTTGATCAGCACCAGTTGTATCTCCAGATCCACAATAATTATCTTGAGCAGGAGGGCATTCCCTACACGGAGTTCGTGCATTGATACGGTTTCCATTCCTTCCACTAGGCGCCATTTCTAAACAATGGCATAAACTAGATTAGTTTATGAATCAAAATACATAATTCCATACTTGTTAAACACTTTACATAAATTCAACTATTTATGGATATAATCCATAATCATAAAAAGAAATGTTTTCTTTGAGGAAGTATGTACTCATAACCCTTCATAGTGGTTTGTAAATAAAATGAGAATTATCCTAAGCATATCCCCCGGGAGTGTCGTAACCAAGAGTGCAGCAAGGCCCGTTGTCGTGCACCAGTTCCCGTTCGAGTCTAGCTCAAAGCGGTGTTTTCGGGTTTTACCCCTAGGTACATCTGTGCCAGAGCCGCCTCTACCTGCTCGTATCCAGACAGGGATGTATTGATCGGAAAACTCATAACATCTCTATAATACCAAAATTCTAGGAAGTTCTTCTATACTAATCCTCAAAGTCTATCTTTGGGCTATGTTCTCTAATCAGAGTTTATCTAAATCTTGCTTCCAAGGTTAGTACTAAACTGCCTCTGATACCAACTGTAACGCCCCGACCCCAGCTACCCAGAGTCGGTGCATTACTTCGTAACATTGGAATGATCACAAAAGATCAAGTCTCGAAAGACCGATTAGTTTAGTAGCCTTGGAAACACTAGATACATTCATAAGTCTTACATTACATCACAAAGTGAAAAACTATAATAACATAGTCTCCATAGTCCACACTTCTATCCTCTTCGGACTATCCCTGCAGTTCATTCATAAAATACTTCTTCACATCCTGGAAAATATTAAAACATTGAAAGGGGTGAGCTCAGATGCTCAGTAAGGATAACAATATTGCGGAAGCTTTCATAAATAAACATAAAATTTTAATGCAATGTATAACTAAAACAAAAGACTTTTAAACTTGAACATCAACATAATATGGCAAAAGTAAAATGAGATAATTCCATTCACTTCTTCACATGGATATTCTACTGGTCGAATAATCACATGCAATATCAATAACCACTTCCATAATGAGGGAATGTATAATGCCAGACATTCTGCAACATTTTGTCAAGGCCTCGGCCAAGACGTCTAAAATGATTAAGGCCTCGGCCAAAACCATAAATCAAATTGGGAAAGGGCCTCGTCCAATTCCACGTCTAGTTGTCTCATGAGACCTACCGATGCATCGAGGAGCTATAGCGGGCTCCACCCGTCACTTATTAAGTCCAATACATTCCTCATATGAATAGGTTTAAACATTTCATAAACCATAACATAATCGTATCACATAAAACATGGATAAAGGAAACATAACATTTCCACATTTAAATCACAAGATATCAATACAACACATTGATATAATAAAAAACTCTTTCAAAACCATTTTCAATACCAAAATAAAAGAAAGTTAAAACTTTGTATTTATTTTTAATTAAAAAAAATGATGGCTTGTAGAGGAAGCCGAAACACAAATAATGGTCACGGCGGCGGAGAAGTCGTTGTCACCGCATAAGTACGGAAAGAAAAACATTCCCTTTTGTCGTTTAGTAAAACACTTCGTATAAAAAAGATTCCTTTTGAATAAACGTAAAAGTCAAAGGGGTTTATACACCGTTTAAAAGAAAGTTGTGTATAAAACCAAATATGCCTCAATGAAAGGAGATTGAGACGAAGTCCTTAAAAAGATCATTTTTAAAATAAAATAGATATATTATGTGTATTCACTATAGGTACACATAAAGAATACAAAATAAGAAATAATAATATCATGACATAATTTGAAAGTAGGAGATTAACCCAAAGAATGGAAGTTGGGTTAAGAAGTTCCCTTACCTTGTGTCCGACTTGACTCAACCGTTCTTTAACCTCCTGAATAATAAACTAGAGTTAATATCTACCTTATTAAGAACAATTTTCAATTTAATTATCCTTTTTATATCACTTATTACAATGTTATGAACATTATGTAATTATTTAAGTTAATAACGGTCGTTTTGTCGATCTTTGGTACTTGAGTCAACAATAAACTTCTTATAATTACAAGTTGTTTATGTGGTATAATATCCATTATCTCCAGAATTATATTCATGATTTAGATGTCTTATATATCCAGTATATACATTCATTTATAATATCACGTAACATTTAGAGGTAAGAAATGAAATGCACCGTTCATGGAGACGGTAAGCCGTACGTACGCATGAACGCTACTTTCATTTCAATTTCATATTTAATGGAACAAAATAATAATGATATAAATGTATAATATAATTCCAGTATAATATAGTGTATAATACCATTTACTCCATCCTTTATACATCCCACAAATGGCATTAATGATTCAAATCACTTTGAGGGGGCGGTAGTCCGCACTTCCTAAAATGAAATTATCGCATTTTACCCATAATGGAAATCATAAAGTATGCCATAAATGAGAAATACAGAAGCATAAGTAAAACATAAACATATTATATATCATATATAAAAATAGTGACATCTTAATGACCACCTTTTAAGACGTTATATGAGTGTTGAACAATCATCGTTTCGTGAGGCAGAAATTTTCCATCCACAGAAACCGTATGTTCTTTAACCATTAGATGTAGGTGTGTGTAAGTGTAGCTCGAATCCTTCTTATAACAACATCCTATTATATTGAGGATACTGGTGTTGTTACAAAAGAAATGAATAAAAAGAGTTTAGGGGGTTGGAGAAGAAAAATAAAACAAAACAACATTAGAGAAGACATTACCTCAAAATCGGGTAACTCTTTTTGATTTGTGCCAAAGGCTTCCTTGGGAGGAGTTCTGCCCAAATTAAGGCTTCTAGGAGTAAGAGGGGGAAGTTTGGAGAGTATTTGTGCAGATTTTGGCCGAGCCAAATGGCTTGAAAGTGTAAATGAGGTGGGATAGGTGGGGGCCTTTTATAAGTGGAGAGGAGGGGCACTTTTGGAAAGATTGAAATGTTACATTATTTCACAATGATTTTCGGATTCTAAAGGTCCCACACTTATATAATTCTAGGCTAAGGTGATAAGGTTTCGAAATCTCCTCATCAAATAGGCTTTGGACAAGTGTAAGCCTTGGATTTTTCATTATCTTCTCATTTTATTTAAATCGTTAAATAATGAGGTCATCGCTGCATCATAATGATGTCATAAATAATTTAATTTATTTAATGTCTAAAAATTATAAAAAAATTACTATTATGTAGAAAATCTTTTTAGATTTCTAATGAATATTTATAGTCAAAATTTGGACTTTTGTAACCCCACTTAAGAACTGTTTTAGTAAAACAACTCATGTTTGTGTCAATTTAATTTTAACATTAAATAAATATATATTAATGTCATTTTCCAACTAATGTGGCTCCATGGGGTCCCCAAGTTGACCCATGGGTTGTCTTGGTCGGCCATGACTCATCCAATAGGAGTAGGACAAGTGTCAAGCTCATCTCATATTATTAAAACATTATTTTTACCTTAAACTACACTAATTACCTCTAATCGCGATTAAGAACTTAAAAGTTACTATTCACCAAAAAATTATTTTGATCTCATTGAACCACATTTTACTTCTTAATGACAACCATGTATGTCGGATTTTTGAAAATCAAATCACAGAAGTGGTAATATTTCATTTAAACAAAAAATCAGTTATTTAACTACCACTTAGTGGTTTCACTATTCATCAAAAATTGAAGTTTTTCAGAACAAGGCCAAAATTTCACCCTAAGCTATAATTGATATTCCGAATTCAAAAATGATGTCTATTTTACAAAATTCCAAACATATAAGTTTCATTAATTAATTTTATAATTAATTCCCGCTGTTACGACAAATAGCGTGTTTTTAAGAAACAATTTATATCAAAAGATTGACAATTGTTTATGTCCAATTTCAATGTTAAATTAATTCTAATGACCACCATTGGATAAAATGGTAAAAATATATTCTAATTATACCTTGAAACCACTAAATATTATAACTTATCACTATAAATTATTTTGATTAAAAAAGTTGTTTTAAGTATTTTTCACTATTCATAAAAATTTGGAAGTTCTCAGAAAATTACAAAAAATTCAACATAGGCTAATTTCAATATTAGGAATACAAAAATGAAGTCCATTTTGAAATATAAAATTTCTATAAATTTAAAAGGTGGTTATTACTATTCATAACGGCTACTTTGATTAGTTGCGGTGTGTTAGAACTCGAACTTGCGTACAATGCAAGCTATTGCATTATTGAAAGAGAGGCGTATCGTGGAAGCTCGGGGTGTTACATACTAGTTAAGGAACATGGTGTTTTTCAGAGGTGTGATGCACTCCCCATCTACGATGATCAAGGAGTACACATTATTTGGATATAACTTATGAATGATGTTAGGTCCTTCCCACTTGGGCTGAATCTTTGGTGGATTTCCACAATATAAGATCGAAATTATGAGATCTAGTACTATGTTTCACTGGAGGAAGGATAAAAGGAGACCTTTCATGTTGAATGCTCTGGATATCTTGTTCTGGTGCCTCACTATATTATTCATAGTCTAATGCATGTTTTCTTCAAGGGATTCTAACTCATCTAGATTCATTTCTTTTGTTATATATCATGTCTGATGATCATATAAAACTATTCAAGGAGTGAAACAAAACTAGGTCTCTATTGGAGGGACACCCTATATTACATACATGAGGTAATATAGATTCGCCTGGGTGGAATTTTGAGTTGTCATAAAAAAAATCCTATAATGTGATGGGAATGTTTTTAAAAAATATGATTTTTTGTTCCGGACCACCATCTTCTGTAAAATATTTGAGAAGGTTTTATTGAATTCCTCAATCTTTATATTTTATTATGCATGGTACCATAAAGCATGGTTGAAATATATGTAATAATTAGCTTACAAATTATTTATCTTAGTCACTTGAAATTTGGTTTTAATGTCGGTGAGAATAGAATGAGGAAGTCTAAATCAATAAATGATATTGGAGGCAATGTATTATTTGAATGATTTTCCCTTGACTTCCTTAAGAGAATTTTCTTAGAACACTTTGAAAATAAATTTGTCCTGCTCATAATAAAACTGCATTTTTGAGATTTCACTGGTAGATACAGTCCAATGACATCAAGCCCTATACTATAAAGGGATAAGAACATATGGTAGTATGGAGAGGATCTGGTAGTCAGTAGAGAAAGTGAGCATGGATCTAAATTTTGTGGATTATTTTGGAAATAGATATGTAGTCATGGATCATGGTGGGATATAATTATCCCATCTTCACATATGGTGGTAGATTTTTAACCTTATCTGATGAGAACCAGAGTACCTAGCATAAAATTTCTACATAACATGGGGAATGTCATCTCCTTGGATGTAATGTAGGATAATTCCATCAAAAAAGTATGTATAGAGTCTTATCTAGGTTGTTCCAACATTTTAGGGTAACATTTATCACGCACCAATGGATATGAAAATGTTTTTTCATATTTGGTGGGATGACGGTGATACTAGATGAAAGAAGATGTCCAATTAGACGATTCTTCCACTACCAAGGGGGATATAGTAGTCATGATGTGGAGGAACTAGTAGTCGGGTGGTTTACCTACTGACTTTCATCAACATCTGAGGTGATAGGATAGATGACCCATTAATTTTAAACATAAATGAATAGGTAATCCTAATTTGGATCACTAAGAGAATCAGATAATCTAGACAATACATCTGATCAAACAATTCTTTAACTGGGGGGCATGAGTCACCTCTGGCTGATAATGGAACTGGGCCATCATCTAGTAAGTGAACTATATTAGGGGCATGAGTTCTAGCTTCCTTATGATGTTATCACCATTAATTTTCATGATTACTAATATAGAGTTTCCCTTCACATGAAAGTGGGGAACATTAATCATCATTTCCATCTTGAGACCATTAATGAGAGCCTAATACTTTTCCTCATTGTTAGTTCAACCATCCGATAATATGAATGAGTAGGGAAAAACAGATTATGCAAGGGTGATGAAGATGATCTGAATGCCTACTCTAATGAAATTGGAATCATTTAGCCTTCTACTAGTTGGGCTTAAGATGGTGCCATTGAAATGCATCTTCCAACACGGTATATCCTGATCCACTAAGAGGATGGAATTATTTGGAAAACCCACATCCAAAGGAACTTCCTCAAGGGCTAGATGGGAATCCAAAAATTCCACCATTGACTGACCCTTAATGGGATTATGGGGTATGAAGATGAGGTCGAACTACTGAATAATAACTGCCTAATGTGCCCAAATTCCTATCAAAATCGAGTGATTTAGAATATATTTTAGTGGGTCTATATAAGACACTAACTATATCACGCTATTCTACAAAAAATACTGCCAAATATTCATAGAAAATACCGGTGTGAGGTAGCTCTTATCGATGAGATAATATTTGGACTATGTGCTGAGGAGCATGTGAATGAGATAGTTTAAACACTTTTATATCTCTCTTTGTTTTTTTGGGAGATCAAGGTGGCAAGGTACCATTCCATATAAGTCACCTAATGGAAGAAAGCCTTCCCTGAAATGGGTGGAATCATAACTGT
This sequence comes from Viscum album, assembly GCA_963277665.1. Taxonomy (NCBI): domain Eukaryota; kingdom Viridiplantae; phylum Streptophyta; class Magnoliopsida; order Santalales; family Viscaceae; genus Viscum; species Viscum album. The sequence continues at coordinate 865,878,462 of OY728156.1, read as the reverse complement.
GGGTTGTAGAAAATATTTTTGGATATCTTCAAAATTTTTCTAGAAATCTTCATCTCATTCATATATAACTCAATTATTCCTGATCATGGAGATTGGGGAGCATTTTTTGGCTAGATTCACGATGAATCAGCCTATGTAGGATAAGTGTCCTTGGAGACATTAGAGCTCCATTAGGTTCCTTGTAGGATGCATCTGATTGATGGCCTTGAACATCTATATGTCAATCTAAATGCCTCTATATCAGACAATGAAGCCGATAAACTTCTCAAAGGTAACAAAAAAAGTCACACTTCTAGGGGTTCATATTTAAATTATTGGAGTAAAGGAAGCCATAAATTTTCTATATATGTATAATATAATCATTAAACTTGATGGATTTTACTACAAATTCATCACATACAATTCTTCTTGTGTCCCAATAATTTCATGCAACATGTGGTGAATTGTATGTTGATAATTAGAACCCACATTCATAAAATCAAAGGGCATTACCTAATAACGTATGGTCTCTTACAACTCTATGAATTTAATAGACTCCTCAACATCGAGGTCCATCTGGATTTGATTGTACCCATTGTATCCATCCATGGATGTGAGATATTTGAACCCATTTGTTGCGTTGATCAGTAGATCTGACGTTGGAAGGGGAAAATCACCCTTATGACAAATGGTGGTTGTCGTCCCAGAAGTCGATAGAGACTCCGATCTACCTATTATTATTCCAATCTGGAATGATTTTGGTGAGCCCCTTAGGGCACTAAAAATCATTGATGAAGCTGGATTTCACGAGCTTATCAACCTCACCCTCAACCATGGGACCCTGAGAAGGGTTATTTTTTAGGCTACTTGAACATGAAATGACTCAATGGGTGACTAAGACAGTCAATGGATACCTTAGGGTTTTTTCTTAGCATCTATTCATAATAACTGGAAAACACATAATGATGATACTTTATGAAATCCAAGTACTGTTGTTGTTTATATGGAGGCATGGATTCATTGATCATCATCAGCCTCGTATATTCCTCGGTACCAAGGTTCACCAGAACCAACTCATCAACAATGGTGATGAAACCCTCCTCAAATTTGGAGGAGAATATTCCATATTTTCTTCACCATATAATACAACATAATCAACATGAGGTGGTAGTTCATCCAGGACAACTGATTTTGGAAGAATAATGGCAATGACTTGGGTAGTAGAAATTGTTTCCCAATAGGGAGACTCTTATTCTGCTGAAACCATGATGACATAGGATTTCATTCCAATACCATTAGGACATCGACCATGGGGTCCATTCTTGATGTCAAATCAATGGTGGTTATTCATATTGTGAAGGTTCAACAAAGCTCAAGGAAACATGTGCATATAACACACAATTATAACCACAGGCAGAACATCTTAGTATCTAAAATGGGGTAGGGGTTCTGGTATCCCCCATGCTTGAACGATGTAGATATATGAGGTAATATTTTTATGTTCATTTTACATGGGGATGTGGTGCCCCTTTTTCCCAAAAATCAAAAAGCAGTTTCCCAGTTCTGGCGTAGTAGCCTCCAACCAGTGAACTAAGAGGATGAAGGCGTCATAAAAATTTGTGCAGAGCCTAGATACAATGGTTGTGTGATCAAAGTCATTAGTATTATCTTTTTTTACATTATCCTTTAATAAACATCCATATTTTTGTCTTCACTGTAATTAAAGGGATATTCATCACCTTGGAGAATTCCTACTCGGCCATCGAGGGAGTACTTATGGCATTGATGAAATGAGGATGGAGCTATTGTATGTAGATGGATCCAGGGACTAATGATCAATGTGTTCTAGATTTTATCTTACGAGACAACCATGAATTATTAGTTTACTAAAAATACACCAAACTGGTTCTTCAAATGAATTTTTCCACACAGAATCTACCCAGTCCTATCATAACCCCGAATCTTCTGGCCAGATGAACATTGATCTGCTTCAACAAGTCCCCTCATCCATAGTGTCTAGTTTGATATAACAGTGATACTATAACATGTGTCAACTAGACTATGTTGGACCTCCATGACATTGAACTATTTGTTGATGTATAGTAGGTGGATGCCACACTACATGAGTGAGACCTCATCTTCTCTTTTGAATGAGATGATATCTTATCATTCTCCTCGCTTGACCTTCCTAGCATGAAAGGTATCTATGGAAACTACCTCTATTTCAAAATAGAGGGGGATATTCAAGGATTCTGTGAGGGAATGAATCATCTCATATGGCAGGTGTATGTCCTTGAGGATTGAGATTTCTTCATGAATGCTGGAGAGGTTCTTAAATACTTTATACTTCCATTCCAAACACATATTTCTTCCCACTAGTGGTTTTTCATTGGTAGGAAGAATAACATGAACTACTAAATGAACCACTGGGTTCGAGATGGTGATAGAAATTTCATGATTCTCATCAAACACCTCACCTAGAACTACTATTGGATGACTGTTGACTAGATGATTCTTGGATTTAGCTGTATGTGGTCGACCATGGTGTGGTCATTAATATTCTATATAGTCAAGTATCACGTTCAGCTGTGGAAGTGTTTCTAATAGAGTGGGATGCGAGAATTGTGCCTGCTGAGCTATACATAGAACATATTGTCATGTTTCAGTAGCATACATGGCATAGAATGAAGAACTTTTCTAGTTTTCATCCCTTTGAGAACATCTTTGAAGAAGTTGGATGGAGAAACTCAGATAACATTCCTGGAATTTCTTGTCATCAGAGACTATGTAGGGATCCACCAACTTGACTGTATTAATAGATAAATATTCATTATCATCATCAGAGGATACATCCAATATTGGATAGACACTATATGTGATTACCATCTCTAGAGGCATGTGGTCATAGAGTGTGTAAGTAAGCATCAAAATTAGTGGGGGGAATTCACTTTATCATATTCCATCGATTCCTACACTTCTAAGATAATGAAGGATAAAAGGTGGATGTGGTAGAAGTCTCTAGAGATGGAATGGATATTTTAAGAGATTTGGTATGGCCTAAGTAATAATGGATGACACCATGGGAGTGAGTGCCAGCACTTCGATCCAACCAATCATTATACTTATGAGTCCCACAATTGAAAAAAAAACATCACTCACTATAAATTTTGATATCACTATTGGTCTTGGTTTAGATTTTTTTCACCTATGTCGATAATTTTCCCAACATGACCACACCATTTTCCACATGATCCTAGAACAAGTCCTTTAACACATAGAATTTTTTGATGTCATGTCCAAGGAATTTGTGGTATAAGAAGTAGTCAGGGAGGTCAATGATCTTGACCTCATGGGAAGTCCTACACATTGGAATCATCAAAACCCCATTTTCCAAGGCACTATATAATTACATGATGACCTATTATTCTTTGTAGGAGTAGGTCAGGGTTTATTCTATTTTGGATGGGAGCTTCTATAGCCTATCCCTGAAAAGGGTCTAGATCCTAATGAGGGGATAGAGCAACATTCTATCACCTAAGTAGAATTTAATACTGATGTGGTGTAGGCTGATTCTATACTTGGTGAGGATGATGTTGAGTATATTACACTCAACAAGGATATATTAGGTAAGGCTCTATTGGGAAAAACTATAATAGCTCTGAGGCCTCCACTGTTATTGTGGAAGTTCTTCTTGTAGGAGCTAGTAGATTCCATGGACACCCCTACTTGTCTTATTGCAAGTCTTCCTCTTGGAACTATTCATTTTTAGATAAATATTATAATCCAAATGTGAAGTTTGGAGTGATGAGGTTAGGGACCAATCCAGTCTTCAAATTCCCCCACACACATCATTAGCAGTTTCTCTTGTGTCAAGGGAATATTGAGTGAATATGTGACACCCTTCTATTGAGAGATAAAGCTTACAACATGCTCACCGGGAAGTTAATTTCACTTGAAGAGATTTTCAAATTCTTTCCTTGTGTGTAGTAGAGATAAACAAGTAGATAAACTACTTGTTGAGGTCTTCCCAGCATGTGATGGACCCTATGTGTAACTATTTGAACTATAAAAACATTGTCCCTTCCAATATCTAAACAAAACAAAAGAGCTTGGCTACTTTCTACTACACTGGAGTTCCCAACATGGGTACGAACCTTGAAATGATGATGGTCAGATAATGGAGTGAGTCACCCATCCCATTGCAGAGTTTAAGGAAGGATTCTAGAAAAATGGGGGTGCTACTCATATTGTCTACCCATGCTAGAAACAAAATTCCATCGGGCTGAATTTCTACCTATCGTGTCTCTAAGGCTTCAAGTAGAGTTGTGTGAGAGGCAACTAGATCTCCCTTGTAAGGGTTCTTGACCAATAAAGCATTGACAGACTCATCAACATGGAAACAAGTCTTAGCAGCTCATGGAGTTTCATGTGGAGAGGCTCATGGAGTGTCTTATGGAGTGGCTTGATCTGGATCCCTATGAGGGTTATGGTGCTACTCGGGATACTCAAGTGTATTAAGTGATTCATACCTTGGTAATTTTCTATAATCTACATTTCTCTACCCTTTTAGGATGCGCGGGATTGTTGGGATCAATTAAGGGTAGCTATCCAAGAATGACCTATGGATTCATCTACTGCCCTAGTGGAGCAGGAACATGATCCTATCGAGGAGATCCATAGTCTGAGCACCACTACACAAGGATATCATTGATGAAACTCTTTTGATATGTGGTAAGTTGTTTCAGGTCTTCCATAGTGGGATTTAATTCAATCATTTGTGAAACCTCAGATGGATCATTGAGCATATAGGTTCCAATATTCTCTTTACCCTTTTTGGTATCCCAACTGGCGAGCAATGATGTGGATGGTTCCATGAGTCTGGGTGCCTACCTTTTTTGGAAAGCGAGAACACCTTTACAAGGGTCCTCCTAATGCAGCACTACCTCGGGGGGAGGATTCTATCCTTCAAATCTTACACTAATGTCCATGTATTTTATTATCTCAGGTACAACAATGTTCATTACAACTTTACCTAAATGAATAAGCTCGATGTCACTAGGTAGGTCTAGTTATCATAGGATAGGATATGAATAAACTGAAAGTAAGTATACTATCCCCATCCCCACATCTAAACATCCAGGGATTCCTCTTGAAAGACTTTATAGAGAACTATAAAGCTATGTATGAATATCTATTGAAGGTTCTTGTGGTACCTGGGTAACGCTGGAATTTGAGCCACAAGGAGTGCTTCCTACACGACCATGTGACATTGATGGTTGATATAGTCAAATTGATCCCAAATTTTTGGTTAGTTCAATTGACAGTCATGGAGGCAAAAACACATCACCCAAATGGTTTGGTAGAACCACATAACCTTATCATGGGTGAGTGACTATGGAATGTTGATGTTGGGGGTTATGATCAGCCATAAAACATATGAAAAATGATATACCACAAGAATATCCCATAGGCTGTGTTTTTTAGAAGTATGAACCTGCTCTTGGTTAGCTTAAACTTTTATTGGTGCCTAGAGAGTGACTAGCAGTGGCACAGATGTAGATTAGTCTTGTGGTGAGCTGGTTGGTGGATGAGATGGTGCATGAGCTGATTGATCACTGCATGTTGTGTATCCTCTAAGGGTGGTTCTAACCACATCAACACATCCTTGTATGACTTGTACTTATCACTACCTCATGTGTAAGTTAAGAAGAAGTCATAGGTGTGTTTTCTGGATGATTTTCATCTATCGATCTCCATAGAAACTCTCTGTGATCTCATGTAGAGGTAGAAAATGAGAGTGACGATGATAGGGATGTGTACACTTTGAGACCCTATAAGGGGTCCAGCATGTACCAGTGAAGAGATATGAGGATATTGTGGATATCACAATTAAGGATAGATAACCTCATTTATCAGGCTCTTTCCCCTGGTTTCGATGCAGATTACTAGGGTGAAGGCTCCATCATCGAAATTTATTCTACATCGGAGTCTGAGAAGTGAATGAGATTGAAAATGACCTATAGTATCCTGAAATATTTCCTTCAGAGATAATGGGTTTCCCTCTTACAGCTGTGTGGTTTTAGGGTAGGGGTGTGCTTCAACATGAGCAAGACCTTTTTACTAGGTGGTGATGGTGTGGGGAGGTCCATTGTTTTTATTTTTAGGATACAAGGAGGACCTCTCTATTAGTTCTCATTGGAGCAGGGCAGAACTACTCTCAGAATGCCATATGAGTGGGAAGGAAGTCCACTCTAGATTTTGGAATTGTAGGGAGGACCACTTATTTGATTTTTTGGAACATGGGGGGCCTTCATCTTTAGAATCATGAGTATAGGGGAAGACCTCCATACTAGTTGATGGATTCACAAGGAATACCTTCACTCGAATTGATGTTGGAGTGGGGAGAACCTATTCATGAGTTAGTGGAAACTTTGGGAGGGCCACTTTGTTTATAGTTGAAGGAGTAGGTAGGACACCCACTTCCGTCAGTTGTAGTATGAGGACGACCTTAGTGTCGGCTAGTATAGATAGCATGAGGAGGACCATCATACTCATCATCAATGAAGTGGGTAGGAACTATTTTTTGGTTGGTGATAGAGTGGGGAGAAATTTGGTTGATCTAGGAATGATGTGAGGAGGACCTTCATATTTTCGGTCTGTGACATAGGGAGTACATCTATATCAGGAACCATAAGCAAGGGAATGACATTTTTTGCGTGTGTTGATGAGGTGTGGATATCCTATGCATTGGTTTTTTCTAAGAACATGGAGAAGACATTCATACAGCATGTGAGATTGTGTATAGACTCCACATTGGGTGGTGATCATATGGGGAGGACCTCCATACTACATATCCACTTCACGGATTTCCCCATAATAGCTGATGGTGATGCCAATGATTGACAGATTCAACCCAACCTTCCCTTTAGGTGGATTTGGTCTTGATCAAGATTACCCGTTAATGGGTCCCTAATATACAATAGTAGGGATTTGGTTGCTGGAACCTTTGTTGGAATAATCCACTAGATCTATAGAAGATGATACCCCTAATGGGAATACTCCTAAGTATGTGTCTGATATTGATGTTGGGTCATTTAGATAGGGGATATTAGAGATGGGGAGTAGTCCATAGGTTCCTCATACTGAATAAAAAATCATTTCTAGCATTGAACAGGACTAGAAAGATGCCACCTTGGTGGATCCTAGGTAGTAGTCATAGCCAGGGAGACCAATTCATCCCTAACCTCCATAGAGTAGAAGAGCTATCTCCCAGATCATTCTGAGGAGAGGCTCCCAAAATGGTTCATAATCACAGTAGAAAGATGTGTGTTCCTATGTGGCCCATGGGGGAGGTAGTGCCAACAATTTTCAAAAACCTCTAGGTTCTTGAGAGCCATGCCCCTCATAGGAATGACCCCCTCTTTCTCATACTGGAGTATGAGTGAATCTATCACCCTCCTATTAATGGATTATAAGGGTGAGATAGGGTGTGGGTGCCTAGTATTCATAATTTTGAAGGAAGTTATGGAAGATATGGAGCCATGCAACATTGTCGTGTTGAAATTTCCCCCTAACCAACATCGGCGAACACTAGGTTGTTGGATTCTTACAGCATGGATCTTAAAAAGAATGAAGATTCTACTTTTTGTAAAAATATCAGGAAAATAATACCCCATTCCCTAGAATCAACCAATATTCCATGGTTGGAGATATTGATCCATGATAATGATGTCACGGAATGAAATTCCTTATGTTAAACTACCCCAATTTTTGGTGAGTTTCATATTGGGACCACTATGTTCTTAATGGGCCCTAGTGATAGATAACTAAATTCTATGACATTCTCATCTACTGATGTATTGAATGCTACTGGTCTCCATTTTTGAGGACAAGATTTTCACATTGGGTTCACCATTTTTTTTCAATTCATTTATTGGGGTGTGGATACCAAGCATTTGATGTTAAACTGGCATCACGCTCATGTCAGCCCGTGTTCTATGATTCAAATAGTGGGAATCATTCATCACCTTCGATTGTGATATCTCCTCATTAATCAAAACATGATTATGGAATTTAAGTTCCTCCTTCCATTTATTCTTCCTTGGAACTCATCACCTAGTATGGGTCTCCCTCTCATATTTAATTTTTGTTAGTGGATCTCATTCCCAGTTCCATATCATTGTGGACACTAGTTAATTTTGTTACTTATGTATATACATTCCCAAGGGGTTTGATGAGGAATAAACATTCAATCAAGAGAGTAGTCACTTTTGGAATCATTATCATGTCTGGATTCTATGAAAATTTTTCAATTGTAATCCTCATCATAGGAGGTTATCTCATAGAGGAATCTTAGGCATGGAATGTAAGGAATCCCATGTTGATTGTGATATATCTGATTACAAATTAATATCTTCAAAGGTTTTCAACTTAGACATACCAAGCATAGAATGAGTTAGATAATAGTGTATGTGCATATCATCCAATTAATTTACCTTGTAAATACCATGTTTATCATGGGGTAGCAGTAAGATACATCTCTCAAGATTAATGTATTATGGGGACCAAAGGAGACTGATCAAACACACCCTTTGGTGGTGTATCAATGAGGTACATATCTAGGAGAGAGCACTTTAATGGTTTAACATTGGTTAGGTTAGAATTCCCATGAGGGTGGACCTTGGAGGTGTTTCCCATAAAAGGAATAATGGAACAGAAGGAATGTTGATATGGAAACCCCTATTGATGGATTAATGATGTGAAACTCTAAGCAAGGGGAACCAAGGTTAACATTGTTTGGGATTGAACCTCAGAGATATTTCTTACACACACTGTTTAGAAGAAAGGGATCAAAACCCATGTAATTTGATGGATGATGTGGGGATTACACATGAAATTTGCACATGTTCCACTAGGGGAAGGGATGATCGGAATAAGGATTACATGTTTGAGTGACCTAGGTGGATATCATGAACATTCCTAGATGTGGTAGCTCAGTAAAAATCAGGGTGGCTATGGATGGAGCAAATGGAGTGGATGATGTGGATGGAATGTTTGGTGTGTTGGGTTAGGAGATCAAATTGGCCTCATAAGTATTCTAGTTGGTTTTTAATAAAAAACTAAATCATTTGAGAAGGGGTTATGGGGATTATACCTAAGGTGGAGGGCCATGAAAGTGGATCATGAGGTTTATTCATAGGTGCAAACCATTGAGAGGATGTGATTTTGTGGTTGTGGATTACACAGAGGAGCATACCATGGAAGGTGGAGAATGGTTATGAATTACTCTAGGAGGGATGTCCATTGAGGATGGATGGGTTCCATGGTTTCTACAAACCACTAAGCCCATGCGAGTCATGTACGATGTGAGAAATAAGAGGAAGTAGTAGACCTGACACTCGTGTCACGAAATATGCAACAATTAGAGATGATGTAGGGATTACTCATAGAAGCTGCTCATAGGAGGATATAATTCCATGTGAGGAGGATATAATTCCATGTGATTGAGGATTATGATTGGAGGATATCCAAGGAGGATTTCATTCCATGTGAGGAGAAGATGATTCTGTGTGAGGAAGATCTCACTTTTAATCACTCATACACGGTTCATCCTTTGAAGGTTGTGGGGGACTGATGCATGAAGGCTATCCAGAATGGAAGGCTTTTGTGGGGATTACACATGAAAGCTTTCTAGAATAAGAGGATTGTGTCTTGTGGAAGGAAATTGGGTCATCCCATGATGATTCTACATGGGGAATCTGATTTTTATTACAAGGGGTAAGACTATAGTTTAACATCATGTTATGAGGATGTCAGTGCTAAGAAGTTTTATGCCATGTATCATGGATGTGGGGGACTCAATCCTTACCCCTAAGGCTTACATAACTGTAGCTCGTGCTGTTCTGGGAGGGGTAGGGATTTAGAAATGCCAGGTTTCAAATCTATGAAGGAGTGATTGATCATGATTTCCATTTTATCATGCATATCCTATGAAGAAATAGGTATTAGCCTACCTATGATGAGAAAAAAGAGGTAAATGGACGTCTCAAGACACACTTATAGAGGAGTGGACTAGAGGAATGGGATGAATAAGTTACATAGGTACTTTATTTGAATCTGATCAAATCTTGGATGGTTTTAGAAATTTTGTGAACTCATTCATCATTAAGAGGTGTCAACATAACGGGGGCGACCTAGAGAGGCCCATGAAAGGGGATTCATGAAGTATTGGGCCCCGTATATAGGGGCATTCTGATGATAATGTGATATTTAAAGGTAAAGTGGTTCACAAAGTAAATGGATTTTCCAAAAATTGTTACCCTTCCTTTGGGTGATGTCCCTATTCAGTAATGGAGTACATTGTGAAGTCTTTATTCTTAGTAAATCCTCATGTACCCCTAAGGGCCTTTCTCTTTTTAAATGGGTGTAGGCCTATGCGAAAGGCATCCCCACATTAGGTGGAGGTATAGAAGAACATATTGAAGGGGTTTTCATGATGATATGATACATTGGTTGATCCATTATGGTTTCATTCATGATTCTTAGAGTGATTCGCAAATTGGGAGCAATACGTAAGTCAAAGAGCCCGTTAACTGTTCCTTTAAGCCAGATGAACCATGTATTTATTGTAAAAAGGGCCTCATGAAGCATATATGTGGTTCCAAAATAAAATTTCATCTTTGAAAATAGTCAGGGTATGTATAACACATAGAGTGTAGTGTTGAACCTTTATTGTGGTCACAGAGTGTCGTCGTACTCGTGGGCCATTCTTTCAGGGACTAAAACATTCGTTGAGGATGAGGGGTATTTACAAAAGAGCTTCATGATGAAAACCCTTAAGAGTGATTATAGGGTATTTTGGCTCAAATTTTCTACAAACCATCCATGGTCTCCTCAACTAATTCCATGGTATGTATTTTGGTACCAAAAAATACCACTCAACTAGTCAAAGTTTTGTGACAAAACCACCAATTTAAAGAAGATGTGTGGGAACATGAGGAAATTATGAGGTATAAGTATCCTCATTTTTTATACAAGATTAAAAAATTTAAAGTGATAAATTAATTTTATGATGAATTAAAATGAAGCACCCTGATAATTTTTTAATGTAGTTTTTTTCCAATAAATTAAAATTTTCTATTTCTTTTGTTACATGAAAAACCGAGTTTTAAAAAACCAAGATAAATTATTAATATTATTATTTAATAAAAATAAATATAACATATCCACTAAACATATTTGTATAAAAATTTATATAGATTTTTTAAATATTAGTTATAAAGTTTTTGTTTTAAGAAAACACAATGGTAAAAAATTCATTAATTTTTATAAAGCTTTTATATGTTTATAAAATAATGTTTTCTCAAAAACTATTCCTTCTTTGTGAACATTAAAAAAATTAATGTTTTATACTTTTATAAAATTAATTTGATAAAAAAACTTCATTTTTGAAAAAATAATGTCAAAATTATCTTAACTTCATTGTTTTATAAGTTTTTTTATATATTATTATTTTTTGATAATTACTATAAAATAATAAATTTTAATTGAAAACTACCTTTGCATTTAAATGATTTATAAAATTAAATTATATATTAAATTTATTTTAAAGTTAAATAATTAAAATTATATTTTTATTAATCTAATTTAGGTTATTGGAAAATATTTCATATTGAATATTGAAAGAAAAACTTTTTATGATTTTGAAAATTTTCCCTTTTAAAACCACCTTTCTCAACGCATATGTAGGGTTAATTTTAAATTATAATTTTCAAATTCTGTGAAATAAATTTTGAAGATTGATTCTATATTTTTAATCATCCTAATTTATATTATATAATAATTTCAATTTATGTTTTGGGAAAAATGAATAGTGAAAATGGTAAAAATTAATTATTACGCTTAGGATAAAAATGAGTTTATCGAAGGTTAAACTTAAAATTTAAGGGTATAAAAGACTGAAAAACATGTCTAAAATTTATTTCATGTAAATTTAGAGATTATATAATATTTAAGACCAGACAATAATCCCTTTTGGAGCCCTATCTGATAAGAATAATGTGTGTAAAACTTTTCCATTTAATAAATTACAAGTGTCCCACTCACCTCACTTATTAAAAGCCACACAACTCCTCTCATCTTCAAAACATAAAACAATTTTGGTTAAAAAAACACCTTCCCAAAACACTTTCCAAAATTTATTATCCCATATTATTATCCATTGTTTGGATATAAATCGAACCTATGAATTATTTTCATCCCAACATAAGGAGGTTACCCGAAGAAGAGTTAACTTTTTTCAATGACTGTTTTTCTTTTATTTCTTCCTCCACATCAATAAATTATTATTAAAATGTGATGATATAATATCATCAGTATCTTCCTCATACCTATATTTTTTCATTTTTTTTCCATTTCCTAAAACCATCTCCACTTCCATCAAATAGGTTATGAAATCATATTTTGTGTGTACACTTGGTTGCCACCTCGTGAACTGATGTCATTCATTTTTACATTACCACCTATCACGGTTAGTTATTATAATGGATATGAAGTATATATATATTATATAGAAAAATATTATTACTTTTGATTAATTATATCATATTTACCTTTTAATTTACATTATGTGGGAATATGATAATGTCGCTCGTGTGTATAGCGGACTACCGCCTCACAAAGCGTAGTGATTATTTTTAATGCATTACATAGATTGAATTAAGGATGGTTTTAGTGAAAATACATTATATATATGAAATAAAAATTATTCTATAATATAAAATATATTGTTTACCTTTATTAATTTCAATATGTTGAGAAAATGGAAACAATATTCATGTATAACTACAACTTACCATCTCTATGAACGTTCCATTTAATATTATATATATATAACATTAATTGAATAATATAAATACATATATGATTAATATATTTTATATTTATATACTTTTTAAAATTATTGATAAGATGGAACCATGATAAAATTAAAAAAAATAAAACAAATCAAAACATACACGAAAACAATGTAATTATTTCTCGAAACATTACTTTATCTTAGAATTTTTAATAAAAAGATAATAAAAGTTCATAAGTAATTCATATATGGTAACATACATATGATTATGGTTTGGTAATATATTTATAATAAACTAATACTATTTATAAAGGATTCTTGAATATCTTAAATGTAATTTGACACATAAGGTTACAAATTTCTATTATGTCTTAATTGTTTTGAGACATATGAAAAAAGCCAGTCGTTTATTTAATGTGTTTTAGATACTATCACTATGACATGTAATATCATTAATACCATCATTTTCATGATATTATAGGTTTCATTTGATGATAGAAATTATTTTTTATTATGATTTCAATGATTACTAAAGCGGTATGGGATTTTTATCTCAATTATCCTTCATTGATACATATGTTATGTTATTAATATATATTCTTTTATGAGGTGTATATAGAACCCTAATTAAAGGTACAATCATTAATGTATTTATACTCTTTAGATTTTAAGTTTCATTTAATGATATTACTTTATGAGTCTTATGTTTTAATTTTATCAAAGGGGTAATGATTTATAGTTACATTCTCATCATTTATCAGGATTGTTTATGATAATATCTATGATGATAAAATTTTATAATACATATATAAATAAAAAAAATAATTTTATTATCATTTATTTTTGTCCTGGTAATAAATTTTTTTCACTTCATTTTCCTCTCTTTAGGCTTCAATGAGTTCTAAATAATTTTTTTTGGAAATTTTTGTTATTTATCTCTTCAATCAAGAACCCATTTTTCTTCCGAAACTATATTTTATAAAAGTGTTTTTAAAAAACATCGCATTTTTTAAATGATATCTTTAATAAACTTCTATCTATGTTATTATTTTCACTAAAAAAATGAAATGAATCTTCATGTTATTTTCCAAAAAATGCCCATTTGGATTTTACTAAAAATGTGAAAAGAATTTTTATAAACATGAATGAAATGAATAATATTTAACACTATCATGATTGAAAAATAATTGAAATATTACTTTACATGTTATCAATAATATTTTTAAATAAATTTTTTTCTTTAAAAATTTTAAATGCTTTATTTTTTTAAAATAAATGATTTCCATGTGAAAAGGATTTGGAAAGTGATATCAGTTTTAATTTTTTTTCAAAATAGAAAGTTAATTTTACACAAGAAATGTTTTAAATTGTTTTTAAATATTTTTTATAAGTTTTCAAAGTTATTGTATGAGAAATTTTTTATATGTGCTTTTTTTAAGTCATTTTCAATTAAAAATTATTTTACTCAAACTTTTTTAATTGATATTTCAATCAAAATTCCATCTAAGATGATATTCTTTGATATAAATTATTCTTTAATGGGGAAATGAACCAAAGACACAATTATTATCATTTATCTTAATGGTTTCCAATAAAATGTTTTTCTATGAAACTGGTTTCTCTTCCATGAGATATACCATGATAAATTTCTTGTTTAACATTCTTCTTTTACACAGTTCATTCTTTGTTGAAATAATGAAAGGACTATGAAACTTGTCTCTTTTCCACATGCTATGATATAAAAAATGGATATAAAACCCATTGCATAAAATGGGTAATGATATGATGAATATTACATGATCTTTTAAAACACATAAATATGGTTTTTATTATACATGGGTGGGACCTATATCTCCATCAAAGGCATTGGATAAAGAATTATTTCTCTTGAGATATATTAGACTGGAATGGGGAGAGAACTCAGTTCAGTTAGGCAATTTTTTGTAACAACCCAAGATTTTATGAAAAATATTCTTTTTAATTTCATGTCTTGTGTTGTACACTACACCAAAAAGAGCTTTCACAACACGCATCCTTGACTTTCCTTGCATTACACGCAATCACGACCTTCCTCGATAGCGTGTGTAGTTCGCAATACCGAGTTTCACTAAACAACGATATGCTATTAAAATATTATTAAAACTAGCCATTATGAATAGTAATAAACACTTTTTGAAATTTTGTAAATTTTATTTTTCAAAATGGAATTCATTTTTGGATTCGGAATATCGAAATTAGATTAGGGTGAAATTTTGGTACTTTTCAGATAACTTTCATATTCTGATGAATAGTGAAAATTACTAAATTTTAATTAAAAACAACTTTTTTAATAGAAATAATTAGTAGTAATAAATTATTAATTTGAGTGGTTTTAAAGTATATTTAGAATATATTTTTACAATTTAATACAATGTTGGTTATTGGATGTAATTTCACATTTAAACCAGACATAAACAAGTGTCAATCTTTTGATAGTTATTATCTCTTAAAAACACGATATTTGTTTTGACAACGGGAATTAATTTTTAAATTAATTAATGTAACTAATATGTTTTTAATTTGGTAAAATAGACTTCATTTTTGAATTCATAATATCAAATATAGCTTAGGCCTAATTTTTGTATTTTTTTGGAAACATTCATTTTTTGATGAATAGTGAAACCACTAAGTGGTAGTTAAAAAAAACTGAATTTTTCATAAACCTTAATTTTACCGCTTTTGTGAGTGGAATTTCGAAAATCCGAGAGACACGATTAATATCAAGGACTAAAATGTGGTTCAATGAGATGAAAATAATTTTTGGTGAATAGTAACTTTTGACTTTTTTTTACCACGGTTAAAAGTAAATAGGGTAATTAAGGGTAAAAATGATATTATTATTACCCTAACACATGTCATAATTCTATTGGATAAGTTTAATTCGACCAAAAACAGCTTTAGGAATAAAATATGACCATTTAAGCCCACTTGGATTAGATTAGGGCATTTATTATTAATTTATTTAAAGAAGGGTTAAAATATTTAAAATCAATGTTTAATATGTAAATCATTTTTAATATAGGGTTATGCATAAGATAAATTCTACTATAAATATTATTTAGAAAGATAAGAATATTGCCTACATAATTATATTTTATTTGTAATTTTTAGACATTAAATAAGTTAATTTATTTATGACATAACGATGATGCAGTAATTACCTTTTTAAGAAAATATTAACATAATTGATGTTATAAATGCCCAAATAAATGTAATTTGAGACTTTTTATGACTTAAACTAATTTTATAGGTTAATATGACATGTTATTGTTGATTTAAGTAACTTTTTTTGAACTTATCATTCTGTTATGAATTTCATAAAAATCATGTACCAAATAGTGTCAAAATTGACATAAATTAGTTTTCAAAACAAATATTATATTATTAATTGTTATTTTATTCCTAAAAATCTAATGTTCGGCTAAATGACTTAGATAAGGTTATATATATTAATAATAAACAACTTGTGGTTCGTTTGGCTTGATATAGTATGTTTATTAACCATATAGTGTAAGAAAACAAAAAGACACGGTAAAAGTTAAATTATTTAACTTAGAGTTAAATCTAATTGATAAGGTTAAAATAATAACCTAAACTTTTCTAAATCCTATTGTATGAGAGTATTTAGACCCATACCCACTTTATCTTCTAAATAAGACCCTTTGTAACCATTATAAACCTAATTTGACCTTAATATAAAATAATATTTTGAGATTTTCCTAAGGTGCCCCTCTCCTCCCTTATAAAAGGGCACCTCCTCCCCCTCTTCCTCACACCACTTTGAGCCTCCAAGCTCGGAAAAACCCTTCATAAATCTCTTCTCCACTTCCCTAGTATCATCCTATAGGTCCTGGTCTTCTTCAAAGACCATCCTTAGTTCTTTAAGTGGAGGTTAAGAAAAGGCGCGTCAAAAAGAGGTAATATCCATTACCGATATTTTTCAATTTCTTTCTTCCTCAACTTATTCTTCATTAGTTGTTTCATGATAAAGTAATAACATAAGTATTTATTATATACTGATATGTTATTATAAATATTAAACAACTCTAATTAACCTTCTATCCATCCTACGGAAAAAGGAAATCACCGCGCGTGCGTACGTACGGAATACCGTCTCCACGCCGTGGTGTAATCTATTTTCCGCCACCACCTTAATTGGATGGGTATAATGGTGTAATGAGTAACTATATATGATTATTATAAAGTTATATTAATACTGAAATAGTATACATACACTTCAACATAAGTTCACGATCATGAGAACGATATCATCGCTCGTGCGTACGTACGAACTACCCTCTCCACGACGCGATGAGATTCATTCTCCACATTAACCATTCATGAATGATTATAAAGTATATATAATGAATAATAATGAAATATATGACATGTTAAATCTACTGTATTTATATATATGTATGTCATCTACTTACTTCCATTCAAGACAATAAGGAAAGGAAAACAGCGTTCATGTGTACGTACAGACTACTGTCTCCATGAACGGTGTGTTTCATTTCATTTATCTATCAATTATATATATATATATATACTGAATATATATGATATATAAATCATGTTTTATATTATGGAAGTAATTAAATCATGATATAAGTAAAAATAATGTCAAGAACAAAAAGTCCAAACACCTACGATAAATGAAATGATTTTACCCAAAACGCTTCTTTAACATGGAATTTACAAAAGAACAGGTAATATAAAGTCATAAGTGAACCATATATGATATCATAACAATGAATATGATTCTGTAATAAGTTAATGACATTATTTAAATCATTATACAGGAAATTCGGATACGTACAAAGCATATCAGACATAAGGTAAGGGAAAATCTCGCAATCTCAATTTTTATCCGAGATTGTTTATACTTTGGTATTTATTGGGGTGTATTTTATCATCCACATCCATGTTCCCTTAATATGTAATGTTATTTACATCCACCTAAAATTTTTTAAATCCAAATTTACCCTTCGGTGAGTTTTTAGTAAAAGATATGAAAGGAATCTTTTTTCATTTTTCGTACGAGGTACTTTTTGACTTTTCCGACAAAAGTATGAGAAGAATGTTTTTTTATCTTATACGGAATGAATGGATTTTTAAAACATTATTTCCAAGAAGCTTCCTTTACAAGTTATCAAGTTTATTTTTAATCAACTTCTTTTAGTTTATAATTGTTTGACATGTTAAGAAAGGAAAAGTGTTTTTGAAGTAGAAAGTATATTTTCTTCAAGAATGGAGTTCAAGTGTTTTATCAAAATTATTTTCCATATAAGATAATAAAGGGTTCTGTTTTCATCCCTATTGTTACATTTATTTGATTATGTTGTGATGGAATTATTTTTATGAATTCCTTGATCTTATATGAATTTTTTTATGATGTCATGATGTTTAAGATTCCCATTTTTATTACATGGGTTATGAAATGATGTATGATTTATGATTTTGTGGCACACATAAGAATGGTATCATTATGAGATGGGTGGGACCTATATCTCCCTCCAATGCATTGGGTAAAGATTTTATATCTCATGAGATAGACATGGCTGGAACGGTAGGTTATACCGGTTCTGTGAAACAGGACTGAAACGAGGGTGACTCGGTTCAGAAATGGACTTTGACCACTAAGATAGTCGTGGCAATGAGTCTTTACTAATAAGAAATGATTCTCTATGATTATGTGTGTATGCCACAAAGTTTCATGTTTTAAGTTATGACTATTGGGATTACATTTCACTACTATGATTTATCCGATGTTATGAAATAATGATCTCTTTTGCAGGTTAAGATTTCCAGAAGATATGTTCTTATGAATATGATGTGATTGATATTTCTTTTGTTTACCCTTAATGAGCATTTGAGCTCACCCTTTTATGTTTTCTTTTCCCCAGGATATAAAGAAAGGTCTTAGGTAAGAAAAAAAATGAAGATCTTTATGGGAGATATTGAAGATCTTTCACCATGATTAGAAGATTACGTTCCGAGTTTCCAAAGACACTAAAC
Organism: Viscum album; assembly: GCA_963277665.1. Taxonomy (NCBI): domain Eukaryota; kingdom Viridiplantae; phylum Streptophyta; class Magnoliopsida; order Santalales; family Viscaceae; genus Viscum; species Viscum album. The sequence continues at coordinate 865,859,570 of OY728156.1, read as the reverse complement.
TATTACGGTCCTTGTGTGTGTGTTTTTGTTATGTACTAAGTATTCCGCCAAAGTAATGTAATGTCCATGTACGTCAAACTTCGGGTCTCTACATTTTTCCTCTATGATGGTCTTGGGAGTGAACCTTGACTACTATGTTTTTTTGGGAGTGAACCCATTCCACTATGATAGACTTTGAAGTGATCCTTGAATATTTTTGAAATTATTTTCTATGATTATATGTATTCCATACTCCATGTCTTATGCAAATGTTATCCTCTCATAGATCATGTTTTTTTATTTCCTTATGATTCATGTCTTATGAACTATCAATATTTCTTCTATTATTCATTCTTGTGATCATTGATACACATCTTATGGTTTTCAATTGTTTTGATGAAGTCCTAAAATATTTATGCTCATGTTATGCTTATGTATCTCCCTTCTCCTGCATTATTGGACATCTGATCTCACCCGTTCTTATGTTTCCTTTCATGAGATTATGAATAAATTAATTATTTATTATATGACTAAGAAGGGTTATTATTATGAAAAACGTAGTGGGAGATGATTTAGTTCACCTATGAAATTATTGTTGCGTTTCTAAGTATCCAAAGGAATTATACCTTCACAATTCCCAATTGTCTATTTCTTTAAAATAATAAATGTTCATCTAAAAATATATAATATATTTTTATGAAACTCCATGTATGCCATAATTCACTTCTTATAACATGTTCTTATTTCAGTCAAATTTACCACCAATAAAAATGATGTTATAGTGTAACCATCACGAATGATTAAGAAAACACAAATATTGGTAATATGATGTAATATTAATGAATTTATCTTCTATTATTGAATAGTGTCCATAAATTCAACAAAATGTTCACTTGAAAATTTACTATGTCATACATTACTATATAACATATGTGGATATTTATTATTATTATTGAAGCATGATCAAAGATCCAACAAAGTAACTGACATAATAAAAGTTTAGAGTAAAAATGGGAAAATTAGAACATGGATATTAATTTTAAGAAACACTGAATAATACCTGGGAAATAATAAATTTTTAATTAATGCTTGAAAATAACATATATAAAAATATATTATTTAAATATATTAAAAATAAAATCGAAATTGAATATATATTATGTTATAGTGTGTCTTACCAAGACGAAAAAATGTTTAATGGTTTTATCCCAATTTATCATCATTGAGATATGCTTCATAACCACTTCTTATCTTATTTATTTTGGTGTATATAATACCAATTGATTTTTATTCATATAATTTTCATTCATTTAATGAGATTTAAAAATCCATATTATGTTATATCTTTCATGAACTTTAATTGAAAATTAAATGAAGGCATAATGGCCTCTTTTCCCATCTCACCTAGAGTAAGATATTGGTTATTTTTAAGTTCCAACTGGGGGATATTATATGTTATTTATCTATCAAAAATGTTATTATACCCTAGTTATTTCTTTTTATATATATATATTTTATTCATTTCTCCTCCTATTGGTTAATAATTTACCCAAAATGATTCTTTTATGTGAAACTGAGCATATCTCTTCCTTTTGGTCAGCAATCGTTCTCCTTTATGTCTGTGATTTTCATAAGATATTAGGGATGTAATTATATAAACATCCATTATTGGTTAATGACATTTTTCTGATATGATATTATTTATAAATAAATGAAAGTAATGTTTTATTAATGGAATCCTCGCTATAATTTTTTCTCATCATTTTCTATTATTTTCATTATGAAGCTTCATTTCCATATTTTCATAGTTTTTGAATGTAATTTTCATTTATGTTCTCATTTTTTTAAACTACACTTTTATAAATATTTTTTCACAAAATTAATGTTATCAAAAGAAAAATATATTTATTTACATTTTTTAATGAAATTTTCTAATGCTCTAATAAATTATTTTTGATTTATATTGATATCAAATAATATTCTATATGATTCATTAGGGATATGCTCTAATTACATAATACACATTTTTTATCTTAATGTCTATGGATGTATATTTTTAAAATATTTATTAAACTTATTTATTTCTCATAGTTTATTTATATTATGTTTTATTTTAGAATGTGATCTTGTTTATATAGAAATAATCTGTATGGTTATACTAACATGATGGGTGGGTCTAGAATTATATATCCTTAAAATGAATTACTTATTTCTTTATATCTCATTAGATTATAAGGAATAGTAAATGAACCATAACCCAAAAGGGGCTCTATCAACTATATAGTCAATGAGAATGGAGTTTTATAGACATCTAATTCATTATATAATTCCTTATATCTCATGAGCTTCCATGTTGGAGACTGGGGAGTTGACCTAATAAACAATGGGACCTTTTAAACTATGGGACTATCATATTGGATGGGATCCTTGAAATAAGGAATTATATTTTATACATATTTATACGTCACATTATTATTCAAAAACCCTATGTCTTGCAACATTCATATGTTATGTTTTATGAATCTTGATTATTGACTCAATTTCTCATAGTCATATGACTAATGTATGATGAAATTTTCTTTAATCTAGAAAAATAAGTTTCAAAATACAATCACTAGAGGAATTTAGAAATAAAATGAATAATATAGATGCACATAACTGAACTAATAAAATCATATCACCTTCATTAAATAATTGAATATTTCTTCCTGAGAGAGACTAAAAAATACCAATTGGGAAAACCCCCCATTTTAGAGAACCCTATACATGTTTTTTTCCATGATATCCACTAGAGTTATTGAAGAGTGGGTAAACAAGATATATTTGAGGATAATTAAGAAACATATGAATAAATATACTATAACCACATGATTTTAATGAAAAATCACCAATAAATCTCCATTTAATCATAAGAGAGGGATATCATTAATAATAGGGGACTCTCGAACATCCTAATTGAAATATGGAATAAAATTTAAGAAGCTAGTAGTTAAGGGCCCACCTAAGTTATAAAACTCTGATATTTTTTAGAAAATGGGTGATCAAATATTAACAAGAATTAATTACTATTTAACTATATTATGGTACTATTGAAATGAACCAATAGACAAAATGTTGGGCTTTCAAACCATGATTTTGGGACATCAGGCTATTGGGACACCAAGATATCATTGTACATCGATCCACTAGGCCTCCAATTTCATCTATTCAATGTGGTTTATCTAGAAGTTTTCTCATCTTGAAGTAATGATAAATATAGTACAAATGTCACAAATGAAGTTAATTAGGTCCACTATGAGTAATAAATAAATAAAAATTAAGAACAGGACTCATGAAAATCTTCATGGGGAAAGGAAAAGTCCAACTAAATCATTTGTAGTGAGTACTATGAATACAACAATAAGTGGTAAAATGGGGTTTTTTTGACTTCTAATATTTACAAATTCCTCTATTCCACTAAGCCTTTGAGCCATGTTATATGACCCGTTTAGTTATATAAGGGTAACCTCTCAACAAATTTAAAAATAGTAATATCTAAAATAAAAAATATTCAATGCCTTTGGGCTAGGGGCCAGTATAGGAAAACACAATTAATAAAAAAAGTCTCATTTTCTAGAATGTTTTATGAATTTTCTACTATTTATAAAAAATTATGTCAAAATGGTTAAACTAACACTAGATCTGAACTATAGATGTCTTGGATTGGTTTATCTTACTATTTACTATGGATATGAACCAAGGATATAATTCTTATTCATTCTCTGAATGGTTTATAATGAAAATATGTTTATCAAAAAATTATCTTCCACATGTTATACAATGTGAAAAATATTATGAAATCCTATTATTTTTTATGGGTTATGCTATGGTGAAATGATGAAATGATTATGAAACTTGTCTCTTTTCCATAAGTTATGAAATAAAAAATTGTTTATGAAACCCATTACATTTTGTGGGTTATCGTATAATGAAGGTTTTATGATCTTTTGAAATATAAAAATATGGTTTTCATTGTGAGATGTCTGGGAAAAATATATATCTTTAACGTATTGAGTATATATTTATATATCATTAGATATATTATTGGAATTGGGAGTGAACCTAGTTCAGTAAAAGACTCTGTCTGCTATGATGGTATTGGAAGTAAACCCTAACTATAATGATGGTTTGGGGAGTGAACTGATTCTACTATAAGAGCCTTGTAAGTGATCCTTGACTACTACCAAAATGATATTCTGTGCTTATATGTATTCCAGAATTCCATGTCTTATACCAATTTTATGCTCCCATAAATCATGTTCATCAATTTTCTTATGATTCGTGTCTTAGGGAATACCAATATTTATTTCATTATTCAACATTATGTTCTTTCATATGAATTGTTTGGTTTTCAAATGTTATGTTCGGGTCCCTACACCCTTATACTAATATAATGATTATGTATCTCCATTTTTTTACCATTACTGGGCATCTATGTTCTTCCTCTAGTATGTTTCTATTCCATAGGTTATGAAGAAACATATTATGAATGATATTTCAAATAATGTTTATAGTTATGAAGAACATAATGGGAGTTTTTTTTGTTCACCTATTATTGAGTTGTTTTCACTTCTAGGTTTATAAAGGCACTTTAAATTTATAATCCTCAGGCGTGTGTTTGTGAAATGTAATAAATTTTCATCGAAAAATATTTAATAACTACATATATAAATCATTAGTATCTATTGTAGGTATCATATTATAGGCCTAGTTAGCCATTGGAAAATATGATGAGAATAATTTAGTGAGATCCCTAAGGATATATCTAATGATAATTTTAATTATCATTCAATGTATATTAAAATGTAATGGAATTTCCATAAAGGAAAGATAAAGTGGTTTCTAGGAAATTAAATCCATGTCTACATAATACAATTGAATGTGTATCAAGTATATATGTACCTTGGGATAATAACTCTAAAAAGGGAGAAATTATCTAGCCTTGATCGTCACCTGGTGCACAATAATGAGCCTTTATACTGAACTAGTTCTCCACTCTCAAGGGATATTATTTTGAAATCCACAAAATCATTTTAGACCATCATGATAGATTAAAATAGATGATTATCATGGATTAATAAGGTTGAGAATAAGGTGTCATAGATTAAAAATAATATATAATGATTTATACAAACTATAAGTGATTTTTCATGATTATGTGATTCCCCACAATGATTATTGTTTCTTAAAATACTCTATTTGGTTTTAGTAAATGGATAGAACCTGGAGGAACCTTGTTAATACTGAGTGCGACGAAAAATTAAATTTTTTTCATCATAATAATCCAAAAGTTGTGGGTATAGGAATGAAAAATATCATATTTATGCTCATAAAACAATATCAAGATATGAATCATGTTGGATTTCTATAAAATTGAGGGAATTACATTCTGTTGATTCCTTCACGAGGTAACATCAACCTTAAATTAGTGGGTCTTCTCATCCACTAGTTCTGTAACAATGGGCCAACACCACTAAAATGATATTTTCAGTTCTCTAGTATTCTAAATAGAAAAAATATATTTTTGTTGTGTATCATTTAGAATGTGAAATAGGTAAATGGTGTATTATCATCATGAAAACAAGGGAAAATAATTAAATGTAATCCATGGATTTGGATGAGTTAAATAACTTATTTTTTTAAGAATTACATTCCTCATATTCCACATACAAACATGTAGAAGGAGTTCCTTGATCTAAATATAAAGGATAATGAATCTACTAATACCTTTAAAAAATATTTATATGACTTTCATGGTATGCATCAGGTATTATCATCCAACATTAATGTGAGGTTGATCAATTCTTTAGTGACATAAAACCAAGTCTCTGAATGAAAAAAACCATTATAGACATAGTTATCCATGAAGATATTTTCTAATGTTCTACCTAGGTGTAAATAGAGGTTGGAGTTATGTATCATTCTCATTATTTTGATAAGAAGAGAAAAATACAACTCAAAGTAAGATCTAAGATCCATGGATAGAAGAACATGAGACTTCATTAATTCTCAATATGTGGGAAGAAACATGGTGGAAATGTTATTTAAGGCACCAGTACATGTTTTAAGTGTATAAGTGAAGGTCATCAGAAAATTGATTGCCATAGTGATGTGAAAATGTTATATAATTATGTGAATATAGAAAATCTTTTATAGAATTCACCACCCACACTCTAGTGTTTCAAAATAATGGAGTATGGGCACAATGTTAACTCGTTCCCAAATCAAATTGTTGATGATGATTATCGACATCAGAAACCTCATAATCCAAGAGAAAAATGGAAACCTCATGTGATCCATATTTCTAAAAATATGTGTCATAATGATGTGTGGAAAGGTACACTTACTATCCATTCTAGAATGGAATTTTTTTTATTTAAATACGTATCTACCCATTCTTTTATATATAAATAATTTCCAATTGGTATAAAGAATACACCTAAATGACTAGTCATAGAATTAATAGTGAAAACCTCTAATGGTATAATAATTGTATCCCAAGTCTATGATACCTCTCCGGTTGATGTTTCTTGAAATATGCTTCAAACAAATACTTTCATTATTCCTCAGGTTATATTTGATGTTATAATAGTCATGGATTGGATTTCTCAACATAAATCCCACATTAATTTTAGAGGAAGGGAAGTCAAATTTGATATTCGAAACCAACCTATGATCATCTTCATATGTGACAAAATGTATTAACTTAATATTGAGATCACATCCATTGTATGGGTATTAATTACCATTTATACAGTGTGTTTATCTCAAATGGTTTGGGAGAAACTTGAAATAAATAATATTCTAATTGTTCAGATTTTTGTTGATGTATTTTCAGAAGAGTTTCCTTGTCTTCCACCGAATTATGAAGTTTATTTTTCAATATAAATCATACCTATTTTCATACTAATTTTTATGAATTATGATATAATGTCCCTTTTGAATTACTAGAATTGAAAAATAAACTATAGGGGGATTCATTCAACCAAGTGTGTCACATTTGGGTGAACCTATTATATTTCTCAATAAGAATGATGGATCTATGTGAATCATTATTAATTACATGGTCTTGAACATGATCACAGTCAAGAAAATTTTTCATCTACCCCATAATTATGACTTGTTTGATCAACTATGTATAGCCCAATACTTCTCCAAGATTGAACATTATTCTAGATACCATCAATTCTAGGTCATAAAGGTGGATATACCCATGAAATCATCCTGGAAAAGTTATAGAAACTATGATTATACAATGATTTAATTATTTATTTCTAATTCTATATCTATCTTCATATATTTAATGAATTGAGTCTTTATATATTACCTTGACCAGTTTATGGTAGTCCTTATAGGTGATATTCTTATTTTTCGAAGAGAAAGGAAGATAATGAATATAACTTGACAATTGTAATAAATACCCTATGGAAGGATAAATTATAAGAAAATTTTATGAATTGTAAATTTTGGAAAAAAAGTAATCATTTTTGGGCCATATAAGCTCAAGATACTTTGTATTAGTATATCCATAAATGAAAAATTCTATTGAGTGTTAGCCCAGAACAACCACAGTGATTGGGATCCATGTTTTACTTGGTTTAGCTTGATATTATCGATGTTTTTTGGATAATTTATCATTACAAACAAATCCACTAACCATGATAACTTGGATGGGAGTCAAGTTCCTCTAGATATATTAATGTGAGGAAACTTTTAAGTAACTGGAGTGAAGATTAGTCAGTGCACCAGTTCATACATTACCCTATAGAGGAGAAGGGTTTGTAATCTATAGTCATTTATCCAGTAAAGGATTATAAGGTTTTATCAAGAATAATTACATGGTTATAGAATATGTCTCACGAAAATTAAATACCTAGGAGAAATATTACCGACCTTGTGATTTAGAGACAACATCATTATGTTTTGAATTGACGTTAAATTATAATTCTTTAGAAAAGTGTGATATATATACCAATTCCAAAATTATAAATTATTTATTAACATAAAATGTGTTGAATATCTTCTAGATAATATGTTTAGAGATGATTAAATAGTTTAACAGATCAATACATTACCAACATGGGAAAGAGAACAAGGTGGATACTGCCTTGGGTCAAAAAGTTCATTCAGGCTTATCCATGGAGAGGATAAAAAAAGATCCAATATTTATTGATTTTAAAATTATAGATCTAGAAATTTAGAAGAGGATAAACATTATCTTTCTCATTTAATTATTTAACTATCAAACCAAGTGAATATTAACGACACAAAGAAGGAAGATATAGAGTTATAAAAGAAGGTTAGAAATGTTCTTTAGTTTAAACATGAATAGTATCTATTAATAAGTTTTAGAAACTGGGTATGTGTTCCACCCATACAGTATTTGAAAAGGGAGTTGTTTTTGAAAAATCATAGTTCATCATTCTCTATTTATCTAGGAAGTAAGAAGATATTTAGACATTTAAAAGAGTATTTCTGTAGGGATAAAATGAAATGATATATTAAAGAGTTTGAATCTCGATGCCTAGTAAGACATCATGTTAAGCCTAAGAAAATATATACTAAGGGGATTCTATATAAATTACCCATAAAAGGATAAAAATGGGAAAACATAACCATGGATTTGTCATTGGACTCCCTAAAACATATACATGTCATAATACTATAAGGGTTGTATTTGATAACCTTACAAACTCAAAAGTATTCATTGTTATCAAATAATATATTTCTCTAGATCAGAATTCCAGAATTTGTAATAAGAAAGTGGTATGGTTACATGGAGAACCACATTTCATTTTATCTATTCAGGACCAGAGGTTTACCTCAATGTTAAAGAAAAGTCATTAGCAAGATCTGGATATAGGGTTTAGTATCTATACTTTATACCATCCTCAGATATATTTTCATCCTAATAGAATAATAAAACCCTATAGGACATGTTGAGATCTTATTCTATGGATTTCAATGGTGGGTGGGATAAATATCTTCCTATAGTTTAGATTTTATACAATAATATCTTTCACTCGATCATTTAGAAGGCTCCTTATGAATCCCCCTATTGAATGAAGTGTAAAGATGAAATTTGATGGAATGATGTTAGAGAAATAAATCTATTGAGACCAAAGATAGATAATGAAATGGAAGAGAAGGTTAGGTCTATTCATAAACACATCACGATAGCTCATTTTTGTATGGTAAGTTATGCTAAGAAATGATTGTGTGGTCAATAATTTTATGTTTATGATGATGTTTTTATAAAAATTTCCTTATGGAAAAAGGTAATGGGATTTGGAAATAGGGAAAACTAATCCCTGGGTATATCTGTCCCTTTTAAATTCTTGATTATATCGATACGATAGCCTATATTTTGGGAAAATCACCAAAACTACTCTGAGGTTCATAATGTGTTAAATGTATCTCTCATATGGAAGTACATACCATATATTTTGTATGTGAAAAAAATATAGGTCATATCACGAAATCATGATATTTATTATGAGAATCAATCAATGGAGATTCAAAATCTTATAGAGAAATTTCTATAAAATAATATTGTTATGGACGCTTTCATCATGGCATGACTGCCACACATTTGATGTGATTCTGGAAACACTTTCTTATTTCCATACATTCCCACTTTCCAAAGGCGGGAAGTATTCATCACATTCAATAGTGATGTATTCTCCTTGATTGAAATGGGATGATGCTATATAAGTTCCTCCTTCAATGGATTCCTCCTTAGAACTTGTTTCATAGTACATATATCCATTATATATTAAAGTTGTGTTCTTGTAACTCATTCCTTCTTCCATATCCTTATGGATTCAAGTTAATTATTTTTCTCATGTCTATCCATTTCAAGGGGTCTTGATAGGGTTGTAACCTTAGGCCTGAAGATTAGTCATGTTGTGCTTCGCTGGAATGTCTGGACACTAGGAACAATGGTCACCTTTAATCTTCTTCATAGGAGGGTATCTCATGGAGGCATCTTATGCATGATACTGGAGGCATGCCATATTGATCATGAGGTATTTTATGCAAAAGCCATATATTCCAATTATTTCACCCAAGGAATACCTTTCTTATTATGTGATTTCTAACATATTAGGCTCATATCTTCCAAGGATTTCTCCTCGGGTATCCCATTTTTAGAATGTGGACGAATCCAAAGACTTGTCACATATTTAATGTCCTTCAGATATGAAATGATACTAATCAGACATAATTCTTTAGTGGACCAGTGAGGTACAACCCTAGGAGGGAGAATCGAAAATGTTTACCATTGGTTGGGTCAGAACCCCCATGAGGGTAGACCTAGGAGGTGTTCCCCATAAAGGGAAGATTTCAGATTATGAATGTTGATCTAGAAACCAATGAAGTTGGATCGGGTAGGTACACCCCTATGAATGGGGAAAAAAATTTTATCGTTGGTTTGGGTTGAACCTCGAAGAGGCATCTTACATACCCTGTTTATAATACAAGGATAAAAAACACATAGTTTGATGGATGGTGTGGGGCTTATACATGGAAGATTCCTAGGTACAGCTAGGGGAAATGATGATGATAATGGGGATTACACATTGGAGTGGACTAGGTGGATGGAATAATAATTCCTAGATGTGGATGCTTGGGGAAAATCTAAGTGGATGTGGATGAATTGGATGGAGTAGATGGAGTGGATGGAATGCTGGTTGTGTGGCGTCTGGACCACAAAGAGGATTCCTACATATACCAGTTAGTTTGGAATCAAATCCCACATTATTCAATAAAGGTAATTGGGGATTAAACATACTGAGGAGGCCCATGAAAGTGTAGTATGGGGAATATTTTTAGGTGTCACCCATTGAGGGGGTATGATGTCATTTTTGGGGCTTAAACATAGGAGCAGCCCATGGGAGGTGGAGACTAGTTAGGGATTACACAAGGATATATTCTCATTGAGTATGGATGGGTTCAATGGTTTAGACTAGCCTAGAATCCCACATGAATGTGAGAAAAATGGGGAATCAATAGACCTGATGCTCAGGTAGCAAAAGATAAGTTGATGAGAGATGAAATGGGATTATTCATAGAAGCTTCCAATAAGAGGATAACATTCCATGTGATGAGGCTCTCATTCCCTATGAGCGGGGCTTACATAAGGAGGATTCTTGAGGAAGATGTCAATACATGTGAGGAGGATCTAATTCTATATGAGTAAGATCTCATTCACTATCACTCATACATGTAGATTATTGTGAAGGGTGTATAGTGTTTATGCATGAAGGCTTCCCAGAATGGGAGGATTGTGTGGGGCTTACGCATGAAATATCCATATAATAGGAGGAATTTTGTTGGTGGTAGGATATGGTGGCATCCCATTATTATCCTACATGGTTAATCCCATGTGTATTGCATGGGGGTAATACTACAGTTTAACATAATGACTTGAGGAAATTGGTGCTAGGTAGTTTTACGTCGTGTATTCTAAACATGGGGGACAAACACCTTACCCCTTGTGCTTACATAACTATTTCTAATACACCTCTAGGAGGTACATGACTCTATAATTTCTAGGATTTAATGGCATGGATGATTGTTCAATCATGAGGTCTATGTTTAAATGCCCATACTGAGAAGGAGTAATTATCATTCCTATTCTAAGAAGAATGAGCTAAATGGATGTATTAGGCAACACTTAGAGTGGACTGGGCCATAAGAATGGGTGGCATAGGTCACATAAGGGATTGGGGTGTAGCTGAATCAATCCTGGATGGGTGTAGGAGTTTTGGGAACCCTTCTTTCACAAAGAGGTCTTAGTAGAAGGGAGGACACACAGAGAGGCTCGGGATAAGGTATTTACATAGCATAGGGAACCACTGAAATGGGATTCATAAAGCTCAAGTGTTCTGCTAAGGACATTGGCTTCGAGAATGAAATATCTTTGTGAAACATGGTTACATTTCTATAGGGTGAAGTCATGGTTCAGGAAAGGAGTATATCACAAAGCCTTAATTTTTAGTGAGGCCTCAAGTACCCCTAAGGGCCTCCCTCCATTGTGATGGGCATATGTATTTTGGGAAGGCATCCTCACATTATTTAGAGGTTTCTATGAACATATGTGTTTCGGTGCGGATGTGCGTCGGGTTACGCTGTTCCGCCAGGACGCGTTCGCGCGTGCACCCGTCAACCCGAGGGGATGGGCGCGCGGCTTGTGGTCCCGCAGTCCCGCTTTCCAAGGGCGGGCGGCATCCGTCCCTTATTCAGGGGCGTCTGCTCCTTGATCGAAACCGGGATGATGGGATGTCGGCTCCTCCTTCCTTGGACGTCTCCTCGGAACTTGTCGCCTAATCCGGGTCTCCCTCATAGACTTAAGAATGTTCGTGAATCTCGTTCCCGGCGCCATATCTTCATGGACACCGGTTAATTACGCTGCTTCCGCCCGGACGCTCCAAGGGGTCTGGGCGGGGCAGCAACCTGCAGTGAGAAGGCCGGGTGGCTCTGGGTGCTGGGGGCGTGTCGTAACACTGCGGCTCTGCACGTCTGTCTTCCGTCCCTAATAGGGCTTCTCGAAGGCATGATGGCCTGAGGCATCCCGTACTAGGTGCGGGGAACTGTGTCACCTGAGGTTTTCCTCAGCTTCCCGTGTTTAACACGGGGTATGCCGCGAGTTTAACGTCCAGCGGGGACGGCATCGGACCGATCAACACGAAAAGTGGATCAGATGACAGAACCCCTTGCGGGGAACCTCCGACGCTGGGGCCAGCACATGGGCGGCTTCCCAAGTAACGTGGAGTGAAGTGAAGTGGCATGACCCCACCGGGATGTGGCGGCCCGGGTAAGGATCAGGATGGATGATGGAGTAAAGAGCTTGGACCCCAGAGGGGCTTCCTACGTACCGCGCGTTAACACGGATCAAAGTCAACGTAGTTCGGGCATACAGTTTAACGTCATGCTGGACGTCGGCAAGCCGACTCACGAAGAGGTCGAGGCCGCCGGGCGGAGGATTGAACCGAACCACCTCGCACGGAGGGGGATGGAACGGCCGGGTGGATCACAGTTTCACGTCATGCTGGACGATGAAAGGGGAAATGGAAAAGGGGGGCTGTGGGGAGGCACCGTGGAGATACACACGGGCAGTCTCCCACAGGGGCGGATTCATAGGTGAATCAACGCAAGCGTGAACCCTGGAGGGGTCCACTGATGGACGAACCGACGTAAATACGACCGGGACGACCAGGTGGTGGGCTTGAACCTCGGGGAGGCTTCCTACGTACCCTGTATAGAAGACAGGGATCAAAGTCCACGTAGTTCATTCTGTCAGGACTTACGCACTTGGGGAAGCCCGGATACTGCAAAACTCAGTTGGAAGGGACTTGGACCGAAAGCAGAAGACACCTCGATCCCAGTCAGACCCTCTACTGGCTTCGGCAGTGGGGAGGCGCAATGGAGATACACATGTGCAGCCTCCCGCGAGAAACTAGGGGTTTGTAATACCCTGCCCCCGTAGGGAAAAGCCACTCCCATTAAATTGTCCCATAAGGGGGACAATCCCGACATCCCTGCAGAGACGAGCGGGTGGGGGCCACGTCCAAACCGGGGGAGACCCTGCGTGCAGAGCACGGGATCAGGTTGCGGACGGTTTAGCGTCTTGCCAGACGAAGTACAGTTTAACGTCGTGTGTTGAGGACGAAGCGGACGGTTTAACGTCTTGCCGGACGAAGTACAGTTTAACGTCGTGTGTTGAGGACGAAGCACTTGGCAGTTTAACGTCTTGCAGCGCGGACGATGTACAGTTTAACGTCGTGCAGGACGTAGGGGCAGTTTAACGTCATGCTGGACGAATGCACAGTTTAACGTCATGCTGGACGAATATGCAGTTTAACGTCATGCTGGACATCCGTGCGTGTCACTTCGCGCAAGCCTGGAGGGCCGCACGGGAAGACAACGCGCGGTGCGGGCACCCAGGATGAGGATCATCGGGCGCCACGCAAGCGGGTACCCTTAGGAGGTCAACGGGGACGACCCTGGCAGATTGCGCGCAAAAAGGAAGCTTTGCGCGCAAAACTGCGGGCCGGCGCGCAATCGGGGCGGCTGGCGCGCAATTGGGCCAGTGCCTTGCGCGCGGATACTTGAGAATGCTCACACCGGGCTTCGAATAGCGCGCGGGGGCAACGGCTCATTCTCTAATGAATGGCCACTTGAAAGAAGGGGGGGGTGCGCGCAATCAGGCCGGATTGCGCGCACCCCGGGGGCAATTGCGCGCAAGCGGGTTCTTTTGCGCGCAAAGGCCTTAGGGTGAGTGTTTATTCAAATGAAAGGAGCCAGCGGGGATTGCGCGCGAAGGCGGACCCCGAGGCTTTCTTGCGCGAAAGAAAGGAGGTTACCTGAAGTTCGTCATTGCGCGCGGAAGGGGTTGAATTGCGCGCACGGGAGACGTTTCGACTTCCAGCAACCTTTGAAACGTTGGGGGTCGCCTTGTATTTATAGGCAACCCCGGGCGCGGAATCCAGGGTGCGAGCGCGAAATTCTTCTCGCGGGCGCGGCGCGTAAGGGAGTCGCGCGGACCCGCGGCGCGCAAAATTGCGCGCCGGGCCGGCGCATTGCGCGCATCCCGGGGGGTTTTCCGCGCGGGACATCACCTTTGCGCGCGGGCCTCTGAAATTCCGCGCAAGGCCTCCGGGCCCTCCGAAACGTTCTTCCGACTCCAAATATCACTTCGCTTTCCGCATCCGGAGCTTCGTTTGGGAACAACGGACTTTTCCGGCATCTACAAAAGCCCCCCCTCGGAATCTGATCGGCGAGAGGTCGCAACGATCGGGTTCCGAGGGAGACGCCGGAATGCCGAAGTCCTGGGCGGCGCGGGACTTAGGCGCGCAAAAAAGGGCACCGGTCGCGAAATTCGCCGCTGCGGTCGCGCAAAGCGCTTTCCGCGCAGCGCGGGCCCGGCCTCGCCTATAAATAGGGGCGCTGGGTTTCTGGAGAAAAGAGGGAGGTCATTCCTAGGAAAGGAGACCTCAGACCTAACCAATGTATCGTCCCCCAACTTGTTCCAACACACGAGCGGGACAACGCTAGGGGCGTTGAGATTTTATCCGAACATAGGGAAATGAGAAAGGGTGAATCGCGTGTCCCGAATCCAGACATCCACAACGGTCGGCCTTCCAGGAAATGCCCAAGACGGTAGGCGGACAGTGGATCGACCATAACAACTGCAATAGACGGACCGAAAAAGGCCATCATTCATATTGCAGGAGGCGGACCACATGTCATCATGAATACCGCTTTGGGGTTCCTTCAGACACAAGGGTGGAAAATCCAGATCAACAGGGCATGCGAAGCGTGGGGCGAAGTGACGATTTGTTCGGGCAGAATCCAACGCTCTCAAAATTGCGCCACCGTGGGGAAAACGTACTAGGCGGATGCACTAATCTGGCCGTGAGTCACCTCAATTCTCAGACAGCACCTCTCTGACGAGGAAACCGTCGCTTCCCATCCTTGCGATGGGGCATCCCGAGCTGAATCGGGGAGAATATTACGACTGCACCACTCTTCCCGATGTCAGGCCAGACGGCCGACGGCGAGGAGGGGCGGGACTTAACGATCCCTGAGGCTGGACCCGAGTCGAAATGCCCGGGCGTTCCTACGTACTCCATCAGGCTGGAGATCAAGCCATACGTAGTTCTGAGAGTGCAGTTTAACGTCATGCAGGACGTAGGACCCCATTTGGGGTAGATCTTAGTTTAAGGTCTTAGAGCTCGGACCATAAGGGCTGGATCTTAGTTTAAGGTCTTAGAGCTCGGACCATAAAGGTGGAGGATCTTAGTTTAAGGTCTTAGAGCTCGGACCATAGGGCTAGAGGATCTTAGTTTAAGGTCTTAGAGCTCGGACCATAAGGGCTAGATCTTAGTTTAAGGTCTTAGAGCTCGGACCATAAGGGCTAGATCTTAGTTTAAGGTCTTAGAGCTCGGACCAGAAGGGGAGATCTTAGTTTAAGGTCTTAGAGCTCGGACCATAAGGGGAGATCTTAGTTTAAGGTCTTAGAGCTCGGACCATAAGGGGAGATCTTAGTTTAAGGTCTTAGAGCTCGGACCATAAGGGGAGATCTTAGTTTAAGGTCTTAGAGCTCGGACCACAAGGGGAGATCTTAGTTTAAGGTCTTAGAGCTCGGACCATAAAGACCTCAAAGTACGCCGCATCTGGTCATATCCCCTGGATATGCGAAGATGCACTGAGGGATAGCGTCAGGAGTGTCGAGTTTTCGCCTGGTCAGAATGGGAGGTGGGAAATGTGAATCATGCGGCCATTCACTCGAGGACCGGGAGCACCGGCGTGACGATATGAGAGTACTGCCGACCGTGGAGGAAAAGCAGCATCAATATCGCACTAACCGTTGATGGAATGAGGCAGCAAACGAGCATCGACCGCTCAATCGCAGGATTCATATCGATTTGCTGCCCGAGGCCATTGGGGGTACCGGCCCGAGTCGGTGGGAGAGCACTGAGGCATTGTGTCCGAACTGTTCGCGGGGGGCTCCACCCAGGGCGTAGACGATGGGTCCGAATGAAAGGGAGCACGAAGCCTGAAAAGTGGAGGAAACCTGACCAAGCGGATCCTGACCCTCCTGGCAATAAACCAGAGTACTCTTGACACCGGTGGACCACGGCAAGGGGTCGGGGAACACGCCTTGAGGGTGACCTGAAGGCGGCGGATTCCCCAGAGAAGGGGGAATCTCTAAAAGATGAGGGGCTGGACCCGGAGTTTCAAACATCCGGGCGTTCCTACGTATCCCATAAGGATGGGAATCAAGCCGCACGTAGTTCTTGAAGCGCGGTGCAACACAATCGGGCACCAGCGCGGGGAAGAGTGCGGGTCTGACCCTCGCACACAAAAGGAGCGGCATTTGATATTTCTTGTTTGTCCTTAAAGATGAATGGTTTTTCTTTGTGCGGCGACATGCCCGTGATTGAGAAATCTCTGGCGTCGCCGCAGTAATCAAGCCACGGAAGGCATTGATGAATGGCGTGGTTATTAACCAGCGCCCAACATGAGTGTCCCCTGAGGGGAACATCACGATGCAGTGCCGTTTTCTCGTCGGGCGGCCAAGACGATCACAGTTTACGGTCGTGTGGTAGGACCAGACAACACAGTTTAAGGTCGTGTGGTTCGGACCATGGAGGAATCCGCTTATCGCGGTACGGCGGACACAGCGGAGGTGGGAGCATACCCAGCCCTGCGGTCGCGCACGATTCCAGGAGAAGAGTCTTGGGATGGGGGTCTGCGTATGTCCATCACCCGAGGGGCAGAGATGCTAGCCTCCAGATATACTGGGCCCAGAACGCAATTGTTCGGGCGACTCCCTCCTCCTTATGGGGACGAGGGTCCAGCTACGCATGGCCCTTGGGGAGAACATCCGCATATATCCTTGGCGCTCAGATCATTGGAGCCTCGAACGACATCATTACCCTGGTTGGTCTGCTTAACGTGTAGAGGCGTACCGGAGGTCAGTATGAAGAGAGTGTCAAGATTCCACTACAACGCACAAAGGCGGAGTGTGATGAGGACTGCGCAACCAATGTTCAGAGCCTGAGAGAGCTGACATGGCGATCAAGGACGTTGCTGACGCATTCGCAACACAACATCCGATCGCGTCAGCCTAAGACGGGGCAAGCAAACGAGCATCAACCGCTCAATCGCAGGATTCATATCGATTTGCGGCCCAAGACCCGCCGGTAAATCGACCCGGAGCGGTGGGAGAGCACTGAGGCATCGTACCCAAACCGCTAACGAGGATCCCTTTGAGTGAAGGCTCGAATAAGAGGAAGCGCGAGGCCTGACAAGCAACACAGGACTTGTCGGGATTGAATCTGACACTACGAGTCATAGACCGAAGCACCCAAAACATGTTAACAGATCTCCGGAAAGGGTCGGAGGACTCACCCTGAGAGCAACCAAAGGGGGCAGATCCCCGTGATCAACCAAGAGACGGGGCTGGACCTGAGACACAAGCGTCCAGGCGGTCCTACGTATCCCATAAGGATGGGAATCAAGCCATACGTAGTTCTGGAAAGGCAGTTTAACGTCATGCAGGACGATGAGGAAAAAAGAAGGGGGGAGCAGAAGGCATCCCCAAACGTGGGGGGGCGTACAGCGTGACGAGCAAACCGACGTGAATGAGGGCATAGCCCCGCACTCACACCATACGCCGCACACCCGGGGGCAACTGGGCCAAGGGCCCAAGATGGGATGGAAATTCCCGAAGGATGGGGCTGGGCCTGAAACGTGAATGTTCAGGCGGTCCTACGTATCCCATAAGGATGGGAATCAAGCCGCACGTAGTTCTTGAGGGGCAGTTTTACGTCATGCAGGACGAATGCTGAACAGTTTAACGTCTTGTAGCTCGGACGTAGTGCAGTTTAGCGTCATGCGGGACGAAGCACTTGGCAGTTTAACGTCTTGCAGCGCGGACGAATGCTGAACAGTTTAACGTCTTGTAGCCTGGACGAATGCAGTTTAACGTCGTGCAGGACGTGGTGACACTCAGGCAAAGTATTGCTTGAGGAACCTAGCGTTGGTGGGAGGAGTGACACGCTCACCATCCATAGTCGCTAGGGAGTACGCGCCATTGGGATAGACCTTGTGGACAACAAAAGGTCCCTCCCACTTGGGCTCCAACTTGGGCGGCTTCCTGCCGGGGATCATCGGTGCTCTTAGGGCTAGCACTAGATCACCCTGCAGGAAGGAGCGGAGGCGAACCTTCTTATTGAAAGCTCGAGCCATCCTGCTTTGATGCCTCTCCAAGTTGTGCAAAGCGCGAAGTCTATTCTCATCCAGTGCTTCCAACTCGACTAGACGGGCTTCAGCAACTCTCTCCGGCGCTTGCTGGTCGTAGACCGCAGTGCGCAAGGACGGTAACTGGATCTCGATGGGCAGGACGGCCTCAGCTCCATACACCAGGGAATAAGGGGTCATCTGGGTGGAATTGCGAGTCGTCGTCCGATAAGCCCAGAGGGCGTTGGGGAGCTTGTCCGGCCAACTCTTCTTGTTCTGACCAACCATCTTTTGCAGAATGTTAGAGAGGGTTTTGTTAAACGCCTCGATCTGTCCATTCGCCTGCGCATGATAGCGAGATGTATGGTTCGAGCGGATGTTATACTTGGCGTACAACTTCTTCAACTCGGCTGCTCGGAAATTGGTTCCGTTATCCGTGAGGATAGCGTGAGGCACTCCAAATCGATAGATGATGTTGGAGGTCACGAAGTCAGCGATCGAACAGGATTTGACCTCTCTGAGCGGAATCGCTTCTGCCCATTTGGAGAAGAAGTCCGTGGCGGTCAGAATGAACCGGCACTGGCGAGCTGTCGCCGGCGGGTAAGGTCCCACGACGTCCAGTCCCCAGACTGCAAAGGGCCAGGAATACCTTGTGGTATGGAGAGGCTCCGGCGGCCGATGCACAAAGTTCGCATGAACCTGGCACGCATGGCACCTCCTGGCGTACTCGATGCAGTCATGGATCATAGAGGGCCAGAAGTATCCCAACCTCCGAATCTGGTGGGACAGCTTCGGCCCAGTCTGGTGGGCGCCGCATGAACCAGCATGAACCTCTTGCATGACTCGTGGGATCTCAACTCCCTGAAGGCAACGGAGGAGAACACCATCAAATCCGCGTTTGTAGAGGATCTGCTCCAGGCCGGGACTGCTCTGGAGGACAAACTGCGATGCGCGGCGTCGAACTCGCTCGCGCTCGGCCCGATCTGACGGAAGAATGCCATGTTGGAGGTACTCAACCAAAGGCGTCCTCCAATCAGGGGCTGATCCGACTGCTATATCTGGGGTACTCGGGGCTCCGGGCATAGGGGCAACCGTGGTGAGATTACTTACCAACGGGCCGCGATCTTCTTCCGGGATAACGGGAGCGATGAGCCTGCGGCGCGTCACGCGGACGATCAGGTTGTCCTGTTCAGGTTCCGCAAGTGACGCAGCCAGGCTGGCCAAAGCATCTGCTCGACCGTTCTGCGACCGGGGAATATGGACAATTTCTGGCCGAGAAGGGAACCGGGCCATCAGAAGGAGGGTGCACTCCAACAATGGCACAAGTTCCGGCTTCCTGACAACATAGTCGCCATTGATCTGCTTAACGACCAGCTCGGAGTCCCCTTTCACGCACAGACGGGGCACGTCGATCTCAAGAGCCAACTCGAGGCCGGTGATGAGGGCATGGTATTCCGCCTCATTGTTGGTACAGCCCTCTGACAACAGGAAAGAGTATGGCAGCACGGCTCGCTCCGGGGTAATGAAGACGATACCCAAGCCCACTCTGTTGAGCTTAGGATTATCGAGTCTTCTACCGGTGGGGCTCCGGGAGGCACCGTCAAAGTGCATCTGCCAGCATGGATCGGCTCGATCAACCGAGAGAATGGTCTCATCAGGAAAGCCTAGATCCAGCGGCTGATCCGCGGAGGTCGGGTGAGCGGCCAGAAAGTCTGCCAACGCTTGCCCTTTGATGGCCTTCTGAGACACATACCTGATGTCGAACTGCTGGAGAATCACAGCCCACCGCGCTAGACGGCCAGTCAACATAGGTCGGCTCAGGATATATTTCAACGGGTCTACCCGAGAAACCAACTGTACCTCATGGTGCTGCAAGTAGTGCCGTAATTTCTGTACGGCAAATACGAGCGCCAGGCAGCTCTTCTCGATGGGGGAATACCTAACCTCCGCATCGAGGAGCATGCGACTGAGGTAATAGAGGCTATTCTCTGTTCCCTCGTTGTTCTTCTGGGCGAGAAGGGCACCCAGGGACCGTTCCAGGGCGGTCACATAAAGGACCAGCGGCTTTCCGGATACGGGCGGCATCAGGACCGGAGGTTGAAGCAGGTACTGCTTGATTTCCTCGAAAGCGGTCTGACACTCTTTATCCCATACATAGGTGGCACCCTTCTTCATAAGCCGAGAAAAGGGCTTACACTTGCCGGCCAGATTCGCGATGAATCGGCGTATATAGGCTAAGTGGCCTTGGAACCCTTGCAGTTCCCGGACGGTACCCGGGGGAGGCATCTGGCTAATCGCCCTGATTTTCTCTGGGTCGATCTCAATACCCCGGTATCTTACCACAAATCCAAGGAACTTTCCGGAGGTGACCCCAAAGGCACACTTCAACGGGTTCATCTTCAGGCAGCGAGACCGGAGGAAGCTGAACACTTTCTCAAGATCTTTGAGATGGTCCTGACGCTGGCGCGATTTGACAACCAAGTCGTCGACGTAGCATTCCACCAGTGCGCCGAGGATTGGCTTGAATATGCGGTGCATCGCCCGTTGATAGGTGGCACCTGCATTCTTCAGGCCGAAGGGCATGACCCGGTAGCAAAAGGTACCTTGGGGGGCCCTGAAGGCAGTGAACTCCTCATCCTCAGGGGCCATCCGAATTTGGTTGTATCCGGAGTATCCATCCATGAAGGAGAGGGCTTGGAACCCTGCTGTGGCATCAATCAACAGCTCTGTCACTGGAAGGGGAAAATCATCCTTCGGACAGTGGCGGTTGAGATCGCGGAAGTCGATGCAGACTCTAATCTGCCCGTTCTTCTTCCTGACCGGCACAATGTTGGCCAGCCATTTGGGGTACTGAACTTCCCTCACAAAGTTGTCTTTGATAAGCTTGTCAACTTCGGCCTCAACCATGGCACCATGGGATGGGTGCATTTTCCTGGGAGGCTGCTTGAACCCGCGATGGTTCGCCGGGAGACCTAGGCGGTGGACGGCTACCTGAGGATCTAGCCCCGGCATCTCGTCATAGCCCCAAGCGAACACATCACGGTGCTGCCTGAGAAAGTCCACGTACTGTTGCCGCTCCTCAGAGGGCATGGCGGCACTGACCAATGTGGGTCTTGGATCTGCCTCGGTTCCAAGGTTCACCTGTATTAACTCATCGACCGTGGCGGGGACGCCCTCCTCAAAGGCTGGGGGTGCATCTTCCACGTCCTCTCCACTCGGGGAGGGATCGTCCACGGGAGAGGCTGCGTTGGCAACTGCATTGGGGCTACCAGGTCCTGCTGGGCCACTGGTGCTGGCACGGGCGGTTGCGGCCATCTCATCAGGAGACTCGCGGACCGTCGAGACCATGGCCACGTCCAACCGGTGAATTGGGAGGACGTAAGCGTCATCCAGACTTGCCCAGGGATCGCTTGCAACAGCGACAGGCTCAACCTCACCTGCCAGGATCTGCTTATCCTTGCTCTTGTAATAGTCCGCGTCCAGATAGCGGGCTTCACATGAGGCAAAAGGAGAGGCATCTCCTTGAAGCACGCCTACTCGACCATTAAGGGAGTATTTGAGGCATTGGTGGTATGACGAGGGAACCGCCGCATGAAGGTGAAGCCATGGCCTTCCCATCAATGCGTTATACGCAGTGTCCTGAGAGACTACCATGAATTCGGTGTTGGCAACCAAGTCACCGAACTGGGTCTTCAAACGTATCTTGCCGACCGGGGTTTGCTCGGTGCGGTCGTACCCCTGGATCCTGAGGTCGGAGGGAATCAAGTCATCCTCAGACAACCCCAATCTCCGGAGCGTCCGAGTTGGAATCAGATTAATCCCGGACCCCGTGTCGACAAGACAACGCCGGACTTCAAGGCCATTGAACTGGCCAGTGACATACAGCGGACGGATGTGTCCCTGTATAGGAGGGTCCTCATCCTTACCAGAGAACGAGATAACTGCCTGACATTCGGCGTCCTCGATCGTTTCGGCGTGGAAGGCCTCTGCAGCCGCAACCTCTGTCTCGAACTGGAGGGGGCTCTTCAGGGCTTCAGCGAGTGCCTCGCGCATCTCAGATGACATGCGCAGAGCCTCAAGGATGGAGAGCCTTGCTGGGATGTCGGCCAAGTGCTTCAGAACATCATACTTTTTGGCCAAGCGTGAGCCCCTGGTTGCAGGAGGTTGCTCTGCGGTTGGTGGCATGACGGGCCTTACCGGTTGGATCGGCGGCCGACTGGTACTTGGCGCATCTCGCTGTTCACTGGTCGCAGTCCGGGAAATGGTCACCGTACTGGAGTCAGGAGGCCGGGATGGACTTGTGGCAGGGCGGAGCTGGTCGTGACGCGGCTGAGGCGGTTCTGCCCGGTCCCATACCACAAACAGTGGCGGAGGCGAATCCGTCATCCCCGGATGGGGAGCCTGCGCACGTTGAGCTCGATCTTGAGCCTGCTGCCTAGTCTCAGTGGCGTGCACGGCCTGGCTGGAGGTACCAACGGCTGTGCCCCGGCGACTCCTGCTGCTGCGGTTCTTCCGACGGTGGCGACGACCGGGGACACTAGGGAGGTCCACCTGGTGTTCTTCAACGTCGGGAACCGAAAAGGGATTTACCAGCTCGACGGTGTTAACCGAAGCGTACCCAATACCGTCATCGGACGAATCATCCATCACCGGGCGGATCCGAGGAGGGACCCCCATCTCCGGGGGCATGAAATCGCCGAGAGTACGGGACAGTGGCGGAACTGGCGGGGCGCGCTCTTCCTTCTTGCGCTGCCGCCGTTTGCTCCTCTTGGAAGAGGCAGGCTGGGACGACGATGCCGAAGCAGCACCCGCGGGTTCTGGGGGCTCAGGCTGATTCAAGCGCGCACGGATGATTCCATGGGCGCGAATGGTCGTCTTGCGGGCCATCCAGTTATTATACTTCTGGGATCCGCGGTTGGAGACCAGCTGCCATTCGTCCTCGTTGCCACTATCGTCATCTGATCCCACGAACACGCCCGCCACTTGTGCTGGAACTGGGCCCAACCTGATTACATTGTTGTTAATCTGGTCTTGGAGCCAGTCCTTGAACACATAGCACCGCTGGATGGTGTGCCCCAGGGCTCGATGGTAGGGGCAGTAGCGGGGGTTATTCGTAAGATGTGCCTCCTCTGGCTTCCAACACTCAGGCAGTCGCACAATCCTCTGCTCCAGGGCGCTCCGGAAATAACCGGGGACCTGATCCTCATGGAATGAGTACGTCAGGTGTCGCGGGCCCCTGGGAGCGTGGTCTTGACGAGGGGCCGGAGGGGCCTGCCGAGGAGGTGGACCCTGATTATCTCGCCTGGGTTGCGGCGGTACATTACGCGGAGGGGCTGGCCGGTTCTGAGGCTGCCGTTGCTGGGCCGGGAACTGAGCCCGTGGAGGCGGATTCCTGTGAGGCTGTGGAGCTGGCCTCACCGGCAGCAGCTCCAACGGCCTGGGAGCCTCTATCTGGGCCACAGCAGCGGGCTCAGCCCTGCTGGCTCTCCTTGCAGGAATCATAGGAGGCAGCGGGTGTGCCTGGCTGGCCTGTTGCAGGGCTTCCTCAAGACGTTGAGCTTTGTCTGAGAAGTCCCTGAACCCTCCGGGGTAATTTTGAGTGATCAGGGAAGGGACCAGCTCGGTCTTGACGTTCCCGACGCACATTGTCAGCAACTGCTCCTGAGTCAATGGCATGTCAAGGGAATACGTGAGACCCTTCCATCGGGCGACGAAGTCCGCGACTCGCTCATCAGGCCTCTGCTTGCACTTGAAGAGGTCTGCGATACTCGTCTTCCGGGTCGTGGAACTGAACTGGTAGAGGAACTGTCTACGGAGGTCCTCCCAGCTGGTTACCGACCCGACGGGAAGCTGGCTGTACCAGACAAATGCTGGCCCTTCCAGTGTCTGAACAAAGCAGCGAAGCTTAGCGGCCTCCTGCTGCGCCGGAGTCCCCAACATAGGCCCGCACCTCGAGTTGAAATGGGCCAAATGCTGTGGCGGATCTCCAGTCCCATTGAAGGGGGCGAAAGTGGGATTCCCGAATCCCGGAGGCGCCGGCATGTCATCCACCCATGCTGGGTATGGCTTGCCGTCCGGTGGGATCGCCACCTGCCGAGTCTCCAAGGCTTCCAAGCGGGCAATGAGTGCCGCCATCGGATCGTCCGGACATGGGTTCCAGTCCTGGCGAGGATCTCTAACCACGAGCGCATTGCATGGCCCTTCAATCGGGTCGTCGACCGGGTCGTCGAACTCGGCAGCTCGTGGGATGGCTGGCGGAGCGGCCCTTGGGGCAGCGGGAGGAATCCGAGCGGGGTCCCTCAAGTAGTCCCGCCGCTCGGGAGGGTGTGGCGAAACATACCGCGCCCTCTTGCCATAGGCAATGGCCTCTCTCCTGTCGGCGAACACGGCATGATCACGGTTGCCCGGGAGAGTCTCGTCGAGGTGCGGTTGTTCCGGTCCCTGCTGTCCTGGCCTGGGATCACCGTAGTCAGGCCGCCGTTCTGCAGCGCGCTCGGCGAGGAGCTGGTCAACCAGCTTCTTCTGTTCGGCGAGCTGCTGACGTAGCGTAGCCTTCTCGGGATCCTCCTCTACCCTCTGCATGGAGGCAGATAGGTCGGCGGGCTTTATAGCCTCGCTGTGCTCTTTTCCTTTGCTGACGTTTCGGCTTAACGTCAGTGCTTCAGTGGGCGCGGGGAGCCCCAGGAGGTTCCTCTGATGACGAGTAACTCTCACTGATGGATCTGACGACGGCTTGTCTTCGGGGGGGAAGCCCCCGTCGAGAAGTTCCAAGTCGTTCCCCTCTCCCGACAGGTCAGCCATGTTGACCGTTCCTGTCCCTGGGGATATACCCTCAGGGCCACCCAGCGAATCGGGCTGTCGGCGGATCACACTGAAGCGTAGGGCAGCGTACTGCCCCCATCCACGGATATACACGTGGGGAGTGGCTTCCTCGATAACTTTGCGGAGTACTTGAAAACACTCAACGCATCGTTGTTGGAGGGCCTCATGGTGCCCAAATGACCCGGGGTGCCGAACCGCGGGGAGCATGGCCAGGTCAATTTGACGGCACTGCTCACCAATATCCCCCAGGTGCGCTTGACTCCCGGGGTATGGCATTTGTAAGCGGTGAAGACAGGAGCGAGTCTCCCGGAGAGTTCGGCGGAAGCATTCGAACTCATCCGGGGTGAGCGATTCGGGTGCATCAAAGCCCGGTCCTGCGACTGGCCAAAACTTCTCAGGGAAGTGGCCCTCTGCAAGGACGGTCCAGAAGCTCCACGACTCAAACTCGGGACCCATATCTCCTTGGTCCTCTTCAATGGCTGGGAACGGACGGGGAACTGGTAGTGGTGCCGAGGCGGGCCGCCGGGCCGACGGGCTGGCCGGCGGTGAATACGGCGAGCAGGCCGATTGGCCTCCATATCCCGGACCTTCCCCTGAGGGTGGCGGTGGCCTGGCTACCACATCACGATAGGACGGGCCGGCGAGCGAATATCCTGCCGTAGCATCGGTGCTCGCCGAGGGCGCACCAGATCGTGGTTCGACCGTCGGTCCCCAGAAAAAGTCTCCGGTTTCTCTGATCGAGACGGAAGGCACTTCCGGAGGGGCCGGTACCAACCGCAAGTTTGATCCTTGGGGGTCTACCAGGCCCTCGTTACTCCGGATATACCTTCGGAGAGAAGCGGGGATCACATCGATCTCGCTCTCGGGGAGCACGAGGCTGACGTGCCGCATTCCTACCCCTGCCCTTGACTGGCGGGATTGGGGAGAGGGCTCAGTCGCCGAATCGTACTCCGCCTCTGAGTCAGAGAAGCAAACCGGTCGGATCTCTGTCCGGAATTCCGTAACATTCTTCCCTCGGTGTCGACGCCTTGCCTTCCTTCCCCTGGGTGGTTCTTCGGGGCAGGGCTGATCTCTGTCCTGGCGTCCTCCGGCCGCACTGGTGCTGGGGCCAAGAGGACTGGGAACCAAGGTGCGAGGGGCACCGGGACAGATATCAAAGGGGACGCGGGGAGAGATGATTCCGGGCAGGCCTCCGGGCCGGGATTGGGAGGTGGGATGACCCATGCCTCCAGAATCGGCCACGCAGAGTAGACCCTGCCGGTGAATAGCGCTACCGCGAGGTGGTCCGCGGTGGCTACTGCCCGTGCCAGCAACCGGGAGAGTCAACCCAACCTGCCTTTGGGGCGGTCGGGGCCTCGATCCAGGTCGGGCATAGGAGTTCCCCCGCTCAGGATGCGCAGAGGCCTGGCGACTGGAGCCAGCAGTGGCTTGGGCCAATGCGGCCGCTGTTGCCAGAGCCCCAAGGTGGGCATCCTCTTCCGCTCGTGCCCGACGTTGGCGTCGAGACAGACGAGCCGGGATGAGCGGCGCGGGCAGGTGGAGAGCCTGTTCCTCGACTTGAGGGGCCTGGCGGCGATGTCGCCGTGGCCTGGCGGGAGCCCTTATCGTGGATCCCTGGAGCGGACCTCGGATAGGGTGATCCTGGGCATCTCCCACCTCATCCGCATAAGGAAGGGAACTGTCAGAGCGCTCCGGGGATAAGCTCCCGAAGCGGTTGGACGTTGAGGTAGGCAGCGGTGCCTCCCTGCGCGGCCCTTGGGGGCGGCGGTGGTGGCGAGGCGCAGCCTCCTCAAGGTCTAGGCGAGCCATTTCCCTAGTGGGGATGACTCCCTCTTCCTCGTATCTCCGCACCAGGGTGTTGATCACCCTTCTCTGGATGACCTCCGAGGGGGAGAGAGGGCGTGGTCGTCCCGCAATTGCGGCTGCTGGGACGGCTGTGGGACGGGCGGGACCGCGCGGAGTAGCCGCGTCGGTGTTTCCCCTGTCCCTGCGCCAGTGGGCGGGTGGCGATCGGGCACTGGATCGGGCGACCTGATTTCTGAAAGCAGGGAGAAAGACCCATTAACACTGACAGGAAAAAGGAATCGACAACCAACCATTAGCGCCACGACGCCTTCCGTGGGGGGAACCCAGGCCCTCGACGTTGTGAGACGGAGTGCCCGATTTCACTTCCCCAGCCCCTGGCGGGTAAGACTGAATGCTTGGCCGGGCAACACGCCGGTCTTCCAACACCTCTGAAAGCCATCGGTCTTCGTATCGAGGAGAAGAGATTCACGTCGGGTTCACCATTTTTCTGTTTCGGTGCGGATGTGCGTCGGGTTACGCTGTTCCGCCAGGACGCGTTCGCGCGTGCACCCGTCAACCCGAGGGGATGGGCGCGCGGCTTGTGGTCCCGCAGTCCCGCTTTCCAAGGGCGGGCGGCATCCGTCCCTTATTCAGGGGCGTCTGCTCCTTGATCGAAACCGGGATGATGGGATGTCGGCTCCTCCTTCCTTGGACGTCTCCTCGGAACTTGTCGCCTAATCCGGGTCTCCCTCATAGACTTAAGAATGTTCGTGAATCTCGTTCCCGGCGCCATATCTTCATGGACACCGGTTAATTACGCTGCTTCCGCCCGGACGCTCCAAGGGGTTTGGGCGGGGCAGCAACCTGCAGTGAGAAGGCCGGGTGGCTCTGGGTGCTGGGGGCGTGTCGTAAC
Organism: Viscum album; assembly: GCA_963277665.1. NCBI lineage: Eukaryota > Viridiplantae > Streptophyta > Magnoliopsida > Santalales > Viscaceae > Viscum > Viscum album. The sequence goes on along the minus strand of OY728156.1, from coordinate 865,831,282 downwards.
ACTGCGGCTCTGCACGTCTGTCTTCCGTCCCTAATAGGGCTTCTCGAAGGCATGATGGCCTGAGGCATCCCGTACTAGGTGCGGGGAACTGTGTCACCTGAGGTTTTCCTCAGCTTCCCGTGTTTAACACGGGGTATGCCGCGAGTTTAACGTCCAGCGGGGACGGCATCGGACCGATCAACACGAAAAGTGGATCAGATGACAGAACCCCTTGCGGGGAACCTCCGACGCTGGGGCCAGCACATGGGCGGCTTCCCAAGTAACGTGGAGTGAAGTGAAGTGGCATGACCCCACCGGGATGTGGCGGCCCGGGTAAGGATCAGGATGGATGATGGAGTAAAGAGCTTGGACCCCAGAGGGGCTTCCTACGTACCGCGCGTTAACACGGATCAAAGTCAACGTAGTTCGGGCATACAGTTTAACGTCATGCTGGACGTCGGCAAGCCGACTCACGAAGAGGTCGAGGCCGCCGGGCGGAGGATTGAACCGAACCACCTCGCACGGAGGGGGATGGAACGGCCGGGTGGATCACAGTTTCACGTCATGCTGGACGATGAAAGGGGAAATGGAAAAGGGGGGCTGTGGGGAGGCACCGTGGAGATACACACGGGCAGTCTCCCACAGGGGCGGATTCATAGGTGAATCAACGCAAGCGTGAACCCTGGAGGGGTCCACTGATGGACGAACCGACGTAAATACGACCGGGACGACCAGGTGGTGGGCTTGAACCTCGGGGAGGCTTCCTACGTACCCTGTATAGAAGACAGGGATCAAAGTCCACGTAGTTCATTCTGTCAGGACTTACGCACTTGGGGCAGCCCGGATACTGCAAAACTCAGTTGGAAGGGACTTGGACCGAAAGCAGAAGACACCTCGATCCCAGTCAGACCCTCTACTGGCTTCGGCAGTGGGGAGGCGCAATGGAGATACACATGTGCAGCCTCCCGCGAGAAACTAGGGGTTTGTAATACCCTGCCCCCGTAGGGAAAAGCCACTCCCATTAAATCGTCCCATAAGGGGGACAATCCCGACATCCCTGCAGAGACGAGCGGGTGGGGGCCACGTCCAAACCGGGGGAGACCCTGCGTGCAGAGCACGGGATCAGGTTGCGGACGGTTTAGCGTCTTGCCAGACGAAGTACAGTTTAACGTCGTGTGTTGAGGACGAAGCGGACGGTTTAACGTCTTGCCGGACGAAGTACAGTTTAACGTCGTGTGTTGAGGACGAAGCACTTGGCAGTTTAACGTCTTGCAGCACGGACGATGTACAGTTTAACGTCGTGCAGGACGTAGGGGCAGTTTAACGTCATGCTGGACGAATGCACAGTTTAACGTCATGCTGGACGAATATGCAGTTTAACGTCATGCTGGACATCCGTGCGTGTCACTTCGCGCAAGCCTGGAGGGCCGCACGGGAAGACAACGCGCGGTGCGGGCACCCAGGATGAGGATCATCGGGCGCCACGCAAGCGGGTACCCTTAGGAGGTCAACGGGGACGACCCTGGCAGATTGCGCGCAAAAAGGAAGCTTTGCGCGCAAAACTGCGGGCCGGCGCGCAATCGGGGCGGCTGGCGCGCAATTGGGCCAGTGCCTTGCGCGCGGATACTTGAGAATGCTCACACCGGGCTTCGAATAGCGCGCGGGGGCAACGGCTCATTCTCTAATGAATGGCCACTTGAAAGAAGGGGGGGTGCGCGCAATCGGGCCGGATTGCGCGCACCCCGGGGGCAATTGCGCGCAAGCGGGTTCTTTTGCGCGCAAAGGCCTTAGGGTGAGTGTTTATTCAAATGAAAGGAGCCAGCGGGGATTGCGCGCGAAGGCGGACCCCGAGGCTTTCTTGCGCGAAAGAAAGGAGGTTACCTGAAGTTCGTCATTGCGCGCGGAAGGGGTTGAATTGCGCGCACGGGAGACGTTTCGACTTCCAGCAACCTTTGAAACGTTGGGGTCGCCTTGTATTTATAGGCAACCCCGGGCGCGGAATCCAGGGTGCGAGCGCGAAATTCTTCTCGCGGGCGCGGCGCGTAAGGGAGTCGCGCGGACCCGCGGCGCGCAAAATTGCGCGCCGGGCCGGCGCATTGCGCGCATCCCGGGGGGTTTTCCGCGCGGGACATCACCTTTGCGCGCGGGCCTCTGAAATTCCGCGCAAGGCCTCCGGGCCCTCCGAAACGTTCTTCCGACTCCAAATATCACTTCGCTTTCCGCATCCGGAGCTTCGTTTGGGAACAACGGACTTTTCCGGCGTCTACAATATGGAAGGGGTTTTCTTAAAGCTAGAATAATATGGACTATCTATTTTTGTTTTATTCGTGATGTTTCACAAATTGGGAGAAATTAGAAGTCATAGAGTTGGGAAACAATGGATTTTAACCAGGAATGAGCTGTGTATTTATAGGTTTAAGGGCCTCATAAAGCTGAGACGTGGTTCATGAAGAAAATTTGGTCTTAATGATTGGTAGGGGTTATATTAGACTCATGTAGAATATTGTTAAAACATTATCATGGACACAGAGCATAGTCAGACTCACAAGATGTTCAGTCAAGGCCTCATGTGTTCATGGAGGGAGAGGGGTATTTGCAAAAGATCATCATGAAGAAGGCCCTTAAGAGTTATTCTACAGTCATTTTGGATCTAATTTACTCAAAACCAACCATGGTCTCCTCAAATAATCTTATTGAACTTATTTTGGTGCCAATAAATGCACCCACTTCTTCAAAATGGGTGATGGAAAGAAAAAGAGGGTTAGATTCTGAGTGACAATCGCCATTTTTTTTGAAAATATTCTATATTTCTTGAATTTCATTTATCATTCTCACTTTGAGTTCTTCCCTATAAAGATTTCTGACATGAATGAAATTGTGAAGAGATGATTGTAGTATACTTACAGAAACTGTGGGTTGGGGCCCTCAAAAGTTCTTGGCATCATGCCATGAAAATCTATGCACTATCCTTTCACAATGCTCCCAAAATCTACAATTATTTCTCCATAAATGCTTCATTGAGAATTGACTTATTATCCTTTTATTTGGGATTGATTCTTAGAAAACCAGACGTCGTGAACTACAATTCAGAATCAAGTACCCCAACGCTGAGTTCTTCAAGCCGGTCTATGTAAAAATTATTCACAAATGAACTCCAAAATATAGCCTTCAAAAGTAATCCCACATTCAATGGACTCTCATGATGCTTCTAATGAAGTCCTTGTGAATGCTGCTAGATGGGAGAAAATGGTAAACAATTCATGATTGGGGAATATGCTTATATCAGTTTATACCATGAATCATTGATTGAGAAGCTTACATATTACTAAAAAAGTATGATCTATGTAAGAGGCATCCAATATAAGGTTGTGGTATGATAGGTGATGTATCCATTCCAGAGGAAAATAGAGATGAACCAAAATATTGGTTCAGAGGCATATTGGGACAGTACCAGTGGCCCGTGGTGGTTGTAGGCCATATCTAGAAGGATCTTGCATCTATCATGGCTGACTGCCTCGACAACCACATCTACAAAATCATTGATGAGATGCTGGAGGATGATGTGTAATGTCTCGACCCATGTTCCACACACCATTTCCTCAAGCTGGTCGGTCACATAACCTAAATTTTTTCTCCATATATGCTAGAGGATGCCAACTAGTTGTGAGGGTCTGGTAAATTGATTATGGGTAGAATATACCTTATTTTATCTGATTAATTCACCAGTGGAAATAAATAAACAATAGAGTAAGCTTATACAATCATAACAATACCAATATATCAAGATAAACAATGTAGGTAATACAATATCCATATGAGAAATAAAAAATTCCCTACTAAAGTAAGTGTCATGTTTCTAAAATGAAAACTGAAAATAAAGACATTGATGAATCCCAAGAGGGTACCTAACCATTCCTAGTTCCATCATCTAATCTAGATTCCTAAATAAGCAATCTTACCTTGGTCATTTTCCCTAAACTAATCCTGGAACAATAAACTATATTCGGGTACCGATCAAAAATCCTGAGTAGGGTGTGTGTATAACACTGTATGCTACCACTGACAATGTCTATAACAAATCCAGTCTAAAACATAGTCTGTAGTTATATGAATAAATAAATACAATGATTAATTAAATAGTTATCTCATTATCAAATATGTTTTTCACCATATAAACCCTCGGGTTTCATAGAACACCATTACCTCAATACCTCCTACAACCCATGCCATAGTCTGAATAATGTATCATATTCATATCATAATTAAATAATTTTATGGGATTTCATTGTCCATTTCATTTCAACTTATTAAAAAGGATAACTGGAATCATATTAAAATTCCAAAAATATATATATGTTTTCATGCTTGGGACCCCATGGGCTTTGGAAACCACAAACCATCTCTCTTATAGATTTATCAGTACATGCTTCATAATCAGTAGACCATGTCCCACTCCCATGGGATTCATAAATAGCTGACAATGTCCAACACACATTTATCATAAAATTATCACTATGAGATTCAAAATCAGTATACTATATCAAACTAATTTTTTATCATTACGATCTTTGGAATTAGCAGACCAAGTCCCTCACACGTGGGATTTGGAAATAACCGACCATGTCCCACACTCCTTTATCAAAAACTTATATATAACACACAGAGCGATATATATATATATATATCAAAAATATCACAAAAATAATTATATCACATCAATCAAGATTAATCAACACTAATCCTCTTCTAAAAATAATTATCATTAGTTAATTCGATAATCATTTAACCACCCTCATACCATTAATTAATTATAAGTTAACTAATCACATCTACTCTATTAATTAATTTATTAAATTATTAAGTCCATTTTAGTGAAAATAATATCTAATAATTAATTCCATGCATAATTATAAAATTATCAATATCAATATCTCATAATTAATTCACCGATTAATTATTCAATTCATAACATACATATAACATAATTAATTCACAGATTGAATATTCAATTAATAACATGAATATCACATAATTATTTCACCAATTAATTATTAAATTCATAAAATCAATATCACATACTTAATTCACCAATTAATTAACTCAAATTAGTATCTCACTATCACAAAATTAAATCCCTAATTAATTATTCCCAAAACCCCCAATTTCACAATTCAGATATTAGTTAACTTACCCAAATTAATTATTATAATCAAGAACAGAAATTAAAAAAAACATATAAATTATAAAATTTTCAAACATTTAATCTAAATCATGACTATAATATTTGAATATTATACCACCTACATCAATTGGTTTTTGAAGGATCCCTCAATAGAAATCACCAAAATTGAGCGGCACAATGACGTAGAATGAAATATAGATCTATAACACTAAATCAAGATTAAACAATTGAAGATATATTATATATATATATATATCCATAAAAATATCTCTAGATTTTTAAAATATAGATCTAGATTTAGAAAAAAACAAAAGATAATTACCACCACATTAATGAGAGAATACTGTAGGATGAACGATAAAGCAACGAGGTAAGATCCACTTACCAGGAGAGTTACAGATCTTCGATTAGGCTATCAAACATGAATAAAAAAATTATATATCCTTTTAAACCCTTAAAAAATATATGAAATATTCAAAAATGGAGTTGGTCTGAGTTTCAGTCAGATGGGGGAAGATTTGGGGGTTTCAGTGGACTAAAAACTAATTTGGGGTCCATTTAAAATAGTGTGCATGATTTCTGAGGTAGTGTCCATTGGTTTTCCCTAACCATGGCCCAATTATGAACCCAGTATTTTTGGGGTGTACAATTTATCTTTTTAGGGAACACAACATGAAAAATCATGAACCAATCATGACAACCCCTACTATCTGAGGCTTCACAGTTTCCTGGGAAAGGGCGTACAATTTTCTCTAACTAAGCACTAACCATGACTAAGTATTTTTTCTTACATTCTAATCAATTACCACCCAACCACACCCCAAGTAAAGCACAATGAAAAGTACTCAAAACAAGGTAAAAAGTACCCAAAATATCATCTGATTCAATTAGATAAAATTTCATGATAATATCTCCCCACCAGATAATCCTTGAGCTGAATTCCCAAGATTCATTATGATTCTAAGAAGAAAAATATCAGGCCATTGAGCACTAAAATCTTCAACCCTTTCCTAAGTCTCTTCTTTCATACACCCATGTTTCTATAATACATGAACTACTTGCATGGTCCTTCCCTGTAACAATTTTCCACTATGGTCCAACACAAGTATTGAATTCTTCTGAAAGGATGCATCTACCTCCAGATCAACACCATCAAAATCAATAACATGAAAAGTGTTGGGGTGACACGACCATAGTTTTGACACATGGAAAATTCCATTCATAGCATTGTATTTCTATGGATGAGCCAATCGATATTCCACCAGTCTAATTCACTCCACATCCTCAAATATTCTGATGACTCTAGGTGCCAAAATGCCCTATCTCTATATCCGATGGTGACCCAACCTTGGAGACACCCAAAGGAATACATAATCACCCTTTTTAAACTTTAGGGGTCATCTACATCTATCAGCATACGACTTCTTCCTACTCTTATACATCGCCATACATTTATGAATCAACTACACCTACTCTGACATCTCATATAGGAGACACGGTCCCAACAACTCTGACGCAAAAGCCTATATCCACCATATATGCAACCTATATGGTCTACCATAAAGAGCCTCATATGGTTTCATATGCATAGTTCCCTAATAACTATTATTTTATGAAAAATACACTAAATCTGACTAATTCTCCCAAGATCCACTGAATTCATGCAAACACACCCGCAACATATCCTTAATCACTTGTTCAATATGCTTTGACTGCCCGTATCGTTATTGGTGGAAATCCATACTCAATAATACATGTATACCAAGATATTTATGAATGATTTTCTATAAGGGTTATGTAAACATGAGGCATGATCTAAAACTATAGTTTTTAGCACCCCGGGCATATGGACTATCTCTTGAACATAAAAATATCCCAGATGTTTGAATAATAAAGTATTCTATATATTATAGAAATTTTCTAAATTCATTATTAGACCCACAATAAACTAGATATCAGCATTCTTCATTGGTGTCCTCAAGAGACCCATCACAAATTCCATGGTCACCTATTCCCACTTCTACTCCATAATGGGTAACACCTATAGAAATCCTATAGGTCCTTTGTGTTCTCCCATCACTTTCTGATAGGCGTAACATCATATCCCAAACCAGTATTTCTTCTTATTCATGATTGTCCACAAAAAAATTCATCATAGATAATGGTCCATTTTTTTCACACCTGGATATACTACCCACATCAAGGAATGAGAATCCTGTATCAGCTCATCTCACATGCTCATAGGCACAACAACTCGATTATTGATATAGATAATCACATCCTCATATATGCTCCAATCTAAAGGTATCTCCCAACCATCAAGGATTTACATCAATTTCAAAAACTATGGATCCTCATACTATATGTCCCTGATCCATTTAAAAATTGTATGATTCACTAAAACTAACATGAGAATTATCTACCCCTAACTATGCTAAACCACAAAGTGTATCTCAGCCAAAAAAGACATCATCCTCCACTTAGGACTAGACTCTTGAACATCCCGAGTCTGTGTATTCCAACTGAAAGCATCAACATCACTTTCCCCTTTCTGGGTGTATATGCTAGCTCAAAATTGAAGGACTATATATACTCCACCAATATCCTCTATCGGAGATTCAAATTTCATTGACCAAAAATGTACCTTACACTCTTGTGATCCGTATACACTGTAAAATTTTCTCCCAAAAGATAACTTTTCCAACACTTCATAGAATAATGGACTACTGAAAAATCAAGGTCCTATATAGGGTAGTTCCATTCATTTAGCCTCAACTATATAGACCCATATACCACGACATGATCGACATGAATCAACATAGCCCCAATTATAATCCTAGAAGTGTCACAATACACCATATAATCCACACCTATATCAAGAAAGATCAAATATCATTTCTGATGTAAAACACTTATTCAAATCCAAGAAGGCCTTCTCACATTCCTCTAACTAATAAAACATTATCCCATTTTTGGAAAGGCCCAATAGTGGTTCTTCTAAATGTGAAAACTCTTAAATGAATCTCTAGTAAAATCCAAAAAACTCCAAAAAGGTTCAGATATCAAAAATATTTTTGGGATTCTCCCAAAACAGAACTTTGTGGTCCTTCATTGTTTTTACTCACACACATTCCCCTAAGATGATGTATCCTAAATTGTGTACCTGGTCAATCCAAAACTGAAACATAGTTAGCTTGGCATGTAGCCGATGATCTCACAGTTCACTTAGGTTGATGTCAATATGTTGGGCATGATCATCATGAGTCTTGGAGTACACCATGATGTCGCCCAAAAACACCACAAAAAACTAATCCAATAATAGTTGGAAGATATTTCTCATGAGAACAACAAAAAAAATTGGAGTATTCGTTATCCAAAAAATTATTATGAGAAACTCATATAGTATATACCTTTTTCTAAAAGAAGTCTTCAGTATGTTAGGTGTCTATACTATCAGCTAATGATACCCCAATCTCAAGTACATCTTTGAGAACACATAGTCTACCTCTAACCGGTAAGATATATCATCAATATGAAAAAGATGATACTAGTTCTTTATAGTCATCTTGTTCATTTTTTGGTAATCTCCAAAAAATTTGAAACTATCATCCACCTTATTTGTAAAAAACATTGGTGAACTCCAAGGAGACATTCTCAGATGGTTAAATACCTTATTCTCCATCTCTTAAAGCTGGGACCGGAAATTTTTATTCTCTTTAGGTGCCATTATGTATAGTGGAATTGATACTAGCATAGACCTTGGAATGATCACAATTGTGAATTCTCGATCTCTCTCATGTGGAATCCTTGAGAAGTATTTAGGAATAAAATATTGAAATATTTACACTATTGATGGATTTTCATCTTGGTTAACACCACTTTCATCTAGTAATAAGTTGGAAATATGGGTTTTGAGCTCTTCCAGGTGCTGATTAATTGGCCCTGCTCGACTTGGTTAGATATCCCACTCTCTAGAGTGAATATAGGTGTCACCCTTTGGAGACATAACAACGGATCTCCTTCGGTAACAATCAATTTGGATTCAATATATGACTAGATAGTCCACAATAAGGATTAGGTCAAAACCAAACATGGAAAGTATACACATATCCTAGAAAAAATGGTACTCGCTGATCTTAAGAGAACATCCTGTTTTGGTGCGGATGTGCGTCAGGTTTCTATTCCAACGCTGCTCCGCCAGGACGCATTCGCGCGTGCGCCAATCGACCAGAGGGGATGGACGCGCGGCTTGTGGCCCCGCAATCCCGCTTTCCAAAGGCGGGCGGCATCCGTCCCTTATTCAGGGACGTCTGCTCCTTGATCGAAACCGGGATGATGGGATGTCGGCTCCTCCTTCCGTGGACGTCTCCTCGGAACTCGTCGCCTAATCCGGGTCTCCCTCATAGATTTAAGAATGTTCGTGAATCTCGTTCCCGGCGCCATGTCTCCATGGACACCGTTTAATTACGCTGCTTCCGCCCGGACGCTCCAAGGAGTCCGGTCGGGGCAGCAACCTGCGGTGAGGAGACCGGGTAGCTCTGGGTGTTGGGGGCGTGTCTTAACACTGCGGCTCTACATGTCTGCCTTCCGTCCCTAATAGGGCTTCTCGAAGGCGTGGTGGCCTGAGGCAACCCGTGCTGGGTGCGGGGAACTACGTTACCTGAGGTTTTCCTCAGCCTCCCACGTTTAACACGAGGTATGCCGCGAGTTTAACGTCCAGCGGGGACGACATCAGACTGATCAACACGAGGAGTGGATCAGATGACAGAACCCCTTGCGGGGAACCTACGACGCTGGGGCCAGCACATGGGCGGCTTCCCGAGTGAAGTGGAGTGGAATGAAATGGCATGACCCCACCGGGATGTGGTGGCCCGGGTAAGGATCAGGATGGATGATGGAGTGAAGAGCTTGGACCTCGTAGAGGCTTCCTACGTACCGCGCGTTAGCGCGGATCAAAGTCAGCGTAGTTCGGATATACAGTTTAACGTCATGCTGGACGATGGGAAGCCGACTCACAAGGAGGTCGAGGCTGCCGGGCGGAGGATTGAACCGAACCACCTCGCACAGAGGGGGATGGGACGGCCGGGTGGATCACAGTTTCACGTCATGCTGGACGTTGGCAAGCCGACTCATGAGGAGGTCGAGGCTGCCAGGCGGAGGGTTGAACCGAACCACCTCGCACAGAGGGGGATGGGACGGCCGGGTGGATCACAGTTTCACGTCATGCTGGACGTTGGCAAGCCGACTCACGGGGAGGTCGAGGCTGCCGGGCGGAGGGTTGAACCGAACCACCTCGCACAGAGGGGGATGGAATGGCCGGGTGGATCACAGTTTTATGTCATGTTGGACGTTGGCAAGCCGACTCACGAGGAGGTCGAGGCCGCCGGCACGCACGAAGTGGGTGGATCGGAGTTTAACGTCTTGCTGGACGATGGTGTTTGGGGATTACACTCTAAGGAGGCCCATATGCGGCAAAGCTCAGTTGGAGAGGGACTTGGGCCGAAGATGATAGACACCTCGATCCCTGTCACGCCCTCTACTGGCTTTGGAAGTGGGGAAGCACAATGGAGATACACACGTGCAGTCTCCCACAAGGGCGGATTCATAGGTGAATCGACGCAAATGTGAACCCGGGAGGGGTCCACTGATGGACGAACCGACGTGAATACGACAGGGACGACCTGGTGGTGGGCTTGAACCTCAGAGAGGCTTCCTACGTACCCTGTTTAGAAGACAGGGATCAAAGTCCACGTAGTTCATTCTGCCAGGACTTACGCACTGAGGCAACCTGAGTGCGGCAAAGCTCAGTTGAGGGGGGACTTGGTCCGAAGGTGAGAGACCTCGATCCCTGTCACACCCTCTACTGGCTTCGGCAGTGGGGAAGCACAATGGAGATACACATGTGCAGTCCCCCACAAGAAACTAGGGGTTTGTAATACCCTACCCCCGTGGGTGAAGGCCACTCCAATCCCGACATCCCTGCAGAGACGAGCGGGTGGGGGCCACATCCAAACCGGGAGGGGACCCTGCGTGCGGGGCACGGGATCGGGTGATGCGGATGGTTTAACTTCTTGCCAGACGAAGTACAGTTTAACGTCGTGTGTTGAGGAGGAAGCGGACGGTTTAACGTCTTGCCGGACGAAGTACAGTTTAACGTCGTGTGTTGAGGACGAAGCGGACGGTTTAACGTCTTGCCGGACGAAGTACTGTTTAATGTCGTGTGTTGAGGATGAAGATGCTTGGCAGTTTAACGTCTTGCAGCGCGGACGTGGTGCAGTTTAGCATCATGCAGGACGAATTACATTTTAACGTCATGTTGGACGAATGCTGAACAGTTTAACGTCTTGTAGCTCGGATGAATGCTGAACTGTTTAACGTCTTGTAGCTCGGACGAATGCTGAACAGTTTAACGTCTTGTAGCTCGGACGAGGTGCAGTTTAGCGTCATGCAGGACGAATTGTAGTTTAACGTCATGCGGGACGAATTGTAGTTTAACGTCATGCAGGACGAATGCTGATCAGTTTAACGTCTTGTAGCTCGGACGAAGGGGTGCCGCCAATGGGTCCGTGTCACTTCGTACGAACCTGGAGGGCCGCACGGGAAGACAACGCACGGTGCGAGCACCCGGGATGAAGATCATCAGGTGCCATGCAGGCGGGTACCCTCAGGGGGTCAAAGGGGGCGACCCTGGCGGTTTGCGCGCAAAAGAGGAGCTTGGCGCGCAATACCGCGGGTCGGCGCGCAATTGAGCGGGCTGGCGCGCAATTGGGCCAGCACTTTGCGCGCGGATGATCGAGATTGCGCGCACCGGGCTTCGGATAGTGCGCGGGGGCAACTGATCATTCTTTAACGAATGGCCACTTAGCAAAAAGGGGGTGCGCGCAATCAGGCTGGATTGCGCGCACCCGAGGGGGCAATTTTGCGCAAGAGGCTTCTTTTGCGCGCGGAAGGCTTTGGGTCAGGGATTGGTCGAAGGGAAGAAGCCAAAGGGTTGCGCGCGAAGGCGAACCCCGAGGCCTGATTGCGCGAAATAAAGGAGTTACCTGAGGATCAGCATTGCGCGCGGAGGGGGCTGGATTGTGTGCACGAGCGACCCTTCGAATTCTCGCAACCTTCAAAATGTCGGGGGTCGCCTTATATTTATAGGCAACCCCGGGCGCGGAATCCAGTTTGCGGGTGCGCAATTTCCTTCGCGGGTGAGAAATCGGGGCCCGGCGCGCAAGGGAGTTGCGCGGGCCACGGGCATGCAAAATTGCGCGCCGGCCCGGCGCATTGCGCGCATCCCGGGAGGCTTGCGCGCTGTACTTAAACTTTGCGCGCGGGCCTCCAAAATTCCGCGCAAGGCCTCTGGGCCCTCCGAAACGTGCTTCTGACTCCAAATATGACCTCGCTTTCCTCGTCCGGAACTTCGTTTGAGGATCAACGGACTTTTCCGGCGTCTACAAAATCCCCCCCTCGGAATTTGATCGGCGAGAGGTCGCAACGATCGGGTTCCGAGGGAGACGCCGGAATGCCGAAGTCCTGGGCGGCGCGGGACTTGGGCGCGCAAAAAGGGCGTCGGGCGCGAAATTCGCTGCCTCGGTCGCGCAACGCGCTTTCCGCCCGGCGTGGACACCCGGCCTCGCCTATAAATAGGGTCCATGGGTCCCCCGTACCGTACAAAGGCTTTCCGCGCGATAAGCTTCCAAGCTCTCGTGCGCGAAATTGCCCTCTTCGGCGCGAAATCCGCCCGTTCAGCGCGCAAACCCATTCGAATTTCGGCTTGATTTTGCGCGAACTCCCGGGGTTTTACGCGACAGACTTCCCAATTGCGTGTCGTCCGCTAGGATTGCGCGCCAACCCTCAAACTTCTCTACCAGCCTCTTCTGATTCCGTACGCCTCATCCCTTAACCCACACGACTCCCGAAGCTTCTGAGATGGCCGTGAATCAAGGGAATGAGGGGGATGCCGCCATTCGCAGAGTTGAGATGGCGGCGAACTGGGAGGTCTACGGAGCCAAGGAGATTGTTTCCAACAATCAATCCTTGTTCGACTTGCTGACGCCGGCCCAGAAGACATATCCGCTGTCGGACAACCTGCCGCTCTGGAACTATGGCATCCTGGATGAGGTTCCGGTGCCAGGGTTAGAGGTTGATGCGCCATGGACCTGGGTGACTCGGGAGGACGAGCTTCCCCGCTATAACATCACCAACAATGGGCATCCTGCTAGGGAGACCAGGCACTTAGACGTCTATGTCCTGAACCCGAGGACGCGAACCATTGCCGGGAGTGAGCCTACTGCGGAGAACTCTCCAACCCTCTATTCGAGCACATACCGCCAGAGCGTCACTGACGACACCAAGGGATAGCTGAAGCACTGGGACTTGCGGTCTGGGGGCAATTTCACTAGTGAGTGGGCCTGGGCGTTCTGGGTACGCCACACTTGTGATCACTTAGCGGAGGAGCTGTGGTACATCGGCCTGTTTGAGGCAGTGTGGACGTCGCAGTTTCACTTCTACCAGCAGCCCGAACTTGGGCCGGAGCTATTCACCCGCTGGTCCCCGGATACCAACACCTTCCATCTTCATCATGGGGAGGTCAGCATCAGTCTCTGGGATATCCACTGCATCGGAGGTATCCCGCCGGAGGGTTACCAATACGATGAGTTCCTGCCTCCGAAGAACACCTGGGAAGACAGGTCACGGACTCCCATTCTGACATGGCATCTACTGGACCTGGCTACGCAGCGGCTCGGGGTCAAGGACTTCCACAAGGACATAGCCTACAAGGAGTGGTTCGGCCAGTTCTTGGAGCATGACCCAACGGTCAGGATGCCAGGCAGGGGGAAGCGGTGCCCGACCGCGGCTCAGAGGAGCCGGAACGGGTCGTACTGGCGGGTCCTGGAGACGGGCGACTACCGCTCATGGGGGTACCGCGTCATCGAGGCCCGAGACCCAAATGTCCGGTACGCGGCGTTCCTAGCCGCCTTTCTGAGTGGGTGGCTCCTGCCAGTGCGGGACACGAGGATGGGCGTCCGCCCGGCGACACTGGTGATGGCGGGCGCCATGGCAGCCAACAAGAGATACAGCCTCGGGGTCCCAGTGCTGGCTAAGCTGTACGCCATCCTGGGACGCATCTCGCGAGGGGGGTCGCCACGAAGGATCTGTGGGCCCTTTCAATTATTCCACGGCTGGGTGGCTGCTCACCTCGGTGGGTACACGTTTCCAAACGCCGTCATTCCTCCTGGCAACGGCCTGCGACCCTCCCTGCTGAACATCGCGGGGGTCGCTCCGATGACCCTAAATGAGGAGGGCGTGAGGATTCAGATTGGCAATCATGCCAATTTCAACTTCGGCCCGTTCCCCACTCCCGTTGGCCAGATGATCGACAATGGGCAGGGTCCGCTGGAGTAGCACGAATACTTCCTGATCATGCGGGGCGGGGTGCTCGTGACTCGGATCGACGGGAAGGTGATCTGCGAGCCGTACGTGCCAACCCGGTTTGCCAGGCAGTTCGGGTGCCTTCAACGGATGCTGAAGAGGGTATTCACTGCCGTCCGGGAGGAGACGAACCCTTGTGTCCTTTGCCAGATGTGGCTAATGTTTGCCGCTTTCAGCTCTGGCGACGTCATCACTCTCCCTCCTACCGGGGTTGACGCAGGCTTGGCAACCGAGTACGCCGAACACTGGGCCATCGCGTACCCCGAGGGGCTTCTACGGAAGCTAGTTCGGCGGCTCGAAGTCACCCGTGCGGAGACCGGGCGTCAAGGAAGGAGGCGAGGCGCCGTCACGTGGGGGAGAACGGAGGCGCGCCAAGCAGCGGAGCCGGCGCGGGCAGGGAATTCGGCGGCGGGCACATCGCAGGCTGCCGCCACGACTTTAGCGCCCGGAGAGGGGGCACATGCGGTGGTCGGGGAGCGGCCCGGGAAGCAGATAAGGCGTCTGCTCGAACCCTCCCACGATGCAGTCTTCCTAGCGCTGTGGTCGGCCTGGATGACCCTGCAGTAGTCGCTGGGGACCAAAATCATCTGGCAGAAGATAATCAGCGAAGGAATCCATCTGCCAGAGGTCGGGCGCCTCCAGGTCGCCGACAGGGTGAACTTCCACCGGCGGTACGCGTATCTGACGACCATGGACGAGTACGGGCGCCAACGTGGTTAGCGTGCAGAGCCATCCCTTCTGGTGAAGGTGATGCTCGGTCTAGAGCCTGCTCCAGAACAGATGCCGCCGGAGGAAGGTGATAGTAACGAGGACTCCGAGGAAGAGGAGGAGACGGGAGAGGATGAAGGATTTGAGGGAAGGTCCCTTCCGGGGAGCCCGCGGGAGAGCGACGAGGTGGCCGGCTCTGACAATATTGATATCACTGAGCTCCTCGAGGTCCGAATCTATCCCTACTCAACCTGCTTCATCCATTCTCTTATGCAGCTTCTAACCCACTTCTTCATCTTCCTCAGGAGTGCACGGACGCTGGTCAGGCATCCTCAGCAGGAGTAGGAGAGGCGCCAGCAGGACAGGGCGGGGGCCAGACACCTATCATTGAATTGATAAGCGCCGAGGGGTCCCCTGCTGCAACTGCTCCTGCGGCGGCCGGGACAGCGAAAGACGACGCTCTGGACTCCCGTAAGTCTCCTTACTTTACTGTTGGTGCTTGCTGTTGACGATCCGTGACTAACCACGGCATGCCCTGCGCAGTGATCTCAATACTGGAGGCTCGTCGGGCTGTCGAACCCGGGCCATCCACGAGTGGACCAGTGGCAGACATACCGCCTCCTTCGGAACAGGCTTCTCACACCGAGTCGGCCCCACCAACTGCTGATCAGGGGGCAACGGACGCCGGCGGTGCTGCCATCGGAGAGAGGTCGGGGGCTGACGAGGGTGTCGACGCCGCTGGGGCTAGAGAAGAAGGTCGCCCAGATGTTGGGGAACCTATCCCCTGTGAGGACATCCCAGGGGCGGACCCTGCAGCAGACCTGCTGGCTGCCTTCCCTGCCTACCGGCCTGCCGACCCCGAGGAGATGGACGACTCGGACGCGGAGGCGGTCGAGGAGAGCCGGATAACGCGCCGCAGGGGGTGGAAGTGCATCCAGTGCTTCCTCAAGTGAGACCCATCGGAGTGGCTGGGGCGCATGGGATCGCTTCAAACCTGGCTACGCTTCCTGTGTGCCGGGGGAGCTGATGCTCAACGCCTCCATCTGACGGTCCGTGATTTCATGGCCGAAAAGATGCGCGAGAGCCGCCGGCGTGCTGACGTCGCACAATGTCGGGACATGTCGGAGAACACGCGGGCGCTCCTTCTGGCGGAGCAGGGAGTCCGGCGCCTCGAAGGGCAGGTTCAGGGAAGGAGGCCTTCATCGCAGCGTGCACTGAGTTTGTGGAGCAATTGACAGCCCAGCTGAATGACGCCCAGGTACAACTGACGGAGGCGGGCCACCAGATGGTCACACTTCAGGTCGAGCGGGAGCGTGCACAAGCCAGGATCGGCGAGCTGCGCGCTGCGGCCGCCGACGAAGAGAGGGCATGCAGAGAGCGAGAAGCAGCTCTAGAGGCTGCCAGCCAAAGGGTAGCGGCATTGGAAAGACTCATTCAGCACGCTAATCCCTAGGGGATTTGTTTTTGCCATTTCCAGAACATTTTGCTTCCGCTACTCAATACTTCGATCCATTTGTATGAATCAACATATTTATCTGCATATTTTGGCTTAACGTGCTCAACCACAATTCATTATCTCGCGGGAGTGTTAACCAAGCTTCAGGCATCCATAATTGGGCCTGGATTTCTAAGGAAAAGAGGGAGGTCATTCCTAGGAAAGGAGACCTCAGACCTAATCAATGTATCATCACCCCAACTTGTTCCGACACACGAGCGGGACAATGCTAGGGGCGTTGAGATTTCATCCGAACATAGGGAAATGAGAAAGGGTGAATCGCGTGTCCCGAATTCAGAAATCCACGACGGTCGGCCTTCCAGGAAATGCCCAAGATGGCAAGCGGACAGTGGATCAATCGGCCATACTACTGCGATAGACGGACCGAAGGTCATCATTCGTATTGCAGGAGGCAGATCACATGTCAACGTCAATACCGCTTTGGGGGTTCCTTCAGACACAAGGGTGGAAATCTGGATCAACAGGGCATGCGAAGCGTGGGGCGAAGTGATGATTTGTTCGGACAGAATCTAACACTCCCAAAATTGCGCCACCGTGGGGAAAGTGTATTAGGCGGATGCACTAATCCGGCCGTGAATCACCCCAATTCTCAGACAGAACCTCTTTGATGAGGAAACTGTCACTTCCCATCATTACAATGGGGAATCCCGATCTGAATCGGGGAGAATATCACAACTGCACCACTCTACCAGAAGCCAGGCCAGACGGTCGGCGACGAGGAGGGGCGGGACTTAGCGATCCCTGAAGCTGGACCCGAGTCGAGATGCCCGGGCGTTCCTACGTACTCCCTCAGGCTGGAGATCAAGCCACACGTAGTTCTGGGATTGCAGTTTTAACGTCATGCGGGACGTAGAACCCCGTTTGGGGGGATCATAGTTTAGGGTCGTAGAGCTTGGACCATAGGGGCAGATCTTAGTTTAAGGTCTTAGAGCTCGGACCATAAGAACCTCAAAGTACACCACATCGTGGTCCTATCCCCTGGATATGCGAAGATGCACTGAGGGATAGTGTCAAGAGCGCCAAGATTTCGCCTGGTCAGAATGGGGGGTGGAAAATGTAATGTGAATCATGCGACCATTCACTCAAGGACTGGAGGCACCGGCGTAACGATATGGGAGTACTGCCGACCGTGGCGGAAAAGCAGCATCAATATCGCACTGACCGTTGATGGAATGAGGCAACAAACGAGCATCAACCGCTCAAGCGCAGGATTCATATCGATTTGCTGCCTAAGGCCCTTGGGGGCACCAGCCCGAGTCGGTGGGAGAGAACTGAGGCATTGTGTCCAGACCGCTCACGGGGGCTCCACCCAGGGCGTAGGCGATGGGTCCGAATGAAAAGGGAGCACGAATCCTGAAAAGTGGAAGGAACCTGACCAAGATGAACCTGACCCTCCTGGCAATAAACCAGAGTACTCTTGACACCGGTGGACCACTGCAAGGGGTCGAGGGACACGCCTTGAGGGTGACCCGAAGGCGGCAGATTCCCCAGATAAGGGGGGATCTCTAAGAGGTGGGGGGATGGACCCGAATTTTCAAACATCCGGGCGTTTCTACGTATCCCACGGTTCTGTGAAACAGGACTGAAACGAGGGTGACTCGGTTCAGAAATGGACTTTGACCACTAAGATAGTCTTGGCAATGAGTCTTTACTAATAAGAAATGATTCTCTATGATTATGTGTGTATGCCACAAAGTTTCATGTTTTAAGTTATGACTATTGGGATTACATTTCACTACTATGATTTATCCGATGTTATGAAATTATGATCTCTTTTGCAGGTTAAGATTTCCAGAAGATATGTTCTTATGAATATGATGTGATTGATATTTCTTTTGTTTACCCTTACTGAGCATTTGAGCTCACCCTTTTATGTTTTCTTTTCCCCAGGATATAAAGAAAGGTCTTAGGTAAGAAAAAAAATGAAGATCTTTATGGGAGATATTGAAGATCTTTCACCATGATTAGAAGATTACGTTCCGAGTTTCCAAAGACACTAAACTATTACGGTCCTTGTGTGTGTGTTTTTGTTATGTACTAAGTATTCCGCCAAAGTAATGTAATGTCCATGTACGTCAAACTTCGGGTCTCTACATTTTTCCTCTATGATGGTCTTGGGAGTGAACCTTGACTACTATGTTTTTTTGGGAGTGAACCCATTCCACTATGATAGACTTTGAAGTGATCCTTGAATATTTTTGAAATTATTTTCTATGATTATATGTATTCCATACTCCATGTCTTATGAAAATGTTATCCTCTCATAGATCATGTTTTTTTATTTCCTTATGATTCATGTCTTATGAACTATCAATATTTCTTCTATTATTCATTCTTGTGATCATTGATACACATCTTATGGTTTTCAATTGTTTTGATGAAGTCCTCAAATATTTATGCTCATGTTATGCTTATGTATCTCCCTTCTCCTGCATTATTGGACATCTGATCTCACCCGTTCTTATGTTTCCTTTCATGAGATTATGAATAAATTAATTATTTATTATATGACTAAGAAGGGTTATTATTATGAAAAACGTAGTGGGAGATGATTTAGTTCACCTATGAATTTATTGTTGCGTTTCTAAGTATCCAAAGGAATTATACCTTCACAATTCCCAATTGTCTATTTCTTTAATATAATAAATGTTCATCTAAAAATATATAATATATTTTTATGAAACTCCATGTATTCCATAATTCACTTCTTATAACATGTTCTTATTTCAGTCAAATTTACCACCAATAAAAATGATGTTATTGTGTAACCATCACGAATGATTAAGAAAACACAAATATTGGTAATATGATGTAATATTAATGAATTTATCTTCTATTATTGAATAGTGTCCATAAATTCAACAAAATGTTCACTTGAAAATTAACTATGTCATACATTACTATATAACATATGTGGATATTTATTATTATTATTGAAGCATGATCAAAGATCCAACAAAGTAACTGACATAATAAAAGTTTAGAGTAAAAATGGGAAAATTAGAACATGGATATTAATTTTAAGAAACACTGAATAATACCTGGGAAATAATAAATTTTTAATTAATGCTTTAAAATAACATATATAAAAATATATTATTTAAATATATTAAAAATAAAATCGAAATTGAATATATATTATGTTATAGTGTGTCTTACCAAGACGAAAAAATGTTTAATGGTTTTATCCCAATTTATCATCATTGAGATATGCTTCATAACCACTTCTTATCTTATTTATTTTGGTGTATATAATACCAATTGATTTTTATTCATATAATTTTCATTCATTTAATGAGATTTAAAAATCCATATTATGTTATATCTTTCATGAACTTTAATTGAAAATTAAATGAAGGAATAATGGCCTCTTTTCCCATCTCACCTAGAGTAAGATATTGGTTATTTTTAAGTTCCAACTGGGGGATATTATTTGTTATTTATCTATCAAAAATGTTATTATACCCTAGTTATTTCTTGTTTTTATATATATTCTATTCATTTCTCCTTCTATTGGTTAATAATTTACCCAAAATGATTCTTTTATGTGAAACTGAGCATATCTCTTCCTTTTGGTCAGCAATCGTTCTCCTTTATGTCTGTGATTTTCATAAGATATTAAGGATGTACTAATCTAAACATCCATTATTGGTTAATCACATTTTTCTAATATGATATTATTTATAAATAAATGAAAGTAATGTTTTATTAATGGAATCCTCGCTATAATTTTTTCTCATCATTTTCTATTATTTTCATTATGAAGCTTCATTTCCATATTTTCATAGTTTTTGAATGTAATTTTCATTTATGTTCTCATTTTTTTAAACTACACTTTTATAAATATTTTTTCACAAAATTAATGTTATCAAAAGAAAAATATATTTATTTACATTTTTTAATGAAATTTTCTAATGCTCTAATAAATTATTTTTGATTTATATTGATATCAAATAATATTCTATATGATTCATTAGGGATATGATCTAATTATATAATACACAATTTTTATCTTAATGTCTATGGATGTATATTTTTAAAATATTTATTAAACTTATTTCTTTCTCATAGTTTATTTATATTATGTTTTATTTTAGAATGTGATCTTGTTTATATAGAAATAATCTGTATGGTTATACTAACATGATGGGTGGGTCCAGAATTATATATCCTTAAAATGAATTACTTATTTCTTTATATCTCATTAGATTATAAGGAATAGTAAATGAACCATAACCCAAAAGGGGCTCTATCAACTATATAGTCAATGAGAATGGAGTTTTATAGACATCTAATTCATTATATAATTCCTTATATCTCATGAGCTTCCATGTTGGAGACTAGGGAGTTGACCTAATAAACAATGGGACCTTTTAAACTATGGGACTATCATATTGGATGTGATCCTTGAAATAAGGAATTATATTTTATACATATTTATACGTCACATTATTATTCAAAAACCCTATGTCTTGCAACATTCATATGTTATGTTTTATGAATCTTGATTATTGACTCAATTTCTCATAGTCATATGACTAATGTATGATGAAATTTTCTTTAATCTAGAAAAATAAGTTTCAAAATCCAATCACTAGAGGAATTTAGAAATAAAATGAATAATATAGATGCACATAACTGAACTAATAAAATCATATCACCTTCATTAAATAATTGAATATTTCTTCCTGAGAGAGACTAAAAAATACCAATTGGGAAAACCCCCCATTTTAGAGAACCCTATACATGTTTTTTTCCATGATATCCACTAGAGTTATTGAAGAGTGGGCAAACAAGATATATTTGAGGATAATTAAGAAACATATGAATAAATATACTATAACCACATGATTTTAATGAAAAATCACCAATAAATCACCATTTAATCATAAGAGAGGGATATCATTAATAATAGGGGACTCTCGAACATCCTAATTGAAATATGGAATAAAATTTAAGAAGCTAGTAGTTAAGGGCTCACCTAAGTTATAAAACTCTATGATATTTTTTAGAAAATGGGTGATCAAATATTAACAAGAATTAATTACTATTTAACTATATTATGGTACTATTGAAATAAACCAATAGACAATATGTTGGGCTTTCAAACCATGATTTTGGGACATTAGGCTATTGGGACACCAAGATATCATTGTACATCGATCCACTAGGCCACTAATTTCATCTATTCAATGTGGTTTATCTAGAAGTTTTCTCATCTTGAAGTAATGATAAATATAGTACAAATGTCACAAATGAAGTTAATTAGGTCCACTATGAGTAATAAATAAATAAAAATTAAGAACAGGACTCACGAAAATCTTCATGGGGAAAGGAAAAGTCCAACTAAATCATTTGTAGTGAGTACTATGAATACAACAATAAGTGGTATAATGGGGTGTTTTTGACTTCTAATATTTACAAATTCCTCTATTCCACTAAGCCTTTGAGCCATGTTATATGACCCGTTTAGTTATATAAGGGTAACCTCTCAACAAATTTAAAAATAGTAATATCTAAAATAAAAAATATTCAATGCCTTTGGGCTAGGGGCCAGTATAGGAAAACACAATTAATAAAAAAAGTCTCATTTTCTAGAATGTTTTATGAATTTTCTACTATTTATAAAAAATTATGTCAAAATGGTTAAACTAACACTAGATCTGAACTATAGATGTCTTGGATTGGTTTATCTTACTATTTACTATGGATATGAACCAAGGATATAATTCTTATTCATTCTCTGAATGGTTTATAATGAAAATATGTTTATCAAAAAATTATCTTCCACATGTTATACAATGTGAAAAATATTATGAAATCCTATTATTTTTTATGGGTTATGCAATGATGAAATGATGAAATGATTATGAAACTTGTCTCTTTTCCATAAGTTATGAAATGAAAAATTGTTTATGAAACCCATTACATTTTGTGGGTTATCGTATAATGAAGGTTTTATGATCTTTTGAAATATAAAAATATGGTTTTCATTGTGATATGTCTGGAAAAAATATATATCTTTAATGTATTGAGTATATATTTATATATCATTAGATATATTATTGGAATTGGGAGTGAACCTAGTTCAGTAAAAGACTCTGTCTGCTATGATGGTATTGGAAGTAAACCCTGACTACAATGATGGTTTGGGGAGTGAACTGATTCTACTATAAGAGCCTTGTAAGTGAGCCTTGACTACTACCAAAATGATATTCTGTGCTTATATGTATTCCAGAATTCCATGTCTTATACCAATTTTATGCTCCCATAAATCATGTTCATCAATTTTCTTATGATTCATGTCTTAGGGAATACCAATATTTATTTCATTATTCAACATTATGTTCTTTCATATGAATTGTTTGGTTTTCAAATGTTATGTTCGGGTCCCTACACCCTTATACTAATGTTATGATTATGTATCTCCATTTTTTTACCATTACTGGGCATCTATGTTCTTCCTCTAGTATGTTTCTATTCCATAGGTTATGAAGAAACATATTATGAATGATATTTCAAATAATGTTTATAGTTATGAAGAACATAATGGGAGTTTTTTTTGTTCACCTATTATTGAGTTGTTTTCACTTCTAGGTTTATAAAGGCACTTTAAATTTATAATCCCCAGGCGTGTGTTTGTGAAATGTAATAAATTTTCATCGAAAAATATTTAATAACTACATATATAAATCATTAGTATCTATTGTAGGTATCATATTATAGGCCTAGTTAGCCATTGGAAAATAGGATGAGAATAATTTAGTGAGATCCCTAAGGATATATCTAATGATAATTTTAATTATCATTCAATGTATATTAAAATGTAATGGAATTTCCATAAAGGATAGATAAAGTGGTTTCTAGGAAATTAAATCCATGTCTAGATAATACAATTGAATGTGTATCAAGTATATATGTACCTTGGGATAATAACTCAAAAAAGTGAAAAATTATCTAGCCTTGATCGTCACCTGGTGCACAATAATGAGCCTTTATACTGAACTAGTTCTCCACTCTCAAGGGATATTATTTTGAAATCCACAAAATCATTTTAGACCATCATGATAGATTAAAATAGATGATTATCATGGATTAATAAGGTTGAGAATAAGGTGTCATAGATTAAAAATAATATATAATGATTTATACAAACTATAAGTGATTTTTCATGATTATGTGATTCCCCACAATGATTGTTGTTTCTTAAAATACTATATTTGGTTTTAGTAAATGGATAGAACCTGGAGGAACCTTGTTAATACTGAGTGCGATGAAAAATTAATTTTTTTTCATCATAATAATCCAAAAGTTGTGGGTATAGGAATGAAAAATATCATCTTTAGGCTCATAAAACAATATTAAGATATGAATCATGTTGGATTTCTATAAAATTGAGGGAATTACATTCTGTTGATTCCTTCACGAGGTAACATCAACCTTAAATTAGTGGGTCTTCTCATCCACTAGTTCTGTAACAATGGGCCAACACCACTAAAATAATATTTTCGGTTCTCTAGTATTCTAAATAGAAAAAATATATTTTTGTTGTGTATCATTTAGAATGTGAAATAGGTAAATGGTGTATTATCATCATGAAAACAAGGGAAAATAATTAAATGTAATCCATGGATTTGGATGAGTTAAATAACTTATTTTTTTAAGAATTACATTCCTCATATTCCACATACAAACATGTAGAAGGAGTTCCTTGATCTAAATAGAAAGGATAATGAATCTACTAATACCTTTAAAAAATATTTATATGACTTTCATCGTATGCATCAGGTATTATCATCCAACATTAATGTGAGGTTGATCAATTCTTTAGTGACATAAAACCAAGTCTCTGAATGAAAAAAACCATTATATATATAGTTATCCAAGAATATATTTTCTAATGTTCTACCTAGGTGTAAATAGAGGTTGGAGTTACGTATCATTCTCATTATTTTGATAAGAAGAGAAAAATATAACTCAAAGGAAGATCTAAGATCCATGGATAGAAGAACATGAGACTTCATTAATTCTCAATATGTGGGAAGAAACATGGTGGAAATGTTATTTAAGGCACCAGTACATGTTTTAAGTGTATAAGTGAAGGTCATCAGAAAATTGATTGCCATAGTGATGTGAAAATGTTATATAATTATGTGAATATAGAAAATCTTGTATAGAATTCACCACCCACACTCTAGTGTTTCAAAATAATGGAGTATGGGCACAATGTTAACTAGTTCCCAAATCAAATTGTTGATGGTGATTATCGACATCAGAAACCTCATAATCCAAGAGAAAACTTGAAACCTCATGTGATCCATATTTCTAAAAATATGTGTCATAATGATGTGTGGAAAGGTACACTTACTATCCATTCTAGAAAGGAATTTTTTTTATTTAAATACGTATCTACCCATCCTTTTATATATAAATAATTTCCAATTGGTATAAAGATTACACCTAAATGACTAGTCATAGAATTAATAGAGAAAACCTTTAATGGTATAATAATTGTATCCCAAGTCTATGATACCTCTCTGGTTGATGTTTCTTGAAATATGCTTCACACAAATACTTTCATTATTCCTCAGGTTATATTTGATGTTACAATAGTCATGGATTGGATTTCTCAACATAAATCCCACATTAATTTTAGAGGAAGGGAAGTCAAATTTTATATTCCAAACCAACCTATGATCATCTTCATATGTGACAAAATGTATTAACATCATATTGAGATCACATCCATTGTATGGGTATTAATTACCATTTATACAGTGTGTTTATCTCAAATGGTTTGGTAGAAACTTGAAATAAATAATATTCTAATAGTTCAGATTTTTGTTGATGTATTTTCAGAAGAGTTTCCTTGTCTTCCACCGAATTATGAAGTTGATTTTTCAATATAAATCATACCTATTTTCATACTAATTTTTATGAATTATGATATAATGTCCCTTTTGAATTACTAGAATTGAAAAATAAACTATAGGGGGATTCATTCAACCAAGTGTGTCACATTTGGGTGAACCTATTATATTTCTCAATAAGAATGATGGATCTATGTGAATCATTATTAATTACATGGTCTTGAACATGATCACAGTCAAGAAAAATTTTCATCTACCCCATAATTATGACTTGTTTGATCAATTATGTATAGCCCAATACTTCTCCAAGATTGAACATTATTCTAGATACCATCAATTCTAGGTCATAAAGGTGGATATACCCATGAAATCATCCTGGAAAAGTTATAGAAACTATGATTATACAATGATTTAATTATTTATTTCTAATTCTATATCTATCTTCATATATTTAATGAATTGAGTCTTTATATATTACCTTGACCAGTTTATGGTAGTCTTTATAGATGATATTCTTATTTTTCGAAGAGAAAGGAAGATAATGAATATAACTTGACAATTGTAATAAATACCCTATGTAAGGATAAATTATAAGAAAATTTTATGAATTGTAAATTTTGGAAAAAAAGTAATCATTTTTGGGCCATATAAGCTCAAGATACTTTGTATTAATATATCCATAAATGAAAAATTCTATTGAGTGTTAGCCCAGAACAACCACAGTGATTGGGATCCATGTTTTACTTGGTTTAGCTTGATATTATCGATGTTTTTTGGATAATTTATCATTACAAACAAATCCACTAACCATGATAACTTGGATGGGAGTCAAGTTCCTCTAGATATATTAATGTGAGGAAAATTTTAAGTAACTGGAGTGAAGATTAGTCAGTGAACCAGTTCATACATTACCCTATAGAGGAGAAGGGTTTGTAATCTATAGTCATTTATCCAGTAAAGGATTATAAGGTTTTATCATGAATAATTACATGGTTATAGAATATGTATCACGAAAATTAAATACCTAGGAGAAATATTACCGACCTTGTGATTTAGAGACAACATCATTATGTTTGGAATTGACGTTAAATTATAATTCTTTAGAAAAGTGTGATATATATACCAATTCCAAAATTATAAATTATTTATTAACATAAAATGTGTTGAATATCTTCTAGATAATATGTTTAGAGATGATTAAATAATTTAAAAGATCAATACATTACCAACATGGGAAAGAGAACAAGGTGGATACTGCCTTGGGTCAAAAAGTTCATTCAGGCTTATCCATGGAGAGGATAAAAAAAGATCCAATATTTATTGATTTTAAAATGATAGATCTAGAAATTTAGAAGAGGATAAACATTATCTTTCTCATTTAATTATTTAACTATCAAACCAAGTGAATATTAACGACACAAAGAAGGAAGATATAGAGTTATAAAAGAAGGTTAGAAATGTTCTTTAGTTTAAACATGAATAGTATCTATTAATAAGTTTTAGAAACTGGGTATGTGTTCCACCCATACAGTATTTGAAAAGGGAGTTGTTTTTGAAAAATCATAGTTCATCATTCTCTATTTATCTAGGAAGTAAGAAGATATTTATACATTTAAAAGAGTATTTCTGTAGGGATAAAATGAAATGATATATTAAAGAGTTTGAATCTCGATTCCTAGTAAGACATCATGTTAAGCCTAAGAAAAAATATACTAAGGGGATTCTATATAAATTACCTATAAAAGGATAAAAATGGGAAAACATAACCATGGATTTGTCATTGGACTCCCTAAAACATATACATGTCATAATACTATAAGGGTTGTATTTGATAACCTTACAAACTCAAAAGTATTCATTGTTATCAAATAATATATTTCTCTAGTTTAGAATTCCAGAATTTGTAATAAGAAAGTGGTATGGTTACATGGAGAACCACATTTCATTTTGTCTATTAAGGACCAGAGGTTTACCTCAATGTTAAAGAAAAGTCTTTAGCAAGATCTAGATATAGGGTTTAGTATCTATACTTTATACCATCCTCAGATATATTTTCATCCTAATAGAATAATAAAACCCTATAGGACATGTTGAGATCTTATTATATGGATTTCAATGGTGGGTGGGATAAATATCTTCCTATAGTTTAGATTTTATACAATAATATCTTTCACTTGATCATTTAGAAGGCTCCTTATGAATCCCTCTATTGAATGAAGTGTAAAGATGAAATTTGATGGAATGATGTTAGAGAAATAAATCTATTGAGACCAAAGATAGATAATGAAATGGAAGAGAAGGTTAGGTCCATTCATAAACACATCACGATATCTCATTTTTGTATGGTAAGTTATGCTAAGAAATGATTGTGTGGTCAATGATTTTATGTTTATGATGATGTTTTTATAAAAATTTCCTTATGGAAAAAGGTAATGGGATTTGGAAATAGGGAAAACTAATCCCTAGGTATATCTGTCCCTTTTAAATTCTTGATTATATCGATATGATAGCCTATCTTTTGGGAAAATCACCAAAACTACTCTGAGGTTCATAATGTGTTAAATGTATCTCTCATAAGGAAGTACATACCATATATTTTGTATGTGAAAAAAATATAGGTCATATCACGAAATCATGATATTTATTATGAGAATCAATCAATGGAGATTCAAAATCTTATAGAGAAATTTCTATAAAATTATATTGTTATGGACGCTTTCATCATGGCATGACTGCCACACATTTGATGTGATTCTGGAAACACTTTCTTATTTCCCTACATTCCCACTTTCCAAAGGCGGGAAGCATTCATCACATTCAATAGTGATGTATTCTCCTTGATTGAAATGGGATGATGCTATATAAGTTCCTCCTTCAATGGATTCCTCCTTAGAACTTGTTTCATAGTACATATATCCATTATATATTAAAGTTGTGTTCTTGTAACTCATTCCTTATTCCATATCCTTATGGATTCAAGTTAATTATTTTTCTCATGTCTATCCATTTCAAGGGGTCTTGATAGGGTTCTAACCTTAGGCCTGAAGATTAGTCATGTTGTGCTTCGCTGGAATGTCTGGACACTAGGAACAATGGTCACCTTTAATCTTCTTCATAGGAGGGTATCTCATGGAGGCATCTTATGCATGATACTGGAGGCATGCCATATTGATCATGAGGTATTTTATGCAAAAGCCATATATTCCAATTATTGCACCCAAGGAATACCTTGCTTATTATGTGATTTCTAACATATTAGGCTCATATCTTCCAAGGATTTCTCCTCGGGTATCCCATTTTTAGAATGTGGACGAACCCAAAGACTTGTCACATATTTAATGTCCTTCAGATATGAAATGATACTAATCAGACATAATTCTTTAGTGGACCAGTGAGGTACAACCCAAGGAGGGAGAATCGAAAATGTTTACCATTGGTTGGGTCAGAACCCCCATGAGGGTAGACCTAGGAGGTGTTCCCCATAAAGGGAAGATTTCAGATTATGAATGTTGATCTAGAAACCAATGAAGTTGGATCGGGTAGGTACACCCCTATGAATGGGGAAAAAATTTTTATCGTTGGTTTGGTTTGAACCTCGAAGAGGCATCTTACATACCCTGTTTATAATACAAGGATAAAAAACACATAGTTTGATGGATGGTGTGGGGCTTATACATGGAAGATTCCTAGGTACAACTAGGGGAAATGATGATGATAATGGGGATTACACATTGGAGTGGACTAGGTGGATGGAATAATAATTCCTAGATGTGGATGCTTGGGGAAAATCTAAGTGGATGTGGATGAATTGGATGGAGTAGATGGAGTGGATGGAATGCTGGTTGTGTGGCGTCTGGACCACAAAGAGGATTCCTACATATACCAGTTAGTTTGGAATCAAATCCCACATTATTCAATAAAGGTAATTGGGGATTAAACATACTGAGGAGGCCCATGAAAGTGTAGTATTGGGAATATTTTTAGGTGTCACCCATTGAGGGGGTATGATTTCATTTTTGGGGCTTAAACATAGGAGCAGCCCATGGGAGGTGGAGACTAGTTAGGGCTTACACAAGGATATATTCTCATTGAGTATGGATGGGTTCAATGGTTTAGACTAGCCTAGAATCCCACATGAATGTGAGAAAAATGGGGAATCAGTAGACCTGACGCTCAGGTAGAAAAAGATAAGTTGATGAGAGATGACATGGGATTATTCATAGAATCTTCCAATAAGAGGATAACATTCCATGTGATGAGGCTCTCATTCCCTATGAGTGGGGCTTACACAAGGAGGATTCTTGAGGATGATGTCAATACATGTGAGGAGGATCTAATTCTATATGAGTAAGATCTCATTCACTATCACTCATACATGTAGATTATTGTGAAGGGTGTATAGTGTTTATGCATGAAGGCTTCCCAGAATGGGAGGATTGTGTGGGGCTTACGCATGAAATATCCATATAATAGGAGGAATTTTGTTGGTGGTAGGATATGGTGTCATCCCATTATTATCCTACATGGTGAATCCCATGTGTATTTCATGGGGGTAATACTATAGTTTAACATAATGACTTGAGGAAATTGGTGCTAGGTAGTTTTACGTCGTGCATTCTAAACATGGGGGACAAACACCTTACCCCTTGTGCTTACATAACTATTTCTAATACACCTCTAGGAGGTACATGACTCTATATTTTCTAGGATTTAATGGCATGGATGATTGTTCAATAATGAGGTCTATGTTTAAATTCCCATACTGAGAAGGAGTAATTATCATTCCTATTCTAAGAAGAATGAGCTAAATGGATGTATTAGGCAACACTTAGAGTGGAGTGGGCCATAAGAATGGGTGGCATAGGTCACATAAGGGATTGAGGTGTAGCTGAATCAATCCTGGATGGGTGTAGGAGTTTTGGGAACCCTTCTTTCACAAAGAGGTCTTAGTAGAAGGGAGGACACACAGAGAGGCTCGGGATAAGGTATTTACATAGCATAGGGAACCACTGAAATGGGATTCATAAAGCTCAAGTGTTCTGCTAAGGACATTGGCTTCGAGAATGAAATATCTTTGTGAAACATGGTTACATTTCTATAGGGTGAAGTCATGGTTCAGGAAAGGAGTAAATCACAAAGCCTTAATTTTTAGTGAGGCCTCAAGTACCCCTAAGGGCCTCCCTCCTTTGTGATGGGCATATGTATTTTGGGAAGGCATCCTCACATTATTTGGAGGTTTCTATGAACATATGGAAGGGGTTTTCTTAAAGCTAGAATAATATGGACTATCTATTTTTGTTTCATTCGTGATGTTTCACAAATTGGGAGAAATTAGAAGTCATAGAGTTGGGAAACTATGGATTTTAACCAGGAATGAGCTGTGTATTTATAGGTTTAAGGGCCTCATAAAGCTGAGACGTGGTTCATGAAGAAAATTTGGTCTTAATGATTGGTAGGGGTTATATTAGACTCATGTAGAATATTGTTAAAACATTATCATGGACACAGAGCATAGTCAGACTCACAAGATGTTCAGTCAAGGCCTCATGTGTTCATGGAGGGAGAGGGGTATTTGCGAAAGATCATCATGAAGAAGGCCCTTAAGAGTTATTATACAGTCATTTTGGATCTAATTTACTCAAAACCAACCATGGTCTCCTCAAATAATCTTATGGAACTTATTTTGGTGCCAATAAATGCACCCACTTCTTCAAAATGGGTGATGGAAAGAAAAAGAGGGTTAGATTCTGAGTGAAAATCGCCAATTTTTTTTGAAAATATTCTATATTTCCTGAATTTCATTTATCATTCTCACTTTTAGTTCTTCCCTATAAAGATTTCTGACATGAATGAAATTCTGAAGAGACGATTGTAATATACTTACATAAACTGTGGGCTGGGGCCCTCAAAAGTTCTTGGCATCATGCCATGAAAATATATGCACTATCCTTTCACAATGCCCCCAAAATCTACAATTATTTCTCCATAAATGCTTCATTGAGAATTGAATTATTATCCTTTTATTTGGGATTGATTCTTAGAAAACCAGACGTCGTGAACTACAATTCAGAATCAAGTACCCCAACACTGAGTTCTTCAAGCCAGTCTATGTAAAAATTATTCACAAATGAACTCCAAAATATAGCCTTCAAAAGTAATCCCACATTAAATGGACTCTAATGATGCTTCTAATGAAGTCCTTGTGGATGCTGCTAGATGGGAGAAAATGGTAAACAATTCATGATTGGGGAATATGCTTATATCAGTTTATACCATGAATCATTGATTGAGAAGCTTACAGATTACTAAAAAAGTATGATCTATGTAAGAGGCATCCAATATAAGATTGTGGTATAATAGGTGATGTATTCATTCCAGAGGAAAATAGAGATGAACCAAAATATTGGTTCAGAGGCATATTAGGATAGTACCAGTGGCCCGTGGTGGTTGTAGGCTATATCTAGAAGGATATTGCATCTATCATGGCTGACTGCCTTGAGAACCACATCTACAAAATCATTGATGATATGCTGGAGGATGATGTGTAATGTCTCGACCCATGTTCCACACACCATTTCCTCAAGCTGGTCGGTCACATAACCTAAATTTTTTCTCCATATATGCTAGAGGATGCCAACTAGTTGTGAGGGTCTGGTAAGTTGATTATGGGTAGAATATACCTTATTTTATCTGATTAATTCACCAATGGAAATAAATAAACAATAGAGTAAGCTTATACAATCATAACAATACCAATATATCAAGATAAACAATGTAGGTAATACAATATCCATATGAGAAATAAAAAATTCCCTACTAAAGTAAGTGTCATGTTTCTAAAATGAAAACTGAAAATAAAGACATTGATGAATCCCAAGAGGGTACCTAACCATTCCTAGTTCCATCATCTAATCTAGATTCCTAAATAAGCAATCTTACCTTGGTCATTTTCCCTAAACTAATCCTGGAACAATAAACTATATTCGGGTACTGATCAAAAATCCTGAGTAGGGTGTGTGTATAACACTGTATGCTACCACTGACAATGTCTATAACAAATCCAGTCTAAAACATAGTCTGTAGTTATATGAATAAATAAATACAATGATTAATTAAATAGTTATCTCATTATCAAATATGTTTTCACCATATAAACCCTCGGGTTTCATAGAACACCATTACCTCAATACCTCCTACAACCCATGCCATAGTCTGAATAATGTATCATATTCATATCATAATTAAATAATTTTATGGGATTTCATTGTCCATTTCATTTCAAATTATTAAAAGGGATAACTGGAATCATATTAAAATTCCAAAAATATATATATGTTTTCATGCTTGGGACCCCATGGGCTTTGGAAACAACAAACCATCTCTCTTATAGATTTATCAGTACATGCTTCATAATCAGTAGACCATGTCCCACTCCCATGGGATTCATAAATAGCCGACAATGTCCAACACACATTTATCATAAAATTATCACTATGAGATTCAAAATCAGTATAATATATCAAACTAATTTTTTATCATTACGATCTTTGGAATTAGCAGACCAAGTCCCTCACACGTGGGATTTGGAAATAACCGACCATGTCCCACACTCCTTTATCAAAAACTTATATATAACACACAGAGCGATATATATATATATATATCACAAATATCACAAAAATAATTATATCACATCAATCATGATTAATCAACACTAATCCTCTTCTAAAAATAATTATCATTAGTTAATTCGATAATCATTTAACCACCCTCATACCATTAATTAATTATAAGTTAACTAATCACATCTACTCTATTAATTAATTTATTAAATTATTAAGTCCATTATAGTGAAAATAATATCTAATAATTAATTCCATGCATAATTATAAAATTATCAATATCAATATCTCATAATTAATTCACCGATTAATTATTCAATTCATAACATACATATAACATAATTAATTCACAGATTGAATATTCAATTAATAACAGGAATATCACATAATTATTTCACCAATTAATTATTAAATTCATAAAATCAATATCACATACTTAATTCACCAATTAATTAACTCAAATTAGTATCTCACTATCACAAAATTAAATCCCTAATTAATTATTCCCAAAACCCCCAATTTCACAATTCAGATATTAGTTAACTTACCCAAATTAATTATTATAATCAAGAATAGAAATTAAAAAAACATATAAATTATAAAATTTTCAAACATTTAATCTAAATCATGACTATAATATTTGAATATTATACCACCTACATCAATTGGTTTTTAAAGGATCCCTCAATAGAAATCACCAAAATCGAGCGGCACAATGACGTAGAATGAAATATAGATCTATAACACTAAATCAAGATTAAACAATTGAAGATATATTATATATATATATATATCCATAAAAATATCTCTAGATTTTTAAAATATAGATCTAGATTTAGAAAAAAAACAAAAGATAATTATCACCACATTAATGAGAGAATACTGTAGGATGAACGATAAAGCAACGAGGTAAGATCCACTTACCAGGAGAGTTACAGATCTTCAATTAGGCTATCAAATCATGAATAAAGAAATTATATATCCTTTTAAGCCCTTAAAAAATATATGAAATATTCAAAAATGGAGTTGGTCTGAGTTTCAGTCAGATGGGGGAAGATTTGGGGGTTTCAGTGGACTAAAAACTAATTTGGGGTCCATTTAAAATAGTGTGCATGATTTCTGAGGTAGAGTCCATTGGTTTTCCCTAACCATGGCCCAATTATGAACCTAGTATTTTTGGGGTGTACAATTTATCTTTTTAGGGAACACAATATGAAAAATCATGAACCAATCATGACAACCCCCACTATCTGAGGCTTCACAGTTTCCTGGGAAAGGGCGTACAATTTTCTCTAACTAAGCACTAACCATGACTAAGTATTTTTTCTTACATTCTAATCAATTACCACCCAACCACACCCCAAGTAAAACACAATGAAAAGTACTCAAAACAAGGTAAAAAGTACCCAAAATATCATCTGATTCAATTAGATAAAATTTCATGATAAAATCTCCCCACCAGATAATCCTTGAGCTGCACTCCCAACATTCATTATCATTCTAAGAAGAAAAATATCAGGCCATTGAGCACTAAAATCTTCAACCCTTTCCTAAGTCTCTTCTTTCATACACCCATGTTTCTATAATACATGAACTACTTGCATGGTCCTTCCCTATAACAATTTCCCACTATGGTCCAACACAAGTATTGAATTCTTCTGAAAGGATGCATCTACCTTCAGATCAACACCATCAAAATCAATAACATGAAAAGTGTTGGGGTGACACGACCATAGTTTTGACACATGGAAAATTCCATTCATAGCATTGTATTTCTATGGATGAGCCAATCGATATTCCACTAGTCTAATTCACTCCACATCCTCAAATATTCTGATCACTCTAGGTGCCAAAATGCCCTATCTCTATATCCGATGGTGACCCAACCTTGGAGACACCAAAAGGAATACATAATCACCCTTTGTAAACTTTAGGGGTCATCTACATCTATCAGCATACGACTTCTTCCTACTCTTATACATCTCCATACATTTATGAATCAACTACACCTACTCTGAAATCTCATATAGGAGACACGGTCCCAACAACTCTGACGCAAAAGCCTCTATCCACCATATATGCAACCTATATGGTCTACCATAAAGAGCCTCATATGGTTTCATATGCATAGTTCCCTAATAACTATTATTTTATGAAAAATACACTAAATCTAACTAATTATCCCAAGGTCCATTGAATTCATGCAAACACACCTGCAACATATCCTTAATCACTTGTACAATATGCTTTGACTTCCCGTATCGTTATTGGTGGAAATCCATACTCAATAATACATGTGTACCAAGATATTTATGAATGATTTTCTATAAGGGTTATGTAAACATGAGTCATGATCTAAAACTATAGTTTTTAGCACCCCGGGCATATGGACTATCTCTTGAACATAAAAATATCCCAGATGTTTGACTAATAAAGTATCCTATATATTATAGAAATGTGATAAATTCATTATTAGACCCACAATAAACTAGATATCATCATTATTCATTGGTGTCCTCAAGAGACCCATCACAAATTCCATGGTCACCTATTCCCACTTCTACTCCATAATGGGTAACACCTATAGAAATCCTATAGGTCCTTTGTGTTCTCCCATCACTTTCTGATAGGCGTAACATCATATCCCAAACCAGTATTTCTTCTTATTCATGTTTGTCCACAAAAAAATTCATCATAGATAATGGTCCATTTTTTTCACACCTGGATATACTACCCACATCAAGGAATGAGAATCCTGTATCAGCTCATCTCACATGCTCATAGGCACAACAACTCGATTATTGATATAGATAATCACATCCTCATATATGCTCCAATCTAAAGGTATCTCCCAACCATCAAGGATTTACATCAATTTAAAAAACTATGGATCCTCATACTATATGTCCCTGATCCATTTAAAAATTGTATGATTCACTAAAACTAACATGAGAATTATCTACCCCTAACTATGCTAAACCACAAAGTGTATCTCAGCCAAAAAAGACATCATCCTCCACTTAGGACTAGACTCTTGAACATCCCGAGTCTGTGTATTCCAACTGAAAGCATCAACATCACTTTCCCCTTTCTGGGTGTATATGCTAGCTCAAAATTGAAGGACTATATATACTCCACCAATATCCTCTATCGGATATTCAAATTTCATTGACCAAAAATGTACCTTACACTCTTGTGATCCATATACACTGTAAACTTTTCTCCCAAAAGATAACTTTTCCAACACTTCATAGAATAATGGACTACTGAAAAATCAAGGTCCTATATAGGGTAGTTCCATTCATTTAGCCTCAACTATATAGACCCATATTCCATGACATGATCGACATGAATCAACATAGCCCCAATTATAATCCTAGAAGTGTCACAATACACCATATAATCCACACCTATATCAAGAAAGATCAAATATCATTTCTGATGTAAAACACTTATTCAAATCCAAGAAGGCCTTCTCACATTCCTCTAACTAATAAAACATTATCCCATTTTTGGAAAGGCCCAATAGTGGTTCTTCTAAATGTGAAAACTCTTAAATGAATCTCTAGTAAAATCCAAAAAACTCCAAAAAGGTTCCGATATCAAAAATATTTTTGGGATTCTCCCAAAACACAACTTTGTGGTCCTTCATTGTTTTTACTCACACACATTCCCCTAAGATGATGTATCCTAAATTGTGTACCTGGTCAATCCAAAACTGAAACATAGTTAGCTTGGCATGTAGCCGATGATCTCACAGTTCACTTAGGTTGATGTCAATATGTTGGGCATGATCATCATGAGTCTTGGAGTACACCATTATGTCGCCCAAAAACACCACCAAAAACTAATCCAATAATAGTTGGAAGATATTTCTCATGAGAACAACAAAAAAAATTGGAGTATTCGTTATCCAAAAAATTATTATGAGAAACTCATATAGTATATACCTTTTTCTAAAAGAAGTCTTTAGTATGTTAGGTGTCCATACTATCAGCTAATGATACCCCAATCTCAAGTACATCTTTGAGAACACATAGTCTACCTCTAACCGGTAAGATATATCATCAATATAAAAAAGATGATACTAGTGCTTTATAGTCATCTTGTTCATTTTTTGGTAATCTCCAAAAAATTTGAAACTATCATCCACCTTATTTGTAAAAAACATTGGTGAACTCCAAGGAGACATTCTCAGATGGTTAAATACCTTATTCTCCATCTCTTAAAGCTAGGACCGGAAATTTTTATTCTCTTTAGGTGCCATTATGTATAGTGGAATTGATACTAGCATAGACCTTGGAATGATCACAATTGTGAATTCTCGATCTCTCTCATGTGGAATCCTTGAGAAGTATTTAGGAATAAAATATTGAAATATTTACACTATTGATGGATTTTCATCTTGGTTAACACCTCTTTCATCTAGTAATAAGTTGGAAATATGGGTTTTGAGCTCTTCCAGGTGCTGATTAATTGGCCCTGCTCGACTTGGTTAGATATCCCACTCTCTAGAGTGAATATAGGTGTCACCCTTTGGAGACATAACAACTGATCTCCTTTGGTAACAATCAATTTCGATTCAATATATGACTAGATAGTCCACAATAAGGATTAGGTCAAAACCAAACATGGAAAGTATACACATATCCTAGAGAAAATGGTACTCGCTGATCTTAAGAGAACATCCTGTTTCGGTGCGGATGTGCGTCGGGTTTCTGTTCCAATGCTGCTCCGCCAGGACGCATTCGCGCGTGCGCCAATCGACCCGAGGGGATGGACGCGCAGCTTGTGGCCCCGCAGTCCCGCTTTCCAAAGGCGGGCGGCATCCATCCCTTATTCAGGGACGTCTGCTCCTTGATCGAAACCGGGATGATGGGATGTCGGCTCCTCCTTCTGTGGATGTCTCCTCGGAACTCGTCGCCTAATCCGGGTCTCCCTCATAGATTTAAGAATGTTCGTGAATATCGTTCCCGGCGCCATGTCTCCATGGACACCGGTTAATTACGCTGCTTCCGCCCGGACGCTCCAAGGAGTCCGGTCGGGGCAGCAACCTGCGGTGAGGAGACCGGGTAGCTCTGGGTGTTGGGGGCGTGTCTTAACACTGCGGCTCTGCATGTCTGCCTTCCGTCCCTAATAGGGCTTCTCGAAGGCGTGGTGGCCTGAGGCATCCCGTGCTGGGTGCGGGGAACTGCGTAACCTGAGGTTTTCCTCAGCCTCCCATGTTTAACACGAGGTATTCCGCGAGTTTAACGTCCAGCGGGGACGGCATCGGACTGATCAACACGAGGAGTGGATCAGATGACAGAACCCCTTGCGGGGAACCTCCGACGCTGGGGCCAGCACATGGGCGGCTTCCCGAGTGGAGTGGAGTGGAATGAAATGGCATGACCCCACTGGGATGTGACGGCCCGGGTAAGGATCAGGATGGATGATGGAGTGAAGAGCTTGGACCTCGTAGAGGCTTCCTACGTACCGCGCGTTAGCGCGGATCAAAGTCAGCGTAGTTCAGATATACAGTTTAACGTCATGCTGGACGATGGCAAGCCGACTCACAAGGAGGTCGAGGCTGCCGGGCGGAGGATTGAACCGAACCACCTCGCACAGAGGGGGATGGGACGGCCGGGTGGATCACAGTTTCACGTCATGCTGGACGTTGGCAAGCCGACTCACGAGGAGGTCGAGGCTACCAGGCGGAGGGTTGAACCGAACCGCCTCGCACAGAGGGGGATGGGACGGCCGGGTGGATCACAGTTTCACGTCATGTTGGACGTTGGCAAGCCGACTCACGAGGAGGTCGAGGCTGCCGGGCGGAGGGTTGAACCGAACCACCTCGCACAGAGGGGGATGGAACGGCCGGGTGGATCATAGTTTTACGTCATGTTGGACGTTGGCAAGCCGACTCACGAGGAGGTCGAGGCCGCCGGCACGCACGAAGTGGGTGGATCGTAGTTTATCGTCTTGCTGGACGATGGTGTTTGGGGCTTACACTCTAAGGAGGCCCATATGCGGAAAAGCTCAGTTGGAGAGGGACTTGGGCCGAAGATGATAGACACCTCGATCCCTGTCATGCCCTCTACTGGCTTCGGCAGTGGGGAAGCACAATGGAGATACACACGTGCAGTCTCCCACAAGGGCGGATTCATAGGTGAATCGACGCAAATGTGAACCCGGGAGGGGTCCACTGATGGACGAACCGACGTGAATACGACCGGGACGACCAGGTGGTGGGCTTGAACCTCAGAGAGGCTTCCTACGTACCCTGTTTAGAAGACATGGATCAAAGTCCACGTAGTTCGTTCTGCCAGGACTTACGCACTGAGGCAAACTGAGTGCGGCAAAGCTCAGTTGAGGGGGGACTTGGGCCGAAGGTGAGAGACCTCGATCCCTGTCACACCCTCTACTGGCTTCAGCAGTGGGGAAGCACAATGGAGATACACATGTGCAGTCCCCCACAAGAAACTTGGGGTTTGTAATACCCTACCCCCGTGGGCGAAGGCCACTCCAATCCCGATATCCCTGCAGAGACGAGTGGGTGGGGGCCACATCCAAACCGGAAGGGGACCCTGCGTGCGGGGCACGGGATCGGGTGATGCGGATGGTTTAACGTCTTGCCAGACGAAGTACAGTTTAACGTCGTGTGTTGAGGACGAAGCGGACGGTTTAACGTCTTGCCAGACGAAGTACAGTTTAACGTCATGTGTTGAGGACGAAGCGGACGGTTTAACGTCTTGCCGGATGAAGTACAGTTTAACGTCGTGTGTTGAGGACGAAGATGCTTGGAAGTTTAACGTCTTGCAGCGCGGACGTGGTGCAGTTTAGCGTCATGCAGGACGAATTACAGTTTAACGTCATGTTGGACGAATGCTGAACAGTTTAACTTATTGTAGCTCGGATGAATGCTGAACAGTTTAACGTCTTGTAGCTCGGACGAATGCTGAACAGTTTAACGTCTTGTAGCTCGGACGAATGCTGAACAGTTTAACGTCTTGTAGCTCGGACGAGGTGTAGTTTAGAGTCATGCAGGACGAATTGTAGTTTAACGTCATGCGGGACGAATTGTAGTTTAAAGTCATGCGGGACGAATTGTAGTTTAACGTCATGCGGGACAAATGCTGATTAGTTTAACGTCTTGTAGCTCGGACGAAGGGGTGCCGCCAATGGGTTCGTGTCACTTCGTGCGAACCTGGAGGGCCGCACGGGAAGACAACGCACGGTGCGAGCACCCGGGATGAAGATCATCGGGTGCCACGCAGGCGGGTACCCTCAGGGGGTCAAAGGGGGCGACCCTGGCGGTTTGCGCGCAAAAGAGGAGCTTGGTGCACAATACCGCGGGTCGGCGCGCAATTGAGCGGGCTGGCACGCAATTGGGCTAGCACTTTGCACGCGGATGATCGAGATTGCGCGCACCGGGCTTCAGATAGCGCGGGGGGGGGGGGGGGCAACGAATCATTCTTTAACGAATGGACAGTTAGCAAAAAGGGGGTGCGCGCAATCAGGCTGGATTGCGCGCACCCGGGGGGAAATTGCGCGCAAGAGGCTTCTTTTGCACGTGGAAGGCTTCGGGTCAGGGATTGGTCGAAGGGAAGAAGCCAAAGGGTTGCGCGCGAAGGCGAACCCCGAGGCCTGATTGCGCGAAATAAAGGAGTTACCTGAGGATCGGCATTGCGCGCGGAGGGGGATGGATTGCGCGCACGAGCGACCCTTCGAATTCTCGCAACCTTCAAAACGTCGGGGGTCGCCTTATATTTATAGGCAACCCCGGGCGCGGAATCCGGTTCGCGGGCGCGCAATTTCCTTCGAGGGCGCGGAATCGGGGCCCGGCGCGCAAGGGAGTCGCGCGGGCCACGGGCGCGCAAAATTGCGCGCCGGCCCGGCGCATTGTGCGCATCCCGGGAGGCTTGCGCACCGTACTTCAACTTTGCGCGCGGGCCTCCAAAATTCCGCGCAAGGCCTCCGGGCCCTCCGAAACGTGCTTCTGACTCCAAATATGACCTCGCTTTCCTCATCCGGAACTTCGTTTGAGGATCAACGGACTTTTCCGGTGTCTAAAAAAGCCCCCCTCAGAATCTGATCGGCGAGAGGTTGCAACGATCGGGTTCCGAGGGAGACGCCGGAATGCCGAAGTCCTGGGCGGCGCGGGACTTGGGCGCGCAAAAAGGGCGTCGGGCGCGAAATTCGCTGCCTCAGTCGCGCAACGCGCTTTCCGCGCGGCGCGGACACCCGGCCTCGCCTATAAATAGGGGCCATGGGTCCCCCGTACCGTACAAAGGCTTTCCGCGTGATAAGCTTCCAAGCTCTCGTGCGCGAAATTGCCCTCTTCGGCACGAAATTCGCCCGTTCAGCGCGCAAACCCATTCGAATTTCGGCTTGATTTTGCGCGAACTCCCGGGGTTTTACGCGACAGACTTCCCAATTGCGCGCCGTCCGCTAGGATTGCGCGCTAACCCTCAAACTTCTCTACCAGCCTCTTCTGATTCTGTACGCCTCATCCCTTAACCCACACGACTCCCGGAGCTTTTGAGATGGCCGAGAATCAAGGGAATGAGGGGGATGCCGTCATTCGCAGAGCTGAGATGGCGGCGAACGGGGAGGTCTACGGAGCCAAGAAGATTGTTTCCAACAATCAATCCTTGTTCGACTTGCTGACGCCGGCCCAGAAGACATATCCGCTGTCGGACAACCTGCCGCTTTGAAACTATGGCATCCTGGATGAGGTTCCGGTGCCAGGGTTCGAGGTTGATGCGCCACGGACCTGGGTGACTCGGGAGGACGAGCTTCCCCGCTATAACATCACCAACAATGGGCATCCTTCCAGGGAGACCAGGCACTTAGACGTCTATGTACTGAACCCGAGGATGCGAACCATTTCCGGGAGTAAGCCTACTCTGGAGAACTCTCCAGCCCTCTATTCGAGCACATACCGCCAGAGCGTCACTGACGACACCAAGGGCTGGCTGAAGGACTGGGACTTGCGGTCTGGGGGAAATTTCACCAGTGAGTGGGCCTGGGCGTTCTGGGTACGCCACACCTGTGATCACTTCGCGGAGGAGCTGCGGTACATCGGCCTGTTTGAGGCGGTGTGGACGTCGCAGTTTCACTTCTACCAGCAGCCCGAACTTGGGCCGGAGCTGTTCACCCGCTGGTCCCCGGATACCAACACCTTCCATCTTCATCATGGGGAGGTCAGCATCGGTCTCTGGGACATCCACTGCATCGGAGGTATCCCGCTGGAGGGTTACCAATACGATGAGTTCCTGCCTCCGAAGAACACCTGGGAAGACAGGTAACAGACTCCCATTCTGACATGGCATCTACTGGACCTGGCTACGCAGCGGCTCGGGGTCAAGGACTTCCACAAGGACATAGACTACAAGGAGTGGTTCGGCCAGTTCTTGGAGGATGACCAAGCGGTCAGGATGCCAGGCAGGGGGAAGCGGTGCCCGACCGCGGCTCAGAGGAGCCGGAACGGGTCGTACTGGCGGGTCCTGGAGACGGGCGACTACCGCTCATGGGGGTACCGTGTCATCGAGGCCCGGGACCCAAATGTCCGGTACACAGCGTTCCTGGCCGCCTTTCGGAGTGGGTGGCTCCTGCCAGTGCGGGACGCGAGGATGGGCGTCTGCCCAGTGACACTGGTGATGGCAGACGCCATGGCAGCCAACAAGAGATACAGCCTCGAGGTCCCAGTGCTGGCTAAGCTGTACGCCATCCTGGGACGCATCTCGCGAGGGGGGTCGCCACGAAGGATCTGTGGGCCCTTTCAATTCTTCCACGGCTGGGTGGCTTCTCACCTCGGTGGGTACACGTTTCCAAACGCCGTCATTCCTCCGAGCAATGGCCTGCGACCCTCCCTGCTGAACATCATGGGGGTCGCTCCGATGACCCTAAATGAGGAGGGCGTGAGGATTCGGATTGGAAATCATGCCAATTTCAACTTCGACCCGTTCCCCACTCCCGTTGGCCAGATGATCGATAATGGGCAGGGTCCGCTGGAGCAGCACGAATACTTCCTGAGCATGCGGGGCGGGGTGCTCGTGACTCGGATCGACGGGAAGGTGATCTGCGAGCCGTACGTGCCAACCCGGTTTGCCAGGAAGTTCGGGTGCCTTCAACGGATGCCGAAGAGGGTATTCACTGACTTCCGGGAGGAGACGAACCCTTGCGTCCTTCTCCAGATGTGGCTAATGTTTGCCGCTTTCATCTCTGGCGACGTCATCACTCTCCCTCCTACCGGGGTCGACGCAGGCTTGGCAACCGAGTACGCCGAACACTGGGCCATCGCGTACCCCGAGGGGCTTCTACGGAAGCCAGTTCGGCGGCTCGAAGTCACCCGTGTGGAGACCGGGCGTCAAGGAAGGAGGCGAGGCGCCGTAACGCGGGGGAGGACGGAGGCGCGCCAAGCAGCGGAGCCGGCGCGGGCAGGGACTTCGGCGGCGGGCACATCGCAGGCTGCCACCACGACTTCAGCGCCCGAAGAGGGGGCACATGCGGTGGTCAGGGAGCGGCTCGGGAAGCAGATAAGGCGTCTGCTCGAACCCTCCCACGATGCAGTCTTCCCAGCGCTGTGGTCGGCCTGGATGACCCTGCGGCAGTCGATGGGGACCGAAATCATCTGGCAGAAGATAATCAGCGAAGGAATCCATCTGCCAAAGGTCGGGCGCCTCCAGGTTGCCGACAGGGTGAACTTCCACCGGCGGTACGCGTATCTGACGGCCATGGACGAGTACGCGCACCAACGTGGTCAGCGTGTGGAGCCATCCCTTCTGGTGAAGGTGATGCTCGGTCTAGAACCTGCTCTAGAACAGATGCCGCCGGAGGAAGGTGATAGTAACGAGGACTCCGAGGAAGAGGAGGAGACGGGAGAGGATGAAGGCT
This sequence comes from Viscum album, assembly GCA_963277665.1. NCBI lineage: Eukaryota > Viridiplantae > Streptophyta > Magnoliopsida > Santalales > Viscaceae > Viscum > Viscum album. Next base: position 865,787,107 of record OY728156.1, on the reverse strand, counting down.
TTGAGGGAAGGTCCCATCCAGGGAGCCCGCGGGAGAGCGGCGAGGTGGCCAGCTCTGACAATATTGATATCACTGAGCTCCTCGAGGACCGCTTCTATCCCTACTCAGCTTGCTTCATCCATTCTCTTATCCAGCTTCTAACCCATTTCTTCATCTTCCTCAGGAGTGCACGGAGGCTGGTCAGACATCCTCAGCAGGAGTAGGAGAGGCGCCAGTAGGACAGGGCGGGGGCCAGAGACCTATCATTGAATTGATAAGCGCTGAGGGGTCCCCTGCTGCAACTGCTCCTGCGGCGGCCGGGACAGTGAAAGACGACGCTCTGGACTCCCGTAAGTCTCCTTACTTTACTGTTGGTGCTTTCCGTTGACGATCCATGACTAACCACGGCATGCACTGCGCAGTGATCTCAATACTGGAGGCTCGTCGGGCTGTCGAACCCGGGCCATCCACGAGTGGACCAGTGGCAGACATACCGCCTCCTCCGGAACAGGCTTCTCACACCGAGTCGGCCCCACCAACTGCTGATCAGGGGGAAAAGGACGCTGGCAGTGCTGCCATCGGAGAGAGGTCGGGGGCTGACGAGGGTGTCAACACCGCTGGGGCGAGAGAAGAAGGTCGCCCAGATGTGGGGGAACCTATCCCCTGTGAGGACATCCCAGGGGCGGACCCTGCAGCAGACCTGCTGGCTGCCTTCCCTGCCTACCGGCCTGCCGACCCCGAGGAGATGGACGACTCGGACGCGGAGACGGTCGAGGAGAGCCGGATAACGCGCCGCAGGGGGTGGAAGTGCATCCAACGCTTCCTCAAGCGAGACCCATCGGAGTGGCTGGGGCGCATGGGATCGCTTCAAACCTGGCTGCGCTTCCTGTGTGCCGGGGGAGCTGATGCTCAACGCCTCCATCTGACGGTCCGTGATTTCATGTCCGAAAAGATGCGCGAGAGCCGCCGGCGTGCCGACGTCGCACAATGTCGGGACATGTCGGAGAACACGCGGGCGCTCCTTGTGGCGGAGCAGGAAGTCCGGCGCCTCGAAGGGCAGGTGGCAGGGAAGGAGGCCTTCATCGCAGCGTGCACTGAGCTTGTGGAGCAATTGACAGCCCAGCTGAATGACGCCCAGGTACAGCTGACGGAGGCGGGCCACCAGATGGTCACAGTTCAGGTCGAGCGGGAGCGTGCACAAGCCAGGATCGGCGAGCTGCGCGCTGCGGCCGCCAACGAAGAGAGGGCATGCAGAGAGCGAGAAGCAGCTCTGTAGGCTGCCAGCCAAAGGGTAGCGGCATTGGAAAGACTCATTCAGCACGCTAATCCCTAGGGGCTTTGTTTTTGCCATTTCCAGAACATTTTTCTTCCGCTACTCAATACTTCGATCCATTTGTATGAATCAACATATTTATCTGCATCTTTTGGATTAACGTGCTCAACCACAATTCATTATCTCACGGGAGCGTTAACCAAGCTTCAGGCATCCATAATTGGGCCTGGATTTCTAAGGAAAAGAGGGAGGTCATTTCTAGGAAAGGAGACCTCAGACCTAATCAATGTATCATCACCCCAACTTGTTCCGACACACGAGCGGGACAATGCTAGGGGCGTTGAGATTTCATCCGAACATAGGGAAATGAGAAAGGGTGAATCGCGTGTCCCGAATTCAGAAATCCACGACGGTCGGCCTTCCAGGAAATGCCCAAGACGGCAAGCGGACAATGGATCAATCGGCCATACTACTGTGATAGACGGACCGAAGGTCATCATTCGTATTGCAGGAGGCGGATCACATGTCAACGTCAATACTGCTTTGGGGGTTCCTTCAAACACAAGGGTGGAAATCTGGATCAACAGGGTATGCGAAGCGTGGGGCGAAGTGATGATTTGTTCAGACAGAATCTAACACTCCCAAAATTGTTCCACCGTGGGGAAAGTGTATTAGGCGGATGCACTAATCCGGCCGTGAATCACCCCAATTCTCAGACAGAACCTCTTTGACGAGGAAACTGTCACTTCCCATCATTACAATGGGGCATCCTGAGCTGAATCGGGGAGAATATCACAACTGCACCACTCTACCAGAAGCCAGGCCAGACGGTCGGCGACGAGGAGGGGCGGGACTTAGCGATCCCTGAGGCTGGACCCGAGTCGAGATGCCCGGGCATTCCTACATACTCCCTCAGGCTGGAGATCAAGCCACACGTAGTTCTGGGAGTGCAGTTTTAACGTCATGCGGGACGTAGAACCCCATTTGGGGAGATCTTAGTTTAGGGTCGTAGAGCTTGGACCATAGGGGCAGATCTTAGTTTAAGGTCTTAGAGCTCGGACCATAAGAACCTCAAAGTACGCCACGTCGTGGTCCTATCCCCTGGATATGCGAAGATGCACTGAGGGATAGTGTCAAGAGCGCTGAGATTTCGCCTGGTCAGAATGGGGGGTGGAAAATGTAATGTGAATCATGTGACCATTCACTCAAGTACTGGAGGCACCGGCGTAACGATATGGGAGTACTGCCGACCGTGGCGGAAAAGCAGCATCAATATCGCACAGACCGTTGATGGAATGAGGCAGAAAACGAGCATCAACCTCTCAAGCGCAGGATTCATATCGATTTGCTGCCCAAGGCCCTTGGGGGCACCAACCCGAGTCGGTGGGAGAGCACTGAGGAATTGTGTCAAGACCGTTCACGGGGGCTCCACCCAGGGCGTAGGCGATGGGTCCAAATGAAAAGGAAGCACGAAGCCTGAAAAGTGGAAGGAACCTGACCAAGATGAACCTGACCCTCCTGGCAATAAACCAGAGTACTCTTGACACCGGTGGACCACTGCAAGGGGTCGAGGGACATGCCTTGAGGGTGACTCGAAGGCAGCAGATTCCCCAGAGAAGGGGGGATCTCTAAGAGGTGGGGGGCTGGACCCGAAGTTTCAAACATCTGGGCGTTCCTACGTATCCCATAAGGATGGGAATCAAGCCACACATAGTTCTTGAAGCGCGGCGCAACACAATCAGGCACCAGCGCGGGGAGGGGTGCGGGTCTAGCCCTCGCACCCAGAAGAAGCGGCATTTGATATTTCTTGTTTGTCCTTAAAAGTGGATGGTTTTTCTTTGTGCAGCGACAAGCCTGTGATTAAGAAATCTCTAGCATCGCCACAATAATAAAGCCATGAAAGGCATTGATAAATGGAGAGGTTATTAACCAACGCCCAACGTGAGTGTCCCCCGAGGAGAACATCACGATGCAGTGCGGTTTCTTGTCGGGCGGCCAAGACGATCACAGTTTACGGTCGTGTGGTAAGACCAAGCAACACAGTTTAAGGTTGTGCGGCTCGAACCATGGAGGAATCCGCTTATTGCGATACGGCGGACCCATCGGAGGTGGGGACACATCCCAGCCCTGCGGTCACGCACGATTCCAGGAGAAGGATCCTGGGATAGGGGCCTGCGTATGTCCATCACCCGAGGGGCGGAGATGCTAGCCTCCAGCTATACTGGGCCCAGAACGCGATTGTTCGGGCGACTCCTTCCTCCTTATGGGGACGAGGGTCCAGCTACACATGGCCCTTAGGGAGGACATCAGCATATATCCTTGGTGCTCAGATCGTGGGAGTCTCGAAAGACACCATTACCCTGGTTGGCCTGCCTAACATGTAGAGGTGTACTGAAGGTCAGTATGAAGAGAGTGTCGAGATTCCACTACAACGCACAAAGGCGGAGTGTGATAAGGACTGCGCAACCAACGTTCAGAGCCTGAAAGAGCCGACATGGCGATCAAGGATGTCGCTGACCATATTCGCAACACAACATCCGATCGCGTCAGCCTAGGATGAGGCAAGCAAATGAGCATCAACCGCTCAAGCGCAGGATTCTTATCGATTTGCGGCCCAGGACCCGCCGGTAAATCGACCCGGAGAGGCAGGAGATAACTGAGGCATCGTACCCAAACCGCTAATGAGGATCCCTTTGAGTGAAGGCTTGAACCAGAGGAAGCGCGAGGCCCGACAAGCAACACAGGGCTTGTCGGGATTGAATCTGACACTACGGGTCATAGACCGGAGTACCCAAAACATGTTAACAGATCACCGAAAAGGGTTGGAGGACTCACCCTGAGAGCAACCAAAAGACGGGAGATCCCCGTGATCAATCAAGAGACGGGGATGGACCTGAAACACAAGCGTCCAGGCGGTCCTATGTATCCCATAGGGATGGGAATCAAGCCGTACGTAGTTCTTGAGAGGCAGTTTAACGTCATGCAGGACGATGAGGGGTGTGAGGTAGTCCCACACACGGGGGAGGCGTACAGTGCGGCCAGTAGACCGACGTGAATGAGGACATAATCCCCTGCTCACACGTTACGCCTCGCACAAAAAGGAGGGGAACTCAGGCCAAAGGCCCAACGCGGGATAAAGATTCCCGGAAAATGGGGCTGGGCCTGAAACATGAATGTGCAGGCGGTCCTATGTATCCCATAAGGATGGGAATCAAGCCACACGTAGTTCTTTGAAGTGTAGTTTAACGTCATGCAGGACGAAAAAGAAAGGGGGAGCGGAAGGCATCCCCAAACGTGGGGGGCGTACAGCGTGGCGAGCAAACCGACATGAATGAGGGCATAACCCCGTGTTCACACCATACACCACATACCCAGAGGAACTTGAGCCAAGGGCCCGATATGGGATGGAAATTCTCAAAGGATGGGGCTGGGCCCGAAACATGAATGTTCACGCGGTCCTACGTATCCCGTAAGGATGGGAATCAAGCCGCACGTAGTTCTTGAGGTGTAGTTTAGCGTCATGCAGGACAAATACTGAACAGTTTAACGTCTTGTAGCTCGAACGTGGTGCAGTTTAGCGTCATGCAGGACGATGTACAGTTTAACGTCATGTTGGACGAGAAAAAGGAGATCTTAGTTTAAGGTCGTAGAGCTCGGACCATAAGAACCTCGAAGTACGCCGCATCGTGGTCCTACCCCCTGGATATGCGAAGATGCACTGAGGGATAGTGTCAAGAGTGCAGAGATTTCACCTGGTCAGAATGGGAGGTGGAAAATGTAATGTGAATCATGCGACCATTCACTCAAGGACTGGAGGCACCGGCGTAACGATATGGGAGTACTGCCGACCGTGGCAGAAAAGCAGCATCAATATCGCACTGACCGTTGATGGAATGAGGCAGCAAACGAGCATCAACCACTCAAGCGCAGGATTCATATCGATTTGCTGCCCAAGGCCCTTGGGGGCACCAGCCCGAGTCGGTGGGAGAGCACTGAGGAATTGTGTCCAGACCGCTCACGGGGGCTCCACCCAGGGCGTAGGCGATGGGTCCGAATGAAGGGGAGCATGAAGCCTGAAAGGTGGAAGGAACCTGACCAAGCTGAACCTGACCCTCCTGGAAATAAACCAGAGTAATCTTGACACCAGTGGACCACTGCAAGGGGTCTAGGGACACGCCTTGAGGGTGACTCGAAGGCGGCGGATTCCCAAGGGAAGAGGGAATCTTTTAGAGGTGGGGGGCTGGACCCGAAGTTTCAAACATCCGGGCGTTCCTACGTATCCCATAAGGATGGGAATCAAGCCACACGTAGTTCTTGAAGCACAGTTTAACATCATGCGGGATGAATGCTGAACAGTTTAACGTCTTGTATCTTGGACGAGGTGCAGTTTAGCATCATGCAGGACGAATGTTGAACAGTTTAACGTCTTGTAGCTCGGACGTATGCTGAACAGTTTAACGTCTTGTAGCTCGGACGTGGTGCAGTTTAGCGTCATGCAGGACGATGGATGCTTGGCAGTTTAACGTCCTGCAGCGCGGACGAGGTGCACTTAGGCAAAGTACTGCTTAAAGAACCTAGCGTTGGTGGGAGGAGTAACACGCTCACCATCCATAGTCGCTAGGGAGTACGCGCCATTGGGGTAGACCTTGTGGACGACAAAAGGTACCTCCCACTTGGGCTCCAACTTGGGCGGCTTCCTGCCGGGGATCATTGGTGCTCTCAGGGCCAGTACTAGTTCACCCTGCAGGAAGGAGTGGAGGCGAACCTTCTTATTGAAAGCTCGAGCCATCCTGCTTTGATGCCTCTCCAAGTTGTGCAAAGCGCAAAGCCTATTCTCATCCAGTGCTTCTAACTCGACCAGACGGGCTTCAACAGCTCTGTCCGGCGCTTGCTGGTCGTAGACCGCAGTGCGCAAGGACGGTAACTGGATCTCGATGGGCAGGACGGCCTCAGCTCCATACACCAGGGAATAAGGGGTCATCTGGGTGGAATTGCGAGTCGTCGTCCGATAAGCCCAGAGGGCGTTGGGGAGCTTGTCCGACCAACTCTTCTTGTTCTGACCAACCATCTTTTGCAGGATGTTAGAGAGGGTTTTGTTAAACGCCTCAATCTGTCCATTTGCCTGCGCATGATAGTGAGATGTATGGTTCGAGCGAATGTTGTACTTGGCGTACAACTTCTTCAACTCGGCTGCTCGGAAATTGGCTCCGTTATCCGTGAGGATAGCGTGAGGCACTCCAAATCGAAAAATGATGTTGGAGGTCACGAAGTCAGCGACAGAACAGGATTTGACCTCTCTGAGCGGGATCGCCTCTGCCCATTTGGAGAAGAAGTTTGTGGCGGTCAGAATGAACCGGCACTGGCGAGCCGTCGCCGGTGGGTAAGGTCCCACAACGTCCAACCCCCAGACTGCAAAGGGCCAAGAATACCTGGTGGTATAAAGAGGCTCCGGCGGCCGATGCACAAAGTTCGCATGAACCTGGCACGCATGGAACTTCCTAGCATACTCGATGCAGTCATGGATCATGGAGGGCCAGAAGTATCCCAACCTCCGAATCTGGTGGGATAGCTTCGGCCCAGTCTGGTGGGCGCCGCATGAACCAGCATGAACCTCTTGCATGACTCGCGGGATCTCAACTCCTTGAAGGCAACGGAGGAGAACACCATCAAATCCGCGTCTATAGAGGATCTGATCCAGGCCGAGACTGCTCTGGAGGACAAACTGCGATGCACGACGTCGAACTCGCTCGCGCTCGGCTCGATCCGACGGGAGAATGCCATGTTGGAGGTACTCAACCAAAGGCGTCCTCCAATCAGGGACTGGTTCGACTTCCATATCTGTGGTACTCGGGGATCTAGGCACAGGGGCAACCGTGGTGAGATTACTTACCGACGGGCCGCGATCTCCCTCCGGGATAACGGGAGCAATGAGCCTGCGGTGCATCACGCAGACGATCAGGTTGTCCTGTTCAAGCTCTGCAAGCGACGTGGAAAGGCTGGCCAAAGCATCTGCTCGACCATTCTGCGACCGGGGAATATGGACAATTTCTGGCCGAGAAGGGAACTGGGCCATCAAGAGGAGGGTGCACTCCAGCAATGGCACAAGTTCCGGCTTCCTGACAACATAGTCGCCATTGATCTTCTTAACGACCAGCTCGGAGTCCCCTTTCACACACAGATGGGGCACGTCGATCTTGAGAGCTAACTCGAGGCCAGTGATGAGGGCATGGTATTCCGCCTCATTGTTGGTACAACCCTCTGACAATAGGAAAGAGTATGGCAGCACGGCTTGCTCCGGGGTAATGAAGACGATACCCAAACCCACTTTGTTGAGCTTAGGATTATCAATTATTTTACCGATGGGGCTCCGGGAGGCACCGTCAAAGTGCATCTGCCAGCATGGATCGGCATGATCGACCGAGAGAACGGCCTCATCAGGAAAGCCTAGATCCAGCGGCTGATCCGCGGAGGTTGGGTGAGCAGCCAGAAAGTCCGCCAATGCTTTCCTTTTGATGGCCTTCTGAGACACATACCTAATGTCGAACTGCTGGAGGATCACATCCCACCGCGCTAGACGGCCAATCAACATAGGCCGGCTCAGGATATATTTCAATGGGTCTACCCGAGAAACCAACTGTACCTCATGGTGCTGCAAGTAGTGTCGTAATTTCTGTATGGCAAATACGAGTGCCAGGCAGATCTTCTCGATGGGGGAATACCTAACTTCTGCATTAAGGAGCATGCGACTGAGGTAATAGAGGCTATTCTCTGTTCCCTTGTTGTTCTTCTGGGTGAGAAGGGCACCAAGGGACCGTTCCAGGGCGGTCACATAAAGGACCAGCGGCTTTTCGGATACGGGCGGCATCAGAACCGGAGGTTGAAGCAAGTACCGCTTGATTTCCTCGAAAGCGGTCTGACACTCCTTATCCCATACATAGGTGGCACCTTTCTTCATGAGCCGAGAAAAGGGCTTACACTTTCCGGCCAGATTCGCGATGAATCGGCGTATATAGGCTAAGTGGCCTTGGAACCCTTGCAGTTCCCGAATGTTACCTGGGGGAGGCATCTGGCTAATCACCCTGATCTTCTCTAGGTCGATCACAATACCCCAGTATCTTACCACAAAGCCAAGAAACTTCCCGGAGGTGACCCCGAAGGCACACTTCAACGGGTTCATCTTCAGGCAGCGAGACCGGAGGAAGCCGAACACTTTCTCAAGATCTTTGAGATGGTCCTGACGCTGGCGTGATTTGACCACCAAGTCGTCGATGTAGCATTCCACCAGTGTGCTGAGGATTGGCTTGAATATGCGGTGCATCGCCCGTTGATAGGTGGCACCTGCATTCTTCAGGCCGAAGGGCATGACCTGGTAACAAAAGATACCTTGGGGGGCCCTGAAGGCAGTGAACTCCTCATCCTTAGGGGCCATCCGGATTTGGTTGTATCCGGAGTATCCATCCATGAAGGAGAGGGCTTGGAACCCTGCCGTGGCGTCAATCAACAGCTCTGTCACCGGAAGGGGAAAGTCATCCTTCGGACAGTGGCGGTTGAGATCGCGGAAGTCGATACAGACTTTGATCTGCCCGTTCTTCTTCCGGACCGGCACAATGTTGGCCAGCCATTTGGGGTACTGAACTTCCCTCACGAAGTTGGCTTTGATAAGCTTGTCAACTTCGGCCTCAACCATGGCACCGTGGGATGGGTGCATCTTCCTGGGAGGCTGCTTGAACCCGCGATGGTTCGCCGGGAGACCAAGGCGGTGGACGGCTACCTGAGGATCTAGCCCCGGCATCTCGTCATAGCCCCAAGCGAACACATCACGGTGCTGCCTAAGAAAGTCCACGTACTGTTGCCGCTCCTCAGAGGGCATGGCGGTGTTGACCAATGTGGGTCTTGGATCTGCCTCAGTTCCAAGGTTCACCTGTACTAACTCATCGACCGTGGCGGAGACGCCCTCCTCAAAGGCTGGGGGTGCGTCTTCCACGTCCTCTCCACTCGGGGGGGAATCGTCCACGGGAGAGACTGCGTTGGAAACTGCATTGGGGCTACCAGATCCTGCTGGGCCATTGGTGCTGGCATGGGCGGTCGCGGTCATCTCATCAGGAGACTCACAAGCCGTCGAGACCATGGCTACGTCCAACCGATGGATCGGGAGGACGTAAGAATCATCCAAACTTGCCCATGGATCACTTGCAACAGCGACAGGCTCAACCTCACCTGCCAGGACCTGCTTGTCCTTGCTCTTGTAATAGTCTGCGTCCAGATAGCGGGCTTCACATGAGGCAAAAGGAGAGGCATCTCCCTGAAGCACGCCTACTCGACCATTGAGGGAGTATTTAAGGCATTGGTGGTATGACGAGGGAACCGCCGCATGAAGGTGGAGCCATGGCCTGCCCATCAATGCGTTATACGCAGTGTCCTGAGAGACTACCATGAATTCGGTGTTGGCAACCAAGTCACCGAACTGGGTCTTCAAACGTATCTTTTCGACCGGAGTTTGCTCGGTGCGGTCGTACCCCTGGATCCTGAGGTCGGAGGGAATCAAGTCATCCTCTGACAACCCCAATCTCCGGAGCGTCCGAGTTGGAATCAAGTTAATCCCAGACCCTGTGTCGACAAGACAGCGCCGGACTTCAAGGCCATTGAACTAGCCAGTGACATACAGCGGACGAATGTTCCCCTGTATAGGAGTGTCTTCATCCTTACCAGAGAACGAGATAACCGCCTGACATTCGGCGTCCTCAATCGCTTCGGCGTGAAAGGCCTCTGCAGTCGCGACCTCCGTCTCAAACTGGAGGGGGCTTGTCAGGGCTTCAGCGAGCGCCTCACGCATTTCAGGTGACATGCGCAGAGCCTCAAGGATGGAGAGCCTTGCTGGGATGTCGACCAAGTGCTTCAGAACATCATACTTTTTGGCCAAGCGCGAGCCCCTGGTTGCAGGAGGTTGCTCTGCGGTTGAAGACATGACGGGCCTTGCCGGTTGGACCGACGGCCGACTGATGCTTGGCGCATCTCGATGTTCACTGGTTGAAGCCCGGGAAGTGGTCACTGTACTGGGGCCAGGAGGCCGGGATGGACTCGTGGCAGGACGGAGCTGGTCGCGGCGCAGTCGTGGTGGTTCTGCCTGGTCCCACACTACAAACGGTGGCGGAGGCGAATCCATCATCCCCGGATGGGGGGGCTGCGCGTGCTGAGCTCGGTTTTGGGCCTGCTGCCTAGTCTCAGTAGCGTGCACGGCCTGGCTAGAGGTACCAACTGCCGTGCCCCAGCGACTCCTGTTGTTGCGGTTCCTCCGACGGTGGCGACGACCGGGGACACTAAGGAGGTCCACCTGGTGTTCTTCAACGTCGGGAACCAAAAAGGGATTTACCAGCTCGACGGTATTAACCGAAGCATACCCAACACTATCATCGGACGAATCATGCATCACCGGGCGGATCCGAGGAGGGACCCCCATCCCCGGGGGCATGAAATCGCCGAGAGTGCGGGATAGTGGAGGAACTGGCGGGGCGCGCTCTTCCTTCTTGCGCCGCCGCCGTTTGCTCTTCTCGGAAGAGGCAGGCTGGGACGACGATGCCGAAACAGCACCCGCATATTCTGGGGGCTCAGGCTGATTCAAGCGCGCACGAATGATTCCATGGGCGCGAATGATCGTCTTGTGGGCCATCCAGTTATTATACTTCTGGGATCCACGGTCGGAGACCAGCTGCCATTCGTCCTCGTCGCCACTATCGTCATCTGATCCTACGAACACACCCGCCACTTGTGCTGGAGCTGGGCCCAACCTGATTACATTGTTGTTAATCTAGTCTTGGAGCCAGTCCTTAAACACGTAGCACTGCCGGATGGTGTGCCCCAGGGCCCGATGGTAAGGGCAGTAGCGGGGGTCATCCGTGAGACGCGCCTCCTCTGGCCTCCAACACTCAGGCAGTCGCACAATCCTCTACTCCAGGGCACTCCGGAAATAACCGGGGACCTGATCCTCATGGAATGAGTAAGTCAGGTATCGCGGGCCCCTGGGAGCATGGTCTTGACGAGGGGCTGGAGGGGCCTGTCGAGGAGGTGGACCCTGATTATCTCACCTGGGTTGTGGCGGTACATTACGCGGAGGGGCCGGCCGGTTCTGGGGCTGCCGCTGCTGGGCCGGGAACTGAGCCCGTGGAGGCGGATTCCTGTGAGGCTGTGGAGCTGGCCTCACCGGCAGCAGCTCCAACTGCCTGGGGGCCTCTATCTGGGAAACAGCAGCGGGCTCAGCCCTACTGACTCACCTTGCAGGGATCATAGGAGGCAGTGGGTACACTTGACTAGCCTGTTGCAGGGCTTCCTCAAGACGTTGAGCTTTGTCGGAGAAGTCCCTGAACCCTCCGGGGTAATTCTGAGTGATCAAGGAAGGGACCAGCTCGGTCTTGACGTTCCCGACGCACAATGTCAGCAACTGCTCCTGAGTCAATGGCATGTCAAGGGAATACGTGAGACCCTTCCATCGGGCGACGAAATCCACGACTCGCTCATCAGGCTTTTGCTTGCACTTGAAGAGGTCTGCGATACTCGTCTTCCGGGTCGTGGAACTGAACTGATAGAGGAACTGTCTACGAAGGTCCTCCCAGCTAGTTATCAACCCGACGGGGAGCTAGCTGTACCAGACAAATGCTGGCCCTTCCAGTGTCTTGACAAAGCAGCGAAGCTTAGCGGCCTCCTGCTGCGCCGGAGTTCCCAACATAGGCCCACACCTCGAGTTGAAATGGGCCAAATGTTGTGGAGGATCTCTAGTCCCGTTGAAGGGGACGAAAGTGGGATTCCCGAATCCCGGAGGTGTCGGCATGTCATCCACCCATGCTGGGTATGGCTTGCCATCCGGTGGTATCGCCACTTGCCGAGTCTCCAAGGCTTCCAAGCGGGCGATGAGTGCTGCCATTGGATCGTCCGGACATGGGTTCCAGTCCTGGCGAGGATCTCTAACCACGAGCGCATTGCATGGCCCTTCAATCGGGTCGTCGACCGGGTCGTCAAACTCGGCAGCTCGTGGGATGGCGGGCGGAGCGGCCCTTGGGGCAGCGGGAGGAATCCGAGCGGGGTCTCTCAGGTAGTCACGCCACTCGGGAGGGTGTGGTGAAACGTACTGCGCCCTCTTGCCATAGGCAACGACCTCTCCCCTATCGGCAAACACGACACAATCACGGTTGCCCGGGAGAGTCTCGTCGAGGAGTGGCTGTTCCTGTCCCTGTTGTCCTGGCCTAGGATCACCGTAGTCAGGCCGCCGCTCTGCAGTGCGCTCGGAGAGGAGCTGGTCAACTAGCTTCTTCTGCTCGGCGAGCTGTTGACGTAGCGTGGCCTTCTCGGGATCCTCATCCGCCCTCTGCATGGAGGCAGATGGGTCGGCGGGCTTTATAGCCCCGCCGTGCTCTTTACCTTTGCTGACGTTTCGGCTCAACGTCAGTGCTTCAGTGGGCGTGGGGAGACCCAGGAGGTTCCTCTGGTGACGAGTAACTCTCACTGATGGATCCAACAATGGCTTGTATTCGGAGGGAGAGCCCCCGTCGGGAAGTTCCAAGTCATTCCCCTCTCCCGACAGGTCAGCCATATTGACCGTTTCCGTCCCTGGGGATGTACCCTCAGGGCCGCTCAGTGAGTCGGGCTGTCGGCGAATCGCACTGAAGCGTAGGGCATCGTACTGCCCCCATCCACGGATATACACGTGGGGGGTGGCTTCCTCGATAACCTTGCGGAGTACTTGAAAACACTCAACGTATCGTTGTTGGAGGGCCTCGTGGTGCCCAAATGACCCGGGGTGCTGAACCGCGGGGAGCGTGGCCAAGTCGATCTGATGGCACTGCTCACCAATATCCCCCAGGTGTGCTTGACTCCCAGGATATGGAATTTTTAGGCGGTGAAGACGGGAGTGAGTCTCCCGGAGAGTTCGGCGGAAGCATTCGAACTCATCCGGGGTGAGTGATTTGGGTGCATCAAAGTCCGGTCCTGCGACTGGCCAGAACTTCTCAGGGAAGTGGCTCTCTGAAAGGATGGTCCAGAAGCTCCACGACTCAAACTCGGGACCCAGGTCCCCTTGGTCCTCTCCAACGACTGGGAATGGACGGGGAACCGGCAGTGGTGCCGAGGCGGGCCGCTGGGCCGGCGGGCTGGCCGGCGGTGAATACGGCGAGCAGGCCGATTGGCCTCCATATCCCGGGCCGCCCTCTGAGGGTTGCGGTGCCCCAGCTGCCACATCACGATAGGACGGGCCGGTGAGCGAACATCCTGCCGTAGCGTCGGTGCTCGCCGGGGGTGCACTAGATCGTGGTTCGACCGTCGGTCCCCAGAAAAAGTCTCCAACTTCTCCGATCGAGGCGGAAGGCGCTTCCGGAGGGGCCGGTACCAACCGCGAGCTTGATCCTTGGGGGTCTACCAGGCCCTCGCTACTCTGGATATACCTTCGGAGAGAAGAGGGGATCATATCGATCTCGATTTCGGGGAGTACGAGGCTGACGTGCCGCATTCCTACCCCTGCCCTTGACTGGCGGGATTGGGGGGAGGGCTCTGTCGCCGAATCATACTCCGCCTCTGTATCATAGAAACGGACCGGCCAGATCTCTGTCCGAAATTCCCTAACATTCCTCCCTCGACGTCGACGCCTCGCCCTCCTGCCCCTGGGTGGTTCTTCGGGGAATGGATGATCTCTGTCCTGGCGTCCTCTGGCCGCACCGGTGCTGGGGCAAAGAGGACTGGAAATCAAGGCGCGCGGAGCACCGGGATAGATATCAAAGGGGACGTGGGGAGAGGTGATTCCGAGCAGGCCTCCGGGATGGGATCGGAAGGTGGGATAACCCATACCTCTTGGATCGGCCACATGGAGTAGACTCTGCTGGTGAATAGTGCTACCGCGAGATGGTCCGCGGTGGATATTTCTTGTACCAGCAACCGGGAGAGTCAACCCAACCTGCCTTTGGGGCGGTCGGGGCCTCGATCCAGGTCGGGCATAGAAGTGCCGCTGCTCAGCATGCATAGGGGTCTGGTGACTGGAGCCAGCAGTGGCTTGTGCCAACGCGACTGCTGATGCTAGGGCCCCAATGTGGGCATCCTCTTCCGCCCGTGCCCGACGTTGGCGTCGGGACAGAAGAGTCGGGATCAGCGGTGCAGGCATGTGGACAACCCACTATTCAACTTGAGAAGCCTGGCGGCGGTGTCGACGTGGCCTGGAGGGAGCCCTTATCGTAGATCCCTGGAGCGGACCTCGGACAGGGTGGTCCCGGACATCCTCCACCTCATCCGCATAGGGGAGGGAGTTGTCGGAGCGTTCCGGGGATAAACTCCCGAAGCGGTTGGACGTCGAGGTAGGCTGCAGTGCCTCCCTGCGCGGCCCTCGGGGGCGGCGTTGGTGGCAAGGTGCAGCTTCCTCGAGGTCTAGGCGAGCCATGTCCCTGGTGGGGATGACTCCCTCTTCATCATATCTCCGCACCAAGTTGTTGATCACCCTTCTCTGGATGACCTCCGAGGGGGAGAGAGGGTGTGGTTGTCCCGCAGTTGCGGCTGCTGGGACGACTGTGGAACGGGCAGGACCGCGCGGAGTAGCCGCGTCGGTGTTTCCCCTACCCCTGCGCCAGTGGGCGGGCGGCGATCGGGCACTGGATCGGGTGACCTGATTCCTGAGATTAGGGAGAAGAACCTGTTAACACTGATAGGAAAAGGAATCGACAACCAACCGTTAGTGCCACGACGCCTTCCGTGGGGGGGGGGGGACCCAGGCCATCGACGTCGTGAGACGGAGTGCCCGATTGCCCTTCCCCAGCCCCTAGCGGGTAAAAACTGAATGCTCGGTCGGGCAACATGCTGGTCTTCCAACACCTCTGAAAGCTATCGGTCTTCGTATTGAGGAGAAGAGATTCACATCGGGTTCACCATTTTTCTGTTTCGGTGCGGATGTGCGTCGGGTTTCTGTTCCAACGCTGCTCCACCAGGACGCGTTCGCGCGTGCGCCCGTCGACCAGAGGGGATGGACGCGCGGCTTGTGGCCCCGCAGTCCCACTTTCCAAAGGCGGGCGGCATCCGTCCCTTATTCAGGGACGTCTGCTCCTTGATCGAAACCGGGATGATGGGATGTCGGCTCCTCCTTCCGTGGACGTCTCCTCGGAACTCGTCGCCTAATCCGGGTCTCCCTCATAGATTTAAGAATGTTCGTGAATCTCGTTCCCGGCGCCATGTCTCCATGGACACCAGTTAATTACGCTGCTTCCGCCCGGACGCTCCAAGGAGTCCGGTCGGGGCAGCAACCTGCGGTGAGGAGACCGGGTAGCTCTGGGTGTTGGGGGCGTGTCTTAACACTGCGGCTCTGCTTGTCTGCCTTCCGTCCCTAATAGGGCTTCTCGAAGGCGTGGTGGCCTGAGGCATCCCGCGCTGGGTGCGGGGAACTGCGTTACCTGAGGTTTTCCTCAGCCTCCCATGTTTAACACGAGGTATGCCGCGAGTTTAACGTCCAGCGGGGACGACATCGGACTGATCAACACGAGGAGTGGATCAGATGACAGAACCCCTTGCGGGGAACCTCCGACGCTGGGGCCAGCACATGGGCGGCTTCCCGAGTGAAGTGGAGTGGAATGAAATGGCATGACCCCACCGGGATGTGGTGGCCCGGGTAAGGATCAGGATGGATGATGGAGTGAATAGCTTGGACCTCGTAGAGGCTTCCTACGTACCGCGCGTTAGCGCGGATCAAAGTCAGCGTAGTTCGGATATACAGTTTAACGTCATGCTGGATGATGGAAAGCCGACTCACAAGGAGGTCGAGGCTGCCGGGCGGAGGATTGAACCGAACCACCTCGCACAGAGGGGGATGGGACGGCCGGGTGGATCATAGTTTCACGTCATGCTGGACGTTGGCAAGCCGACTCACGAGGAGGTCGAGGCTGCCAGGCGGAGGGTTGAACCGAACCACCTCGCACAGAGGGGGATGGGACGGCTGGGTGGATCACAGTTTCACGTCATGCTAGACGTTGGCAAGCCGACTCACGGGGAGGTCGAGGCTGCCGGGCGGAGGGTTGAACCGAACCACCTCGCACAGAGGGGGATGGAACGGCCGGGTGGATCACAGTTTTACGTCATGTTGGACATTGGCAAGCTGACTCACGAGGAGGTCGAGGCCGCCGGCATGCACGAAGTGGGTGGATCGCAGTTTAATGTCTTGCTGGACGATGGTGTTTGGGGCTTACACTCTAAGGAGGCCCATATGCGGCAAAGCTCAGTTGGAGAGGGACTTGGGCCGAAGATGATAGACACCTCGATCCCTGTCACGAACTCTTCTGGCTTCGGCAGTGGGGAAGCACAATGGAGATACACACGTGCAGTCTCCCACAAGGGCGGATTCATAGGTGAATCGGCGCAAATGTGAACCCGGGAGGGGTCCACTGATGGACGAACCGACGTGAATACGACCGGGACGACCTGGTGGTGGGCTTGAACCTCAGAGAGGCTTCCTACGTACCCTGTTTAGAAGATAGGGATCAAAGTCCACGTAGTTCGTTCTGCCAGGACTTACGCACTGAGGCAACCTGAGTGCGGCAAAGCTCAGTTGAGGGGGGACTTGGGCTGAAGGTGAGAGACCTCGATCCCTGTCACACCCTCTACTGGCTTCGGCAGTGGGGAAGCACAATGGAGATACACATGTGCAGTCCCCCACATGAAACTAGGGGTTTGTAATACCCTACCCCCATGGGTGAAGGCCACTCCAATCCCGACATCCCTGCAGAGACGAGCGGGTGGGGGCCACATCCAAACCGGGAGGGGACCCTGCGTGAGGGGCACGGGATCGGGTGATGCAGATGGTTTAACGTCTTGCCAGACGAAGTACAGTTTAACGTCGTGTGTTGAGGATGAAGCGGACGGTTTAACGTCTTGTCGGACGAAGTACAGTTTAACGTCGTGTGTTGAGGACGAAGCGGATGGTTTAACGTCTTGCCGGACGAAGTACAGTTTAACGTCGTGTGTTGAGGACGAAGATGCTTGGCAGTTTAATGTCTTGCAGCGCGGACGTGGTGCAGTTTAGCATCATGCAGGACGAATTACAGTTTAACGTCATGTTGGACGAATGCTGAACAGTTTAACGTCTTGTAGCTCGGACGAATGCTGAACATGGGCGGCTTCCCGAGTGAAGTGGAGTGGAATGAAATGGCATGACCCCACCGGGATGTGGCGGCCCGGGTAAGGATCAGGATGGATGATGGAGTGAAGAGCTTGGACCTCGTAGCGGCTTCCTACGTACTTCGCGTTAGCACGGATCAAAGTCAGCGTAGTTCGGATATGCAGTTTAACGTCATGCTGGACGTTGGATAGCCGACTCACGAGGAGGTCGAGGCTGCCAGGCGGAGGGTTGAACCGAACCACCTCGCACAGAGGGGGATGGGACGGCCGGGTGGATCACAGTTTCACGTCATGCTGGACGTTGTCAAGCCTACTCACGAGGAGGTCGAGGCTGCCAGGCGGAGGGTTGAACCGAACCACCTCGCACAGAGGGGGATGAGACGGCCGGGTGGATCACAGTTTCACGTCATGCTGGACGTTGGCAAACCGACTCACGGGGAGGTCAAGGCTGCCAGGCGGAGGGTTGAACCGAACCACCTCGCACAGAGGGGGATGGAACGGCTGGGTGGATCATAGTTTTATGTCATGTTGGACGTTGGCAAGCCAACTCACGAGGAGGTCGAGGCCGCCGGCACGCACGAAGTGGGTGGATCGCAGTTTAACGTCTTGCTGGACGATGGTGTTTGGGGCTTACACTATAAGGAGGCCCATATGCGGCAAAGCTCAGTTGGAGAGGGACTTGGGCCGAAGATGATAGACACCTCGATCCCTGTCACGCCCTCTACTGGCTTCGGCAGTGGGGAAGCACAATGGAGATACACACGTGCAGTCTCCCACAAGGGCGGATTCATAGGTGAATCGACGCAAATGTGAACCCGGGAGGGGTCCACCGATGGACGAACCGACGTGAATACGACCGGGACGACCAGGTGGTGGGCTTGAACCTCATAGAGGCTTCCTACGTACCCTGTTTAGAAGAAAGGGATCAAAGTCCACGTAGTTCCTTCTGCCAGGACTTACGCACTGAGGCAACCTGAGTGCGGCAAAGCTCAGTTGAGGGGGGACTTGGGCCGAAGGTGAGAGACCTCGATCCTTGTCACACCCTCTACTGGCTTCGGAAGTGGGGAAGCACAATGGAGATACACATGTGCAGTCCCCAACAAGAAACTAGGGGTTTGTAATACCCTACCCCCGTGGGCGAAGGCCACTCCAATCCCGACATCCCTGCAGAGACAAGCGGGTGGGGGCCACATCCAAACTGGGAGGGGACCCTGCGTGCGGGGCACGGGATCGGGTGATGCGGATGGTTTAACGTCTTTCCAGACAAAGTACAGTTTAACGTTGTGTGTTGAGGACGAAGCGGACGGTTTAACGTCTTTCCGGACGAAGTACAGTTTAACGTCGTGTGTTGAGGACGAAGTGGATGGTTTAACGTCTTGCCGGACGAAGTACAGTTTAACGTCGTGTGTTGAGGACGAAGATGCTTGGCAGTTTAACGTCTTGCAGCGCGGACGTGGTGCAGTTTAGCGTCATGCAGGACGAATTACAGTTTAACGTCATGTTGGACGAATGCTGAACAGTTTAACGTCTTGTAGCTCGGACGAATGCTGAATAGTTTAACGTCTTGTAGCTCGGACGAATGCTGAACAGTTTAACGTCTTGTAGCTCGGACGAATGCTGAACAGTTTAACGTCTTGTAGCTCGGACGAGGTGCAGTTTAGCGTCATGCAGGACGAATTCTAGTTTAACGTCATGCGGGACGAATTGTAGTTTAACGTCATGCGGGACGAATTGTAGTTTAACGTCATGCGGGACAAATGCTGATCAGTTTAACGTCTTGTAGCTCGGATGAAGGGGTGCCTCCAATGGGTCCGTGTCACTTCGTGCGAACCTGGAGGGCCGCACGGGAAGACAACGCACGGTGCGAGCACCCGGGATGAAGATCATCGGGTGCCACGCAGGCGGGTACCCTCAGGGGGTCAAAGGGGGTGACCCTGGCGGTTTGCGCGCAAAAGAGGAGCTTGGCGCGCAATACCGCGGGTTGGCGCACAATTGAGCGGGCTGGCGCGCAATTGGGCCAGCACTTTGTGCGCGGATGATTGAGATTGCGCGCACCGGGCTTCAGATAGCGCGCGGGGGCAACGACTCATTCTTTAACGAATGGCCACTTAGCAAAAAGGGGGTGCGTGCAATCAGGCTGGATTGCACGCACCCGGGGGGCAATTGCACGCAAGAGGCTTCTTTTGCGCGCGGAAGGCTTCGGGTCAGGGATTGGTCGAAGGGAAGAAGCCAAAGGGTTGCGCGCGAAGGCGAACCCCGAGGCCTGATTGCGCGAAATAAAGGAGTTACCTGAGGATCGGCATTGCGCGCGGAGGGGGCTGGATTGCGCACACGAGCGACCCTTTGAATTCTCGCAACCTTCAAAACGTCGGGGGTCGCCTTATATTTATAGGCAACCCCGGGCGCGGAATCCGGTTCGCGGGCGCGCAATTTCCTTCGCGGGTGCGGAATCGGGGCCCGGCGCGCAAGGGAGTCGCGCGGGCCACGGGCGTGCAAAATTGCGCGCTGGCTCGGCGCATTGCGCGCATCCCGGGAGGCTTGCGCGCCGTACTTCAACTTTGCGAGCGGGCCTCCAAAATTCCGCGCAAGGCCTCCGGGCCCTCCGAAACGTGCTTCTAACTCCAAATATGACCTCGCTTTCCTCATCCGGAACTTCGTTTGAGGATCAACAGACTTTTCCGGCGTCTACACATCCCTTGCACTTACAGATATCTCTAGACCGTGCTACCTACAGTGTATCTATATTCACAACCCCACTCATAAAATCCTCTTTAAGGATAAAACCATTAAAAATAGTTTCATAAATAAATTAATGAGAAGAACCAGTATGAAATAATTCACTAGATAGGGTTGATGCTACCGGAATAGTACCTCTCATTGTTGATGGTCCGACCTCACTATAAATAAGTGTAGGCCGCACTGCATTCCATTGTCCTTACCTTATTCCCTATGATTTATACTAACTCCCTTGAGTTGAACCACATTGCAGATATGGAAATCTTTCCTAGAAGAACCATGTCCACTACCTCTACCAAAACAGCTAGTGGAACAATATAGAAGATCCTCTTCTAGCACAATAGTTCGGTCTAGATTCTCCTTCACTAATTTTCTTCTATGTGTCCCTGAAGAACCTCTTTAAAAGTACCATCTTGTCCCAACCTTTTCAATTCAACTTGTGGTTGGTTACAATGGTTTATAAAGTGTCATATCCTACCACATTGGTGGAAAAAACACATGAGTAATTTCTAGTGAAACTGATTCCCCTCCCTAGGTATTCTACTTCTCACTACTCATGCTAGCATTGTCATAATGATGCATCCAACTCTCGGATGTCGTGTGCCTATCCCATGTATAATTAACCATATTTCTTGCACTAGAATCCTCCCTCAGGATCACATTAGCTATGTGATCCTGATCCACCACCCCCCAAAAAATATCTAACATAAAAAGGTTAATTTTGGATGTATTCTCTCACTTAATTCCATTCTAGAAGCATCTCCTCATAGCTAACTCATCCACTACCAATAATGGATACAAAAGTTGCTAATAGTTGAAGCATCCAACATTTTCCATCATGAAAATTCTTCCCTCATACAATCTCATGAACTTATCTTCACTCTCGGATATCAGTGTCTCTAGGTATACGTTTCCCAAGTATTTCTCTAAATATTTCTTCCACAGCATACCACCATCATGTCCAATACATGCATGACTGTCCCACCAACACTTCAATGATGTTAATGGCATATAAGTGGACAAATTTACCCTCTTATCAACAGTATTATCCAAGTGGTCAAGTATCATCTCAATGGAATCATCCCAAAAATCACCCCTTCGGTCCACCCTCTCTAGTAAAATTCAGAGGGTGATTCAAATGAATCTCCCTCACTAGTTTAGACATGTTCTTCTCAACACTCCTTAGGACTGCTTAAATTAAATTCATAAAGCTAAAGTAGTTTTGTCAGTACTGCTCCCCTGATTCCTTGCATGGAACTATCGATGGCTCAGGTTCCACCATCGGAGGATCATCCACCGCCATGTCCTCTAGCCGCCCTCTCAACAAGAATTGTCCTAGATTCAATACTCTATAATTCCGAACACACTCCTTAGGAAACAATTGAAAACATTGAAACTTTTATGGTATTGAAAAATCACAACGAGTCATTAAAATAATTTTCCCCATGTCTCCCCATGTGATGAAAACTGAGGTGCTATCATTACCCTTAACCATCCTACACATAGGTCTTAGTTAACAAGGATAAACATGTTATCATTACCCACATATCTTTACACTCTCATTTATTCACATTTTTTCATAATTTTACTTTTCCAAAATTCAGTTTAGAAACCATTTTAGTTAAATTTCACAAGAAAGGAAAATACTTCATGTTTAACAACTTACCCATAACCTGTTTTCTATGCGTGCCAAAAATGATGTATGCCAGAATAACCCAGCATTCATATAATGATGCATGTAAACTCAACTATCATGACATACCAGGACACATGTCCGATCTCAATAAATCAGTGAAACAATAATGACATCACGCCACAACTGCCTCACCAAATGTGGAATAATATTCAAATGTAAAAAAAATAGTAATAACAATAATTCCTACTAGGGGTACTTGGGATCTCCCATGTACATAGGTTAGATACTCTGATGAATGATATCAAAATTAAGCCCCAAACTTTCATATTCTCCTAAATATCTTTCCCAAATAGTAAGATAAAAAAATGGGCTTTGATACCACATTGTATTGTCCCGTCCCGGGTGTCGCACACTAGTGCCCCAAGCCGGTTGGTCACATGACCAGAGGTAAACCTCCTCATATGCAAGAGGATTCCGACATGCAGTGAGGGTATTATAAGTTGATCATGGGGAGACTATACCCTATTTTATTATTATAATACACTAGTGTAATTAAATAAGAAATAAAGAATGCATTTATAATCATAACAATACCAATAACCCAAGATAAACAAAGAAGAAAATACAATATCCAACTGAAATAGAAAACAAGACATTATAAAGTAATTTCCACATGTCTAAAATTAAAACTATAAATAAATACATCGACGACTCACAAGTTGGTACCAAACCATGTTTGGTTCCCTCGTCCAAGCTCCATTCCCAAATCATAAATCTAATTTAGGGCCTTTTCCCTGAACTTTTCTTGCAATAAGAAAGTCTATTTAGGTACCGATCAGGCAACCTAAGTTGGGTGTGAGTAAAACTCAGCAGGCCACAACTAATGGAATCTAAAAAAATCTATTATAAAATAGTGTTTGCAGTTATATAAAGAAATAAGTACAATACTTTCTTAAAAAATTATCATACAATCAAATATTATTTATTTAACCACATATACCCCTAGGTTTGTAAGAACACCCATACCTCAATACCTTCATTGGCCCATTATGAAGTCTAAATCATGTCACATTTTCAAATCAAAATTCATTAAACTAATGTGATTTCATTATCCATTTCATCTAAACTTATTAAAGTGACTTATTAGAACCATAGTCCAATGCCAACTACTTGGGTCTAGTTCGTCATGCCTAGGACCCTGTGGAATATGGAAATAGAAGACTGTGTGCCACACATATTTATTACTACAGGCTTCAAAATCAGTAGACCTTGTCCCTCTCACATGGGTTTTGATAATAGTATAATATTTACCACACACATTTATCAAACAATAATCAAAATGGGCTTCAGAATCAGTGGACCATGTCCCACTCACATGGGATTTGGAAATCTCAAATCATGTACCATACTTATTTATCAAACATTAATATATATAACACCCACACCCACCCACACACATATATATATATATCTCCAATATAAAAAAATTATTATATCATATTAATCAAGATTAGTCAACATTAATCCTATTATCACAATAATTTGAAATAATTAATCAGAAA
The DNA here is from genome assembly GCA_963277665.1 of Viscum album. Classification (NCBI taxonomy): domain Eukaryota; kingdom Viridiplantae; phylum Streptophyta; class Magnoliopsida; order Santalales; family Viscaceae; genus Viscum; species Viscum album. The sequence continues at coordinate 865,763,793 of OY728156.1, read as the reverse complement.
ATTAATTAATCACACTCATGAAATTAATTAATTTTTTAATTTATTAATCACATTAATTATATTCATTAATTTAAAAAATAAATAAATCTATTTAAGTAGTTAAAAAATCTCATAATTAATTCCATAATTAATAATCTAATTCTCAATTTTAATATCCTATAATTAATTCACTGATTAATAATTCAATTCATAACATTAATTTTATAAAATTAATTAAATTATTCATTATTCAATTCATAACATCAATATCACATAATTAATTAATCAACAAATTATTCAATTTATATCTTGAATATCAGAAAATCAATTCACTGATTAATTATCTCAAATATATATCTTAATATCACATAATTAATTTAAGAATGAATTATTCCCAAATCCTAGAGTTTTACTATTCCATTATCAATTAATTTACCCAAATTGATTAATTTAATCAAGAGCATAAATTTATAAACAACCATAGAAAATATATATTTCCAATACACATAATAAAAAATGACTATGAGATTTTAATATTAGACGACCTACCTCAATTTTTCAATGGACGATCACTCAATGTAAATCCTTAATATTTACTGGCATAACGACATAGAATGAAATCCAGATATATAACCCTAAATAAAGAATAAATAATTCATATGTATCCTAGTTCAATATATAAATCCTTAATCCCATATCTAGATTAATTAAATATAGTAATAGATTTATAATAAATAAAAGATAACTATCACCGAATGAAAGAGACAAGAAAAGAGGATGAAAAGGATAGCAACAAGGCAATATTTTCTTATTGGGAGGGATGTGGATATTTGATCCAGGATTTGAATCATGAATATTAAAGGTCATATGTATATATAATCCATAAAAATACACAAAAATCAATAAAATGAGTTGGTCTGAGTTTGGGTTGAATACAAGATTTTTTAGGGGTCTGGGTGGATTAAAAACTTTTTTTGGGCCATTTAAAATATTTTCCAATATTTCCTAGGTAGGGGTGCCTGGTTTTCCATAACCATCTGCCAACTATTTTCCCGTTATTTTTTGGGAGAATAATTACTCTTTTTATGGAGCATGGTTTGAAAAATAGGGTTCCAGCCATGGGAACCCCCACTGTCCAGGGTTGCACGGTTTCCAAGGATAGGGCACACAATTAGCTCTAACTATTTTCAAATCATGGGAAACAAATTTTTCTTCCATTTTTCACAATTTCCACCCAACCTCACTCCAAATTAATACACAAGTATTCAACAAAAGGGAAAAAATATCTAAAATATCATCCAATTCAACTCTAGAAAAGGTACGGATCTTACAATTGGTGCCTCTATCATAGTACCAACCTATCATCAAGGTGGGTTTAGCAACCCAAATAAAGGATAGACTAATTAATGGGATCTGTTCTAGGGTGACAACTTCACTAATGAATGGGCCTGGTCCTATTGTGAATATGTGTCTTGCACTGAATCTTGTGTATAACTAAGGTGGGTAGGCCATATGAAGTAATAAGGGTTACATCATTTTACATCTACCATCCATTATAGATCATGTTTAAGTTATTGAGAAGGTGTCCTATAGGGACCAATACACTCTTCCTTCATCATGGGGAGGTCAAAATCATCCTTAGGCACATTCATTAGATCTCTCAAATCCCAATTCAAAAAGAAATGTATGATTCGTTTATGCATGTAGAAAATGTGTGTCAGGATTTTGATCAAATTCTATCTCTAGTAAAGGTGCCACTAGATCTGGGGTGAGGCACTAAAAAAGAGAAGTCGGGGATGAGGGACATCCACTTTATGGATTGGTTCAGATATTTTCTAAACTACCTAGTAAAGGAGCTTTGTTAAGGAGATTGGACAGAAAGGGAGGATCCAACAAGATAATTTATAATGAGGTCGTGTACATGACCCAGGGGGAAACAAGGTAAGGAAGTATCCTCCAAGAAAATTATAGAACAAATGAAGTGGATGTCATGGGGCTACAACATCATGATAGAGCCTCAAGCCATAGTAAAACTGGTGGGATTCATTATGGAACATATATTTTTATGGATTCTCCCTTATATGTACATGAAAATGGGGGTGTGTGAAATAACCTTCATAATTGAAGTAATGCTAGAAATAGGGAAGTGTGTTAACCTCAGAATCACAGTGCTGTAAAAGCTATATAAAATACATCAGCACACCAATGAGGGGAAGATGTCTTTGTAAATGTGTGGGAGATTAAATTTTCTGTACATCTTGGTGTCCACAGCCATGGGGGGAATTCATTACCTAGATCCTATTTTCCATCCTAAAACAAACTTCAATCTGAAAATTCTAAATATCATGGGATGTTTCCCTTTTAATATTGGTCTGACAGATGTGTTTAACATGGTCGGGCTAGTGGATTACTTTACCTTCCACCTATTTCTTCTATAAATTTAGGTTGTGATTGATTATGGCATATGGATTGAAGAGCAATGATCATATATTCTATATTTCTAGGGTAGGGTGCTGGTGGATAGGATTGACTGTGAGGTGGTCTGAAAGCCACACAATTTTCACCGGTTTGTGAGTCAGTTTAGGTGCCCACAAAGGCTTACCACAATGGTGTACTTAGAGGTGTGTCATGAGTGTCATCTTTCTGTGATGAAGAAACATTGGCTCATGTTCACAAAGGATTATTGAATAATGTGGAATGAGCTACAACCACCAACTTCTATGTACATGATAAATCCTGAATGTGTGAAGAGTTGAGAGGACACATATCTGTGGGTAATACTATGGAAGAAAACCATTTGGACCAATGAAGGAGTGATCCCCTCACTGTAGGGCTAAGTAAGTGTAGTACCTAGAGCACTCTATAGAGGAAGAGATGTAATGGTGGGAAAATATTTCCAAGTGGGATAGGAAGTATATGTGGGTATAGCGGTTCATAGTACTGAATAAGAAAGAGTTGATGGAATAAGAGATGAAACATCTAACACAACAATCATTTGTAGTAAGACCTAGAAGGAAGGGGATCCATCTAGGGGGTTCCACGGGATATCCCCCAAGCTTCTAGAAAGTGGTTATGTCCTGTAGAATTACATGTGATTCCATCTATCCTGAGGCTTGGGATAACTATGATGTTTAAATATAGTTCTACAATCCCTACAGGATGTGGGACCACCTCAATAGAAATGGTATATATCCCTCTGAGATAATTTATTCAAAGTCTATCTTCCTCATGTAGCAAGAATAGGGAAAGTAGAATGTGATGGAATTGAAAGACCTATTTAAATCATAGTGCATTTCATGTCAAATGAATGAGTGGGTTAAGGTGCTACTAAAAATGAATTATTCTATGTAACTTTCAATAGATGAGCTCTCTATGTGCACTCCCTTTCCCAAAGAATCAGAAACATCTTGGGGAGATGATGTTCATGGAGGGATCCCTCTTCATAGTGGATATATCTCCATAACCATGAGAGAGTGGGATAAACTTTTAATGTTATATCTACCTCACATTCTCATTCTAGATCTTTCCTCTCTTATTTTCTAGATCCACCAACAAAAAATTATTTTTTCAGCAGAATATTTTTCAAGGGGACCATGCAGGAAGGGATGAAAGTGAAAAAATGGGTGCAGAGGTGCACTCTCTAAGGATTGTAACTTGAATAAAATATTTTGTCTTCCAAAAAAAGTTGAAGAAGTTAGGGAAACCATCTACGATTCTATGGAGCTTCCAGTCATCTATAGGGTTCCACAACCTGGTATCTTGATAGTGACAACCCAAGAGTTTGATATGCCTATATTCAGCTTCCATAAGTCCCCGGTCTTATAGAGGCATACTGATTATTTGTTGATCAGGTTGAATGACATGCTCCCTCCCTGAACTGTGCTTGAGGTACTAAACACTATACTATCATAGGAGGTCAAAATACCTAGGATCTCACCCCATATAGCTATGAAATTACATGTGGAGTAGTTCATTCATGTTTTTCAGGATTTGGTTACTTATGGATTGTGGGTTGTGACCATGAGTGGGGCCACTAGAGGGGGTGGAAATCAGGGCCAGAAGATATGATATCCTCAAGGTGGGATCAATCGAGGTTAACCGACACCACAATCTAGATCTCATCCCATCCAATAGGATGTCGAAGGACGACCCTGTGATGGAACTTTATGTGGTTCCAGAGTATAAGCCTACAGATCCTGAAGAATTAGATGACTTCAATCAAGATGCAGTGGAAGAGAATTGAATCATCCAGTGTAGGTCATATAATTACATGAAATGATTCATTTATTAGACTTGAGTTCCACAAAAATTGGGCCATATGGGGTCTATCACCACATTATACACAATCTGTGTGATTGTGCGGTGGATGCTCATGGTCTTCACATTTTATTTTAGACAACCTCACATAAAATATTTGCGAATATATCCAACACCTTCATGTCTCTTAGAGTAAAGTGAAGTATTCCAACTTGTGAAAGCACTTGTAATTCTATCAGTAAATATAGAGACTAGAAATAATTTTAGAAGATCATCCATCCTTCATCGCCATTAATTTGGAGCTCGTCGTATTGTTGAGGGCCCAGCAGGTGGAGGATGAGTAGTAGATAACACAAGTTTCACGTCATGTGGCAAATATATGGGTCCATCAGGACTGGGAATAGATCAGGACAAATGAGATTCACCTAAAAACTAATGAGTAAGAAAGGGAACAGAAATAGAGACCACAACCCCTGGATTGCACACACCAGAGGCTGGTAATGCTGCAACACTCAATCATTGTAGAGGATCTATAATTGTAATTATTCCATGAATCATAAGATGCTCTAATATATGGATGTCCCTCACAATAGATTCTGGTTTTTAATCATACCTTCAGGTTTACATGGATTCATTTCTTTACATTCCTTAATTATTAAAATTCAATTATATTTTTAAGACAATAAATGACCAATACCTAAGTTCATGTGGGTCATACCCGGTGTGAGAAATAAGGGATGGCCATAAGATTTATCATTTGTATGAGAACACTAGATAATAATTGAGAACTTGAGGTATAATATAGTTGATTGAACAACCAAGAGTGTTTAGGATGAGATAGACCGTGTCTATGAGGATAGGGATCTTGAAACATCTAATTATCTCTTCCAATATGAACTAACACATGAAGAGGATAATTCCAAGGGCATTGGAATCTATCTAAACAAATGGGAATGTGATGTCTGAGTCACAATTCCCAAAATATAGAACACCAGAAGAGTGGTATGGTGAAAAAAGAAAACTACCAACTGTGATCAAAACACAACATCCATACCACTATCCTGGAATGTGGAAAAAATGATGGTCAACCTCTAGCCATGTTTGAAACATGAAACATGTCCCAAAATGTCACCTGATGTCTTCTAAAATGTTGGACCAGAACATTAGGTGACCCAAAGTGTCATTAGAACAATCCATTAGGGGGTCCTTTTAAACATTGACGATAATGATGATCTAAATAAGGGGCATGTGAATCATATAAATTGAGTGATGTAATTTTTTAATGGATTCCTACACTCTGAGGATTACACCACCTTGACTTATAGCACATTGGTGTGAGCATATTGGCCTATCAAAAGTCAACTCATTTTCTAGGGGAGCATAATCTTGGATGCCATGAGACAGATCAAAAATAGAATAATGATGTATATGACAAAAAATGAAGGATATGTCATCTTTTAATGGGGTCCCATAGTTCCTTTGTGTTTTACATCATATGATGTGGATGATAGACACATAATTTTTCATCATACGGTGAGGAATATACATGGTAAAGTTTAAACTCACGTGATCAGGAAACGTTTCACAATCTAATGTAACATGACCAGGATGTTGCAAATAGTTTAAGGTCATACTTCTTGGACCCTGGTAGACAGTTTAATGTTCTTTTTTACAGATCATATGTTATTAGTTTATGGTCATAGATTTCGGATCATTGGAAGGGGATTCACAAGGGTGTCACATGTCACGTGGCAGAGTGACATACCCGATGTGAATGAGTGACTTGGAGGCCCAATTCCAAACCACACTTTCCCAGTGATTATATTTGTTTGTGTTCATAGATTTTGGACCAGATATCCTTTTTCCATCTCAACTATATTGGCACACACCCTAACAAAACTTCTAATCCCACATGACCCATACTTTGTGTGGGAAACAAGGAATTCTATATGGAGCCTACCTGACATTTGTGAGCGCACATTTGGGGTTATACCAAGGGTAATGAAATTCCGCTAAGAAATTGGAAAATGGAAAGGGGTATGTCAATAACTTCAAGATCTGGATCAGAGGTGACTAACAAGTAGGGTTTATCTGTTGACCATGATCAATACCGAGAGACCATGACCTTGTTAGTCAAGAATGGGGTGGGAAAATTCAAGATCGACTATTAACCATGTTAAAAAACACAAGACATAAAATTTGTTATTAATATCAATTAGGGAGTTGGATCAAGATTGAAGGTGATCCAATGATAGCAGGATGCCAATCCCTTAGGGAGTTCTTATATATATTAATGATGTTGGAATCCCAAAGAGATAAATACTATATGTTCGAAAAGGATATTATTAGAATGTGGGATCCAAACATGGGCAATGAAATTAATTTATCACTGTTTTTATCAGACCATGAAAAATAGCTAAAAGTCTTGTTTCATTGAATATAGGGGGAAGAAATAGTTTAAATTGTTACTGTTTGGTCTTATTTAAAATAGTTTAAAGTCACATTTCATGGACCATGGATGGATGGGGGAATTCAATTATGTGTTGGTGGTGTGTGAGTTAAAATATAACATGGATGAGCTAAGGAGGATTTTCACCACATGAAGTGATCCTAACACTGGTTCCACACAGTTTAACATCCTACACTCTGGACTAAAGGTTCTATCAGTTTAAAATAGTGACATGTGGAATTGGAAAGGGGTATATTTATAGGGTATTATTATGGAATGGGAGAGGCATAACATGACATGAATAGATCCATGGAGGCTCTCATACCACCAATACACCTTGAAATAGAGTTTGTACAGTTTATAGTCTTGTGTCTTGGACATAACCATGTCCAAAGAGAAAATGGTTTAATGAATTTGTGGCTAGGGCCAAAGAAAAAAATGTCTAGGCTTCACTACATAACCCATAAAGATGGGAATCAAGCCAAACATAGTTCTTGAACATAATGTGGTTTGAGACAAATACGGGGGGTGATTCTCTCTGGTATGAGGACTAAGGAAGATCAAGATTATCATGGGTAATCCTAATATTTTTAAGGTTACAATCACTATTTAATGTTTTGTGTTGAGGATATTAGCTCTTTTTTTGAGGTCATATAGTTTGGAACATGGGATAAATCACTCTTAAAGAGGAATATTCATAATTTGGTGTAATTTAAATCCTAACATGAATAAGGGCCAAGGAATCCCTAACACCATAACATGTATAAAATTAACAATAGGATCACATATAGTTCAGATTCATGATGATTGGACAACATTGAGGATAATGGGATAAATATTTGTTAAAATTGTGGAAAGACCCAATGGTAAAATTACTGGAAATCTCTACGTATCCTATAAAGACGGGAATCAAGCCTTGTGTAGTTATTGAAATCCCATGCAGTTTAATTTTATGTTTTAGGATGAAGATGAACTGATTTTATAGAAAGGAAATTTCATGGTTATAACTGATATTGATGATCTAGGTTTCACTATGTATCTTATTTGAAATATAATAATGTAACACATAGTTCTGGATGAAGACCCCCTCCTCTGCAAGTTTGACCCACACATAAGAAGAGGGGCATTTTTTTGTTCATTAATTTGAGTGTTTACACTAGGATAAATACTCTATAAATCACTAAATATCTTATATATATATAAGAGTCAGGACTTATGTAGTTCTTGAAAATGACATGGTAGATGACTGATGTCATGGGTGACGTCCTCTCGGGAGAGAACATCATGGGGTTGTGTAGTTTGTCATCATGTGGAAAAGATGATGTCTCTATAGAGTTTATCATCCTATGAATAGGATATAACTTGTTATATAGTTTAACACTATGAAATTATGTTGATTGTTGCAGAATTTAACATCATGTTGTATGGATTATTGGGAGGAAGCATTCCAAGGAGGATGTACATGGAATGATAGCTGTAACTTGATGTGAATGATGGACTAGGAGACCCAACATCATGAAACATACACTAAAATAAGACTTTAACTCAGTTTAAAGTCATGGTTCTTGGAATTAAGATCTTATTTTATGGTTATAAGCTTTAGAACCTATGAAGTGAATCTGAACTAAGTGGGATATATGTGTCATGAAAGGAATATCCTAACATGAATGAGGGTTGATGAGACATGAACAATATGACACATTTCTGGGAATATTCTCCCATTGTATAATGTTTTGATTCGTGGTCTTAGGTTTACAGTTTAACATCGTGTTCCAAGGATTCTGATATATTTTATTTATGGTCATGAAGAAAGGACCATCAATGCAATGTAATTTAACATCGTGTAGCTAATATGTTGATTCTATTCAGTTTAAAGTCATACAACTCATGCTGTAGGGGACCTAAATGAATTAATTATTGAGGAACATGGTGTTGGTTGGAATATTGAGGCTCTCCCCATGTACGGTGATCAAGAAGTGCACATTATTGGGATAGACCATGTAAATGATGTATGGTCATTCCCACTTGGGCTCCATCTTTGGTAGAATTCTGTAGGGTATTGTTGAAATTCTAATATCTAGTATTATGTCACCCTATATTAAAGAACAATAGAGAAATTTCTTATTGAAGGCTCTGGATATCTTATTTTGGTGCCTCCATAGATTATGAAATGCCTAAACAATGTTCTCTTCATGGAATTCCAACCCAACTAGATGGATTTATATTATTCTTTATGGTGTCTAATGATCATATAAAACTATTTGGGGAGTGATGAAAAATAGATACTCATTGGTGAGACTACCTACATTCCATACACGAGGTAATATAGATTCACATGGGTAGAATTTATAGTTTGTGTATGATAATCCCAGAGATTGTTACAGAGGTTCTGTAGATATAATTTTTTGTTTTAGACCACCATCTTCTGTAACATTTTTGGATAATTTTATTGAATTCCTTGATCTTTCCATTTTTCTATTCATGGTAGCATCATGTAAGGTTGGACTAGATGTAATACATATCTTAAAACTTCTTTGGCTTAGTCTCTTGGAATTTAGATTCATTTTTGGTGAAAATAGAATGAAGAAAATTGAACCAATGAATGATATTGGAGGTAACTTATTCTATTAATGGTTTTCCATTAACTTATTTAAGAGGAGTTTCTTATGCCTACATGGAAAAAAATCAGTCACAGTCAGAATGAAACTTCATTTTTTGAGATTTCACTGGTAGATACAGACCAACGACATAGGTCACCCATACTCCAAATGGATAATAATACATGGTAGTATGGTGGGGATCTAATGGTCGATGAAAAAAACATGCCATGGATCTGCAATTTGTGGATTCATTTGGAAAAATTTATGTAGTCATGGAAAATGATGGGAAAGAAGTAGACCATCCTTCGAATATGGTGGTAGATCTTTAACCATACCCAATGAGAACCATATGACCTATCATAAAATTTCTATATAACATGGAGTATCTCATCTCCTTAGATGTAATGGAGGAGAATTCCATCAAACACCTTTCTGTAGAGAGTATTCTCTAGGTTGGTCCAACTTTAGAGGGTAAAATTTATCATGCACTAATGGATATGTTAACGTTTTCCCTATCTATTGGGATGTTGAAGATTCTAGATGAAAGAAGATGTCCAATTAGAGGATTCATCAATTTTAGGGGTTCTATAGGTCCTGATTTGTAGGAAGAAATTTTCATCTGGTTTAACTACTAACTTTCCTCATCATCTGGGATGATAGGATAGATGACCCATTGATGTGAAACATGAATGGAGAGGTCATACTGATCAGGATCTCTGAGAGTTGAGGCTAAGCTTGAGAGGTTATATGCTCGACCACTTTGTGACTGGTGTACATGATTCACCTATAGCTGATAATGAAACTCGACAATCTGTGGGTGAGTGAACTGTAGTAGGTGAATTAGTTATATCTTCCCGATGATGTAATCACCAATGACTTTTGTGATTACTAATATTGAGTTTCCCTTCACATGAAAGCGGTAAATGTTAATCTTCATATGCATCTTGATACTACTAATGATATCCTAATTCTTTACCTTGTTGTTGGTATAACCATCTAGTTGTATGAATGAGTAGGGAAAAACAACTTGCGTAGGGGTGATGAAGATGATCCCAAGACCTACTCTATTGAACTTGGGATCATTGATTCTTCTACTAGTTGTGCTTCAAGAGGTTCTATTGAAATGAATCTTCTAGCATGGAATATCCTGATCCACTATGAGGAATTCCTCATTTGTAAAATCTACATCCAAAGGTACTTCATCAAGGTCTGGATGGGATCCATAAATTATACCATTGGACGACCTTTAATGGGTTTATACGGTATGAACCAGTGGTCAAACATTTTAATAATCACTTCCCATCATTCCAAACGAAATATAAACATCAGGTTATTAGTAATATATTTTAGTGGATCCATATTTGACATCATCTCTATCATCTAACACTACAAATAATATTGCCACATATTCACTAAAAATACTAGTGTGAGGAATCTCTTATCAATGAGAGAATATCATTAACCTTTGTCATGGAGTATTTGAATGAGATGGTATAAACTCTTATCTCTCCATTTTTTGTTTTTATCGGAAATAAAGGAACCGAGGGATCATTCTAGGGCGGTCACATAAAGGATGGAATGTATCCCAGAAATCGGTGGAATCAGAAATGGTGGCTGTGGAAAATATTGTTTGATCACTTAAAAAATGTTATGGTATTATTCATCCCATTCATAAATAGCTCCATTACTTCCTGATAATAGATATGGGATTACACTTTTCATCTAAATTCATGTTGAATCGGACTATGTAAGCTAATTGTCTTTGGCGACCTCGGAGCAGTTGGAGGTTTCTCGGAGGAGGCATCTGGCTGATGGCCTTGATCTTCTCTGGGTAAATCTAAACGCCTCTATATATGAAAATGTAGTAATTAAACTTCCAAGAGTTGACCAAAAAGGTACACTTCAAGGGGATTAACATTAAATACTGGGAGTAAAGGAATCCATATGATTTTTCTATATACCAGAGATGATCCTAATGGTGGAAGGATTTTACCTACAAGTTATCACATACCATTACACTAGTGACCTAATTATTTATTGGAAGATGTGGTGCTTGGTCTACTAATAATTTGTTCCTACATTATTCAAATCTATGAGAATTACATAATAACAAAAGGTATCTTATAAAACTATTAATGTGGTAGCCTCCTCATCCTCAAGGTCCATTTGGATTTGATTGTACCTGATGTATCTATCCATGAATGACAGATCTTGTAACCCAGTTGTTAGATTGATCACTAGATCTCACATTTGAAGGGGAAAATTATCTTTTGAATATCGGAAGTTATGGTCTCGAATGTCAATAGAGAATCTGATATGAACTTTCTTATTCATAACTAGAATGATGTTGGTGATCAACTTTGGGTAATGAAAATCCTTTTTGAAGCTTTCATTCATGATCTTATCAACCTTGGACTTGACCCTGACACCATGATAGGGGTTCATTTTTTGGGAGGTTTCTTGAACATGTGATGACTCACTAGGTGACCAAGACGATGGATGTTGGCTTGAGGGTTTAGTCTTTGAATATCTTCATAACACTTGGAAAATAAATCATGTTGCAACTTTATGAAATCCTTGAATTTTCTTTATTCCTATGGAGGCATGACTGCATTGGTCATCATAGGTATTGTAGATGCCTCCGTACCATGGTTAACCTTAACCGAATCATCGACAGTGATGAAGACACTCTCCACAAATGTGCATGAGTGTATGCCAGATTTTCACCATCATCTAAAGAAACGAAATCAATAGGATCATATGGTTCATCTAGGATAGCTGCTTTTTGAGGAACAAATGTGACATCTTGCGTATAAAAAATTGAATCCCAACTGGAAGACTCTTTCTCTATTGAAACCATGGTGATAGAGGATTTTGTTCTAATCTCTTCAGGACTTCAACTGCTATAATGACACATACTTTACATACATGGTTATTACCTCAAAATTTAAGCATACTTATTACAAAATATAAAAACCATGAAAGGACCGTATAGGTATAATGCCTTTAGAAACTGGGAAACATAAAAAATTGGTTCATAAATCATCTACATTGTCTCCCATTTATTTCATCATATCTAGAGTCCCTTTTTGGAATATCCTAATTAATATCCTTCATCCTGAACTGGGGAAAAGAAAACATACAAAATGGCGAGCTCAAATTCTCAGTAAGGGTAAACAAAAGAAATATCAAACATATCATATTCATAAGAACATAACATTTTGAAAATATTATCCTGAAAAAGAGATCATAACATGGGATAAATCATAGAAGTGAAATGTAATCCCAATAATCATAACATAAAACATGAAGATTTTTGGAATACACACATAATCATAGAAAATCATTTCTTAGTAGTCAAGACTCATTTCCAAGACTATATTAGAGGACAAAGTTCATTTCTGAACCGAGTTCACTCCTCGTTTCAGTCCTGTTTCACTAAACCGGTTTTAACCTGCCATTCCAGCCATGTCTATCTCAAGAGATATAAGTCTTTACCCAATGAATTGGAGGGAGATATAGGTCCCACCCATCTCATAATGAAACCATTTTTATCTGTGCCACAAAATCATAAATCATACATCATAGCATAACCTATGTAATAAAAATAGGAATCTTAAACATCATGCCATCATAACATAATCCATATAAGATAAAAGGACATCATAAAAATAATTCCATCATAAGATAATAAACTAAATGTAAAAATAGGGATAGAAATAGAACCCTATATTATCTTATATAGAAAATAATTTTGATAAAACGCTTGAACTCCATTCTTGAGGAAAATATCCTTTCTACTTCAAAAACATTTTTTCCTTTCTTAAAATGTCATAAAATTTGAAACTAAAAGAAGTTGATTAAAAATAAAATTCAAAACTTGTAAAGGAAGCTTCATGTAAATAATGTTCTAAAATTCCATTCAGGCCGTATAAGTTAAAACAACATTCTTCTCGTACTTTGGCCAGAAAAGTCAAAAAGTACCTCGTACTAAAAACGAAAAAAGATTCCTTTCATATCTTTTACTAAAAACTCAAAAATGGGTAAAATCGGATTTAAAAAATTTTATGTGGATTGAAATAATATTACATATTGAGGAAACATGGATGTGGAGGATAAATATTCCCCAGTAAATTCTGAAGTATAAACAATCTCGGATAAAATGAGATTGTGAGATTTTCCCTTATCTTAGGTCCGATATGCTTCGTATGAATCTGAAACTCATGTAATATGGTTTAAATAATTTCAACTGACTTATTACAGAATCATATTAATTTTTATCGTATCATATATGGTCATATTTGTATTTTCTTAGTAGAAATATTTCATTGCTACTTGTTATTCGGGTGTTTATTGCTTTATGTTCTTATGTGTGTTTTGTCGAATAAATTCTTGTTACTCTTTATAGGATATAGGTATATCATTTAAAAAATGGTATTAGTTTAATATATATCATATTCATTTATTCAATTCATTTATATGATCATTATTCAATGAAGGTCATATAGAACGGGTCACATCACATCGTGGAGACGGTAGGCCGTATGTACGCACGAGCGATGATATCGTTCCCATGATCATGGAATTGTATTGAAGTGTATGTATAATATTTCAGAATAAATACCACTTTAGAATAATAATATATAGTTATTTATTTGCACCATTATACCCATCCAAGGAAGGTGGTGGTGGAAAACATATTACACCACGGCGTGGAGACAGTATTCCGTACGTATGCACGCGTAGTGATCTTGTTTACTGTAGGATGGATAAGAGGTGAAATAGGGTTCTTTCATATTTATAATAACATATCAGTATATGGGGGATACTGATGTTATCACTTCATAATGAAACAACTAATTAAGAGGGATTATAAGAAGAATGACACTTGAAGAAAACGGTAGAAGGTATTACCTCTTTCTCGAACTGCCTCCTTTAAACTTTGTCGTAGAGAACTAGAGTTGGTCTTTTGAGAATACCAGTACCTCTAGTAGGTTTCTAAGTAAGTGGGGAAGTGAAATGGGTAGGGTTTGGACAATCTTGAAGGCTCAAATATCTATGAGTAGGAGAGGGAGGAGGTGCCCTTTTATAAGGGAGGAGAGGGGCACCTTTGGAAATATAAGAAATATTAGTTTATATTAAATCCCAACCCAACTTAAAAACTTCCAAAATGACTCATATCTGAAGATTAGATGAGATAGGGTTGTAATAGCATCAAAAAATAAAATTTATACATGTTAGGAATTTATTTTAAACATTATCAACTTGATTTATCCTTATTTATCAATTTAATGTTATTTATGGTAATAATATTCTATATTTTAAATTATTATAAATAATTAAATATGTGTTGTAAATTTTCCATAATTTGACACTTTATGACATTTTAGACCATATAAATTTTAATTTATAATTTTTGAAATATTTTTGTGATTTTTAAACAATTTTATAATATGTTATTTTTATAAAATAACAATAGTGTCAATTTTGAAACTATTCATTTATTTGAATTTAAATAAAATATATACAGAAGATATGTTAGAAATAAAAGCTCTAATAGATTCATAAAATTTCATATGTATCTATAAAATTAGTGTAGAATATTAAATAGTTCATATAATATTTATTTTAGTATATTTATTACCATTTATTTGATATTTTAATTAATAAAATTATTTCAACATCACTGTTGTGTCATAATTAATGATAATTATTTAATACCTAAAAATTATAAATAAATTCATATAATGTATATAATTATATTATATTTCTGGAGACTATTTATATCCCAAGTTTCATGAAGGTTATCCCTAAATTAAAATTATTATACTTATAAGATTTAAGAGAGTGACATATTGTCACTTTCCTTGGTTTTAATAATAATTATATTATTTCATGGTCAAAAGCCCATGAAATAAATATAGTCTGGCCCTTAGGTGATATGGGTCAACTTTTAATCCCCCAATAGAATTTTAGCAGGTGTTAGGGTAATTTTATAATCTTATATTTACCCTTAATTAACAGATTTACCTTTAACTAGGGTAAATAAAATTTACTGTAGTTACTATTCATAATGCCCAAAAATAAAAAGTATCCTATTAACATAATTTGGACCCACTGATTCCAAATATGGAATCCATTTTTTTAAAATTCAAAACACATAAGTTGCAGTAATTAATTTAAAATTAATCCCGTTGTTAAGAAAATGGGTTTTAGAAGTTAAAATATTGCCAAAGATTGAAATGTTTTTACCTATGAATTCAATGTGAAATAAATGATAATGACATACATTATATTAAATGGTAAAAATATATTCTATTTATACATTACAACCATTCAATATTATAATTTAACCATATAAATTATCTCAATGAAAAAAGTTGTTTTTAATTAAAAATTAGCGTATTTTTAATATTCATCAAAATATGAAAGTTATCAGAAAAGTATCAAAAATTTATCCAAAGTAAATTTTTATATCCTGATTCCAAATAAGAATTTTATTTTTTAAAATTGAAATTATAAACATTTCAAAAACTAGATTTAATGTGGGTGCGCCATCAAAAGGAGGCAAAACTGCATTTTTTTAAAAATACTTATTTTACCAGAAAAAATTATTTTGTTCTCTTACCATGTTCTAGAAAATGTGTAAGATAAATAATAATGTTATAAAATTTAAAATGTAGTTAATACTATTCATAACGGTTAGTCCATAATAATATATCATTGTTTAGTGAAACCCGGTATTGCGTACTACACACGCTATCGAGGACGGTCAAGATTGCATGTAATGCAAGCCAAGTCAGTATTGTGTGTTGTTAAAGATTCCTTTGGTGTTGCGTATAACATAGTACATAAAAAAATATTTCTCATAAAATCTCAGGGTGTTACATTCTACCCCCCCTAAAATGAATTTCGCCCTCAAAATTCGTCACTTCATTACAGACAGATGAGGATACCTCTCCCTCATCATATCCTCAAGTTCCCATGTAGATTCTTCTAATTGGTGGTTCCTCTATAAAACTTTCACCAAGCGAGTGGTCTTGTACCGTATGACATTTTTGCTACGATCCAGAATGTCTATCGGCTGTTCTTCATAAGAAAGATCTTGCTCCAGTGGTACAACTTCTGAGATGAGTACATCCGAAGGATCGAGTATGTACTTTCTCCGTAGAGATACATGGAACACATCGTGAACTTGAGAGCGATTCGGTGGAAGAGACAATCAGTAAGCTACCATCCCAACATGATCCAGTATTTTGAAAGGACTGATATATCTAGGGCTCAACATTCCCTTCTTTCCAAATCTCATTACCCTCTTCTAGGGAGATATTCGTAAGAACACTTTATCACCCACTTCAAACTCTAGGTCTTTTCTTCGGTTATCGACATAGCTTTTTTGTCGACTTTGAGCTACTCTTATGTGTTGTTGAATAGATCGGATCTTTTCTGCCATCACATCAACAAGATCAGGTCCTAATGGATTTATTTCCCCAACTTCATCCCAGCAAGTTGGAGTTATTCATTTCTTTCCATAGAGGTCTTCATAAGGAGCCATCTGAATACTGGAGTGAAAGCTATTATTATAAGAAAATTCCACCAAAGATAGGTGTTGATCCCAACCACCTTTGATATCCATAGAGAAAGATCTCAACATGTCTTCTATAGTTTTAATTTTCCTCTCAGACTAACCGTCTGTCTGAGGATGGTAAGCAGTGCTTAAACTCAACTCTGTATCTAGAGCATGCTGAAGACTTCACCAGAATTTCAAGGTAAACCTCAGATCCTGATCAGATATAATGGAAAGTGGTGCTCCATGCAATCTTACCACTTCCTTTACATATATCCTGGCAAGCTGATCAAGATAAAAATCTTCTCTAATAGAAATGAAGTGTGCCGACTTCGTAAGATGATCAACTATAACCCAGATAGCATTATTGCCATTGAATGTTTTAGGAAGTCTGGTGATAAAGACCATAGTGATGTTTTCCCATTTCCATTCTGGTATGGGTAATGGTTGTAACATTCCCTTAGACTCTTGTCTCTCAGTTTTAACTTTCTGGCAAACCAAGCATCGAGAGACATATTCAGCAACATCTCTTTTCATGCCATCCCACCAGAAGTACTCTTTCAGGTCCCTATACATCTTTGTGCTTCCAGGATGAATAGGGAATGAAGAACTATGAGCCTCATCTAGTAGATCCTTCTTTAATTCTGGGATGGGAGGAACACAAACCCGATTCCTGAACCTTATTATCCCATTACAATCAAGGTTGAATTCAGGAACATTTCTCACCTTCTTTTGTAACTCTACATCTTCTTTCTGTGCCTCTTTAATCTTCATGTGTATAGATGGTTGAACATTCATTAGAGAAAGATAAGATTTTACCCCTTCCATTATAATTACAAGATCCATCCTTTTAAATCCATAAATATTGGATCTTTTGTGATCCTCATCATTGATAATCTAGCATGGTCTTGTCGACTTAATGCATCTGCACCTTGTTTTCTTTCCCAGGGTGATAATGAATTATGCAGTCGTAATCTTTAATCAACTCCAACCATCTTATTTGATGCATATTCAGCTCCTTTTGTGTTTAAATATACTTTAAACTTTCATGATCAGTATAAATATCACACCTTTCACCATAAAGATAATTCCTCCAAATATTTAATGCAAAGATTGCCACAGCTAACTCCAAATCATGAGTTGGGTAATTTTACTCATGGATTTTCAACTGTCATGAGGCATAAGCTACCACCATATCATTTTGCATGAGAACACACCCCATTCCCTTTTTGGATGCATCACTATAGACCACAAACATTTCTCCACTACAAGGTAGTGTGAGCACAGGTGCACTGGATAACCTTCTTTTCAACTCCTTGAAATTCTCTTCACATTCCTCCGTCCAAACAAACTTAACTCCTTTCCGAGTCAACTTGGTGAGTGGGTTAGATAACCTTGAAAAATCTTTCACAAAAAGTCAGTAATATCCAACCAAACCAAGAAATCTTTGGATCTCAGTTACTTTTTTTGGTCTTGACCATCTTTTGATAACCTCTGTTTTTGCTGGATCCACAGATATCCCCTCTTTTGAGATTATGTGACCAAAAAATGCAACTTTTTGAAGCCAAAATTCACACTTGGTAAAGTTGGAAGAAAGATTCTCCTTTTTTAGGGTCTTTAGTACAATTCTCAAGTGATCTTCATGTTCTTCATTTCTCTTTGAATAGATAAGAATATCATCGATAAAGACTACCAAAAACTGATCAAGATAGTCTCTAAAGACTATATTAATCAGATACATGAAGATACAAGGGACATTAGTAAGACCAAATGGCATTACTATAAATTCATAGTGTCCATACCTTGTACGGAAATCCGTCTTTAGTATATCCTCCCTTTTGACCCATAATTGATGATACCCTGAATGAAGATCAATCTTGGAAAAGTATTGAGCTCCGCGTATTTGGTCAAATAGGTCATCAATGCGTGGGAGAAGATATTTGTTCTTGATAGTGATCTTGTTAAGTTCTCGATATTCAATGCAGAGTCTCATTGATCCATCTTTCTTTTTAAAAAATAGAACAGGTGCTCCCCAAGGTGACGCACTAGGGCGTATGAAACCTTTATCAAGATTCTCTTGGAGTTGCTTCTTCAATTCCTGCAACTCAATTGGGGCCATTCTATAAGGTGTATTTGAAATAGGAAAAGCACCTGGAATGAGTTATATTGAAAACTCAACTTCAATATTTGATAGAAGACCTGAAAATTCCTCTGGAAAGAAATCATCAAACTCCCGTACAATGGGCATATTATTAATCTTGAGTTTCTCTCCAACCATTTGAGATAAATAACCTTCATTTAGTGGAAGCAAGACCCATAAGATGTAAGAAATTTCCACTAGAAGGTTATGTTCATCCTTGCATCGATAGACGATCATAGATTGATCTGGAATATGAAAAGTGACTTCCATTCATTGGAAATTGATATGAGCTCTATATAAAGAAATCCAATCCATGCCAAGAATCACATAAAATTCCACTATAGGTAGGATCACAAGATTTGCAGGAAGCACTTTCCCAAAAACTTCATTCGGAGAAGAATTGTAAACTTTTGATGCAACCGTTGTGACATTAGGAGTTGTCACAGCCAAATCAACATCTAATTGTTGAGGTAATACGGACATACCCTTAGAAAACTTTTCAAAAATAAAAGAGTTGGAGGATCCATAATCAAATAAAACATTTTCTACTTTAGAGTGGATGGTAAGTGTACCTCTCACCACTTCATTGTCGTACTCCACATCGACGATAGTAATTTCATGTGACTTTCCTTTGTCTTTGTCCATAAGAGTTTGTTGACGTCGATCATCATCATCAACCCTTGGATTTGGGAATTGATTGGCATAATGCCCCATCTCTTTTCACTTGAAACATTGAAGTGTAGTAGGTGCATTCTGTGTATCCCTTACTTTGTTTGCATCATTAGACATCTTCTTCCCATTATTTCGACATTCAATTGCCCGATGACCTTCTTTTCCACACTTATAACATTTTCTTGTCCCCTTAAGACAATTTACTCCATGTTTATTTCCACACATTGAGCATAATGGAACACTCATCTTCTTTTAAGTGTGGTATTTATATTTTCCTTTGAATTCCATTTTCCTCTTCTTATTAAACCCATGCGACTGATGGGTTACAGCAATCTTCATCTCAACCATTGGAGAAAATTGAACAATTTACTCATAGCTATTGAAGTCCCTTATGGATAACGCCCTATGAAGACTTGGTTTTAAGACACTAAAGAATCGATCGATCTTACTCTCAGGCTCGATAATAATTCCGAAAGCGTACCTTGCAAGTCTTGTAAAATTTTCTTCGTAGGTACCAACGGATTCATCATCCTTTTGCTTCAGTTCAAGAAACTCCTTCTCCATCTTTGTTCGAAGAATATAAGGGAAATACATATTGAAAAATATGTTCTTGAACTCGTCCCATTCCATGGACTCAATTTCATCCCTTTCCCTCATATTATTAATAAGATTCCACCATTGATCAGCATCACCTTCCAAATGATATACTGCTAAGATGACTTTATCATGTTCAGAACATAGAAGAACTGAAAATATCTTTTCAGTTGTACTGATCCGTTGTTCAAACACTAATGGATCAGAAGACCCGCTGAATGAAGGCGGACGCTGCCTCATGAAGGATTCAAAAGAATGTTGCTCCTTACTTTGCTCGTTTGGAAGTCTTGCATGATTCATAGCTTGAGAAAGTTGTGTGAGCATGGCTACAAGATTTTTCATTCCAGCTCCCATAACGTTATGTTTCTTAATGGGACAATCATTGCATTTCCCGTCGCATTCCACATTAACACGTTTCCGTCGGGTTCCAGCCATTGACTAAAACCAAGAAGAATAGTGAGAGCAACACTAATTATAATAGAAAAACCACATAATGAAGAATAAAATTTCACACTTAAAGTCTTATCATAGGTTTTTCATGGCCATTTCTAAAACACTAATATTGTGTTCTATGCTTAGACATATCCTTGGGTTTCTTACTATGGATTTCACATCCTAGTTTCCAAAGGTTGACTATACCTTTCCTCTGATACCAGATATAATGACCCCTACTTTACATACATGGTTATTACTTCAAAATTGAAGCATAATTATTAAAACATATAACAAAACCATGAAAGGACCATATAGGTATAGTGTCTTTAGAAACTAGGAAACATAAACAACTGGTTCATAAATCATCTATGTTGTCTCCCATTTATTTAATCATATCTAAAGTACCTTTTTGGCATATCCTACTTAATATCATTCTTCCTGACCTGGGGAAAAGAAAACATACAAAAGGGTGAGCTCAAATGCTCAGTAAGGGTAAAAAAAAGAAATATCAAACATATCATATTCATAAGAACATAACATTTTGAAACTTTTATCCTGCAAAAGAGATCATAACATGGGATAAATCATAGAAGTGAAATGTAATCCCAATAATCATAACTTAAAACGTGAATATTTGTGGAAAACACACATAATCATAGAAAATCATTTCTTAGTAGTCAAGACTCATTGCCAAGTCTATCTTAGTGGACAAAGTCCATTTCTGAACCGAGATCACTCCTCGTTTCAGTCCTGTTTCACTGAACCAGTTTTAACCTGCCATTCCAGCAATGTCTATCTCATGAGATATAAATCTTTACCCAATCCATTGGAGGGAGATATAGGTTCCACCCATCACATAATGAAACCATTCTTATGTGTTCTACAAAATCATAAATCATACATCATAACATAACCCATGTAATAAAAATGGAAATCATAAACATCATGTCATCATAACATAATCCATATAAGATAAAAGGACATCATAAAAATAATTCCATCATAAGATAATCAAATAAATGTAAAAATAGGGATAGAAACAGAACCCTATATTATCTTAGATGGAAAATAATTTTGATAAAACGCTTGAACTCCATTCTTGAGGAAAATATCCTTTCTACTTCAAAAACATTTTTCCTTTATTAAAATGTCATAAAATTTTAAACTAAAAGAATTTGATTAAAAATAAACTTGAAAACATGTAAAGGAAGCTTCATGGAAATAATGTTCTAAAATTCCATTCAGGCCGTATAAGTTAAAAAAACATTCTTCTCATAATTTGGCCTGAAAAGTCAAAAAGTACCTCGTACTAAAAACAACAAAAGATTCCTTTAATATCTTTTACTAAAAACTCACCAATGGGTAAAATCAGATTTAAAAAATTGTAGGTGGATGGAAATAATATTACATATTGAGTAAACATGTATGTGGATGATAAATATTCCCCAGTAAATTCTGAAGTATAAACAATCTCGGATAAAATGAGATTGCGAGATTTTCCCTTATCTTAGGTCCGATATGCTTCGTATGAATCCAAAACTCCTGTAATAAGGTTTAAATAATGTCAATTGACTTATTATAGAATCATATTCATTGTTATGATATCATATATGGTCATATTTGTATCTTCTTAGTAGTAATATTTCATTGCTACTTGTTATTCGGGTGTTTATTGCTTTATGTTCTTATGCATGTTTTGTCGAATAAATTCTTGTTACTCTTTATAGGATATAGATATATCATTTAAAAAATTGTGTTAGTGTAATATATATCATATTAATTCATTCAATTTATTTATATAATCATTATTCAATGAAGATCATATAGAACGAGTCGCATCACATCGTGGAGACGGTAGGCCGTATGTACGCACGAGCGATGATATCGTTCCCATGATCATGGAATTGTATTGAAGTGTATGTATAATATTTCAGAATCAATACCACTTTAAAATAATAATATATTGTTATTTATTATAACCATTATACCCATCCAAGTAAGGTGGTGGTGGAAAACATATTACACAACGGCGTGTAGACAGTATTCCGTATGTACGCATGTGCGGTGATTTTGTTTACCGTAGGATGTATAAGAAGTGAAATAGGGTTCTTTAATATTTATAATAACATATAAGTATATGAGGGATACTGATGTTATCACTTCATAATTAATCAACTAAAGAATAGGGAGTAGAAGAAGAATGGCACTTGAAGAAAACGGTAGAAGGTATTACCTCTTTCTCAAAGTGCCTCCTTTAAAATTTGTCTTAGGGAACTAGAGTTGGTCTTTTGAGAATAACAGTACCTCTAGTAGGTTTATAAGGAAGTGGGGAAGTGAAATGGGCAGGCTTTGGCCGAGTTTGAAGGCTCAAATGTCTGTGAGTAGGAGAGGGAGGAGGTGCCCTTTTATAAGGGAGGAGAGGGACACCTTTGGAAATATAAGAAATATTAGTTTATATTAAATCCCTAACCGACTTAAAAACTTCCAAAATGACTAATATCCGAAGATTAGATAATATAGGGTTTTAATCGCATCAAAAAATAAAATTTAGACATTTTAGGAATTTATTTTAAACATTATCAACTTGATTTATCCTTATTTATCAATTTAATGTTATTTGTGTTATTAATATTATAAATTTTAAATTATTATAAATAATTACATATGTGTTGTAAATTTTCCATAATTTGACACTTTATGACATTTTCGACCATATAAATTTTAATTTATAATTTTTGAAATATTTTTGTGATTTTTAAACAATTTTATAATATGTTATTTTTATAAAATAACAATAGTGTCAATTTTGAAACTATTAATTTATTGGAATTTAAATAAAATATATACAGAAGATATGTTAGAACTAATAGATTTAATAGATTAATAAAATGTCATATGTATCTATAAAATTAGTAGAGAACATTAAATAGCACATATAATATTTATTTTAGTATTTTTATAACCATTTATTTGATATTTTAATTAATAAAATTATTTCAACATCACTATTGTGTCATAATTAATGATATATATTTAATACCTCAAAATTCTAAATAAATTCATATAATGTAGATAATTATATTAGCTTTCTGGAGACTATTTATATCCCATGTTTAATGAAGGTTATCCCCAAATTAAAATTATTATACTTATAAGATTTAAGAGAGTGACATATTGTCACTTTCCTTGGTTCTAATAATATTTATATTATTTCATGGTCAAAAGTCCATGAAATAAATATAGTCCGGACCTTAGGTGATATGGGTATACTTTTAATCCTCCAATATAATTTTGGAAGATGTTAGGGTAATTTTATCATCTTATATTTACCCTTAATTAATTGATTTACCTTTAACTAGGGTAAATACAATTTACCATAGTTACTATTCATAATGCCCAAAAATAAAAAGTAGCCTATTAACATAATTTGGACCCACTTATTCCAAATATGGAATCCATTTTTTAAAATTCAAAACACATAAGTTGAAGTAATTAATTTAAAATTAATCCCGTTGTTAAGAAAACGAGTTTTAGAATTTAAAATATTTCCAAAGATTGAAATGTTTTTACCTATGAATTCAATGTGAAATTAATTATAATGACATAAATTATATTAAATTGTAGAAATATATTATATTTATACTTTAAAACCATTCAATTTTATAATTTAACCATATAAATTATCTCAATGAAAAAAGTTGTTTTTAATTAAAAATGAGCGTATTTTTAATATTCATCAAAATATGAAAGTTATCAGAAAAGTATCAAAAATTTATCCAAAGTAAATTTTTATATCCTGATTCCAAAGAAGAATTTTATTTTGTCAAATTGAACTTATAAACATGTAAAAAACTAGATTTAATGTTGGTGCGCCATCAAAAGGTGGCAAAACTGCATTTTTTAAAAAATACTTATTTTACCTGAAAAAATTATTTTGTTCTCTTACCATGTTCTAGAAAATGTGTAAGATGAATAATAATGTTATAAAATTTAAAATTTAGTTAATAATATTCAGAAACGTTAGTCCATAATAATATATCATTGTTTAGTGAAACCCGGTATTGCGTACTACACACGCTATCGAGGAAGGTCGTGATTGTGTGTAATGCAAGCCCAAGTCAGTATTGTGTGTTGTGAAAGATTACTTTAGTGTTGCGTATAACATAGGACATAAAAAAATATTTCTCATAAAATCTCAGGGTGTTACATTCTAACCCCCTTAAAATGAATTTCGCCCTTGAAATTCATCACTTCATTACAAACAGATGAGGATACCTCTCCCTCATCATATCCTCAAGTTTCCATGTAGATTCTTCTTATTGGTGGTTCCTCCATAAAACATTCACCAAGAGAGTGGTCTTGTTCTGTAGGAATTTTTCTCTACGATCCAGAATGTCTATCGGTTGTTCTTCATAAGAAAGATCTTGCTTTAGTGGTACAACTTCTGAGATGAGTACATCTAAAGGATCGGGTTTGTACTTTCTCAGGAGAGATACATGGAACACATCGTGAACTTGAGAGCGATTCGGTGGAAGCACCAATCGGTAAGCTACCTTCCCAACACGATCCAGTATTTTTAAAGGACCGATATATCTAGGGCTCAACTTTCCCTTCATTCCAAATCTCATTACCTTCTTGAAGGGAGATATTCGCAAGAACACTTAATCACCCACTTCAAACTCTAGGTCTTTTCTTCGGTTATCAACATAGATTTTTTGTAGACTTTGAGCTACTCTTATGTGTTTTTGAATAGATCAGACCTTTTCTACCATCACATCAACAAGATCAGGTCCTAATAGATTTCTTTCCCCAACTTCATCCCAGCAAATTAGAGTTCTTCATTTCTTTCCATAGAGGGCTTCATAAGGAGCCATCTAAATACTGGAGTGAAAGCTATTATTATAAGAAAAATCCACCAAAGATAGGTGTTGATCCCAACCAACTTTGAAATCTATAGAGAAATCTCTCAACATGTCTTCTATAGTTTTAATTGTCCTCTCAGACTGACCGTCTGTCTGAGGATGGTAAGCAGTGCTAAAACTCTACTCTGTATCTAGAGCATGCTAAAGACTTCGCCAAAATTTCTAGGTAAACCTCGGATCCCGATCAAATATAATGGAAAGTGGTACTCCATGAAATCTTACCACTTCATTTACATATATCCTGGAAAGCTGATCAAGAGAAAAATCTTCTCTAATAGCAATGAAGTGTGACGACTTCGTAAGACGATCAACTATAACCCAAATAGAATTTTTTCCTTTGGATGTTTTAGGAATTCTGGTGATAAATCCCATAGTGATGTTTTCCCATTTCCATTCTAGTATGGGTAATGGTTGTAACATTACCTTAGACTTTTGTCTCTCAGCTTTAACTTTCTGACAAACCAAGCATCGAGAGACATATTCAGCAACATCTCTTTTCATGCCATCCCACCAGAAGTACTCTTTCAGGTCCCTATACATCTTCGTGCTTCCAGGATGAATAGAAAATGAAGAACTATGAGCCTCATCTAGTAGCTCCTTCTTTAATTTTGGGATGGGAGGAACACAAACCCGAAACCTGAACCTTATTATCCCATTACAATCAAGGTTGAATTCAGGAACATTTCTCACCTTATTTTCTAACTCTACATCTTCTTTCTGTGCCTCTTTAATCTTCACGTGTACAGATGGTTGAACATTCATTTGAGAAAGATAAGATTTTTCCCCTTCCATTATAATTCCAAGATCCATCCTTTTTAAATCAATAAATATTGGATCTTTTGTGATCCTCATCATGGATAAGCTAGCATGGTCTTGTTGACTTAATGCGTCTGCCACCTTGTTTGCTTTCCCAGGGTGATAATGAATTGAGCAGTCGTAATATTTAATCATCTCCAACCATCTTCTTTGATGCATATTCAGCTTCTTTTGTGTGAAAATATACTTTAAACTTTTATGATCAATATAAGTATCTCACCTTTCACCATAAAGATAATTCCTCGAAATCTTTAATGCCAAGATTACCACAGCTAACTCCAAATCATGAGTTGGGTAATTTTACTCATAGATTTTCAACTGTCATGAGGCATAAGCTATCACCATATCATTTTGCATGAGAACACACTCTAAGGTAGTGTGATCACAGGTGAACTGGATAACCTTCTTTTCAACTCCTTGAAATTATCTTCACATTCCTCCATCCAAACAAACTTAACTCCTTTCCGAGTCAACTTGGTGAGTGGGTTAGATAAACTTGAAAAATATTTCACAAAACGTCGATAATATCCAGCCAAACCAAGAAAACTTTAGATATCAGTTACTATTGTTGGTCTCGACCATATTTCGATAACCTCCATTTTTGCTGGATCCACATATATCCCCTTTTTGAGATTATGCGACCAAAAAATGCAACTTTTTGAAGCCAAAATTCACACTTGGTAAAATTGGCATAAAGCTTCTCCTTTCATAGGGTCTTTAACACAATTCACAAGTGATATTCATGTTCTTACTTTCTATTTGAATAGATAAGAATATCATCAATAGAGTCTACCACAAACTGATCAAGATAGTCTCTAAAGAATATATTAATCAGATCCAGGAAGATAGAAGGGGCTTTAGTAAGACCAAATGGCATCACTATAAATTCATAGTTTCCATACCTTGTACGGAAAGTCATCTTGAGTATATCCTCACTTTTGACCCTTAATTGATAATACCCTGAATGATGATCAATCTTGGAAAATTATTGAGCTCCGTGTAGTTGGTCAAATAGGTCATAAATGTGTGGGAGAAGATATTTGTTCTTGATAGTGATCTTGTTAAGTTCTCGATGATCAATGAATAGTCTCATTGATCCATCTTTCTTCCTAAAAAATATAACAGGTGCTCCCCAAGGTGATGCACTAGGGAATATGAATACTTTATCAAGATTCTCTTGGAGTTACTTCCTCAATTCCTGCAACTCAATTGGGGCCATTCTATAAGGTGTATTTGAAACAGGCAAAGCACCCGATACGAGTTCTATTGAAAACTCAACTTCACGATTTGGTGGAAGACCTGGAAATTACTCCGGAAAGACATCATCAAACTCCCGTACAATGGGAATATTATTAATCTTGAGTTTCTCTCCAACCATTTGAGATAAATAACCTTCATTTAGTGGAATCAAGACCCATAAGATGGATGAAATTTCCACTGGAAGGTTATGTTCATCCTTGCATCGATAGATGATCATAGATTGATCTGAAATATGAAACGTGACTTACATTCATTGGAAATTGATATGAGCTCCATATAAAGAAATACAATCCATGCCAAGAATCACATCAAATTCCACTATAGGAAGGATCACAATATTTGCAGGAAGCACTTTCCCACAAACTTCAATCGGAGAAGAATTTTAAACATTTGATGCAACCGTTGTGCCATTAGGAGTTGTCACAGCCAAATCAACATCTAATTGTTGAGGTAATACAGCGATACCCTTAGAAAATTTTTCAGAAATAAAAGAGTGGGAGGATCCAGAATCAAATAAAACATTTTCTACTTTAGATTGGATCGTAACTGTACCTCTCACCACTTCAGTGTCATACTCCACATCGCTGATAGTAATTGCATGTGACTTTCCTTTGTTTTTGTCCTTAAGAGTTTGTTGACATCGATCATCGTCATCAACCCTTGGATTTGGGAATTGATTGGCATATTGCCCCATCTCCATGCACTTGAAACATTGAAGTGTAGTAGGTTCATTCTCTGTATCCCTTCCTTTGTTTGCATCATTAGACATCTTCTTCCCATTATTTCGACATTCAATTACCCGATGACCTTCTTTTCCACACTTATAACATTTTCTTGTCCCCTAAAGACAATTTCCTCCATGTTTCGTTCCACACTTTGAGCATAAGGGAAAACACATCTTCTTTTAAGTGTGGTCTTTATATTTTCCTTTGAATTCCATTTTCCTCTTCTTATCAAACCCATGCGACTGATGGGTTACACCAATCTCCATCTCAACCTTGAGAGAAAATCGAACAATTTCCTCATAGCTATTGAAGTCCCTTATGACTAATTCCATATGAAGACTTGGTTTTAAGCCACTAAAGAATCAATCGACCTTACTCTTAGGTTGGATAATAATTCCGGAAGCATACCTTGCAAGTCTTGTAAAATTTGCTTCGTAGGTACCAACAGATTCATCATCCTTTTTCTTCAGTTCAAGAAAATCCTTCTCCATATTTGTTTGAATAATACAAGGGAAATACTTATTGAAAATTAAGTTCTTGAACTCGTACCATTCCATGGACTCAATTTCATCCCTTTGCCTCATATTCTTAATAAGATTCCACCATTGATCAACATCACCTTGCAAATGATATACTGATAATATGACTTTATCATGTCCAGAACATTGAAGAACTGAAAATATCTTTTCAGTGGTACTGATCCATTATTCAGCCACTAATGGATCAGAAGACTCACTGAATGAAGGCAGACGCTGCCTCATGAAGGATTCAACAGAATGTTTCTCCTTCATTTGCTCGTTTGGAAGTCTTGCATGATTCATAGCTTGAGAGAGTTGTGTGAGCATGGCTACAAGATTTTTTATTCCAGCTCCCATAAAGTTTGGTTTCTTAAGGGGACAATCATTTCATTGCCCGTCGCATTATTCATTAACACGTTTCCTTCGGGTTCCAGCCATTGACTAAAACGAATAAGAATAGTGTGAGAAAAACTAATTATAATAGGAAAAACACATAATCAAGAATAAAATTTCACACTTATGGTCTTATCATAGGTTGTTCGTGGACATTTCAAAAACACTAAGATTCTGTTCTATGCTTAGAAATATCCTTAGGTTTCTTACTAAGGCTTTCACATCCTAGTTTCCAAAGGTTGACTATACCTTTCCTCTGATACCAACTATAATGACTCATACTTTACATACATGGTTATTACATCAAAATTGAATCATACTTAGTAAAACATATAACAAAACCATGAAAGGAACATATAGGTATAGTGTCTTTAGAAACTGGGAAATATAAACAACTGGTTCATAAATCATCTATGTTGTCTCCCATTTATTTCATCATATCTAAAGTCCCTTTTTGGCAGATCCTACTTTATATCCTTCTTCAAGACCTGGGGAAAAGAAAACATACAAAAGGTTGAGCTCAAATGCTCAGTATGGGTAAACAAAAGAAATATCAAACATATCATATTCATAAGAACATAACATTTTGAAAATCTTATCCTGCAAAAGAGATCATAACATGGGATAAATCATAGAAGCGAAATGTAATCCCAATAATCATAACATAAAACATGATGATTTGTGGAATACACACATAATCATATAAAATCATTTCTTAGTAGTCAAGACTCATTTCCAAGACTATCTTAGTGGAAAAAGTCCATTTCTAAACCGAGTTCACTCCTCGTTTCAGTCCTGTTTCACTGAACCGGTTTTAACCTGCCGTTCCAGCCATGTCTATCTCATGAGATATAAATCTTTACCCAATGCATTATAGGGAGATATAGGTCCCACCCATCTCATAATGAAACCATTCTTATGTGTTCCACAAAATCATAAATCATACATCATAGCATAACCCATGTAACAAAAATGGGAATCTTAAACATCATGCCATCATAACATAATATATATAAAATAAAAGGACATCATAAAAATAATTCCATCATAAAATAATCAAATCAATGTAAAAATAGGGATAGAAACATAACCCTATATTATCTTAGATGGAAAATAATTTTGATAAAATGCTTGAACTCCATTCTTGAGGAAAATATCCCTTCTACTTCAAAAACATTTTTACTTTCTCAAAATGTCATACAATTTTAAACTAAAAGAAGTTGATTAAAAATAAAATTGAAAACTTGTAAAGGAATCTTCATGGAAATAATGTTCTAAAATTCCATTCAGTCCGTATAAGTTAAAAAAAACATTCTTCTCGTACTTTGGCTGGAAAAGTCAAAAAGTTCTTCGTACTATAAATGAAAAAAAAATTCCTTTCATATCTTTTACTAAATACTCACAAATGGGTAAAATAGGATTTAAACAATTATAGGTGTATGGAAATAATATTACATATTGAGGAAACATGGATGTGGATTATAAATATTCCCCAGTAAATTCTGAAGTATAAACAATCTCGGATAAAATGAGATTGCAAGATTTTCCCTTACCTTAGGTCCGATATGCTTCGTATGAATCCGAAACTCCTATAATATGGTTTAAATAATGTCAATTGACTTATTATAGAATTGTATTCATTATTATGATATCATATATGGTCATATTTGTATCTTCTTAGTAGTAATATTTCATTGCTACTTGTTATTCAGGTGTTTTTTTCTTTATGTTCTTATGCGTTTTTGTCGAATTAATTATTATTAATATTTATAGGATATAGATATATAATTTACAGGATGGTATTAGTGTAATATATATCATATTCATTCATTCAATTCGTTTATATAATCATTATTCAATGAACATCATAGAGAACGAGTCGCATCACATCATGGAGATGGTAGGCCGTACGTAAGCACGGGCGATGATAGCGTTCCCATGATCGTGGAATAGTATTGAAGTGTATGTATAATATTTCAGAATCAATACCAATTCACAATAATCATATATAGTTATTTATTTTCACCATTATACCCATCCAAGTATGGTGGTGGTGGAAAACATATTACACCATGCCGTGGAGACGATATTCCGTACGTACGCACGCACAGTGATTTTGCAGATGATACCTTGGGAGAGATCCATGAATTATTGTTTTTATGGAAAGACACAAAACTATGTATTTAATTGGATTTTCCACACATCCTCTACTAGGTAATATTAGAACCTTCAATTTTCACATTAGAGGGATTCAGATATTCATTAGTAAGTCCCTCCTTGTGTATCATTTGGTTCAGTATAAGATTGATCCCAAAACATGTGTCAACTAGACTGTGATGGACCTCCACACCATTAAACTATTTGGTGATGTTTAGTAGAAATTTGTTCCATTGTATGAGAGATCCCTCATCTTACCTTTAGAATGAGAAGATAGATTGGAATTCCGCTCAATTTAACTCCTCAACAAGAAAAGTATATAGGACTACTACATCTATTTGAATATAGGTGAGACTCTTCAAGGATTCTATGAGGGACTCAATCATCTTTTATGACAGGTGGAAGTCCTAGAGGATTGAAAACTTTGCATGAATGATGGAGAGGTGATTCAATACATCATAATTCCATGTTAAACACTTATTTCTACCAATCAGTGGCTTATCTCCAGCAGGAAGCACGATAGGCACTGTTGGATAAACCATTGAGTTCTGGATGGTGATAGAAATGTCATGCTTCTCACCAAACTACTCACCCAAAACCACTACTAGATGAAGCTTGTCTAGATAAGGCTTGGATTTAGCTAGATGTGGATGATCGTGGTGTGGTCATGGATGTTCTTTATAGTCAAATAACATGGTCAATTTTGGTAGCATGTATAACATATAAAGATGAGAGGATTGTACATACTGACCAATACATAATTTTTTTTCCATGTTTAAGTAGAATACATGAAATTAATTGAAGCACATTTCCAATTATGATAACTTTGACCACTTCTTTTGTGAAGTTAGATGGATGATCTTAGAGAACATTCCAAATATTCCATTTCATTAGAGACTATGTAGGGATCCACCAAATCGATGGTATTCAAAGAGAAATATTCTTGATCTTAATCAATGGAGTCTTCTAATGCTGGATGGACTCTGGATGTGATTCCCATCTCTAGAGTCATGAGGTCGCTGAGTGTGTAGGAAAGCATCGGAAGCAATGTGGGATTTATATTTCCCATACGCCATCAGTTCCTACACATATAAGATATAGAAGGATACAAGGTTGATGTGGTTGAATTCACAAGAGATGGAATTAATATTTGAATATGTTTGGGTCGACCTAAGAAGGAATGGATGACACCATGTTTGTGAGTGACTGCTATGCGAGCAAACTAGTCCTCATACTTTTGATTCCAACAATTGGAAACCTATTTTAACTCACCATAAAAATTGATGTCACAATTTTTATTGGAAGAGATGTGTTTCACCTAAGTGTGGACTTTTACCAACTTGACCATACCATTTTCCACTTGATCATGGATCCTGTCCTTGAACACATATAATTACATGATGTTATTTCCAAGGATTCCTTGGTACAAGTAATATATTGGGAGGTTAGTGATCTCAGTCTCATGGGGCATCCTACACTCTGGAAGCATCAAAACCACATTTTCTGTGGTATTACAGAAATATTTGGGGACCTTTTTTCTTTGAAGGACTAGGCCTAAATTTCTCATATTTGGGAAGGGAGCTCTTGGATCCTAGCTGTGACAAGGGGTTGGAGCCTAATGAGGGGCTGGATCCATATTCCCTCACCTAAGTATTAGTGCATGTCGAGGAAATTCATGATGATTCTATATTGGTTAGGGATAAGCCTATGGATATTGCACTCAAAATTGTTTTATTGGGTGAGGATCTACTAGAAACAGCTGTAACGTCTATAGGGACTCCACCTGTATTTCAGATGTTATTATTGCAGAAGCTAGAAGAGGCTATGGACGCACCTACTTCGCTTGTTGTAAGGATTCCTCATGGAACTAGACCTTTTTTGAAAAATCATGGAATCTATGTGGGATATTATGAGTGATGAGGGTGGGGACCAATTTAGTATTGAAATTCCCCAACATAGATCATTATTAGATTCTCTTATGTTAAGGGAATATCCAGTGAATACATGAGGCCCTTCCATCTAGTGATAAATCCTACGACATAATCATCTAGTAGTTCATTTCACTTGAAGATGTTTTCAAATACTTTTTTTTCATGTAGTGGAGCTTAATTGGTAGATAAAAAACCTTCAATGGTCTTCCCAACATGTGATGGAACCTATGGGTAACTGGTTGAACTGAAAAAACATAGGTCCTTCCAATGTCTAAACAAAACAATGGAGCTTGGATACATCCTACTGCATTGGAGTTCCCAACATGGGTCCACACCTTGAAATGATGTGGGCCAGGTGCTACAGTGGTTCACCCATCCCATTTAATGGGGTGAAGGAAGGATTCCAGAAATATGGGGGTGCTATCATATTGTCTATCCATACAAGATATTGCTTGTCATCGGGTGACATTTCAACCCATCATGTCTCTAAGGAATCAATGAGATCAGTGAGAGATGCTACCATATCTTCCATAAAGTGGTTCTTGACTATTAACACATTGAAATTCTAATTAATGTCTCTTGGAGTGTCTTGTAGAGAGGCACATGGAGAAGCTTGCAGAGTGGCATGATCTGGATCCTGAGGAGGGATATCACACTGATCGGGTAGATTGGGTGGATCAGGCGATGCATGCCTTGGTCATTTTCAGAAACCCATGTATCTAACCTATTAGGATTCACTATATTGTTGGGTTAAACTGAGGGAAGAGGGCAAAGAAGGACCTAAAACTACCTCTATTTCCCTAGTATCAGAGGAACATGATTCTATCAAGGATATCCATAGTCCAGGCATGACTCAATATGAAGATCTTTGAAAAACCTATTCTACTCTGTGATATTTTGTTGTAGGTCCTCCATAGAGACATTTAATTCTATTCTTTTTTTAACCTCTAATCGAACAGAGAGCTTTTAGGTCCCAATATTCTCATTACCCATGTTAAAATCCCAACTCTAGGGAAATGATGCGGTATGATCGACAAGGATGCGTGACTTACTTTGCTGGAATGTGAGAACACTTGTATGAGGGTCCACATAATTCTGCACTACCCTAGGGGGAGGATTCTCTCTTTCAGATCCTACAATGATGCCCAAATACTTGATTATCTTAGGTATAATTATGTTCACTAAAACAATACTTGATGGAATAAGATTTTTATCACTAGGATTGTGTAGTTGTCAAAGGATAGTTTTGTATTGAAGAGAATTATATTGTCCCTTTCCACATATCTAATCATCCTTGGATCCCGCTTAAATGATTTTACAGAAAAATATAATGCTCTGGATCAAACTATATTTTGTTAGGTTTACGAGGCCCACAGCAAAAGTCATTGGTTTGGGGAATTTTACATTTTCGTCAAAGAGATGATGGAACTTGTCATCGCCGATGATCCGAGCCCCAGATAGGTCCTAGGATCTCGCGTAGATTGTAAAGAGCACAAAAATAAAAAGAAAACTTACCCGTTTCAGATCTGATTCCATTTTCGACCGCAACTTGTCGCCGACGATCGTTGCACGAAGGATCCATAGAAGGATCCCTCTAGATCATCCACACACGCTTCAGGAATCCTTAGGAATGGCCATCGTCGAACTCTGGGTGCTAGTGCGGCGATCCGAAGATATATTCGATGTTCCGACAATCACTGCATCGTCGATCTTGCGATGCGTGAGGAGAAACTCGATTGGATCTCAGATCGAGAGCTTCTATCTCTAGAGAGCGGGAGGAGAGAGTGGCTCTGGCCAAATTGACATGAATAGTTCTTGCACTTGAGCCCCTCTCCTCTTTTTATAGTGGATTTCTGAAATTACCTATTTGGGTTCCTCGACCCCCGTTAATTCCACATCCACTAAATAAATAACTATGACGACTTAAAACTACATCAATATTATTTATTTATTTTATCACATACTTGTAATATATATAATATATTACTTGATAAAATCTGAGCCATTTAACAGGACTCATTGTCCCCCTTAATATTAAACGAACCTTGAATATTAAAATAATATTCCTTCAATTAATATTTTCTCATATTTACTAACCTCATAAATACATTAAATAAATTCAATCCCAAATATTCGTAACTTTAATATTAATGAATTTATTTAATTCTTTTGGTGATCGAAAACATGGACAATGCTCGGACCCCGTGGCGGGGCCCACTATATCCATATACCTATTCAACTGAATAGGGTAGATTCTTGAATACGCTATTGTGTGTGACCCTCTAGGCCCTTATCTCAATAGTAGTGAATAAAATCCAAAGACCAAGAGCGGGGTATAGAAACCCTTCATGGACCCTAAAAAGATAAGGATAGTAATTTCAAAGAATACCAACCTACGAACACTTATACTGTACTATAATCTCTTTGTCAGTAAATATCTCATAAATAAGGACAGACTCTTGGGTCATCGTCTTTATCATGCTTTATTATTTCTTGATCTATCCGGATGGATTTTCCTTTCTACTGCTTTGGCTAAAGACTTATGAAGGCTGCACCATCCTGATCAACCAGACCTGAGATATAAACTTCCTAAACATGGAAGCAACAAATCCTTTCTTGACCATTCAACCAACGTCATATCACCAACGACGCACCCAACACAAACTACCTCACCAAGAAATTACTGCCATGGTTTTCTCCTTGCATCAAAGTATGTAATTAAATGATATAAATTGGTAATGGTCTCAATTCAGGAGACCAATACACATGTCTGTAGATAGGAACAACCAATGACACCCAAAACATATGGTGTTCCTATTGGTGGGTCTGTCCTCATGATCTCACTACTAGAGATCACCAAGTGCGAACTTCATGAGAAGAAGTCTCAATGCTTATGAGCCCCCATCACCTGATAGTCATACATCTACTGTGTCCAGTCATTAAGATGTATCTAGATTATAGAACATATATTTAAGTTCAATGTCATTGAATCTTGAGGTTCTCATTATATTCTGGGATCTGTTATAACCTCTTGAGACGAAAATTAACATTTGGACATTACCATTATAATAATGGACACAGAAAAGTCTTCACTATAATGCTAAGATATCATCATGCATATCTAACTGTACCCATGATATGGTAATCAAAAGTACTACATAGATGGGTATAGGGAACCCACTATTTCAACACTCCAACTTGAACTAGATCCAACTTCCTAACTAATCTTGCTAGCTACTCACATGATAAATACCATGCTTCTGCTGAGTGATGGCTTTAACTGTTGGGCCAACCACGTTTTCACTGTGTGGCATATCTTCTATATGTGACCTCATCTTCTTGAGTAAAACCTTCTCAAGATAAGGTATCCCCGAGTACATCACTTTGTCCATTGTCATAACTTGACAACTTGGCTAGTAAGAATATCATAATTCTCATTATGATAATACTTTTCTTACTAGGTGAGAATCCAAGAATTGGAACAAATCATTGCAATTTATAACTGATTCTTAGCTACCTTAATAGCTTAAACGTTCTTGGTATTTGTAGGTATGACTACCACTAGCTTTTATGAGCATGACTCGCTCCTCTCCTTTTCCTAACTGTGATACTATATCAAATTGATCTAGGGACTACTAGTATGTGTCCCACCATAACTAGTATACCTTCATCTCCATATTCTAGGTATATATCATTTGTACTTACCGAAGTACAAGATGATAGTTCTAACTACATCACATGCAATGCTCCTGGAAATAATTGATATCTGCCTATAATAAATTATATCCTGGAAGTATCAATTATTGTACATAATATTTCATATGTGATTGAACCATTGATAAAGCATATGGTATCAATTCAAAACTTTAATCTCTACACAAGCTCCGAACATGTTAACCTGGAGAGATTAAGCCATGTGACATAGACAACAATTCTGAACTTGATTTGTTCCAAGTTGTATTTTTCAATAAAATGTCACTATATGTACGATTTACTAGGACCAAGAAATCTTTGGATCTACCTAAGTGGATCCTGTTCCCTAGAACTTAGGTTGCTACTTGAATTCAATCATTGGAAAATTGCTTTTAACCTGATCTTATCTAATTGTAAGATCATAATCTATTTTCCATATGTTGTCGAACATATTTCACTTGGAAAACATTGGTTCTCCCACTAACCTTTGGTAGACACAAGGAAAATATTCATTTATAATGAATGCTCTAAGTTCTTGTTTCTTACTTTAATCCAGAATTGGATATCAGTAACTTTCAACCCTTATTAGCATCATTTGATGTCATCATATCTTTCTGGTTGCGTCGTATAGACACCTTCCACGAAAAATGATCTTGACATCCAATGACCAATAAAAAGATCTTAGAAGTTCAATTATGACAAGTAACATTTTTATAGATTTAGGTGTACCGACTTGGTATAACCAATCGATCCTTATTGGTACCATACTTATACCATCCATGTATCATTTCATTTGAATACCCACCGCAGTATTCAATTTATAATCCCCTTTACAATTTGATATATGGAATACATTATTGAATTTTAGTTGATCATGTCAATACTAGCTTATTGCCATATACTGCTTACTTGTAGGAATTTTTATTCTTTAATATATCACTGACCTCGGTGAATATAAAACCATCACCATGGTTTCATACTTCCTACGCAGTATGTGTCTCTGGAACATTCCTATTCCACATGTACTTGTGGAACTTGATCCCTATGCCAACCATTTGTGCATCTCGAGCATTGACTAAGTCCAAGTCAATTCAGCTCCCACTATCTCTAAATAGAGATTTTCATCCTTGTATAAAAATGTAGTCTAAAACTTGACTACATATTTTCTATCTTAGAGATTTAGGTAATATCTTAAGAAACTGTTTTGATAATTACCTTAGATGCACAACGTGTTTAACTTGATGCATGTTCATTTAAATCCTAACAAACTCTTTACATCTAAACACGTCCAATAAAATAATGGGTTTTTCATAATACTATGACTCATGTGATATCCATTTGTCATTTTAGATGGCATATTGGTTATGGGTTTAATCCGTTATTTGCGAATCACATCATGAAATACAATCAATGTTTCTACAGGTTGTAACATTGATACAACATACATCATGACTTTGATGTATAACATATGTTTTTAGGAATTTCTCCATGCTACATGTTTGTTGAAAAATGTTAATATGTAAGACTTGTCATTGATCCTCCTTATGAACATCAATACGGTGATCTAGATAAGGTAACATGCATTTAGTAATTACTCCACGCTACATTATCATGATCGATGATTTCTTGGTCAATATATTCTTCGACTTGCCGATCCGAAGAAACTCATATCTTCTGACCAAACTTATACTTCACTATTCCTTAATGACTTAAAGGAAACTTATGAAGTATATTTACCTGTTTCTTTGTTTGGAATAGTTCAAACTATCTTGTTGAACTATCCTCGTAAATCTTTGTGGCATAACATTATTTATAAAGGTTTCTTTGTCTAAACTAAGGGTTTCAACAATACCATAGGTGTTTAGCTGTTCCGAGACTTAATACCATACTGGGTATATAGTTAACTTCTGCTTTTAGTTTTACTTGACAAATAATCACATTTCCACAACTAGGTAGGTCATACATTTTAAATTCATCATGTATTTCAATTGATTCAAATAGCAGTGAACTATTTTTTGAGTATGTTTACCACAAACAACATTCATTCCAAAACATGGAATAATGTCTCATGATGTCCAAATGGGCACATGAGATAAATGTTTTTGGTTATACTCCAAAACTTGTTCAATTTGAATCAATCACATGGCAATTAGAAGTTATGTGTTTCTTACCACTGACTTAGGAATCACCCTTTCTCAACTGCTTGGAGAAGACACTTTACTTCTAGTAATGTTTCTCTACTTTCTTGGTTACTGTACTTAAATACACATATGTTATTGGCATATTATATTCAATATCCTAGAATTATGTTAGAAACATTAATATATATTTGATGAATATAAACTGAATGAGAAGCGTGTGCTTACTTCTTGTATTTTAGTTTTTAAACTTCCAAGAATTCATTTCATTATGTGATGGAAATAACCTCTTGTTAAATAACCAACCACCCTTCATTGAAGGACATGACGAAGGTGTCTTTGGCGTAAATTTCCATAAGCCTTTTTGCCTTTTCATTCAATTTATTCTCCATAAGAATAAAAGATGGAGTTACCTCCCATATTCTTATTACTTGGAGAATGTTACCTTAACGGTAATGAAGTGCTTACTCTATGATGTTCGTTTATACCTCAAAAAATAGAGTAATTGAGTGTAAAAGGTATAAGAAATGGGATTGCATGAAATATTGTGAACTGTCTTTCACTTTACACAAACCGAGTGCAATCATCACATTCAAATCATGCTTTTCTTTCTCCTCGAAAGGATCTTGGAGATGAGACTACATGTAACATCATCCATGTCTTGATGTAGAGACCACAAATAAAATTAGAAATTGATGATATCATTATGATAGAACCATCATATCCTTGATTGATGAGTCTCCTGTAAGCAGTTTTACACCCTCGCTTCTTGAGGTGGATTAACAGGTTGGGACACAAGCACCTTGAACTTCCATTATAGTAGTAATGTGCACAAGCTCCTATACTACATTTAAGAAGTTTGTGCTCAGGTTTAGACATTAAATTTTTCTAATATTTATCGTCGTATTATTATGGTGTTGCTCATCATTATCTATAAATAAAATTTGTCATATTGTACTTTTATGTGATTACCTAATGTGACATTACTGATTATTTAATCATTAAATGTATCCCACTAATTTTTCAAATTCTAGGAACCCTCTGTACTAGAATCAGAATACACTTGAGTATTCTAGTGGCAAGGATCCATGAACCTCTCTCATAGTCTACAAGCTAAGGTTACGCCACTATTCGGAGGGTCTACGGTAGGCTTTTGACTAGCCAACCGCATTAGCTCACGGTTCCTTGATCTATTGAGTGAAGTATCAGCTTTAAAAATCATTTACTGATTTACTGAATGCTTGCCTCTAAAATTACAACATGCTAGCTAAGGCTATTTCATTACTTCATTTTTAGTTAAGTCGACCCACCACACGAATAAGAACTCCCCGATACTAAGACGCACCCTCAGCTGAGGCATGAACCGACACCTCGAACACCCGGTTTTGTTCAAACTTGAATGATGGAAGGCTGTTTGTGAATTAATATTTTCTTTGAGGATTTTGTTGGTTTTCTCTCGACTAATGTAATCCATTTATATTAATCTTGTTCATCTATGTTGTCGCGCTCACAACTGAACATCAATAGAAATCAAA
Source organism: Viscum album (assembly GCA_963277665.1). Taxonomy (NCBI): domain Eukaryota; kingdom Viridiplantae; phylum Streptophyta; class Magnoliopsida; order Santalales; family Viscaceae; genus Viscum; species Viscum album. Next base: position 865,723,012 of record OY728156.1, on the reverse strand, counting down.
TGTCGCTTTTTTATGCATTTTATTATTTATCATTTTATGTATTTTCCTATTGTTCTAAAATGCATAAAATAATAAATAAATGCACAATGGTCATACTATTACACGACTGGTATTGAGCATCTAAACGGCCAAGGGGCAACATACCTATGCTGAAACTTGACACTAGATGCATCTGAACCTATGTTGTATGTCTGCTTCTCATCTGGAGCATCACCTCATCTTGGTGGAGTCCACGTTACGTCTTGGAGTACTGCCTAATCTTGGCGGGGTCTACATCACGTCTTTGCATCATCTCCCTCCGTGATATAAGAATACTCACGCGTAGGCGAGGAGAACTGGGGTATAAATGTACATAAAATCAATTGGACACGCAGGTCCTTATACATTTTAACCAAAAAATAGACGATGCGCATACTGTCTTTTATTTAATTACACATATCGCACACAGTTTAAATAATTTATTAAATAAATAATTAAAAGCAGACATTCTGGGGTCGGTGCTCAAGACCAGTAGTCGGGTAACTACAATGCGATTGAAAATTAAAATGCATAAATAAGTACGAGGGTTATTTAATTTAATGAAAATGAATGAATTAATAAATTCAAATAATTTAATTAATTATTGGTTAATTAATAAATTTTATTTTAATACCTAAAATTAAATTAATTAATTAATCTAATTTTATTTTTAAAAATTAAATTAATTTTATCCTCGGGTATTAAAAATTAATATTTTTTAAACCATAATTAATATATTAATTAAATTAATTAAATTAAATTAATTAATTATATTATTTAATTAACCCAACCCTTGAAACATTGTTTTGATCTGTTATGGGTTGCGCTGAACCTTCGCAAACCCGTAATAGGTCGGGCAAAGCCTGTACTGGGCTTCTCCTAGACCGGGCAGGTTCGTTATGTCCGTACTTGACCAGAAAAACCCGCCCAGACCTGTTTCAGGGCGGGTCAAATTAAATCAGGCCAGGCGTACCTATGGTGCTTGGATCCCTCTCCATAAGCGGGATGGTGCGCTACCTACGGTCCTCGGCAGTAGAGACGGAGGCCGGCCAACTTGGACCCGCAGCAGCGGGTACCGACTTTCGGCGTGTTGGAGCATGGGTGGAAGCCGTGTCGGTGAGGCACTGCGGGAGGTGGCATAGGCGGCGGGCAGGTGGCTGACTGGGAGCAGAATAGCAGAGGTAGATGACCGGAGGAGGCCCATCGGGTGGCTGGTGCTAGCGTGTGGAGGAGCGGGGTGGTCGGCTGCTGGAGTTGCTGCCACGGAGGGTGGCCGACTAGCGGGAGGCCGGCTGTTCGCGTCAGCTAAGGCGACACCTGCAGGGTGGCGGCACAGGGGCATGCAGCGCTTCATGAGGATTCGGTGCAAGGGGGTCGGTGGCGGGGTGGTCCGAACCTTGCAGGGAGAAAGCAGGCGGCGCTGGGTAGAGCTGCAACGCGCCAGGGAGGAGAGGCGACCGACTCTGCATGAAGCTCGGTGGGGGTTTCCTTGTCTGTGTACATGAACCGGCTGCCAGGGGGGTGTGGCCGCCGGCTGCTTGTTGTGCGCTATGGGAGCAGGCGATGCCTTCATGGGGGGCACCCTCATGTGCGTCGTCCCAAGGCAGTAGCCGTGCGCCACGCGGGAGACGGCCTGAGGAGCAGGGTGCGACAGCCTTGGCGGTGTCCCTTGCGGTATCCCGGCAACGATGCAGTGTGCCACGTAGGGAGGAGGGAGGGGGTCTTCTTGGACCCCTTTTCATCGTTTTTTTTGCATTCCACGCGGTAACCCCCTTTCTTTTTTTGTTTTGCAAGTTGCAGCAAGACCCCCTTGGGTCTTGCTTTTGGGTATCCATGTGGGAAGACCCCCTTTGGGATCTTCCTTTATATATATATATATATTATAAAACTTTCTAAAAGATATTTTAGCCTTTAGATATAATAATAATAAAAATTATAATAATATTATTATATATATAGTTATAATTATAATAATTATAATAATAATTATTATAATTTCATAAAAACTTGGATTATTTCTGATAAATGGAAATAATAAACAAAATATAAAACCCGAGTAAAAACATGAACACTATCCATTCCAGAAATTTTGAAAAACCATATCTTGGTCGTTCAGAATCAGATTGAAACATGGTTCGATCTGTTTTTAAATCCTCTACTTAATTTTTTTCAAATTAATTTTATTTGGCTCAGAAAATCTACGCAACTGCCTATGATACCAATATTAGGTTTCTGGGGTCCGCAGTGGAAGCCGGTGGGCTGGAGATTCTAACACTTTTGTCAGCGAGACGATGGAACTTGTCATCATAGACTATATGAGCCCTGGAGAGGTCTGAGGATCTCGCTTATATTGTAAAGAGTACAAAAATAAAAAGAAAACTTACCTATTTCAGATCTGAAGTCGTTGTCAACCATAACTTGTCACCGGTGATCGTTGTACGAAGGATCCATAGTCGGACCCCTCTAGATCGTCCACACACGCTATTGTGTGTGACCCTCTAGGACCTTATATCAATAGCAGTGAATAAAATTCATAGACCCAGAGCGGGGTCTACCAACCCATCATGGCCCCTATAAATATAAGGATAGTCATTACAACGACTACCAACCTATTAACACTGATAGTGTACTATAATCTCTTTCTCATTAAATATCTCATAAAGCAGGACTCACTCTTGTGTCATCGTCCTTATCTTGCTTTATTATTTGTTGATCTATTCGAATGGATTTGCCTTTCTATTGCTTTGGCCAATGACTTATGAAGGCTGCACGATCCTGATCAACCCAACCTGAGATATAAACTTCCTAAACTTGGAAGTGACAAATCCTTTCTTGACCATTCAACCAACATCATATCACCAACGACACACCCAACACAAACTACCTCACCACCACATTACTGCCATGGTTTTCGCCTTGCATCAAAGTACGTAATTAAATGAAATACATCGGTAATGGTCTCAAGTCAGGATACCAATACACATGTTCGTAGATAGGAACAACCAATGACACCCAAAACATGTGGTGTTCCTAGAGGAGGTTCTGTCCTCATGATCTCACTACTAGAGATCACCAAGTGCGAACTTCATGAGAAGAAGTCTCAATTCTTATGAGCCCCCAGCACCTGATAGTCAGACATCTACTATGTCCAGTCAGTAAGATGTATCTAGACTATAGAACATATATTTAATATCAATGTCATTGTATCTCAAGGTTCTCATTATAGCTTGTGATATGCTATAACCTCTTGACATGACAATTAACCTTTGGACATTACCATTATTATAGTGGACGCAGAAAAGTCTGCACTATAATGGTAAGATATCCTCATGCATATCTAACTGTACACATGATACGGTAATCAAAAGTACTACATAGTTGCATCTAGGGCACCAAATATTTCAACATATTTAAGGTCCTAGGGGTAGCTAGGTGATGCCAGATGTTGAGCCACTAAGAGTGCTTCCATATCAACCATGCAACATTGCTGTTCTATATAGTCAAAGTGCACCCATCTTTCTGGGTAGACCAAAAGATAATCATGGAGTCCAAAATGCATCACCCAAAATTGTTTAGAAGAACCACATAACCTTATCATGGGTGAGTGACACTGGAATATCGAAGTTGAGGGTTGAAATCAGCCATAAAATCTCTGAAAAATGATTTGAAGATAGAATATCTTATAGGCTATTTTTTAAGAAGAAGTACACTATTATTGGTTATCCCAATCTTCTGTGGGTACTTTGAAGTAGACTGGTAGTGGCACTGATGTGGATCAGTGTGGAAGTTGGATCTCTAGTGGAGGAGGTATTTCATGCGTTGACTGATACAACATGTTGGGTTATCACTATGTGTGGTGTTAACCACATCATCACAACCTTATATGATTGGGTGCTTACCACTTCCTCATGTGCATGGGAAACATCAGTCATTAGCAATTCTACTGGATGATCATCATCTATCAATTTCCATAATAACTCTATGTGATCTGGTGTAGTGGTAGACAATGAAACTGGCGATGATAGGGATGAGTGCACTATAAGACCCTATAAGGGAACCAAATCTTCCTCTACCAACACATACCTATGAAGGTATTTTGGGATATTATGGATATCACCTTTCAAAATGGATAAGCTTGCCTAGCGGGCTCTTGCACCAGGATCTTATGCATATTACAAGTGTGAAGGATCCATCATCGAATTATATTCTACCTCAGAGTCTGAGAAGTGAACTATATTGACAATGTCTTGGAGGTTCCCACAATATTTCCTTTAGTAATGGTGATTCTCCCTCCTACATCCTGACTATTTTTTTGGGTAGATAATTTCTTAGACATGATCAAGACTTTTGTACTAGCTGGTGATGGTGTGGGGAGGACCATATCTTTGATTTTTCAGTATATAGGGAGGACCCCTATATCAGTTTTCATTAGAGTAGGCATGAACTCCACTCGAACATCCATATGAAAGGGGAGTAACTCCACTCAAGCCGTGGAAATTGTAGAGAGTACCTCAGCTTTTTTTCGTGGTAACATTGGGGGGAACTTTATGTTGAGAGTCACAAGTTTGGGGAAGAATTTCATACAGGTTAATGGATCCACCTGGAAGACCTCCACTAATATTGATGCTGGATTGGGGAGGACCACTTCTTGTGATGGTGAAAACATCGGGAGGGACACTTTTTTATTGTTAAAGGATTTTGTAGGACCCCACTATAGTTGGTTGTGGCATAGGGAGGACCTATGTTTTGGTTAGCCATAAAAAAATGAGGAATACCTTCATAGTCATCATCAATGAAGTGGTAAAGACATCTACATTGGTTGGATCTAGAGTGGGGAGTATCTTTCCATGAGCTGGGAATGATGCGAGGAGGACCTTTGTGTTTTCTATTCATGACATGGGGAGTACCTCTGTATTGGGAACCATAATAATGGGGAGGACCATTATGATGGATGTTGATGAAGCAGTGAGGGCCTCCGCTTTGATCTTTGTTGAGAACATGGGGAGGACCTCCATATTGCATGTGATATTTTGTACAGACTCCACTTTTTTAGGTTATCATATTGGGATGAACTCAGTACTAAATCCCCTCATCATGTATTTCCCAGCAATAAATGTTATTGATGCCAACAATTGACATAGTCAACCAAACCTTCCCTTGTGTAGCTGAGGTCTCGATCCCAATCATCCATTAATGGGTCCTTGATCAGTAGTAGCAGGGATTTGGTGGATGGTGCTTGTGGTAAAATAAGCCACTATATCTATGGAAGATGATACCCCCTAATGGTCATAATATTGAGTATATGTCTGATGTCAATGTTAGGACATTCATATTGGGGATAGTAGAGATGGTTAGTAGTCCACATGTTCTTCATACTGAAGAACAGATCATTTCTCGTATTGATCAAGGCTAGTCCATGCCCACCATGTTGGATCCTAGGAAATAGTCATAGCCAGGGTGACCTGTTCATCCCCAACCTCCTTGAAATAAGAGATAGGGTCCTAGATCATTCTAGGGAGAGACACCCAAATGGATCATCGTCAGACTGGGGAGATGTGGCTCCCTACGTGGCCCATGGTGGGCGGTGGTTCCAGCTCATTTCTAAAGCCTCTAGGTTCCTAAGAGCCATTCCCCTCATGGGAATGACCCCCTCATACTCATACTAGCATATGAGTGAATCTATCACCCTCCATTGAATGTTTTCTAAGTGTGAGATAGGGAATGGTTGCTCGGTATCGATATTTGTTATTCTAAATTCATGAAAGATATGGAGTCATACAATATTTTCATGTTGAAATTTCTTCTTCCACTATGTCAGTGGGAACTGGGTTGTTGGATTCCCACAACATGGATCGTAAATATTAGGAAGATTTAGCAGTATATAGGAATATCAGGAAATTACTTCCCAATTCCCCAGCATCATCCATTATTCCTTGATTATGAATCCTGATGATGTCACAGACCAAAATTCCCAGTTTTAAACTACCCCAATTTTTGTTTGTTCTATGTTAGGATGACTGTGTTATTGATGGGACCTAGCGTTAGATAACTGGATCCGGTGAAATTATCATCTATTTATGTATCTAATGATAATATTATCCATGTTTAGAAGAAGAGTTTCACATTGGATTCACCATTTTTGTTTCCTATTCTTTCATTGGTGTGTGGTCTCCATGTGTTGGAAGTGAAACTAGCATCATTTTCCTATCACCCCACATTATTTAATTCCAAAGGTAGGCATCATTAATCAACTACAATGGTGTTTTCTTCTCCTTAATCAAAACAAGATTTTGGGATGTCAGTTCCACCTTCCATGTATTCCTCCTAAGATATCATCACCTAGTCTGGGTCTCCCTTGTATATTACAGTTTTGTTAGTGGAACTCATTCATAGAGCCATATTATTGTAGACACCAGGTAATTTTTATACTTGTGTCTATTCATTCCATAGTGTATTGATAGGGAATCATCCTTAAATCAAGACAGTATTTGTGTTGGGAATCACCGACATGTATGAATGCTAGAAACATTGGTCACCTATAATCTTCATCATAGGCGGTTACATCATAGAGGAATCTCAGGCATGGAACCTATGGAATCCTGTTTCGATCATGAGTTATCTGATTACAAAGAAATATCTTACAAGGAATTCACCTTAGGAAACTGATGATTATAATGAGGTAGATGACACTGTAGGTTAATATCTTCCAAGTCATTCACCTCGAACAACCCTTGTTTATCATGGGGTAGAAATATGATACATGTCTCATGTTTAATGTCTTGTATAGACAAAAGGATTCCGATCAAACCACCCAAAAGTGGTGGATCCGTGAGGTACATCCCTAGGAGGGAGCACCTGAATAGTTTACCATTGGTTATGTTAGAATGCCCATGAGGGTGGACATTGAAGGTGTGTCCTATAATGGGAAGATTTCATAGAATCAAGGTTGATCTAGAAACCACTAAAGATGGATTGGAGAGGTGAATAACTAATTGAGGGGAACCAAGGTTTACCATTGTTTCTAGTTTACCCTTGGAGAGATTTCATACACATCATGTTCATGATAAATGGATCAAAACCTATGTAATTTGGTGAATGATGTGGGGAGTAGGCATAAAAGATGCACAAGATCCACTAGGGGCAGAGATGATGTGAACAAGGATTACATGTAGAAGTGACCTAGGTGGATGGAATGATCTTTCCAAGATATGGTAGCTCATGAAAAATAATGGTGGTTGTGGATGAAGTGGATGAAGCTGATGGAGTGGATGATATGGATGGAATGTTTGGTTTTTTGGGTTTAGACATCAAATAGGGTTCATACATATTCCAAATAATTGGTTATAAAAGGCCATATAGTTTGAGAGGGGGCGATGGGGCTTACACCAGATGAGGAGGGACATGGAAGTGGAGCATGGGGATTATTCGTAGAAGTGACCCATTAAGAGGATATGATGTTGTTGTTGGGGATTACACACGTGAGCATTCCCTGGAAGGTGGAGAATTGTTAGGGATTACTCCATGAAGGATATCCATTGAGGATAGATGGGTTACATCGTCGCTACTAACCATTAATCCCATGTGATTCATGCCCAATGTGATAAATAAGAAGAATCTTTAGACCTGATGCTCATGTCATAAAAGATGTTTCAATTAGAGATGATGTGAGGATTATTCATAAAATATACTCACTAGAGGATCTCCTTCCATGTGAGGAGGATTTAATGTCATGTGAGTGGGGATTATACTTAGAGGCTATCCAATAAGGATTTCATTCCATGTGAGGTGAATCTGATTCCTTGTCAGGAAGATATAATTCCCTATCACTCATACACTGTGCATCCTGTGAAGGGTGTGGGGGACAGATGCATGACGGTTATCTAGAAAGGAAGGCTTACGTGGGGATTAGACACAGATGATTTTTGGAATATGATTATTGTGGCTAATGTTAGTGGATGGTGCCATCCCATGATGATCCTACTTGGGGCAGCCCATTTGCATTGTAAGGGGTAAGACTATAGTTTTACATCATGTGCTAAGATGTTGGTGCTAGTCAGTTTTATTCCATGTAGCACAGATGTGGGGGATTCACTCCTTACCCCTTGGGTTTACATAACTACAGCTCGTGCATTTCTGAGAGGGGTATAGATTTATCAATTCCATGTTTTGATGGTGTGGAGGCATGGTAGATCATCATTTTCATTTTATCATTCCAATTCTGACAAGAAATAGGAATTAGTGTACCTATGGTGAGGAGAAATAGGTAAATAGAAGTTTCAGGAACACTTATATGGGAGTTGGCTAAAGGAATGACATGTATAGGTCACATTAATACTTGATGTGCATACAAACTAATCCTAGATGGGTGTAGGAATTTTGGGAACTCATTAATCATGAAGAGGTGTCTATATAATGGAGGCGACATGGAGAGGCCCATGATAGGGGATTCACGAAGTCTAGAGCCCCGTATATAAGATATTCACGATGCTCAAGTGATACAAAAAGGTCAAATAATTCACAAAGTAAATGCATTTTAAAAAAATTGTAACCCTGCCTTAGGGTGAAGTCCTAGTTTAGAAATGGAGTATTTGTGAAGTCTTCATTCTAAGAGAATCCTCAAGTGCCACTAAGTACCTTTCACCTCCGCGAAGGGTGTAGGCCTCATTGAAATGCATCCCCAACATAGGTGTATGTATCTAAGAACATATTAAAAAGGTTTTAATGAAGATATGATACCTTGGTTGATCTATTTTGGTTTCATTCATGATGCTTATAGTGATTCACGAATTAGGAGAAATTCACAAGTTGAAGAGTCTGCTAACTATTTCATTAAGCCAGATGAACCAAGTATTTATAGGAAAAAGGGCCTCACGAAGCTTAGACATGCTTCAAAAATAAAATGTTGTATTTTTGGATAACTGTGGTATATCAAACTCACTAAGTGTAGCATCTAACATTTAGCATTTTCGTGAAGTACCGTCAGACTCATGGGGGGTTCTGTAAGGGCCTCACACATTCATGTAAGGTGAGGGGTATTTGCAAAAGAGTTTCATAAAGAAAACCCTTAAGAGTGATTATAGATCCATTTTGGCACAAATTGTCTCCAAATCATCCATCTTATCCTCAACTAATCCCAGTGAACATATTTTGGTGCCAACAAATACCACTCAACTGGTCAAAGTTTTGTGATGAAACCAATGATTTGAAGACGATGTGTGGGAACATTAGGAAATGATGAGGTGTAAGTATCTTTATTTTTTGAAACACAATGAAAAATTTAATGCGATAAATTAATTTTAATATGAATTATAATGTAGCACCCTGATTTTTTCTTAATTTAATTTTTCCAATAAATTAAAAATTTCTATATCTTATGTTACATGAAAAGCTGAGTTTTAACAAACCATGATAAATTATTAATATTATTATTTGATCATGATAGATATAAAATATCCACCAAACATATTAGTATGAATAATAATAAATAATATTTAAATATTAATTATATTATTTTTATTTTATGAAAATATAATGATAAAGAATACAAAATTTTGGTTAAAGTCTTTATATGTTTATAAAATAATATTTTTCACAAAAACAATTATTCGGTTTTTGTGAATAGTAAGAAAATTATTTTTTAGACTTTTTTAAAAATAATTTGATAAAATAACCTTCATTTTTTAAACCAACATGTTAAAATTATAATAGGTTCTATTTTTTATAATTTTATCTAAATATGATTTTTGGGATAAATACTAAAAACAGTTGAATTTTAATCGAAAACTGTCTTTTTGTTTAAATTATTTATAAATTTAAATTATAAATTAAATTAGATTTATAGAAATAATATTACATTTATATTTTTACTGATCCAATTTATATTATTGGAAATGTTTTTATATTGAATATTAATATAAAAACTTTTTAGGATTTTGAACATTTTTCCTTTGAAAACCCCCTTTCTTATCACGTATACAGGGTTAATTTTAAATTATAATTCTCAAATTCAATTAATTGAATTTGTAAGAATAGATGCCATATTTTTAATCAACATAATTTGTATTATATATTAATTTCAACCTATGTTTTTTTCAAAATTAATAGTGAAAATGATAAAAATTAATTATTATGGTTAAAGTAAAAATGGGTTTATCGAAGGCTAAAATAAAAAATATGAGGTTATAAATGACCTAAAAAAAAGTATAAAAAATATTTCATGAAAATTTAGAGACCTTATAAATTATAATACTAGAGAATAATCCATTATTAGTCCTATATTATGAGAATAATGTGGGTATAACTTTTCCATTTCAAAAAATTACAAGTATCCAACTTACCTCACTTAGAAAAGGTCAACCCCACTCCACTCTTATTCACAACAGAAAAAATTGGTTAAAGAAAACCATCATAAAATAAATTTCCAATATCCATCCTCCCATATTTTAAGCCTTATTTTGGATATAAGTCAAACCTTTGAATTATTTTCATCTTATCATAAGAAGGTTATATGAAGAATAGGTATCTTTTTCATTGATTGTTTTTATTTTATTTTTTCTCCACAGAATTAAGTTATTATTAAAAAATTATGATATTATATCCCCTGAATTTTACATATAATGTTTTGTTATTATGTTATTTTCATGACCTACAACAATCTCCTCTTATATCAAATGAGTTACGAAATCATCTTTCATGTGTATACTGGATTGCCACCTCACAAACGAATGCGATTCATTTTTCCATTACCACTAATCACCTTTAGGTATGATAATGGATATAAATTATATATATGATATTTATAAAATTATTAAAACATTGAATTTTTTATATCATATTTACCTTTTACTTTACATTCTGTGGGAGTATGGTAATATCGCTCGTGTTTACGGCAGACTATCACCCCAGAAAGCAAAGTGATTCATACAAACTTTATATTAATGGTCTCAAATATGGTTTTAATGAAAATATTACATATATAAATGAAATAAAAATAATTATATAATGTAAATATATTATTCACCTTTATCTATTTTAATCCATTGAAAAAATTTAATCAACGTTCATGTCTACCTACGAAATACCCCCTCCATGATAATTGCATTTCATATTCTATAATTAAGATTAATTGAATACTATAAATAAATATATAATGAATATATTAGATATTTATAAAAATTTTAAAATTATTGGGATGATGGAACAATGTTAAAATAAAAAATAACCAAAAATATAACAAATCAAAACATACACAAAAATAATTTAATTATTTCCCAAAACATTACATTAAATTAGAATTTCTAATAAAAAGTTAATAAAATTCATTAGTAACTCATATATGGTATGATACATAGGATTATTTTTCTGTAATATATTTATAATAAACTAATATTTATTATAAAGGATTTTTTAAAGTGTACAAAGGAATTTGATAGTTAAGGTTACGGATTTCTAGTATCTCTTTAGTTTTTTGGAGACTTATACAAACACACCAATCATTTTTTTGTTGTGTTTATACTATCACTATAACATGTTATAACATTAATTGCATTATTTTAATTATATTTAAGGTTTCATTTGATTTTAGAAATTATTTTGTATTATGATTGAAGATATTACTAAAGCGGTATGGGTTTTTATCACAATTTTCCTTCTTTGAGACATATGTTATGATATGAATATATCATCTTTTATAAGATGTACATACAACCCCTATGATATGTAATACCATTACTTTATTTATAATCATGAAATTTTATGTTTCATTTAATTATATTATTTAATGGGGCTTAGGTTTCAATGTTAACAAAGGGGTAAGGATTTACTGTTATAATATCATCATTTATCATGATTTTTTATGATTATGTTTCTGATAAAAAAATATCATAATAAATCTCTAAATAAAAAAAATCAATTTTATTATCTTCTATTTATGTAATTTTAATAAATGTTTTCCCTTTATTTTTTCTCTATATATACCCAATATTTCTAAAAAGAATTTATGAAAATTATCTTTATATCTCTCTTCAATCAAAATCTTGTTTTTCTTCCGATTTTTTTTCAATTTTTTTTAAAAAAATAACTTTATCCAAATAATTTTTTAAATAAATTATTATCCATGTTTTATTTTTTCCCAAAAAATTAAAAGGAATCTGCTTTTCATTTTCTAAAAAATACCCATTAGGATTTTACCGAAAATGTGATAAGAATATTTGTTCTAAACATGAAGGACATGAATAGTATGAAAAAATACCATGAATGAAAAATAATTGAAACCTTACTTTAAATGTTTTCAATGTTATTTTAAAACAAAATTTTTCCTTAAAAATTATAATTTTTATTTTTTAAATAAATGATTTCCATGTGAAAAGGATTTTGAAAGCGATATATGTTTTTAAATTTATTTTTCAATGATTAAATTATATTTTCCTTAATAAATGTTTTAAATTATTTTAAAATATTCATTTATAAGTATTCAAGTTATTTTCAATGAAAATGATATTAAATATATGTTATTTTTTGAAAAGATATTTTCAATGAAAATTTAATTTGCTGAATAATTATTTTGAATGATCTTGGAAAATAGTTTTCCATATAATATAACATCCTTTTATTTAAATTATTCTTTAATGGGGAAATGAATCAAGGATACCATTCTTATTATTTCTCTAAATGGTTTATGATATCATTTTTCTTATGAATCAATTTTATCTTCCGTGATTTATATTAAGAAAAATTTATTATTAAATATTCTTATTTTACAGAGGTTATGATTTAATGAAATTGTGATATGGTTATGAAACCTATCTCTTTCGTATAGGTTATGATATGAATTTTTTTATAAAACCCATTATATTTAAATGGTAATTATAGGATTATTGTTCTATGATTTTGTGGCACATATAAATATTTTTTCATTATAACTTGGGTGGGACCTATATCTCCCCCAAATGCATTGGATAAAGATTTATATCTCTTGAGATATATTGGACTGGAACGGGGATTGAACTCAGTTCAGTAAGGGACTCTTTCTACTATGATGGTATAGGGAGTGAACCTTGACTATTATGATTTTATTGGGAGTGAACCCATTCTACTATGACAGACTTGTAAGTGAGCCTTGACTACTTATGAAATTAATTTAAATGATTATTTTTATTCTATAATTCCATTTCTTATGAACATGTTATGATCTCGTTGATCATGTCATTTTATTTCCTTAAGATTCATGTCTTATGAAATTTTAATATTTATTCCATGATTCAAGAATATGATCATTTATGGATAGCGTATGGTTTTTAAATGGTATTCTACAGTCCTCTTAAATTTATGCTCATGTTATTCTTAAATATCTCCTTTGTTTACCCTTAATTAACATTAGATCTCACCCTTTCTTATGTTTCCTTTCATGAGGTTATGAAGAAATTTATTATTTATGATATGACTAAAAAGGGTTCTAGTTATGAATAATTTGAGGACCTGACTCTAGAATCCCAGGAGTCAGTGCCTTCTTAACAGGATGTGTGTCGTGAAACAAAAACATGCACAAAAAAACACACATCACATCCCATACAGAGGATCAATTTCAATTCAGGTTCTGGGAAATTGGAAACTTCCATGAAGTTTTATCTGGTAAAAGTTGTTACCTAAAATTTATAAATCAAAACGTAAGGTGAGCATAATAATGCCCAGTAAGGTGTTTTAAAAAGAATAAACCAAAGTAAATTTTTAAAGCATTATTTAAAACCATCCATTGAACATACCCTTAAGGAAAACTGTAACACATGTAACATGATATAAAAGCGCTCAGTCAAGATTTTCAAGGAATATATTTTTTCAAAAGAGTAGTAAAGGATATCATAAACAAGTATGACATATGATTATTTAATCTCAAATTAAATAGTTAAAAGTAATACATAATCATATTTGTGTACGAGGGAAAAATATTAAATTTTATAAGTTGGTTAAAATTTTACTGAGTGATAAACACAAATGATGCTCCAACCCTATACTTGTGAAATAAAGACATTATAAAAAAACATAAAGGCAAGGGTCGTGAAGGAATGGGCATATCATCTAGAAAAGAACTTATAACATAACTTGAATTATGTGGCATCAACATTTATATTATACAATCATTTCCGTATCACCAAGGTCCATCCCCAAGGTGTCATAAAATTATCAAGGTTATTCACCAAGGTATTGTTAAAAAAAATTCATCTATAGAGATTAAGTCTTTACCCCATGAATTGGAGGGCTATCAGGGTGAACCCTTAATTTGTCTTTATTATCATGTGAGCCCCATAGATCATACATTACTTTAACAGGGTTTTATATTCAAGATGTCCCATACCACCTTGAAATAATTCATTCTTTTTCATATTAACCAAGGTGTCCCATACCACTTTGGGTAATTAAATTTCTTAGTTCATTATTGTGATATAGCATAAGCATGCATTATGTTTAAATTTAAATAAAAAAATGTTCCATTACACATTTTGAAAATACATGATATGATAGATAACATTTAAAATATGTCAATAACTAATCCAAGGCACACATAATTCAGTAAATATACTTTAGACACAAGTTAATTACTATAGCACATAAAATGATAGGTGAATAGGGTTTTTTCACATGAGACAATAAATGATAAATCTTTAGAATTAGTATTCCATGGAAATCAAATACTTAAAGAAAACACTTTCCATTAGTTATGGTGAAAAATAGGTCATTACACTTGCAAATAAATTAAACCCTAAATAGATTTAATAATAACTTTCACCAAAGTAGGTTCATTGTTGAACACAACATGATAACATGATCCCAAGAATCCCAAATCCTCCTAAATTTTTAATCAAGCCAAAATACACACTTCATCATAAAGTACATCACGTGTAATGTCAAATAAACATTCAAAAGAAATAAAATTATTTAAAGATTGATATCCATCCTTAAAAAAATCATAAATTTGATTTGTATTGGACTACATGTATATAAGTATATAGGTATATATATACAAAGTTTACAAACGAGGGTTTTCATGGTAAAAATAGTTTCAAACAAACCTCATAAATATATAATACCTAGTATAACATACTAGCTCATATTTAAAATCTAAAAATAGCTTGAGTTTGGGTTATAAATATATTTATATACATATACAAAACTGTATATTACGAATATTTATATATGTATAGGTTTTGTAGAATAAAACCGAATGAAACAATCAAAACTTGACAAACCCAGACATCCTATCTTTAAAAGAGACATAGGTCGATCCAAATAAAAAAATATAACCTATATATAAAATATATATATATATATAGACAACCCGTATACATGAACTATATCATAAAGGGTTTGTTTTAAAACAAAGAAAGATAATCCCTTGCACATGTAATATTTGTAGTAAATTGTAGGAAAACACCCCTGAACCCATTTTAAAACTGGATGGTTTGCATTATACATATTTATATATATATAAACCATATATACCAAAAAATAAAAGAGTAGTATTTTCTTAATGAAAGAAAAACATAAAACATCCTTACTTGTACCCTACTGAAAACACGACGGCAAACCCTTTTGAAAACAATACAAACTGAGGGGTTTGTATTAGGTATATATATATATAAACTGCATATACCAGGTGTATAAAGTGTAGGTTTCTCTAAAAATGAAAACAAATCATGAAATCACCCTTAAATTAAAAAACCACAGAGGAAGAGAACTTCAGGAAGTTAGCCGGGGCATGAAGGGGATTTGCACGAGGAGAAGAACCGAGGGGTCTCAGTTTATTTATACCCAAAAAAACTCACTCGAAAAGAACCCACTTGCACTCGTATTAAATGGAGGGTGTCGTGCTTAAAGGGAAGAGAGGACATGTGGGGTCCTTGATGGTCGGGTGGGAATAAAATGAGACATTCCATAGGTGTAGGTTTCTGGTGTAGCCCATGCGCAGAGGAGGAAGACAACACGGAAGGAGGGAAAACTGGAAAAAGAACGGATGGTCCAGATTAGGTATAGGAAAGATAAGACGACTAGTGGGATGCATGAGAGGTTATGCAGTTTAAAAGAAACCAACAGTCGGGATTAGATCTTAGGGGAGATCGGACGGACACAGGGATACACAGGGTGATCACACGGCTAAGGGATCGGACGATCACGATTGATGCAGGATTCGATCGGGCAGGTCAGATCACGCGGCTGTCATCCCACATCGAAACGAAAAGAAGAAGATCCATAGTTTATAAGCCTAGGTGCTCTTCCATTATAGCAATAACACAAACACTCGCACACCGGGGCCTTATACATGGGCCCCCTTGCGGGCCTTGGCCCACCCTCATGCAACGCATGACATGAGCCTTAGACATGGGCCTGCGCGTGACCTGGCCGAAACCCTACTCATCTCGGACCTGGTTGAAACCCTCTACACACGCTCGGGATCTAGATGGTTAGTACCTCAGAACCCTATGGGCTCAGACTTACCTTTGAGGGATTGTCCCCAAGGGCTGCCCTCGACTGGCCGGGTCCCTACTAATCTTTTATTAAAAAAATAGTTATATATAAAAAAATAGTATACTAAACAGTGTACTTCTCTAAAAAAAAATAAGAAACATGAATATTCATAAATTGAATATCATAAATACATTAACTTAAAATTTCAAAATTTAAAATCCATCCTAGATTATGTAAAATACTTTACTATTGGATATAACTATTTTGAAAGATATACATTTCATAATTAACATACTACACTTTTTTAAACATTAGGAACTTGTAACTTTAAAATCTAAAATTCGATTTATAATACACTCTTTTATTTGATTTAAAAGATAAATAGTTTTCCTAATTCAAAATACCTATCTTTAAAGTTTTCATAAAATATATTCTTCAATAATCATTAAAGGTATATGGTTAGATGATACCCTTTAAACATGAACTTTTAAAACATTTAGAAGTTGTTAAAATACTAATTTTTTAACCATATAGGTATCCATCAGGATTTTGTAAAATCAATTAGATTAATTTTCAAGAATATTATTGTATTTTAATGTTAAGATACTCGAAGATATAATTCAAATATTTTTAGCATATTTAAATATTATAAATACCATAAGATTATAAGGGCATTATAAATTTTTTGTATAAAATGATAAAATTTATCAATTTAAACCCAATGGTCAAAAATATAATGGTCATAATTTCTTAAAGGACCATTATAAAAATAGGGGGGCATTTCACATTTTCAAAACACTTGAACCAAGGAAGATGGATCTCCTCATTCCATTGGTGCTGAGTACATGCTCTGTGGTTCTGGCAATTATGTTTTTCACACTGACAGACGCATAAGATGAATACTATCCAATTACTCAAGTTGTGATTCTTAGCAGCCTTGTAGTGGACATGTTAAGTCTTGTACATGGTGTTCTTGGTTAGTTTGGGTCTTTTTTGTAATGTAACATTTTAATGTATACTAGTCCTCTTTATTCTCCTTGTTTTTTCACCTATTTAGTTTCATTCCCTTTATTGGTACCAAAAACAAACCATGTAAAAAAAGAAACATCATTATAAAAAATAACATTGTTCACTTAGATAAGTTCATAATTCCTGGGGTGTCACAAATAACATACTGGGGGAAGATTTATTTCACCTATGAACCTGTTTTGTTTTGGTTTCCAGCTATCAAAAGGCATTATACCTTTATGGTCCTTAGGCATCTATTTTTTGTAATATAATAAATTTTCATCTTACAATATTTAATATATTTTTCTGAAAATATAGGGATTCTACAATTCATTTCATATAAAATTTTCTTATTTTAGTCGTCTTTACCACCTATAATAACTATGTTATATTTTAACCATCGTGAAATATTAATAAAACTTAAATATTAGTAATATAATGTAATAATAATTAATATATCATCTATTTATGAATAGTCTCCATAAATTCCATAAAATGGTCATTGGACTAATGAACTATATCATACATTCCTATATATCCTCCAAGAATATTTTTTATATAATTGGCACATGGCCAAAGATCCAATAATGTAACTGACATAACAAATATGTAGAGTAAAAATGGGACAATGAACACATGAATAATAATTTTATGGAAGATTGAATAATAAATGGGAAACAAGAAATTATTACTTAATGGTTTAAAATAACACACATATATATATATATGATTTTGATAAATATTAATAATAAAATATAAATTTAATATAAATGATGTTAGAGTGTGCCTAACCGAGCAAGAAACAAATTTAATTGTTTTATCCTAATTTATCATCATTAAGATATGCTCCATAATCACTAAATATATTAATTATTTTGGTGTATATATTACCCATTGATTTTTATTCTCAAAATTTTCAATCAATTAATGAGATTTAAATATCAAAATTAGGTTATATCTTTCTTGAAAATTAATTGAAAATTTAATTAAGTTGTATTGTCTCTTTTAACTTCTCACATTAATTAAAATATTGGTTGTGTATAAGATCTAATTGGGTAAAATTGTACGTTATTTATCTATAAAACACCCAAACTGTTCTTATCCCTTGTAATTTATTGGTTTTATATGTATTGTATAAATTTATCCTCCTATGGATTTATAATTCACCCAAAATGATGCTTTTATGTAAAACTAACCATATATCTTCTTTTGGGTTTGGAATCATTCTCCTCCATGATCATGATTTTCATAAGATATTATTAATGTACTTATATCAACATCAATTATTGTTTTATATCATTTTCTATTTAATATCACATTATTTATAAACATATGAGATAAATATTTTATTAATGACATCTTCATTGAAAATATTTCTCAACATTTTCTATTGTGTTAATTATGAAACATCCTTTCCATGTTTTCATATTTTTAATGATATTTTTATTTATGTTGTCATTTTTTTAAAACTACACCTTTATAAATAATTTTTTTATAGAATTAAAATTATAAAAATCAAAGGATATTTAAATACATTTTTGAAATAAATTTTCTAATACTCTAATAAAGTGTTTTTAATTTATATTGATATAAAATAATATTCATTATTCTTCATTGGGTATATTATGTATTGATACAATTAAAATTATATATGTTGTTGTTTATGGATATTTATTTTTGGAATATATATGAAACTAATTTCCTTCTTATTATTTATTTATATTTGGGTTTTAAAATGTGATCTTTTTCATATGACAATAATCTGTATGGTTTAACATAATATGATGGGTGGGTCTAGAATTATATATCCCAAAAATGAATTTGTTATTGATTTATATATCATTATATTATAAGGAATGGGGAGAGAAGCCAAACCCAAAATGGTATCTATTGACTATATAGTCAATGTGAGTGGAGTTTTATAACCCTATAATGCATTGCATAAAGCCTTATATCTCATTTTCTTCTATGTAAGTGAGATGGGAGTAAACCTATTGAATTATGGGACCTTGTAAACTATGGTACTATAGACTTTTATGTGATACTTTACATAAGGAATTATTTTCTATACTTATTTATATGTCACATTATTATTCCATAACCCTATGTCATGCAACATTCTTATGTTATGTTTTTATGAATCATGAATATTGACATAATTTTTCACACTCATATGAATCATGTACTATTGAATTTTCATTCATCTAGAAAAATAAGTTTCAAAACCCAATCACTAGATGAACTCCAAAATAAAATGAATAATATAGAGTCACATACTTTAACTAATAAAATCACTTCCCATTTCTTAAATAATTGAATATTTATTCATGATTGAGGCCTCAAAATACTAAGGGGACCCCCCCCCCCACATAGAGTACACTAGACATAATGTTTGGACATGATTTCTATGAGAGATATTGAAGAGTGGGAAAAAAGATAGATTTGAGGATAATTAGTAAGGATAAGAAGAAAGATACTATAACCACATGATTTAAATAATAAATCATTAAAAAATCACAATTGAATAAGAAGAGAGGGATATTTACAACAATAGGGGTGGCTTTCAAACATCATAGTTGACATAGGGAAGAAAATTTTGGATGCTAGTAGTTAAGGGTTTACCTAAGTTATAAACATCTATGATTGTGCTTAAAAAATTGGTGATCAAATCATAATAAGAATTAGTTACTTTGTTAATATATTATGGTACTATATAAATGGAAAAATTCACTTTATTTTGGGCTTCTAAGCCACGGTTTTGGGCCCTCGGGCTATTGGGACACCAAGACATCATTGTACATAAAGCCACTAGGCCTCCAATTGCATATATTTAGGGTGGTTTATATAGGAGTAGCCTCATCTAGGATGAATGAGTCATAGTCAAGTAATGTCACCAAAGAATATAATTGTGTCTATTATGAGGTAAAAGTAAATAACCATTAAGTGTAGGCCCCATGAACATCTTCATGGGGAAAAGATAGGTCCAAAAAATCATTTTTTATGAGTACTATAAAAAAAATAAGTGCTACAAGGGTGTGTTCTTAACATCTAATATTTAGAAATTTGACTATTACACTTAGTCTTTTATCCATGTACTATTTCATGTCTAGTTATATAAGTTTAACCTTTCAACCAATTTAAATATTGGACTATCTAAAAAAATATTCAATTCCTTTGGGCTAGGGGTAAGTAAATGAATCCATGATTAATAACCAAAAAAATCTAATTTTCTATAATGATATATGGATTTTCTATTGCTTTTACCATATTATGTGGAAATAGTGCACCTAACACTATATCCTAATTATATAATGGTTTCCCTAATAGTTACATGTTGTAAAAAACAATTTTCTTGTAATAAATTAAAAAAAATTATTCTCTTTATTTCTGAAATCCTCAGAATCATGGTAATATTTTATATATTCAATAAAATCACAAAAAAATTACATTTTGGTGACCCAATTATCTTCACCAAGATACTTTCTACCTAAATAAAGTTATCAAAAAACTGAATGAAAATATGCAATGAACTATGTCATCTAAAACAAGGATTATATTTTATTCATCTTCCTTTAACCTAGAAATTTTAAATAGGAATGGTCTGTTTTACATGGGGAACATCTCGTCTAAGTTAAAAATTCACTTTTCATCAATATATGGTGATTTATCAACTGATTATAAAAATGAGAGATCAAAGATGAAATCATTTATAAAATAGAGACAATGGGATGTTTCATCCATTTGATCCACCCTAAAATGTGAAATACCATTATATCATAACACAAAATTAAATTCTAAAATTATTTTTGAGGTTGATAATCAATATACAATAATAACCACAACATTGTCTTAGGTTAAAAATTATAAAACTCAATATCACCAATATAAAACATTTGAAAGAAAAACTGTACTAGAATACAAATCCCATTGGGGTATATTCCAGAAGAAAACTATGACAGACTATGTAGAAAACCATTTTTTCCTTATAAGAAATTGACATATTTATATATATATTTCAAATAAAATCACTATGACAGAGTGAAATACCAAGTTCTTGTGTGCCCAGAATTAATTTTATTAATATATTAAATATATTTTATATTATGCCTACATATTTTATTAATGAAAATAAGAAAAATCATAAATATAATATTTTATAATAAATATAATACCACGGTTGAATCTATAATGTTAGTTTTACACTTTTCTTGGCTTAAAATAGGATGTCAGGGGCTGTTCAAAAATAGAGACTCATGGAAGGTGAATTTAGTTAAAATAAATAATGAAATTAATTTAATTTAATTCAATTAACCTATTATAATTTTTATAAATCTACTAATATGGAGAATCATCTAGGGTTAGCAAAAATATTCCTAGTAGGATCAAGATAGTTCTTCCTATCCTTGAATTGGTGAATTGAATCAGATTCTGATGAGGCTCTAGATCAAAGAAAATCCAAGAACAACAAACACAATGACTCCTCTAAATCATTTTCAATGGCGTTATTTGATGAAAAAAGATCCTACCTCTAGGTATGACACTTAAATTCATGTTTTACGCCCTATTTTATTAAATTTATTGAGCATGATCAATCATTTCTCTGATCTATTCCAATTTTAAGATGTTTCATGCGCGCCTGTTCTGAAATTATATTAATTAATTTTTGTATCTAACTTCAAATATCCCAATTTGTGATCACTGAGAAATTACTACTAGAAATAATTGATAAAACGTTTTTTTATTACTTTCTCCTTGAATATTTTCACAATATATGTCATTGGACCGTGAGGTCTGGATTCGACACTGCCATGTGGAATTGAGCTCGATTGGACCCCCAAATTCACAACAGTTTCACATGCGAAGAATAGATCAGATAGAAAGGATGGATTTTGAGATGAATCATCATACAATAGGTTTTTTATTCATGTATTTTACATTTAGGACCAAGTGGGAGATGAACAAAGGAGTTAAAGTGCATCAAAGTAGTGAATAAACACATGAGGTTTTCTTTTCTATCCACCCGATGTATGGGAATGATGAATAGTGGCGAGATCCTTAGATATTGGGAGGATATGAAGACAGATCTATGGGAAGGGATTTTGAATCTGAATCATGGAGGCTAAATATCAAATTCTAGAAAAATACTATCTACAACCCATGTCTTTCAAATAACACACAGAGTGTCAGGCCCTGGTTGTGGCGTCTTGGGTTTTAGTGAATTATATGTATCGCACACCCTATAGGACTGCCAAATTCTTTGTGAAAATATAATTGTGGACTCTGTGTGTAATCTAGGAGTATAGGTTAATGGGCACGACCAGTCGCAAGTCATATACCAAAGTACACAAACACATTCTAAGTACATGGACACTGGTTAGGTATATGGACACAACCATGACAACATTACTCGACCCTGGGTAGCATAGACACACCATGTAGTCCACATAAATGTCATGTACATATACGTGGCCTACAAGCCATGTGATGGAAGGAATCGACCAGTTGAAAGAGTGTAACTGCACATCACGTGGGTCCCCATCATAGTGTGTAATCCAAGTTTCCTTCTTTAGGAAAAGTGAACCCCTTGTATCTATTTTTGTGGACTCCAATTTTGGCATGACAATTGGAAATATATATATTTTTCCTATTAAATTGTGATGGTAGTCCTTGTAGTGGATTTTGTGATATGATGTGAGATGATTTGTGCGTGATGCTTAATTAGGTGATGCTTGACAATGAAAGTGATTAGGCAGGATCACTAGAGACTATACGAG
The DNA here is from genome assembly GCA_963277665.1 of Viscum album. Taxonomy (NCBI): domain Eukaryota; kingdom Viridiplantae; phylum Streptophyta; class Magnoliopsida; order Santalales; family Viscaceae; genus Viscum; species Viscum album. Next base: position 865,699,754 of record OY728156.1, on the reverse strand, counting down.
TGGAACCCTCTAGCTGGGCTAGGAATGGGTCATTGATGACTAGAGTGGCACCCTCCTATGAAGATATGGAATGGATAATAAACTATTCAAGTGGAACCATCCATCCTGGATGGGAATGGGTCCCCGATGACTGGTGTTTCACTCTTCTATAGAGAAAATGCATGGGCTATAGACTATCTGAGTGGAACCCTTCAATCAGGCTGGTAATGGGTCCTCCAAGACTAGAGTTTCACCCTACTATGGAGATATGGAATTATTATTTAACTATTTGATTGGATCCCTCCATACGAGCTCGGCATGGGTCCTCAATGACTTTAGTGGAACCATCCTACGTAGATAGATCATGGTTTTTTTACCATGAAACTGGAACCCTCCTGTTGTACTAGGGAATTGGTCATCTACAAAGATATTGTTACCCCTCCACATCGTAGAACATTTACAAGTCATGTCTTGACATTGATGTTCTATAATGGGCATAGGCGTGAGATTTTGGGCATCATTTCTTGTCTTCTGGAACTGATATAACTCATTATTGAGGCTATGTTGTGAAATGAATGTCTAATTTCTCTATCGTTTGGGATTCATTTACTGAGTATATATATATGTACTTATACATGTGTGGATTTTGTTTACTATCTTTATTTGGTAAGATCTATTTAACATATATTCTTATTGTGTCTCTTTATACTCTCCCTTTATATTTCTGGAGTCCTACTAGGTATGTGTATACTCACCCCTACAAGGGGTTTTCCAACATGTTCCATATCTTATGAAGATGACAGATAGGATGGCAGTGACATTAGAGGATATAAGGGATACCTTGGTGCATTGAATGCATATGGTGGTTGAATATTGGATCTTTGGAGCTAGGATCTCTTAGTATTTTAGTATTTTAGTTTTTCAGTTTGGGATATCTTTTTGGTTGGGCATGTATTTTTCCCCTTTACGGTTTTTCACTATAGTACTATTATACAACCTAGAGGTTTTACTTGATTGGATTATATTCAATTTTTTGAATCATTTTATTATTATTCATCCTAAAATTTTCATTGGGGTGGTTGGGAGTATTCTTATAGGTATATTAGGTACATGAATCTCCATGTTATATAATCATTTAGGCACTTGTAATCAGCCCCTGGCCTATGGAGGAGGGAATGGGGTAGTTTCGGCTCGAACCCCATTAGGCCAGGTCATGAAAGATTGGTTTCAAAGGTGGTATGATTCTTGAGATGGTGTTTGGAGTAGTCCACTTTTTAGGATTTGGTTTTGGATTTAGAAAAATAGTGTCAAATTATCTCGAGTGCAAATCTTAGGCCAAAAAATCCCATGATGGTATGGGTAATAGATGAGTCCATTTAAATGGATATTGACCACCTACTTGTCGACCCAGCATAATGATACATTGGTTGTAGGGATCCATGGTACATGTATTATATATGAATTATTAATTGAAATTATTTCTTGATTTAACTCCCCATTATTTATATATATGCGCATCTTACAATGGTATGTCTTGATTATATTTTTAGGATGCCTCCGCAACCACAACCTTCCAGGATACCAATTCTGGATCGTAAAGAAAATAGAAAAAGTAATGAGGCATTAGTTCAACGTCCATCCCACTATATTATTAGTATAGGTTCTTGGATAGTATCACACTAACCTATTGAACATCTGATCAAACCATTAGATAAGGATGGAGATAATTGAAAGCTTAGCCCACCCCACAAATTCTAGTTTAAGAGGCATATACAGATCTGTGATGAGATAGATCTTAAATAGTAAAATACTGGATAGAGTTGGTGGCCTATATCATTAGGCTTATCCAGACATCGATGGGTCAGGTGGATGTGCTAGAAGATTGCCTTTTCCATGGAGCAGCTGGGATCTCTTAGAGTCTTGTTACCCAGACACACAACGAGTCGACACTATCACAGACCAACTTCCACCACCTATTTTATAGGGAGTACTACCCTTCCTATTAAAACTCAATTAAAATTTTAGAGATTCTAGAGCTTTAGTAGGGAGGTATGATATTGGATGTGAATGTAGTGAGTTTCAAAAACCTTAAGTGATACTCCCATGACATGATTAAAGATGAATACTTCCTAGAACATAAGAATGAAAAAGGAATCCATAGAGATATCTATACTAATGTGGTTCCCTTGTAAATACCCACATATGGTAGGGTGTTAGAGTGGGAACTGGTGATAGATATTTTACACTAAATGGGTTTCTAGGTAACTAGATCTGGAAGTGGGCATCACAAACCTGAGTCATCTGAAGAAACTAGGACACACTAGTCGACATGCTCTCAGTGTAGGAAGTCATTCTAAGATCAGGCCCCAGAATTTGGTTAGGGAAATTTAAAAGAACTAGGTATTCCTATAGTAGTTTAATTATATTTTATTGAAAAGAGATGTCATGTATCATTCTTCAACATAACTATATGTGATGAGGATCATAGGAATATAGTAGGTTGACCACCATGGTATAAAAAACATCATGATCATGGATCACCTATGTGAGGTTAGGGAGGACACAGATGAGGTAGATATAGTGGAGTAGTAGGTAGATATATATGAGGAGGAGTTGTGGAAGGGGGATTACAAAATGAGATTCTCCTTCCACCACCCATAGGTCTCCCATGACATGATCAAGGAGCTAGTAGTAGGGGTCACAAATAGATGTAGACTATGGTTGATAATGACCCAATGGAACACGAGAGGATTAAATGTATGATTTTTGTTTATTATACTCTTTATTTATTATTTGTAGACACATGTGTGATTCATTCTACCATATCTATACAAATGATGTGGGATCTGGAGCTCCCATTTGAGGTGCTATCCTAGAATTGTTTTCTTTTGGTTTTTATGGGGAACACTTATCCTATATAGTTTATCTTCTAGTAGGGTAAAATATCACTCGGTCAAGAGAGTTTCATGTGGAAATTTTGGTTTTCACGATGGAACCATATGAACTCATCTTAGGTATGGATTGATTGTCCATGGTTTGATCCCATATTGACTGTCACTATAGATGAATCAAAGGCCTTCACAATGATGGGGTGGGATTCACCTTTACAGGTGAGAGAGATCTTTTGGATATATGAGTGGTTTATATCAGAAAGAGGATAAATCCCATCACCGATCATTTGGAATGTATACCCCCTATTATATCAAAAACATCAAGAAATTATATTCATTTAGATGTAGAGGATTGTATGGGAATCTTCAACGAAGACATTCTAGGACTACCTCTGATGCATGAGATGTAGTTTTTTTTATTGAATTTCATCTTGAGACCACTCCAATATCTCTTGATACATATCAAATGGAATCAAATAAGCTTTGGGAGTTATGGTTTTAGTTAGAGGACCCTAGTGAGAAGATATTTATCATACCTAGTGTGTCCCTTAGAGAATATATAGTTTTATAGTGGAAAATAATGATGGTGAATTCCTACTTTTCATAGATTATCATCACCAAAACAAGGCCACAATAAATAACAAGTACGTGTTTCCAAGGTTTGGAGACATCTTTTACCAGTTTTAAGATGTGGAATAGTTCTCAGAGATCATTATATGGACTGAATAACACTTGTTGAGAGTTCACATATCTAATATACCAAATATAGAATTATAATTTTGCTATGGACACTGAGTTCTTGGTGATTTACTTTTCTTTGATGAATTCACCCATCATGTTTATGGCTTTGATGAACTAGGTATTCCAACCATAGTTGGACCAGTTTGTCAGTTTCTTCAATAAAGAAAAACTCAGACACACTAAAATATAGGATGATCATGATGAGAACTTGCAGATGGTCCGAGACATGCTTCTGGAGCTCAAAATTCATGATAATATCTCAAAGTGCTAGTTATGGATTCTGGATGTTCTGCATCATGGGAATGTCATTTTTTAGCATGGTTTAGTTGTAGACCAATAGAATATTTATGAAAAGATTTATTGGAATCCACTCAATATGGTATCAAAGGTGTGGAGTTTTCTTTTATTGGTGGGGTACTACTAGAGGTTTCTGGAATAATTCCCTAGGATTGATTCCCCATTGAATGACCTGACATCGAAGGGAATCCATTTACCTAGACTGACCATTGCTAGAGGGGCTTCATGGTGTTTTGGATGGGGCTGATGAGTAAACCTATGTTGAGACTAATACATTTTGGTTCATAATATGTAGTGTATTGTGATTTTTTAGAATATGGGCTCAACTACGTGTTGATACAGTGGTATGAATTTATCATATATTGGTCATGGAAGTTGTGACCCTATGATAATAACTACACAACCCATGACCTAGTTATAGAATAACTAGTATTTTGCCTAAATATTTGGTGTTACCATATTTTGGTAGAGATATTTTTGTTTTACTAATACCATAAGAGTCTCAAGTATGTATTAACACAGAGAGACATGAACCAGAGATAGTGGAACTAGTTAGAGTTCTTACAGGACTATGGATTTGAGATAATCTATAATTAAGTAAAGGGAAATGTGGATGAATATTCCCATAGTAGGAAGTCCCAAACTCACTTTGTGTAGAAGGATTATAAGCATTTGGATTCCTTACAGATGACCCTGATGGTGTAGGGGGTTGTAGGTTTTCATCAATTGAGGGTTTTGACTACTCCTCTTCTCGAGCATGTGAGGGTATCCTAATTAGGATACATAAATTTTTTTCATAAAATAATATCCATAGGAGATTCACATGATGGATTTTCAGAATGAGGGAATCATGACATTATTTTCCATGGATGGATGGTGTTCCCAATCACGATGTGGGAGGAGTGATATGAGAGTTCCTCATATCTTTTTTGGCTATACATCCTAATGCGGGGAAGATTTAATAAGCCCTTTAGTGGTATTTTGGATGGTCCAGTATGAGATGAATCATGGATGTGTTCATCTATCTGTGCCTCCCTTGTTAGTAGTTTAATGCTGACAACTACATTGTTACATGGTTCTTGCAAACCATTGAGATCCCAGATTGTAAGTGTGAAGGAATATCCATGGACTCTATGATAAGGATTCCACAGATAGTTAAGGGACATGAAACCATCTGGTTAATAGTATAACAACTCATGAATTCATCAACCTTCCTTAGTATTTGGGAGTAGAGTTTGGTGGAGAGTTTATTGAATATGTACATACAAGAGATTGTAACCTTCATGAGGTGACCTTGACTGTTGACTATGATCATGATGCATGGTTTACATCATGATTGTATAGATCCCTGTGTGAGGAATTTGGGATCCATATGAAGATGGTTATAGCCTTCAACCCTTAATGATATGGGAAAACTGAGAGCACTATCAATGTGATGGATGATATGTTAATGGATTGCATGCTAGACTTTGACAAGAACTAGAAGGATCAATATATTTTCGTATCGTTTTCATACAACCATAGCTACAATTCTACTATTACCATGGAACCATTTGAGGCCTGGGACATGAGACCTTATAGGGTACCCTTTTCTAGATAGAGATCAATGAGATCTTACACAGATTGACATCATTGGCCCTTAGAGTTTGAGTAGGGATACCGTGTTTTTTTGAGATTCATCCCATGAAGTGGATTGTAGAGGTCCAACAAGGGAGGAAAGCTATCCATGGGGTTCATCAAGATGTTTGAGATCTTGAAGAAGGTTGGTGATGTTTCTTACTGCCTATCCCTACACCCATAGTTGAATCAGGTGAACAATGTATTCCATATGTTCCATGTGAGTAGATACATGCATAAACCACACCCATCATCGAATGGGAAAATTTGTACCTTGAGGATAGATCCAGTTTTTTATAACACTCAGTGCTGATCTAGGATAAACATGAGATGAAACTAAATAGATGGACCATCCCCTTGGTTCACATGTTTTGGAAGCAAAGGAATGTGAAAGAGAGTTCCTAGGAGTGGGAGATCCATATGGGGGCACAATATCCCAATATTTTTTTGTTTTTTATTATTTTAAAGGGAAAAAACATGATGGAGGTAATGATGTAGAAACAAAATTTTTTCTTTCAAGGATTTAAAATATTTTAAAATATTTTTCATATCCATGTGCTGAGATGGTGTGTGATTATGAGGCTTGATGTTCCAAAAATTAAATTTATAATAAAGTTAAATATATTTTGTATTTTATACACTTAGTTTATTTATGTAAATATGATAAATCTAACACAAAATCTTGGATTCAAAATAGAAGAATGTGGTTGAGTCTTTAAAATTATTTTTACCATAGTTGTGACCTAAAATAATTTAGTGTGGGTACTTTGAAAATAGTTCCCATTAGTGGGAAATTTTACTTAAAATAGAAAATTAAATTTATTTATTTTAATTAAATTAACCTAGTAGAATTACATTAAATACACATATATAGATAATACTCTAGGGTTATCCTCATAAAACATATGAGGATTGAGATCATTATTCCTATCCTTCCATTGGTGAATCTAATTGGATGATAATGTGACATTGGATCAGAACCTATCAGAATGCATTGAATGAAAAGACTCCTCTGAATCATTGGAAAGAACATTTATCAATAATAAAATTATCTTATATCCTGGTAGGAATCTATAATTCATGGTTTATTACCTTTTGGTTGTATTTATTGATCATTTATCAAGAATTTATTTGAAATCTTCTAATTTTTAGGCGTTACATGCACCCCTGTAGTGTAATTATATATTTTTTTGTTTCTTGCCTAAGATATCCTTGTTCATGATTAATATCCTTGAATTCTTGGAAAAAAATGATAAAACATTGTTTTGTATTCATTTCTCCCCAAATTTATCCTTGTTAGTTAATGTTGGGCCATAGTGTTAGGATTTAGCATTGTCGAGCAGGACTTATCCTGATCAAACCCCTAGATTATCAATTTTCCTTGTGCGATGAATGGATCAGATAGAAATGATGGATTTGGGGACAAATCATGGTATAATTTATTTTGTATTTGTGGATTTGATATTTGAGATTGAGTGGGAGATGAATGGATTTTTGGCGATACATTCGGGAAGGGATAAATCAAATGAGGTTTTGTTTTCCGGCCATCAGATGGCCAAAAATGATGAATTATCCGAGATACATCAATTTTGGGAGTAGATGAGGAATGATCTAAGGTTGTGGATGATGGATCTGATGTGTGGAGACTAGATCTGAATTTCAAAAAAAAAATATACTACATTATTGGTAGTTTAAATAACCCACATCATTTTAGGCCTTGGATATGGCTGCAAGGGTTTCCGTGAATTATAAGAATCACACGTCGTTTCGAAAACCCACACACCATGTGAAGTTGTGCTAGAAAAATCAGCATGTACTCTATTAATACATGGGAATAGGCACAACCAGCCACACGTCATGTAAAAAAGTACATGGATATGGGATACATACAAGGAAAAGAGAAAACTACATAGACACAACCAGTAGAACACGGGTCGACCCCAAAAATCATGGACACATTGTGTCGTCCACCTGGACGTTGTTTGAATATACATGGGTCAGAAGCTCTTTCATTTATATGAAATGTCCAGGAGAAAAAGTGGGACCCCATGTTATATGGGTCCCCTATACACCGGGTACCCATATTTTCTTTTATTTTTGAAAATCCAACATCTAATTTCCCTTTCATTTGGACTCAAGTTTTGGAATGTGAGTAGCCTATCCATAGTGTTTTTACTCATGGAATGTGATGTTGGAATCTATAGTGTTCTTTCATATACATTGTGATATGTTCCATGTGTGGAACTTATTTATGTGACACTTGATGATGAAAGTGATAAAGTAGGATCTGCATACACCATCTGAGTGGCACAATCTAGCTGGGATGGGCATGGGTCCTCGATGACATGAGTGATACCCTATGATAGAGACAAGATATGGGTCCTCAACTATATGACTGGAACCCTCTAGCCAATCTGGCCATGGGTCCTCAATGACTAGAGTTAAACCCTTTTTAGGAAATAGAGAATGGGTCCTATATTATCATAGTGTAACCCTCCAGTTAGGTTGGGCATGGTTCTTTGGTGACTAAAGTGACAACCTCCATCAAAGATAGGGAATGGCTCATAAACTATCGGAGTGGCACTCTCTATTCAGATTGGGCATGGGTCCTCAATAACTAGAGTGGAACCCTCGTATAAAGATATGGCACGAGTCTTATACTGTCTGAGTGGAACCCTCCTGTCGCACTGGGCATGGGTCCTTGATGACTATATTGGAACCCTCTAATGGAGACAGGTCATGGTTCCTCAACTATCTCAGTGGAAGCCACCATCCAGGATGGTCATGGGTCCTGGATGACCAGAGTGGCACCCTCATGTGGAGAAAGGGTATGGTTCCCCAACTATCTGAGTGGAAACCTCTAGTCGGGCTAGACATGGGTCCTCGATGACTGGTGTAGAGCCTTCTGCAATGACCAGGCATGGGTCCTAAACTACCCATGTGGAACCCTCCAGCTGGGCTAGGCATGGTTTTCTGATGATTGTAGTGTCACCCTCTGATATGGAAAAGGCAAGGTTCCTCGACTATCCAAGTGGAACCCTATATCCGGGATGGGCAGAGGAACCCAATGACTAGAGTGGAACCATCCAATGGGGAATGGTCATTGGTCCTAGACTATACAAGTGGGACCCTCCAACCAAGCTGGGCATGTGTCCCGAACAACTAGAGTTTCACCCTCATATAAAGATAGGTAATGTGTCCTAAACCTTTAAATTGTAACCCTTTTATTATACCAAGGAATGTTACATCTACCTAGAGATTGTTTCCCCTAATATATGCATCAAAATTAAGATTCATGGCTTGAATCATATGTTCTATTTTTGGATAATTCACCTGATATTGAGCATTATAGTTGAACTTTTGAAACTAATGGCACACTTTTCCTAGGCTGGGCTATGAGATTGAGATCCACCTTTTCTCTCATTATTGATTATTTTATTGCACATATATATCTATCTATATCAATGTGGTGGATATTTATAACCTTACATTAGGTTGATCTATTTACAATCTATTCCTATCATGTCTCTTTCTTATCCCCTTAAGATTTTGAGGCATCCTACTAGGTATTTATATAATTGACCCTATATGGGATTTTACACGACATGTCTTGTTTTATGAAGATGATGGAATGGTTAGAAATTAATTTATAAGAGGTTAGGGATACCTTGATTCATTGACCATGTATGGTGGTCGGAACATGGAGATATAGAGATCAACACACTCCACAATTTACTTTTCTAGTTTTTTAGGTATGGAAATATTTTTTGTTGGGCATGTATTTTTCCCCATTTCAGTAGGCTCTCACTATAGTACTCATATAAACCCTAGAGGGTTTTAATTATTGTTTTACATTCTAGTTGTTCCACATTTTTATTATTATAACTTTTCACTTATGGATTGAGATAAATAAGTTTATGCATACAAGTACATTAGTTAAAGTCCTCCCCATGTTATATATCTCTTTTGGCGCTTGTCTCAAACCCTTGGCCTATGGAGTGAGGTTTGGGGTAATTTTAGATTGATCCTTATTGGGTCAAGTAATGACACATTATAGGTCTCCCCGCCATTTATAACACTCTTTATGATACATAAATTTATGAGAACCATTCTATATTGGTTAAATTAAATTTCCAATAAATCATGTCTATATTATAGAAGATAATAAATAAATGTCATATTTATTTTATAACATAAAACTAATATATAAAAGTGAACTACTTACTACATAAAAATATATAACTTGAGGAATGTTAATAGCTTTGAATTTTGTTTGATAAATCCTTAAAACACTAAACAAAAAAGAAATGGTGTACACTCATGATACAAAAAAAGATACAATATAGACTACCCCAATTGCATATAGTTCGATGTCTAGGTATATTGTAATAAAACCACCCTAGACTCCCTAGAATATTTTATTTTGATATGATTAAACTTACACGATCGATCATTCATCATGAAAACCCACTGAACATGAATGAGGAAGAATCATTAATGATTATTCTACAAAGATACTGAACATGAGAGCTTGAAATGATCTAACTTCTGACACTAAAAACAAATCATTGGTCACATGTTCATAGGAGAAATAGTTATAGATATTGTTGATATATTCACATAATTATCAACCTCTTAAATTAATTAGTTATACTTACCCTTCTCGGTAGTCAAATTCCCTTCACTCTCACCATAAAACATTAAATGATTTCAATGTTGTGGTGGTTCTTCTAAAATTTCCTCAATTCTAATAGACATATTGAACACTCCCCTAAATCTTGTTGGAAAAAATTGAATCTTTATTTGAATGAGATATAAATGAATGTACCCTTTAAATAATAATTCCTTCCTTAAGAAATTTTCTACTAGATCAGGGGAAAATGTACCAGTCTAGTAAAAAATTTAGTGTATTCCTATAATATCTAATCATGTGGTTGGATACCAGTTATTATATCCATTTGTTACCTTCAGATCCAAAAGATAATTTAACAGGATGAAAAAAGACTTGATAGAAACCCAAAACATGTTGTTAAGAGGTTGGGGTTAAATAATTATCTTACATCAATATGCTCATGATCACCATAATATCATAATAGTAAATTCCACCCCATTTGTTTTAGGAGTTCATATACAATTTTAAATATCATTGACCCTGCATAACAACTCGATTAGATTTTGAGGGCCATGATCACCACAAAATATATATAGTATATATTCTAGAAACTCTTAGGAATGGTCTATAGTTAGGTGAAATCATAGCCCAAACAGATTATCTAGAGTTTTGGTAAAGTTAGTTACTGATAAAACTACATACGACTTATTAGAATGATTACATAAAAAATTCGAACCCCACTAATTTTCTCCATGATTAATAGATTCCTTTTTAGAGGATAAAATTTAAAACACCAAAAAAACATTATTCAATCATATTTTACTTAGAATTAATATAAACATGAACCTAAACTATAAATCAAATAAATCAAGACCATGAATATTTATTTATATCTTTTCTATTATATGTTTTGAAAGAACATCATGAATGATATCCCAAAACTGATTACAAATAAATCTAATTATTTTAAAATCTATTATATCTTAATGAATTAGTGTATTTCTAAAGCACCTTATTTTTCATACCTTTATTTCACAAATTAAACAAGGTTATCAAAAATCCATTTTAACAATAATATCTTCCAATAAAATGATGAATTTAACTATTATAAAATTTATTATTTTAAAATTAACATAAGAATAAATAATTATTCTATTCAAACAATTTGAAATAAAATTCTAAAAAATTACAAAAAATATTCCGCAATACCCCATGAGATATTATCACACAAAAACCAGCAAAATAATATCCAAATAACAGAAGATCGATTCAGTTAGACATAAATATGTAACAATTATCATTATTGAAATTTGAAATATCAAAGGAGTGAAAAAAAGAAATAAATGGTTTTAATAATTGGCATGGTTTTTCCCATGATTTGTCAGACTATACGCCATATGTGTGAGTTCCATTTGGGGTAATCTAGGAAAATTTTCATAGTTTTTACATGGTTTGATAAAACATTCACTATAACCATGAAGGCATATATTTTATTTCATTTAAAATTTAATATGTGAATTTAAAAAAATTATTATAGAGACATCTATAAATCTCATATTTTAATTGAACCATCTAAAAATATAATAAATACTTGAAGTTCGGCTCAATTATATTTCACATTTCTATACCACCGATGAAACCTTGAGTATTTCCATTAATAAGTTTTGTCCAGGGACTCCCTTACACCTAACCTTATAGCTATGAAAGATATATATTCCATCAACCATTACCACCAAAAAATGTTTCTCCAAAACAATTTTGTAATAAACCACCATTGTTGGACCCAACTAATCCCCATTAAAACTCCACCATAAGGCCTAAAACACATTCATGATATCCACGGTCTTGATAGAAGCCATGAAATTATAAAATATAACTAATGGGAATGGTTTCACCCATAAAATTACACAAAACTCATAATATTTTTCACTCAAAAATAATAAATGAGGTCTCCATGACATGGCATTCATTCACATAAATAATATGATAAAATAAAAAAATCCAACCAAATAGAGTATAACACAATAGAAATAATAAATGACCATCATAAATCAATTCATTATCTAGAAGGTAAAGTTATGAATAATATAATATAAATATATACATAATAATCCACTATAAATAAATGTTTAGAGAGGATGATAAACAACATTCCCTAAATAATCAAAATACCCCCACAAAACAAACCAATATATATCATTATGACTCTAAGTCATTGTTACATGCAGAGATTTAGTGAAATATATTTTTTTCTAATTCATTTAATATATTTGATATATTTATTATATTAAACACTATTCTTGGATTGAGTTACACACAATTATGAGTTTTCCATACATTACATGCTACCATGGGGTTAGTTTCCATTACACACAACATTATGTTTCAATGAAATTAGAAATATTAGTAAAATATTATTAATATTATGGTCACATAACCATTGGAATGTTTGTTATGAATAATATTAACTATATTTTGAAAATATTTATTACACAATAATTTAAAATTAATTACTTTGTTGCCATTCAATCAGAAATTAATGTAAAACCTTTTTTAAAATAAAAGAAAATCATTCCCTGGAAACTATTTTTATGCACACAATTGTGTTTTGTATCAATCAATTAACCAAATATTTTTTTATTACATTAGTAAAATTTATAGTAAATATATTCATAAAAAAATTAACATTAATTTTTCTTCAAGATAAATTAATAAGAATAAATCCAATCTTTTGTTTAAAAATAGTATTTTTCTTAAAAGTAGTTTTATTTAATATTTATTAAATTTTAATAAAAATAATTTTATACCCTTTTAGAAAATTATTCTGAAAAAATAATATTACTTTTTGAAATATTAATTTTTATATTATCTTATGGTAAATTTTTGGGTTTTTTCTGAAAAGTTTCATTTTTGGATTAACAAAGAAAATCATGAATTTTAATGACAAATTAGTTTTTTGTTTAAATTATTAATAATGATAAATTATATTTTGAATTTTTTAAAAGTTAAATAAGTCATTTTTTATATCATTTAATCCAATTTATGTCATTATAATCAATTTGATGTTGATATTTTATATAAAAAAAATCAAGCATTTAAACATCTTCTATTTAAAAACCTATTTTCTCGCCACGTCTGCAGGATTAATTTTACATTGAAATTTTCTAATTAGGTGATTTAAATTTCAAAAAACTGATTTTTATATTTTGAATAATAGTAATTTATATCATATAATAAGCTCAACATAATTTTTTTTCCAAAAAATAATATTAAATGATGTAAAAAAATAAATTACGGTGGTTAATGTTTAAATGGGTTCACCAGTGGTTAAAATAAAAATATAATGTTTAAAATAACCTATAAATTTGTATAAAAACTATTTTATGGAAATAGTTTAATAATACCACATATAATGTTCTATAATCTTACATTTTTTACCTTTTTTACATATTAAAAATGTGTTATCAGTCAATGTTTTTCAACAATACCAAGTGTGTCTACTCCCCCACTGATAAAGGCCACCCCCTATCCTCTTCTCTTAACATCTCCAAAACCTTTTGGATTAGAATATATCTGCTTAAATCAGATAAAAACCCCCTTCTATCATAATGGAATCATTATTTTAGGAATAAATACATCCTTATAATGTTTTATTTTAAACCTTAGGAGAAAACCTAGAGAAAAGGTAATGTTCATCAATGAGTGCTTTTATATTATTTCTTCTCGCACCTCCATCATTTCTTATTATGTCATTATTATATAATAAACTCATTATATCTCATATAATGATAAAATTTTATGTTATGTTAATTATCTATAACCATGTACACATCCATCAAATGTGATATGAAATCATTGTTAATGTGTACAATAGACTACCACCTCACGAACCAATATCATTCATTCCTCCATTACCACCTCTTGAGGCTGGACATAATTATGGATATATCATTTAAATATGATTTTTATGATTTTTATAATTTTATTATGATTATGTAATTAATATATCATATATACCTATGTATTTTCTTTTTTTGGTAATAAGATAATGTCGTTTTTGTGTACTGCGGACTGCCACCTCGTGAATTGATATGATTTGTTCATGCTTTAAATTGATTCTATTTCGGAGATTTTCAGAAAAAATATTTGATATATATGATATAAATATAAGACTTCAATGATAATATATATATTTATATATATATATATATATCATTAAATTTATTTCCTTAATTATAATTTTAAAATAGAATCAATGTTCATTCATACATATAGCATACTGTCCCCATAAATAGTGTATTTTATTTTCTATCACTAAATTATCTATATTAATATAAATAAATATGCACTGAATATATATTTTAAATATAAATTTTTTTTCATTCTATAAATTATGAAACCATTATTTTAGTAATATTACCAAAAAAATAAAAGCATACATAAGAAACAAAGTGTTTATAGCCTAAAATGTGACTTTAACATCGAATTATTAATAATCATATGAAATAAATTATTAATAAAATCATTAAATGATGTGATATATATATCTATGGTTCTATAATATTTTTATAATGAACTTATTTTTATTATATAGGATTTTTTAACATGTATGAATGAATTTAGGACTTATGGTAAGGTATTTTCATATCATATTTTGCATCTATGAGACACTTGTCATATTCACTAGCTATTTATTTTATAACATGTATATAATTCAAATGAATGTATATTATTATTATTTTCATGAAAATATGTTGGTTTAAACATAAATTTTATGATCTCTATTTCATGGGGTTTAAAGTTTAAATGTTAACAAATCTATAAGGGATTTTGTCCAAATTTTCATTATTTAAGACATGTGTTATGTTATGAATCGATATTATTTTATGATATTTATATACATAATCTTTTAGTTTTAATATCATTTATTTATTTATAATTATGTTAATTTTTTCATTTAATTTTAATCATTCTTAGGGCATTTGTTTTCAATGATACCAATGTGGTAAGAGTTTTAGAATACAATCTCATTGTATGTGATAACTATTTTATTATTTTTCTTCCAATGATGAAACAATATGATATATATCTCAATAATATAATTTATTTTATTCTTATATTCTTATATCATAATAATACATGTTTTCCCATCATTTTCCTTTATGTACTTATGAGTTTAAATAGAACGTTTTTAAGAAAAATCATCTTTTTAATAGAATAAAACATTTTCTTCCAAAATCATGTTTTATATAAAAAATATAACACATTTTATTTAAATTTATCTAAATGATATAAAATATACCTTTTTAGACATGTTTTAAATATTACCAGTTTTTTCAAAAGTAATATTCATGTTTTATTAAAAAAATGCATTTTTAGATTTTATCAAAAATGTGAAATGAATATTTTTTTAACACGTATAGAATAAATGAAACTTCCTGTTATCATGAAAGTTATTTAAATTGAATATTTTTTATATAATTTATCAGGTTTATTTTTAAATATAAATTTTTTAAAAAAATTATGTTTTTAAAATATACGTGTAATGGATATTTCCTTCATGAAATGTTTTTAATTATCTTTTAAAATTAATTTCCATTTATGAGGGAATATTTCAATGTTACCAATGAATTATTGGGGATATTATCCTAGTATATCACTTATATTCTTTCATTTAATGGTTTATTTTTTGATATCATGATCTGTATTAAGACTTTTTATATTCCATGGGGTTCACCATGATGAAATGTTTATGAAACCCTCTTTTTCATGGGTTATTCTATAATTAAATTATTATGAAACCCATCACTTTTACATAGGTTATGATGTGACAATATTTTTAGGATACCCATTAAATTTCATGTATTGTGATATTATTAATGTTTATTATGTTGTTGAACACATACGTATGATTTAATTATATGAAGGGTGAGACTTATATATTCCTCCAATGAATTGGGTAAGGATTTATATCTCATGATATAGATAATACTAGAAGAGGGGGTAAACCCAGTTCAACAATACTGTGATGGTAGGGGGAGTGCAACCGATTTAGTAAGGGACTTTGTCCTTAGTAATGGTCTTGGGAGTTAACCTTGAGAACTATGATGGTTTAGGGAGTGAACCCATTCCAATATGAGAAAAAAGATTCTACTGGGGATATTGGTGTATCCCACCCAGGAGGTATAACCACTTCAATTATTATGCATATACCACACTTATGTATTTATGTTAACTTTATTCTATCATGGATGATGCTATTTGATTTATTTATGAATCATGTCTTATAAAATACCAAGGTTTATTCCATAAATTGATATTTTGATCACTGATATGAAGGCTATGATTTTAAAATGCAATTTTCATGTTCTCATACCCTTATGCTCAAGTAATGATTATGTATTTCACTTATTTTAACTTATTGTTCATCTGAGCTCACCCTTTCATATGATTATATTCCCCATGTTATAAATAATGGTTTTTGTAGGGTATGATTCTAAATATTACTATAGGTGTATATATTTTTTGGAGACATTTAAGATCATTCATGTCTTAAGAAGAATATGTTTAATGATACCAAAGGAACTAAACTATTATGGTACCTGGGGTTTTACATTTGTAATTTAATGATTATTCATCTAAAAATATTAAATTAATATTTATCAAAATACTTGGTTGCTATAGTTGGTATCATATGGAAGGAATAGTTAACCTTTGGACGCATTGATGAGAAAATTTTAGTCAGTTCCACAATGATATTACTAATTATATTTCTAGGATGTCTCTAAGGATTAATCTAAGGATTAGTTAAAGTATAAGAAAATGTCCTGGGATTTTCATAAATGATAGAGTGACTTGTTTTCAAGAATGTGAATCCCTATATAGATACAAAATTTAGATGTGGCACTAGAATAGGTGTACCTATGGGTAACAAACAAGAAAAACTATATTGATTTAGACTCAATCGGGAAGTGGTTTACTATAAAAGGCCTCATTGAACACATAATATGAAACTCAAATGGGATATTCCCTTTAATTTCATAAACTCTTTTAGAACCACTATAGATTATTTAAATATATAATGACTATGAATCACATAGTATACACTTATGGTGTCATATATAAATAAAAGCATTCTTTTTTAAGACCTCCTAAATTATTTTTCAGTCTATGTAGTTTTTTACTTTTATTAGTGTTTCTCACACAATGCTTTCTGGTCTTAGTCAAGATTGAGAACCAAAAAAAAATTATTAACATTTAATATGATGGAAATTTTTTTGATGAGTAGCCAGAGGGGATGATGACTATATTAATGAATTTAATGATTATACCTTCCAATTTTTCATAGAATGTGATGAAAAAAATGTGAACCATATCAAACCATTAGAATCAAAAAAAGAAGAAATAAATGAGTTTTCTGAGATTTTGGGTGGCATAAACCATAGAGGAAAGAATATTATATTTCTTATATGTCAATAATTTTTAAAGTAGAACCCATATGAATTTAATAGGGGAATATAATGATGTTTTGAATTTTTAAATGACAGATACAATGTATGTAACTACAAAGGGAAAATAAAAAGGACATTTAATTAAATGGATGAAAATTATAATATCCCAAAGATATCATCATATATTGAATTCCATAGATATAAGAAGTATTGGAATTATGAAAATACATTCCCTAGGGGGAAATCTTGTGAATGGAATCAAAAATGTGGTATGTGTAATAGTTGAACTACTGATAATGAAGAGACTATGAATGATGTGTGAATGAAAAGAGGTTTTAGGGAATAAAATAAGGAAGCCTAACTAATAGATTAAGTCTAAGGTGGAATAAATAAAGTGGGAACATATTAGAATTGATAAATTTTTTACTATATTAGTATTGTTCGGTATAAGTTTTTCATTATAGATTTGCACAAATATGTTGAATGGTACTAAATAATTAGAAAATTGATTTCATTTAATGTTTATATTTTTTATTTGAAAACACGTGGTTATAGGAAGGTAACTATTGATATTTTTTTATATTCAGAAAATAGGATATATCTTGGACAAATAGATGATTTATATAGATAATTTCAATTATTTTGTATTTATCACCTCATAAATAATAAAATATTGGTTAACAATGTCGTTTTTTTATCATTTATTGAGTTTATAAAATTATTGGATCTATATAATAAATTAAATATTAAGTTTTTTATTCAATTAATGAGTAATAATATACGCTTTCAATAATTATTTATTGTAATTAATGTTATTTTCATAATTGAAGAGAATACATGTTGATGGTATTTAAATGTTTGGTATGTGAAAACAAAGATCCAATTTATGGTATGTGGGGGATTAATGATAAATTGATTTTTAAAATTTAGGGACTTCTTTTATATTTTTTTTCATTTTAATATATTGTAAGGGTCTAAAGGATAACCATTTATAGAATGATTTATGTTTAATTTTTAATTTGGTTTTAAATATTAACATATTAATTCAGCATATTATGATTTATCTATATTGGATGACCAGTGATAATTTAATTTACCACAAATAGAATGAATACATTATTTTTCTGTTATGGATCTTATCATCTATTAGCACATCAAGCATAAAAAATCACCAATATTTCATAGAGTAATATATGCTATGAAATTTGATCAAGGCGCAACCAACGGGTGATATCGTAATTATGAAATGGAATGAAATAAATAAACTATATCTTTTCATGAAAAGTATTGAAATAAATTGTGTCCTTGATATCAATGTTTTTTATAATATAAATGGAATTTTTCATACCTATTTGGTTTATTTACATATGGTTATATACCTATTCTATATCATCCACATTTTAATGATCAATTTTCTATGTCACTCTCTATTTGTATTTGGGTGTTAATTTCCCCTACTATGTCCATGTTGTAACTTTCCACATATGTTCTCCCAATTGGAAACTTGGTAGGTGTTATTATAAATGAAATTTGGACATCACTTTTTAAAATTGTATTTTTTATTAAACCTCGTTATTATGTCAGTTTCTAGAAAATAATATTAATATCTTAACAATTGATGATTGAGATGAATTTTGAGTTTGAAACTAATTCTATGCGGGGTAGAATGTAACACGATGATTTTTTTTGAAAAAAATTAAAATTATTTTAATATTTTTTATATTTCCATTTAAACTCAGAACTATGTCTATCTTGAGTTATAAGAAAACCTCTGTTTGTCGTGCGTTACGCACAACAGAAATATTACCTTGTATTACACACAAAACCGAGTTTAAATAAAATGTGAAATATTATTAAAATATTAATATAATAGTTTTAGATAGCCATTAGAATGGTGGTTATGAATATAATTTTGTAAATTATGAAAATATGTTTCAAACATATAAAATAGATGAGTTATTCAGTGACCAATTAAATATAAATTAAAACAAAACCCTTTTGAATATAATAGGAAATATTTCTATAGAAAACATTTTTATGCGCAGAACTATATTTTATATCAATAAATTAACCAAATCACTTTTGGTAATTTATTTTAATGATATATATTTATATGTATATATACAACCAAATTTATAACATTAATCTTATGTGTAATCTAGAAAAAATTGATATTAAATCCTATTTTATTCTTAAAATTGTATTTTTCTAAAAAATCATTTTGGTTCATTTTTGGACACTTATAATATTATTAATTTTTACCTTTTGTTAAAATTATTTTTTCTAAAATAAAGATATGTTTTAAAAAAATTTCAGAATTAAATTAGGTTGATGTTTTGGAATTTTTATGAAAAGTATCAGTATTTGATGAATAATTAAAATACTGAATGTTTTTTGAAATTTTCCATTGCGTTTATATAATTTATGTATTTAAATTATATTATTAATTGGTTTTAAGGTAATATCAATTCAATTTTATATAAATTTATTTTATTTCGGTAATACTAATCAATATATTATTAATTTTTTTATAAAAACATTTCAATCTTTTGAACATTCAGTCTTTAAAATTATTCTTTTTCATCACATCTATGATGTTAAATTTAAATGAATATTTTTTAATTATGTGAATATAATTTTAAAAAATGTATTCCATGTTTTTTAATAATTATAATTTATATTATATAATATTTCAAAATTAATTTTTCCCCAAAATTTATAGTGAATAAGGTAAAATAATTATTTACTGTAGTTAAGGTAAAAATTTGATTATTCAAGAGTTTAACTGAAAAGACAATGGTAAAAAAAACCTATAAATATTACTAAAAACTATTGTATCGATATATTTTAACCATGAACCCAAATGGTATTTTAATTCCGCATTTCTACCCATATGACATATGAAAAACGTGGGAGTACTCAATTACTTTTAAAAAATCCAAGTGTGTCCTCTTCCCCACATAAAAAAGGCCACCCACAATCCTTTTCTATTCACACGATCACACAGATTTTTTAATCCAATACCCACTCAAATATCTTACAAAATTCTATCCTCTCATCATATAATCCATAGTTTTTAATGAAATACATCCAAGGATGTTTTTAGTGCAAACCTATGGTGGATACCTGAATAAGAGGTAACGTTCATCAAATAGCGCTTTTATTTTATTTCTTCCTCCACCACATTAAATTATTATTTTATTATAATAAAATAATTACCTCATAATATGCCATATAATTATATATTTTTATATCAATGGAATTACCTATGACTATCTCCTCTTCCATCAAATGGTTTATTAAAATCATTGTACGTGTGTACCTTAGACTACTGCCTCACGAACCAATGTTATTTTATTCTCCATTACCACATCTCAAGGCTGGACATTATGATTGATATATTGTTCATATAATATATATATATATATATTATTTTAGTATTATTTTTTAATTATTATATCACACATACCTTCATATTTTCCATTTTGTGGGAATATGATATCATCGCTCGTGTGTATGGCGGACTACCACCTCACAAAGTGGTGTGATTCATTCATTATTTATATGGAATGTATTTAGGATATTATTAATAAAAATATTAAATATATAGGAATTAAATTTCCTCATTTAATGTCTTTATTTCAATTTGATATGAAAATGGATACAATATTCATCATACGTATAACCTATCGTCTCCATGAATGGTGTATTTCGTTTTTTATCACTAAATATTATAGTTATCCTAAAGAAATATATATATATATAATATATTATAATAAAATCATGGGTAAATTTCTTGATTTAATGAAACTAGGATTTATGTAAGAGAACAAAAAACCAAAAATCAAATTATACGTGATAGACAAAGTGGTTATTGTTCGAAACGTGACTTGAACATGGAATTATTAATAAACAGGTAATAAAATGTCTAAAAAATTATTGAATTATATATATGTATGTGTATGAAACTAATTTATGATAAACATATATTTATTATAATATAGGATTGAACCCGTAGGTGGGATGTCAAGACTTAAGGTAAGGTATTTTTGTATCACTCATTATTTCTTTGAGACACATGTTATATTAACGACCTATTTATTTTATGTGATGTATAGATATCCCAAGATTTTATATTTTTATCCTTATCCTGAAAAATATTTGGGATTAAATATCCATTTTTGGAGCTCTCTTTCATGGTGTAAATGGTTAAAAGATATCAAATTGGTAAAGTATTTTTGTCTCAAATTTCCGTCTTTAATACATGTGTTTTGTTATGAACATATAATATTTTACAAGATTTGTATAAATATAATTTGATATGTACTATCATAAATTTATTTATCCTCATTTTATTTTTTGTTTCATTTTATTTAATTATTTCATGGGTCTTATATTTCAAACTAACCTATGCAGTAACAGTTTTATGTTAAAATATCATCATTTATCAGGATTATTTATGGTAATGATTACAATGATAAATTCTTATGATACAAAACTCAATAAACTCAAGATTTTTTTATCATATGATTATGTAATGAGGATACATGTTTTATCATCGTTTTCATCACATTAGGTACTCAATATTTCTAGAAGAACATTTTTAAGAATAACCATATTTATGGTCGAAGCACCATTTTTATTTCAAAAACAATGTTTTCTAAAAAACATTCATTTAAAAAATATTATTTAAAATGGTTTATTAAATTTATTTTTAATCATGTTTAATTTTTTGAAAAATTTGTAAAACTAATCTTCTTGTAATTTTTAAAAATAATTCCTATATGGATTTTATAAAAAATGTGAAAGGAATAATTAGTTTAATTTTTTTTGGAATTCATAAATAATACCATCATGATGAACATTATATTATTTAAATATTACATTAAAATCATTTAGAATTATTTTAGAATAAAATTATTTTCAAAATATTTTATTTTTTCGAAATATTTTCTAATACGGAATGTATATTTTTTAAAGAAGTTTTGTAGATGATCTTTCAAAATTATTTAATATATAAGATTACCTATATTTTTTACTTATGCTTTAATAGGGATATGATCCATTGATAACATTCATATTCTTTCTCTAAATTTGTTTTTAATGTAATTATGTTTATGAAACCTTTTTCTCTTCCATGAGTAATACTATAATGAAATGTTAATGAAACCCTCTTCCTTTAATGGGTTATACTAATATGAAATGACTATGAAACCATTATCTTGTCCACAGGTCATGATATGATTAGATGATTATAATAACCATTTCATTTCATGGGTTATGATATGATATATTTTAAAGATCTTTTGGCATACATATGTATAATGTAATTTTGTCATTAGTGCGAGATATATCTACCTAAAATGCATTGAGTAAATACTTATATATCATGATATAGATAAGACAAGAATGGGGAGTGAACTCAGTTTAGTAATACATTCATGGAAAGGGGAGTGAACCCAAATCAATATGGGTATTTGTCTGCTATGATGGTCTTGGGAGTGAACTGTGACTACTTTTATGCATTGTTTAGAGAACCTATTATAGCTTGAGAAAAGGATTCCATTGGGTATGGTGATGTAACATATTGTTACTATCTTCAGGTATTCCTAAACCCCTCTTTTGATCATGCTTCGATTGGTTTTTTAATTTTTTAGGGAGAAATTGTGGAAAAATTTAATGTTTCAAAGATTGTACATGATTGGTGCATGATTTTCCTAGACCATGTTTCATCTCATTGGAAACCATAAAAACCTAGATTGTGGGGGTTTTCATGGATAGTAAATGGTTTTAAAAATAATGCTCCCATATATGTGAAATCGTGCAACCCATAAAAATTGGCACCGGGATAGGGCACAACGTTTTTCTAAAACATGCAGCACTACCCAACTAACCATGAATACATGTTTTTAATCCAAAATTTTGATTTAAAATCCTCAAACCCCCTTCATGATCTTTAATGGTATTGTATGACCCCATATCAATTTCTACATCCATGGAGGATCCCAAGATCTTTTATTGTCCCCTCTATACCCATAGAAGAATATTGAAGCTTAGTGACTAGCATACGATCTTCTCCCGGTAGGTCTCCTCTTATGATTATCTTTCTCATGTTATACTCTATTCTCCTCCGTACGGTTTTGTGGATGACATTAATATTAGAATATCTAATAATTTTTTTTTGTAATCACCGATCTAGTTATTATTCCTGGATTATGTTTTCATCATTCATCATTTGTGATTCCCGATTAGGGTTTGAAGTTTCATGATCTCATGATCTCAAGGTACAAGTTTTGATTTTGATTGTCCAATTTTTATTAACCCTAAATCACTTGATATAAATTCAATTATTTGACTTAATTTCAATTTCTTCACATAAATTTAATTTCTTTGGATAGGTTGATTAAAAACCCAATTCCATTGATTTTGGGTTTTGAAATTGAAATTGGCATAAATTGGGGAAGACCAAAAATTCCATTAAATTAGGGTGTATTTGTAAAATTGATTGAATTTAGTGGAATTTAAATTCTAGAATATAAATTTTTGAATTGATGGATAATTGTTTAATTTAAAATTTTGAATTTAAATTTGTAAAATAGATTTTATGGAATATATTTTGATTTTTTTATTAAAATGGAATAAAAAGGTTTTGATAAGAACCATTAGGTTTTATCTTGGAAAATGATTGTTTTTATTAAAAACATGTGTTGGGTTTTAAATGGAAAATAAAATATTTTAAATGGTAGAATCGGATGAATTTTATTTTAAAATTTTTTGAAATAAATGTCCTATGATTGTTGTTACTGGATCAGAAGAAAGGCTATGTATTTAGTGAATTATTTGGATAAAACTCTATGATTTATAATATTCCAAAACATAAATGTAGCATGTCACATCCTCTATTAGATGGTGATGAAGTCTTCCAGACCCAAGTTAAAGGGATGTGTGTATACATATATTGTTATATCACCATGAGTTTGTGGAGTCCAATAGCCTTGAACTACCGTTCCTATTGTAATATTATCATGTTTCTAAATTGTATATATTTGAGATATAAATTTATGCGTAGTTTTTATAAACTTTTTTTCACACCATTATTATTTTTATAAACTATTTTATTTTAATTTTTTATTTATTCCATTTTTAAAGTGTTTCCATCATATGAAATGTAAAGAATGATTTTTTTTAAATTATGATTTTAATATTAAAAACATGTTTATTTAATATTGGAATATTTATATGGTTAATTAAATGTATAATCTTATTATTGAATCCTTGGACAGACCCTATTGAGATTATAGCTCACACCATACCTTTTATTTTAGGTGTTTATATATTTTCTTCAACTAGGTTCGAGTAGGGGTAATGCACCACTTGGAGGTGGGTCTATATGTTGATATGTGGGCTTGGAGAGTTATGTTCATTGAGGCTTAGGTTATCTAACTTCCTATTTTCTTGTTATTCTCTATAGCGTATTGGGTTTATTTACTTGTTTGGATTCTTGTACAGTTATCCCTATAAAAATTTTATTATATACATATTATCTCATTTATATTTCTTCTTTAGTGCTTAGGGAAAATAAATTCCCCATTCGGGAATGCCCTTTGGGCCATGTGAGGACTTTATTGGTTATCTGGTTACCAAGATACCTAGTCTAGTTCACGAAAAAAGTGGTATTAGAGATCTGGGTTGGGCTTCTTGTCTTGAACTCAATATGAATTTTTTAATCCTGTCAAGACATTAGAGATAGTCATGATTGAGTGATTGACAAGATCTCACCGTAATGAACCTTAAGTCATCTGGGGTGGTTTTGGAAAGATTCATTGAGGATTAGTTCTATTCTTTTCCCTGATTTTTATTTGGAAAAAATAAAATCTAAATATTGTTTTTTTAGATGAGGGGATTAATCACCATTGTTTTTCTATTTGAGTGTTAATATGATATCTTATTTATTTTCTTCTAATATTTTATACCATCATGCCTCTGATAACTTATGATAATCAGATCCAGGAGGAAGCTGTGGTTTAACCTCAATGATAAAATAAACTTGTGGACATTAATCGGGATGAGGTGATTTTGTTTATTTTCCATGCTTTGGGATAGGCACCTGCACCATCACTCGTTCTGGATTTCGCTGTAGAACCTAAATAAGAATATCTCCAATAATTTTATAAGTAATTCCTTCTCTAAAATCCATTATTATTTGGATCTTAGAGACACCTGAATAAATATAGGTGAAGTGTTCCACCTCCGTGCTGGAAGGAATGAGTAAGAGTTTTTGAGAAACTATAGTGATAGAGAATAAACATGAGGGATTATAGTTCAAAGATAAAAATTTTATTTTTACTAAATAGTTCTATCTAGAGTCGACATTGTTGTCCAAGGCTACAAAGTTTTTCAAAATTATGTTGGCTGATAGAACTATAACATAGTATGAAATCTGTTTGGTTAGATGGAGAATTTTTCATTTGAGATAGTACCAAATGGTAAGATTATGGATAAAATTTTCTAGTTGGGACTTTGATGTAATATTCACTCTCAGGTGTTATTATTGAAGCTTCTTTCTTATACTGATGAGATGGGTGGAGTGTCGATGGATGAAATGGATGTGGTGGGAAAGTTAATGTTGATGGGAGCTACTTTTTACCCCAATGAAAGTGTGAATTCCATTAAGGTAAAGGGGAAGTATGATGATTCTCATGGTGGATCTTGATGGAAAGGTTTTTCTAAACCTCTTTTATTTAATGGTATTGGCCGTTTGATTTTTTACTAGTGTAGAAATCTTGGGAACTCTAAATGGGTTTTCACGAAGGCACATAAGAATTGTAGAACCTACAGATGCTTGGGTCACCTATGTACATTTTTCCATGTGTTTTATTCACCAATTAGTATAACATGATCATCAACACCTTCTAAAAATATGGGGAAATTAGATGATTCATGTTAAAAGGTGTTCCAGCCATAAGAATCTAGAATGAAGAATCTTTATTTAGTAAAAGAGTCTCCAGAGAAAGATGATACTAGTCCAGTGACTGTAGAAGGTACCATAACTACAGTTTCATCATTATTGACTGATTTATTTGATACTAGTGCATCTCATTTATTTATTTCAACCCATATTGTTAATATTCTAGTTCTTTATATGGATATTTTATCTAATGTTATGGATATTACCACACCTGTTGAAATGAAGAGAGAGTAAGTTCATCATATCAAGACTTCTTTCTTCTGTCTATCAGATGTTGGTATTTCTTGGAGTTTTCTGTTTCATGACATGAAACCACATTATTTCATCTTTAGGATGGATTTCTCATTACTAATAAATCCAGGATTGATTTTTATCTTCAACGTGTCTCCTTCATTACACCTAATGGTGTGTGATGTGTCTTATAAGGAAAAATAGACCAGGGATTGGGAAGAGATTGAAATTCTTATCTAGATTTTTTGAAAATGATATATGTGTTTGATTTTAATCTATAGAGGGAATATTTGGGTGGTGATCGCCCTCTAATTATAATCAATATTACCAATTTTCTATGACTTTTCTTATTTGGAACTAATAACGGAGGTGTATTTTTCTATTGATTTAGTGTCTGGTACCCAGATATTATATATTCCATCTTTATGTATAGAACCAACTAAATTGAAATAGAATGAAACTTAGTTGGATGATCTTCTAGAGAAATCCTTTATGCACCCAAGTGTGTCACCTTTGGCAACAACATTTATCATTGCTAAGAAATACAATGATTCACTTTTCCTTTGTGTTTATTATCAAAAAGAAAATCATGATAAGATGAAGAAAAATTATTTTTTTCCATGAATTGATTATATACATGAACATTGAAAATGGTAGAATTGGTTTTAAAAGGTTTAAATTTGTTCTGGTTACCATCAGTTCAAAATAATAGAATCTTATTTCTAGAATACTGTATTTTTGAGAAAGTACAAACATTTGGAGCCCCTTTTCATGGATTTTGGTCTATCCAATGCTCTATAAGCCTTAATAAATTTAATGAAAATAAATTTACTTGAGCATTTTGAAATAATCCTAATATTAGATGAAATCCTCATTTACTCTAATTTATTAAAGGATCTTTTGCATCATCTAAGAGATGTTTTATAATTGTTGATATGTCATCGACTTTATGTCAAAATTTAGAAATGTGAATTCCATATTTGGGATGTGAAATTCTTGGGACATCTAGTGTTGAAAAATGGTATTTTAGTTGATCCTAAAAATCATAAATGATATCATGACATGGAAAAAACAAAAA
The DNA here is from genome assembly GCA_963277665.1 of Viscum album. Taxonomy (NCBI): domain Eukaryota; kingdom Viridiplantae; phylum Streptophyta; class Magnoliopsida; order Santalales; family Viscaceae; genus Viscum; species Viscum album. The sequence continues at coordinate 865,671,889 of OY728156.1, read as the reverse complement.
AATTTCATCAAGATTCATAGATTTTTGGGTTTAACTATGTATTATTTCTTATTTGTAAAGTAATTCTCAAAGATAAATTCTTTGATGACTTCTCTAACTCATAAGGGAGTAAATTTTTCATTAGATGTGAAATTTTAGAATTCATCTATTGAGGTGATAATTTTTTTCACTACTGCACCGATTTTGACTCTTCTAGTGGCTGGGTATTGTTATGTGTTCTTTTATGATGCATCAGGCTCATGTTTGGGATGTGTTATTATGTAAGGTGATCTTGTATTTGTTTATGGTTCTCTTCAGCATAGTCCACATGATTTGAATTGTGAAACCCATGATCATGAACATGTTGTTGTGATTCGCAAACTTATTATTTGGTTTCATTACCTTTAAATAGAACAGTTAACCATGTTTTCATAAAACAAAATCCTGATTTATATACTCACTCAAAAATATTTTAATATCCACTAGAGGAATAGGGTAGAATGACTACAATATTTAGACTTTGAAATTACTTATACCCCTGGTTAAGGTAATTTCATCATGGATGTATTGAGTAGGAATATTCCAACTCAGATCATGTAAGAATTCTTTGAATAATGGAACTTGATGGCTCTCTTTGCACGGTTCCACATCGAAGTCTTAGAATTAGGGGTTGAGGTTTTCTTGGCCAGTTTTTAGTTTTCATACACTCTTCTCAAGATTATTATTCAATAAAAATATCTTGAAAATTAGTTTTATAACATTACGTACTGTCTTTGTGGTGGGGAATATGGAATCCCTCCTTTTTGTTATATAATATTTTTGTTTACATGTTTCAAAGAGAGGATTTTTTAAGTTTTCTTGATAAAAGGTACATAATAAATGAAAAAATAAAATATTACTCTAATAAATTTGAGAGGATAAAAAACAGTTCGATCCTATGTATATTTACTACATCTCATAACCTAGGAACATACTTCAAAGCAAAAGGTGATCATGTCCCAGTAAGGGAAAGAAAGAAAAATAGTTTACATGTGATCTTGAGAAATATCAATAATAAATTTTGGAATATCATAGAGGCATGAGAAAGAGTAATTTAATAATAATAATTACTTGAATAATAATATATAATTGTTTCAACATTATTCAATCTATACATTCAAAATAACATCATAGTTTTTTTCACTGAGGTGTCCTAAAAATTATCATGATTATTCAGCAACGTATCATAAAACATGTCATCTCTAGATATTAGATTCTTTACCCAATACATTAGATTTATCTTAGGAAACAACATTCTTATTAATTAATTAATTAAAACCTCATAGATCATGATAAAATATTTTATAAATAACCCATGGGGAATAAAATAAATTGGTTTCATATTAAAATCATGGCCTTTAAAAAATAGTTTAAATGCAAGATCTTTATGCCATTTATAATGCATAGAAAGGGAGTGATTGTTTTATCTATGGAATTTATAATATAAAAATATATTAAATCTTTATGAATACCCCTAGAAGATAAAGAGGTTTTTTTTCACATAAATAAATTAAAAGAGAATTTCATGAGGAGAAGAAGGAAATTTTGGGGAGTAAAATCGACAGCATAACAGGTATAAAACATGGCTTTAGAAAATGGTAGAAAGAGAGAGAGCGTGATTATAACATTAAAAAATCTCTCTTAATATGTTAATGGTATAGAAAAATTGTATATAATATATTAGGACTTTAATTTGAAAGTCATTACATATAAAGAATAAACCAAAATGGAAAAGTAGAGTGGAGATTTACCTTACCCTGAAGAGTAGTTCCTAAAACATGAGGATTCAGATCTTCTTTGATTGAGGACACTTTTTGAGGACTCTATGCATCGTAAAACTATCATATATTCATGGTGGAATAATTAGTATTGAATGAATGTGGAGAAATGTGTGGGTATTTATATAAAAATTGGGGGACGTTTTTATTAATTTCAAAATTTAGGGCTTGGAAACCTAGGTATTGGTAAATGAAAACCCATGGGCTTGAACATGGTATTTTCCCATTTTATTAGACACTTGGTATATTATTTAAATTATTTTAATCCAAAATATTTGACCATTATTTTATATTACTTATCTTGTAAAGGAAAATTAAAGTTTCCACAAAATAACATTTTAAATGTGAAAGATTCATTTTTAGAATTTGACAAGAAAGTTATATATATGGAATTTTATAAATATATTAAAATAATTCACTTTAATAAAGAAAATATTGTAGAATTTTTTATTTCTTTAATTAGTTATTAAATAATTATGACATAATTATTATTTCATTAAAAATTTCAAAAAGTCAAACTATATTTTTACAATTCACAAAATAAAATATTTTTTAGAAAATTCAAATAAATTCACCCTATCCTAATTCAGATGTTTTGATTTCAAAAACTATATTTATTTTATTCTAATAATTCTATAAACATGTTAATTATAACTTTAAATAAAAAAATATTTATTTATTAAAAATTATAGAAGATTTAAAATGTATATGAAACATTTATGACACATGAATAAAATAAAATTATAATATTATTTATATTTAAATTATATTTTTTTATCATTTTATTTCATTAAAATATGTATTATTTATTATATATTAGTTTATTATAATATTTAAAAAAAAATCTGGGCAGTACAATTTATGTTTTTAAATATAAATTTATCAAATTTAATCTCAATTTTATTAAGAATAACTATTCTTCAAACATAATTGATGGAAAAACTTATTTATACAATGGAATTACACTTTAAATAAATATTTTTGGGACACATGATCCTTTATAAAACCCACGTATTACCTAAGGGTAAGGTGTGAAATGATGATAGATTTTTGCGGCAGCTCATCTAACATCACCCGAGTGGTAATTTACAGCAAATTGATCTTCACCTGTATGTAATTTTGTTCTATCTTCACATAGTGAATCTTGGAATGGTATTGGTTAAGATAGAACCAAATTTATTATACCTATGTAGAGACCCGAAGCCTATTGTACATGGACATTACATTACTTTAGCGGAATACTTAGTACATAACTAAAACACACACACAAGGACCGTAATAGTTTACTGTATTTGGAAAATCAGAATATAATCTTCTAATTGTGGTGAAAGATCTTCAACATCTCCCATAAAGATCTTCTTTTTTTTCTAAACCTAAATCCTTTCTTTATTTCTTGGGGAAAAGTAAACATAAAAGGGTGAGCTCAAATGCTCAGTAAGGGTAAACAAAAGAAATATCAATCACGTCATATTCATACGAACATATCTTTTGGAAATCTTAACCTGCAAAAGAGATCATAATTTCATAACATGGGATAAATCATAGTAGTGAAATGTAATCCCAATAATCATAACTTAAAACATGAAACTTTGTGGAATACACACACAATCATATAGAATCATTTCTTATTAGTCAAGACTCATTGCCAAGACTATCTTAGTGGACAAAATCCATTTCTGAACCGAGTTCACACCTCGTTCCAGTCCTGTTTCACTGAACCGATATAACCTACCGTTCCAGCCATGTCTATCACATGAGATATAAAATATTTACCCAATGAATTTTAGGGAGACATAGGTCCCACCCATCTCATAATGATATCATTCTTATGTGTGCCACAAAATCATAAACCATACATCATAGCGTAACCCATGTAATAAAAATGGGAATCTTAAACATCGTGACATCATAAAACAATTCATATAAGATAAAGAAATTCATAAAAATATATCCATCACAACATAGTCATATCAATGTAATAATAGGGGTAAAAACAGAACCCTTTATTATCTTAGATGGAAAATAATTTTTATAAAACACTTGAACTCCATTCATGAGGAAAATATCCTTTCTACTTCAGAAACTCTTTTCCTTTATTAACATGTCATACAATTCTAAACTAAAAGAATTTGATTTAAAATAAAGTTGAAAACTTGTAAAGGAGGCTTCTTGGAAATAATGTTTTAAAAATCCATTCATGCCATATAAGTTAAAAAAACATTCTTCTCGTACTTTTATCGGAAAAGTCAAAAAGCACCTCGTACGAAAAACGACAAAATATTCCTTTTATAGCTTTTACTATAAACTCACCAAAGGTAAAAAATGGATTTAAACAATTGTAGGTGGATGGAAATAATATTACATATTGAGGAAACATGTATGTGGATGATAAAATACACCCCAGTAAATACCAAAGTATAAACAATCTCGGATAAAAATGAGATTGTGATATTTCCCTTATCTTAGGTCTGATTTGCTTCGTAAGTGTCCGAAACTCCTGTATAATGATTTAAATAATGTTATTGTCTTATTACAGAATCATAATTATTTTTATGATATCATATATGGTTCACTTATGACTTTATATTACCCGTTCTTTTGTAAATTCCATGTTAAAGAGGGTTTTGGGTAAAATTGTTTCATTTGTCGTCCGTGTTTTGACTTGTAATTATTCATATGATTACTTAGATCATGATTACTTAATTCCAGAATATAAAACATGATTTATATATAATATATATTCAGAATATACATATATATAATAAATCAGAAAATGGAAAGAAATACACCGTTCATGGAGACGGTAGGCCGTACGTACGCATGAACGATGTTTTCGTTTCCTTATTGAGTTGAATGGAATTAAGTAGATGACATACATATATATACACATAAATACAGTATCATTAATATGTCATATATTTCATGATTACTTATTATATATACTTTATAATCATTCATGAATGGTTAAAGTGGAGAATGAATCTCATCGCGTCGTGGAGACGGTAGTCCGTACGTACGCACGAGCGATGATATCGTTCTCATGATCGTGGGACTGTATTGGAGTGTATGTATACTATTTAAGAATCAATATCAATTTACAATAATCATATATAGTCATTATTTACACCATTATACCCATCCAAGTATGGTGGTGGTGGAAAATAGATTACACCACGATGTGGAGACGGTATTCCGTACGTACGCACGTGCGGTGATTTCTTTTTCCGTAGGATGGATAGATGGTGAAATAGGGTTGTTTCATACTTATAATAAAATATCAGTATATTATTGATACTTATGTTATTACTTCATAATGAAACAACTAAAGAAGAAGAAGTGGAAGAAGAAATAAAGATGAAAGAATCGGTAACGGAAATTGCCTCTTCTTTGAAGTGCTTCTTTGAGACCTCCTTTTAGGGAACTAAAATAGGTCATTGAAGAAGACAAGAACCTCTAGGATTTTTCTAGGGAAGTGAAGAGGAGAAATTGGCAGGGTTTGGCCGATCTTGAAGGCTCAAAGTGGTGTGAGGAAGAGGGGGAGGAGGTGCCCTTTTATAAGGGAGGAGAGGGTCACCTTTGGAAAACTAAACATATTATTTTATTATAAAGCCAAATTCAGTTTTAAATAGCTCCAAATTGATTTATTTTGAATATAAGATGTGGATAGGTCGAAATCATCTCATACAATAGAATTTATACAAATTTAGGTTCCTATTTTAACCTTATCATTTAGTTTTAACATTAAGTTAAATAATTTTACTTTTACCGTGTCTTCTTGTGTTCTTACACTATAAGGTTAATAAACTTAATATATCAAGCCAAACGAACCCCAAGTTGTTTATTATTTATATATATAACCTTATATAAGTCATTTAGCCGAACCTTAGATTTTTAGGAATAAAATAACAATTAATAATATAATATTTGTTTTAAAAACTATTTTATGTCAATTTTGACACTATTTAGTAATTGATTTTGGTGAAAATCATAACAGAATTATTAGTTTAAAAAAAGTTTCTTAAATCAATAATAACATGTCATATTAACCTATAAAGTTAGTTTAATTCATAAAAAGTCTCAAATTACATTTATTTGGGTATTTATAACATCAATTATGTCAATATTTCATTAATAAGATAATTACTGCATCATCGTTGTGTCATAAATAAATTAAATTATTTAATGTCTAAAAATTACAAATAAAATACCATTATGTACGAAATCTTTTTAGCCTTTTAATGAATATTTATAGTCGAATTTATCTTATGTATAACCCTATATTAAAAATAATTTACTTATTAAACATTGATTTTAACTATTTTAACCCTTCATTAAATAAATTAATAATAAATGTCCTAATCTATTCCAAGTGGGCTTAAATGGTCATATTTTATTCCTAAGGTTGTTTTTGGTCTAATTACACTTATCCAATAGAATTAGGACATGTGATAGGGTCATAATAATATCATTTTTACCCTTAATTACCCTATTTACTTTTAACCGTGGTAAAAAAAGTAAAAAGTTACTATTCACCAAAAATTATTTTCATCTCATTGAACCACATTTTAGTCCTCGATATTAAATGTGTGTCTCGGATTTTCGAAATTCCACTCACAGAAGCGGTAAAATTCAGTTTTTTGACTACCACTTAGTGGTTTCACTATTCATCAAAAAATGAAAGTTTCCAGAAAAATACAAAAAATTAGGCCTAAGATATATTTGACATTATGAATTCAGAAATGATGTCTATTTTACCAAATTCAAAACATATCAGTTACATTAATTAATTTAAAAATTAATTCTCATCGTCAAAACAAATAGCGTGTTTTTAGGAGATAATAACTATCAAAAGATTGACACTTGTTTATGTCTTGTTTAAATGTGAAATTACATCCAATGACCAACATTGTATTAAATTGTAAAAATATATTCTAAATATACTTTAAAACCACTCAAATTAATAATTTATCACTATTAATGATTTTGATTAGAAAAGTTGTTTTTAATTAAAATTTAGTAATTTTCACTATTCATCAGAATATGAAAGTTATCCAAAAAGTTCAAAAATTTCACCCTAAGCTAATTTCAATATTCCGAATCCAAAAAATGAAGTCCATTTTGAAAAATAAAATTTAAAAAATTTCAAAAAGTGGTTATTACTATTCATAACGGCTAGTTTTAATAATATTTTAATAGCATATCGTTGTTTAGTGAAACTCGGTATTGCGTACTACACACGCTATCGAGGAAGGTCGCGATTGTGTGTAATGCCAGGAAAGTCAAGGATGTGTGTTGTGCAAGCTCCTTTTGGTGTAGCGTATAACACAAGACATTAATGAAAAGAATACTTTTCATAAAATCTCGGGGTGTTACATTCTACCCCCCTTAAAATGAATTTCGCCCTTGAAATTCCTCGGGGTTATAAAAGGATTACCATTAGAAAGTTTCTTTGATAGAACCTACATCATAAAAAGGAATACCAAAACAAATCTTTAAAACCAAATGTATGAAACATAACGGTTACCCAAATAAACTAATCACTGTGTTACTACATAGGTGAAAATATGGATATGGAAGAGAAATCTAACCATCTTGTTCTGATGGAGAGTGGTAGAGAACATGGCTATGGAAAAGCCAGCAATCACAAAGCCATAAATTTGTGATGATCTAAGGTAACATCTGATTCATCATATATAAGTGCACTAGGACAACATTTTTGGTTTTCAAGATCGTTTCCCTAAAGTTGATGAAATTGGAATTAGAAGAAATACTTTCATGATTTCGGTATAGTCTCAATGTTGGTCATTCTTTGGACAATTTGTACTTCATCTCTTAAAGAAATGAAGTTGAATTTGTCATTCGTGATGTGTTAGCGGATCATGTGATAGAATTATGGGTCATTCCACCTGTCTCAAACAAAAGTTTAGAAAATTTATCAAAAAATACATAAGTCCATCTATAGTGAGATTAATCATATATGGTTCCTAAAATGGACTGATAATTCATATATCATACTGATTAATATAATAAACTAGTTTCTACTAAACAGGGACTTCCTGTAGGCCAGTGGTAGGCGATAAAGGCCAGTTGCACTTCGGTTGTGGGTTCGATTTCCACAGCCTTGTCTGACGCGATGGGTTGTCGCCCGTCCTGCAGGTTGTCCTTTTTCTAAAACTACATTACTATAACATCCCATCAATAATATCGAAAAAAGTTCTATCCTTAAACAATACTAACTTATGTCCCACATAATCATTTCCAATCTTTAGGCTTATCCAAAATACTACTGTCCAATCTCATATTATAGTGAAAACGATTACCAAAGAGTTCATATAACATGCATGTTAATACCATCGTTGATCCCCGTATATCATGAGATATGTCTTGTTGGTCACATTCCAAACATTGGAAGGCCTTAATCATGTATTCTCTTAAAAAATTAATACCCATTGAATCTTAGTGAAAACATGAGTGCTGTCAAAAGTTAAATCTTTTCACATACCAAAACCTCAAACCATGATATAACTATTTCCTTATATCAGTCATGAGCTCATGAATACTATCAAACAATTAATTTTCTCCTTATCCCTTCATTATGCGCATATCATCTACTTTCTAAAAATACTGGTACCATTCATCACATACTTTCAAAACTTAAGGAAGGACAACAGTGTAACAATCCTTAGATGTCTCTTTATTCCATAATACCATGAGATTAATTATACAACATTACACTTGATAAACATGTAATCATTCCACTACATTCTTAAACCATTGACCGAGATTCAACAATTTTTTCACCTCAGATATCATTTGTAGTCTCTTCATCATCATCAACATAAATACTACCCATATGACCATACTGATTCTCGTCATGAAACTTTCCCTTAGGGCATTGGTTTTCATAATGCCCGTACAATCCACATTTAAAACATTTAACCATTGTTGATGTCATAGCAATACCATTATCCTCATCCATGGTGTTAACCGAACCTTTTCCTTTGCACTTATTGGCTTTATGTCCTTCTTTTCCACACCCAAAGCATCTTCCAGTTCCTTTGAAACATTCTCCTTGATTCCTCTTCCCACATGATTTACATAGGGGAAATTGAAATTTCTTTCCTCTATGATCATCATGAAACCCTATCTTTCTCTTATTAGCCGAGTCAGGAAACCTACCAAATTTGAGTTTATTGATCATATTATGAGAATCCTGATTCAGAATAATAATGATGTATGGACTTCCAAATCCCGTTTCATTTGGTTGCTCATGAAGAGCATCATTCCATTGTCCATCATATCCTCCATTATTGTGAATCTTCCTATTTCCAGCCATTTTCTAAAACCCAAAAAGAATAGTGTGAGAGGTAAAAATCATGCTAGAGAAAACAACATAGTAAAGGGGGAGTACCCTCAATATCTAACATCTTAGGTTAAATTCTAATATCATTACCGTAGTTCATATACTTATCCTTAGGGACATCCCTAGACCTACCTTATAAATATCTCTAGGGATCTCACTAACGTTTTCGCATCCTAGTTTCCAAAGGTTGACTAAACTTTTCCTCTGATACCAACTGTAGAGACCCAAAGCCTATCGTACATGGACATTACATTACTTTAGCGGAATACTTATTACATAACTAAAACACACACACAAGGACCGTAATAGTTTAGTGTCTTTGGAAACTCGAAATATAATCTATTAATCATGGTGAAAGATCTTCAACATCTCCCATAAAGATCTTTTTTTTCTTCTAAACCTAAATCCTTTCTTTATGTCCTGGGGAAAAGAAAACATAAAAGGGTGAGCTCAAATGCTCAGTAAGGGTAAACAAAAGAAATATCAATCACGTCATATTAATAAGAACATATCTTTTGGAAATCTTAACTTGCAAAAGAGATCATAATTTCATAATATGGGATAAATCATAGTAGTGAAATATAATCCCAATAATCATAACTTAAAACATGAAACTTTGTGGCATACACACACAATCATAGAGAATCATTTATTATTAGTCAAGACTCATTTCCAAGACTATCATAGTGGACAAAGTCCATTTCTGAACCGAGTTCACACCTCGTTCCAGTCCCGTTTCACTGAACCGGTATAACCTACCATTCCAGCCATGTCTATCTCATGAGATATAAAATCTTTACCCAATGCATTGGAGGGAGATATAGGTCCCACCCATCTCATAATGATACCATTATTATGTGTGCCACATAATCATAAACCATAATCCTAGCATAACCCATGTAATAAAAATGGGAATCTTAAACATCGTGACATCATAAAACAATTCATATAAGATAAAGGAATTCATAAAAATATATCCATCACAACATTGTCATATCAATGTAATAATAGGGGTAAAAACAGAACCCTTTATTATCTTAGATGGAAAATAATTTTTATAAAACACTTGAACTCCATTCATGAGGAAAATATCATTTCTACTTCAAAAACACTTTTCCTTTCTTAACATGTCATACAATTATAAAATAAAAGAATTTGATTAAAAATAAACTTGAAAAATTGTAAAGGAGGCTTCTTGGAAATAATGTTTTAAAAATCCATTCATTCCGTATAAGTTAAAAAAACATTCTTCTCGTACTTTTGTCGGAAAAGTCAAAAAGTTCCTCGTACGAAAAACGACAAAAGATTCCTTTCATATCTTTTACTATAAACTCACGAAAGGGTAAAAATGGATATAAAAAATTGTAGGTGGATGGAAATAATATTACATATTGAGGAAACATGGATGTGGATGATAAAATACACCCCAGTAAATACCAAAGTATAAACAATCTCGGATAAAAATGAGATTGTGATATTTCCCTTACCTTAGGTTTGATTTGCTTCGTAAGTGTCTGAACCTCCTATATAATGATTTAAATAATGTTATTTTCTTATTCCAGAATCATAATTATTTTTATGATATCATATATGGTTCACTTATGACTTTATATTACCCGTTCTTTTGTAAATTCCATGTTAAAGAGTGTTTTGGGTAAAATTGTTTCATTTGTCATCCCTGTTTTGACTTGTAATTATTCATATGATTACTTAGATCATTATTAATTAATTCCAGAATATAAAACATGATTTATATATACTTCATATTCAGAATATACATATATATATTAAATCAGTAAACGGAAAGAAATACACCATTCATGGAGACGGTAGACCGTACGTACGCATGAACGCTGTTTTCGTTTCCTTATTGAGTTGAATGGAATTAAGTAGATGAAATAAATATATACACATAAATCCAGTATCATTATTATGTCATATATTTCAGGATTACTTATTATATATACTTTATAATCATTCATGAATGGTTAAATTGGAGAATGAATCTCATCGCGTCGTGGAGATGGTAGTCCGTACGTACGCACGAGCGATGATATCGTTCTCATGATCATGGAACTGTATTAGAGTTTATGTATACTATTTCAGAATCAACATCACTTTACAATAATCATATATAGTCATTATTTACACCATTATACCCATCCAAGTATGGTGGTGGTGGAAAATAGATTACACCACGATGTGGAGACGGTATTCCGTACGTACGCATGCGCAGTGATTTATTTTTCCATAGGATGGATAAATGGTGAAATAGGGTTGTTTAGTACTTATAATAATATATCTGTATATTATTGATACTTATGTTATTAATTCATAATGAAACAACTAAAGAAGAAGAAGTGGAAGAAGAAATAAAGATGAAAGAATCAGTAACGGAAATTACCTCTTCTTTGAAGTGCTTCTTTGAGACCTCATTTTAGGGAACTAAAATAGGTCTTTGAAGAAGACCAGAACCTCTAGGATGTTTCTAGGGAAGTGTAGAGGAGAAATTGGCAGGGGTTGGCCGAGATTGAAGGCTCAAAGTGGTGTGAGGAAGAGGGGGAGGAGGTGCCTTTTTATAAGGGAGAAGAGGGGCACCTTTGGAAAACTAAAAATATTATTTTATTATAAAGCCAAATTCGGTTTTAAATAGCTCTAAATTGATTTATTTCGAAGATAAGATGTGGATGGCTCGAAATCCTCTCATACAATAGAATTTAGACAAGTTTATGTTTCTATTTTAACCTTATCATTTATTTTTAACATTAAGTTAAATAATTTTACTTTTACCGTGTTTCTTGTGTTCTTACACTATAAGGTTAATAAACTTACTATATCAAGCCAAACGAACCCCAATTAGTTTATTATTAATATATATAACCTTATCTAAGTCATTTTTGCCGAACATTAGATTTTTAGGAATAAAATAACAATTAATAATATAATATTTGTTTTAAAAACTATTTTATGTCAATTTTGACACTATTTAGTAATTGATTTTTGTTAAAATCATAACAGAATGATTAGTTCTAAACAAATTTCTTAAATCAATAATAACATGTTATATTAACCTATAAAGTTAGTTTAATTCATAAAAAGTCTCAAATTACATTTATTTGGGTATTTATAACATCAATTATGTCAATATTTCATTAATAAGATAATTACTGCATCATCGTTGTGTCATAAATAAATTAAATTATTTAAGGTCTAAAAATTAAAAATAAAATACCATTATGTAGGAAATATTTTTAGATTTCTAGTGAATATTTATAGTCGAATTTATCTTATGCATAACCCTATATTAAAAATAATTTACTTATTAAACTTTGATTTAAACTATTTTAACCCTTCTTTAAATAAATTAATAATAAACGTCCTAATCTAATCCAAGTGGGCTTAAATGGTCATATTTTATTACTAAGGTTGTTTTTTTGTCGAATTACACTTATCCAATAGAATTAGGACATGTGTTAGGGTAATAATAATATCATTTTTACCCTTAATTACCCTATTTACTTTTAACCGTGGTAAAAAAAGTAAAAAGTTACTATTCACCAAAACTTATTTTCATCTCATTGAACCACATTTTAGTCGATGATATTAACTGTGTCTCTCGGATTTTCGAAATTCTACTCACAAAAGCGGTAAAATTAAGTTTTATGAAAAATTCAGTTTTTTAACTACCACTTAGTGGTTTCACTATTCATCAAAAAATGAAAGTTTCCAGAAAAATACAAAAAATTAGGCCTAAGCTATATTTGATATTATGAATTCAAAAATGATGTCTATTTTACCAAATTCAAAACATATCAGTTACATTAATTAATTTAAAAATTAATTCCCGTCATCAAAACAAATAGCGTGTTTTTAAAAGATAATAACTATCAAAAGATCGACACTTGTTTATGTCTGGTTTAAATGTGAAATTACATCCAATGACCAAAATTGTATTAAATTGTAAAAATATATTCTAAATATACTTTAAAACCACTCAAATTAATAATTTACCACTATTAATTATTTTGAATAAAAAAATTGTTTTTAATTGAAATTTAGTAATTTTCACTATTCACAGAATATGAAAGTTATCCGAAAAGTACCAAAATTTCACCCTAAGCTAATTTCGATATTCCGAATCCAAAAAATGAAGTACATTTTGAAAAATAAAATTTATAAAATTTCAAAAAGTGGTTATTACTATTCATAACGGCTAGTTTCAATAATATTTTAATAGCATATCGTTGTTTAGTGAAACTCGGTATTGCGTACTACACACGCTATCGAGGAAGGTCACGATTGTGTGTAATGCAAGGAAAGTCAAGGATGAGTGTTGTGCAAGCTCCTTTTGGTGTAGCGTACAACACAAGACATTAAATAAAAGAATACTTTTCATAAAATCTCGGGGTGTTACATTCTACCCCCCTTAAAATGAATTTCGCCCTCGAAATTCGTCGGGGTTATAAACGGTTTTCTATTCGAAAGTTTCTTTGATAGAGACCTACATCATAAAAAGGAATACCAAAACCAATCTTTAAAACCAAATGTATGTAACGTAACGGTTACCCAAATAAACTAATCACTGGGTTTCCACATAGGTGAAAATATGGATATGGAAGAGAAATCTAACCATTATGTTCTGATGGAGAGTGGTAGAGAACATGCCTATGGAAAAGCTAGCAATCAAAAAGCCATAAATTTGTGACGATCTAAGGTACCAAATGATTCATCATATATAAGAGCACCAGGACAACATTTTTGGTTTTCAAGATCGTTTCCCTAAAGTTGATGAAATTGGAATTAGAAGAAATACTTTCGTGATTTCGGTATAGTCTCACCATTGGTCGTTCTTTAGACAATTTCCACTTCATCTCTTAAAGAAATGAAGTTGAATTTGTCATTCGTGATGTGTTAGAAGATCATGTGATAGAATGATGGGTCATTCCATCTATCTCAAACAAAAGGTTAGAAAAGTTATCAAAAAATACATAAGTCCATCAATAGTGAGATTAATCATATATGGTTCCTAAAATGGACTTATAGTTCATATATCATACTTCTTAATATAATAAACTAGTTTATACTAAACAGGGACTTCCTGTAGGCCAGTGGTAGGTGATAAAGGCCAGTCGCACTTCAGTTGTGGGTTTGATTCTCACAGCCTTGTCTGACGCGATGGGTTGTCGCCCGTCCTGCAGGTTGTCCTTTTTCTAAAACTACATTACTATAACATCCCATCAATAATATCGAAAAAAGTTATATCCTTAAAAAATACTAACTTATGTCCAACATAATCATTTCCAATCTTTAGGCTTATCCAAAATACTACTATCCAATCTCATGTTATAGTGAAAATGATTACCAAAGAGTTCATATAACAAGCATGTTAATACCATCGTTGATCCCCGTATATCATGAGATATGTCGTGTTGGTCACATTCCAAACATTGGAAGGCCTTAATCATGTATTCTCTTGAAAAATTAATACCCATTGAATCTTAGTGAAAACATGAGTGCGGTCAAAAGTTAACTCCTTTCACATACCAAAACCTCAAACCATGATATAACTATTTCCTTATATCAGTCATGAGCTCATGAATACTATCAAACATTTAATTTTCTTTTTATCCCTTCATTATGCGCATATCATCTACTTTCCAAAAATACTGGTACCATTCATCACATACTTTCAAAACTTAAGGAAAGACAACAGTGTAACAATCCTTAGAGGTCTCTTTATTCCATAGTACCATGAGATTACTTATACAACAGTACACTTGATAAACATGTAATCATTCCACTACATTCTTAAACCATTGACCGAGCTTCAACAATTTTTTCATCTCACATATCATTTGTAGTCTCTTCATCATCATCAACATAAATACTACCCATACGACTATACTGATTCTCTTCATGAGACTTTCCCTTAGGGCATTGGTTTGAATAATGCCAGTACATTCCACATTTAAAACATTTAACCATTGTTGATGTCGTAGCAATACCATTATCCTCATCCATGGTGTTAACTGAACCTTTTCCTTTGCACTTATTGGATTTATGTACTTCTTTTCCACACCCAAATCATCTTCCAGTTCCTTTGAAACATTCTCCTTGATGCCTCTTCCCACATGATTTACATAGGAGAAATTGAACTTTCTTTCCTCTATGATCATCATGAAACCCTATCTTTCTCTTATTAGCCAAGTCAGGAAACCTACCAAATTTGAGTTTATTGATCATATTATGAGATTACGGATTCATCATAATAATGATGTTTGGACTTCCAAATCCTGTTTCATTTGGTTGCTCATGAAGAGCATCATTCCATTGTCCATCATATCCTCCATTATTGTGAATCTTCCTATTTCCATCCATTTTCTAAAACCCAAAAAGAATAGTGTGAGAGGAAAAAATCATGGTAGGGAAAACAACATAGTAAAGGGGGAGTATCCTCAATATCTAACATCTTAGGTTAAATTCTAATATCGTTACCGTAGTTCGTATACTTATCCTTAGGGACATCCCTAGACATACCTTAGAAATATCTCTAGGGATCTCAATAACGTTTTCGCATCCTAGTTTCCAAAGGTTGACTAAACTTTTCCTCTGATACCAACTGTAGAGACCCGAAGCCTATCGTACATGGACATTACATTACTTTACCAGAATACTTAGTACATAACTAAAACACACACACAATGGCTGTAATAGTTTAGTGTCTTTGGAAACTCGGAATATAATCTTCTAATCGTGGTGAAAGATCTTCAACATCTCCCATAAAGATCTTATTTTTTTTTTCTAAACCTAAATCCTTTCTTTATTTCCTGGGGAAAAGAAAACCTAAAAGGGTTAGCTCAAATGCTCAGAAAGGGTAAACAAAAGAAATATCAATCACGCCATATTCATAAGAACATATCTTTTGGAAAACTTAACCTGCAAAAGAGATCATAATTTCATAACATGGGATAAATTATAGTAGTGAAATTTAATCCTAATAATCATAACATAAAACATAAAACTTTTTTGCATACACACACAATCATATAGAATCATTTCTTATTAGTCAAGACTCATTGCCAAGACTATCTTATTGGACAAAGTCCATTTCCGAACCGAGTTCACACCTCGTTTCAGTCCCGTTTCACTGAACCGGTATAACCTACCGTTCCAGCCATGTCTATCTCATGAGATATGAAATCTTTACCCAATGCATTGGAGGAAGATATAGGTCTCACCCATCTCATAATGATACCATTCTTATGTGTGCCACAAAATCATAAACCATACATCATAGCATAACCCATGTAATAAAAATGGGAATCTTAAACATCGTGACATCATAAAACAATTCATATAAGATAAAGGAATTCATAAAAATATATCCATCACAACATAGTCATATCAATGTAATAATAGGGGTAAAAATAGAAACCTTTATTATCTTAGATGGAAAATAATTTTTATAAAACACTTGAACTCCATTAATGAGGAAAATATCCTTTCTAATTCAAAAAAACTTTTCCTTTCTTAACATGCTATAAAATTCTAAACTAAAAGAATTTGATTAAAAATAAACTTGAAAACTTGTAAAGGATGCTTCTTGGAAATAATGTTTTAAAAATTCATTCATGCCGTATAAGTTAAAAAAACATTCTTCTCATACTTTTGTCGGAAAAGTCAAAAATTACATCGTATGAAATACGACAAAAGATTCCTTTTATATATTTTACTATAAACTCACCAAAGGGTAAAAATGGATTTAAAAAATTGTATGTGTATGGAAATAATATTACATATTGAGGAAACATGGATGTGGATGATAAAATACACCCCAGTAAATACCAAAGTATAAATAATCTCGGATAAAAATGAGATTGGGATATTTCCCTTACCTTAGGTCTGATTTGCTTCATAAGTGTCTGAACCTCCTGTATAATGATTTAAATAATGTTACTGTCTTATTCCAGAATCATACTTATTTTTATGATATCATATATGGCTCACATATGACTTTATATTACCCATTCTTTTGTAAATTCCATGTTAAAGAGTGTTTTGGGTAAAATTGTTTCATTTGTCGTCCGTGTTTTGACTTGTAATTATTCATATGATTAATTAGATCATGATTATTTAATTCCAGAATATAAAACATGATTTATATATAATATATATTCAGAATATACATATATATAATAAATCAGTAAATGGAAAGAAATACACCATTCATGGAGATGGTAGGCCGTACGTACGCATGAACGCTGTTTTCGTTTCCTTATTGAGTTGAATGGAATTAAGTAGATGACATACATATATATACACATAAATCCAGTATCATTATTATGTCATATATTTCATGATTACTTATTATATATACTTTATAATCATTCATGAATGGTTAAAGTGGAGAATGAATCTAATCGCGTCGTGGAGACGGTAGTCCGTACATACGCACGAGCGATGATATCATTCTCATGATCGTGCGACTGTATTGGAGTGTATGTATACTATTTCAAAATCAATATCACTTTAAAATAATCATATATAGTCATTATTTACACCATTATACCCATCCAAGTAAGGTGGTGGTGGAAAATAGATTACACCACGACGTGGAGACGGTATTCCGTAAGTACGCACGCGCGGTGATTTCTTTTTTTGTAGGATGGATAGATGGTGAAATAGGGTTGTTTCATACTTATAATAACATATAAGTATATTATTGATACTTATGTTATTACTTCATAATGAAACAACTAAAGAAGAAGAAGTGGAAGATGAAATAAAGATGAAAGAATCGGTAACGGAAATTACCTCTTCTTTGAAGTGCTTCTTTGAGACCTCCTTTTAGGGAACTAAAATAGTTCTTTAAAGAAGTCCAGAACCTCTGGGATGTTTCTAGGGAAGTGGAGAGGAGAAATTGGCAGGGGTTGGACGAGCTTTAAGGCTCAAAGTGGTGTGAGGAAGAGGGGGAGGAGGTGCCCTTTTATATGGGAGGAGTGGGTCACCTTTGGAAAACTAAACATATTATTTTATCATAAAGCCAAATTCGGTTTTAAATAGCTCCAAATTTATTTATTTCAAAGCTACGATGTGGATGGGTAGAAATACTCTCATCCAATAGAATTTAGAAAAGTTTAGGTTCCTATTTTAACCTTATCATTTAGTTTTAACATTAAGTTAAATAATTTTACTTTTACCATGTCTTCTTGTGTTCTTACACTATAAGGTTAATAAACCTACTATATCAAGTCAAACGAACCCCAAGTTGTTTATTATTTATATATATAATCTTATCTAAGTCATTTGGCCAAACCTTATATTTTTAGGAATAAAATAACAATTAATAAAATAATATTTGTTTTAAAAACTATTTTATGTCAATTTTGACACTATTTAGTAATTGATTTTTGTGAAAATCATAACAGAATAATTAGTTCTAAAAAAGTTTTTTAAATCCATAATAACATTTCATATTAACCTATAAAGTTAGTTTAATTCATAAAAAGTCTCAAATTACATTTATTTGGGTATTTATAACATCAATTATGTCAATATTTCATTAATAAGATAATTACTGCATCATCGTTGTGTCATAAATAAATTAAATTATTTAATGTCTAAAAATTAAAAATAAAATACCATTATGTAGGAAATCATTTTATCTTTCTAATTAATATTTATAGTCGAATTTATCTTATGTATAACCCTATATTAAAAATAATTTACTTATTAAACTTTGATTTTAACTATTTTAACCGTTCTGTAAATAAATTAATAATAAATGTCCTAATCTAATCCAAGTGGGCTTAAATGGTCATATTTTATTCCTAAGGTTGTTTTTCGTCGAATTAAACTTATCCAATAGAATTAGGACATGTGTTAGGGTAATAATAATATCATTTTTACCCTTAATTACCCTATTTACTTTTAAACGTGGTAAAAAAAAGTAAAAAGTTACTATTCACCAAAAATTATTTTCATCTTATTGAACCACATTTTAGTCCTTGATATTAACCATGTCTCTCGGATTTTCTAAATTCTACTCACAGAAGCGGTAAAATTAAGTTTTATGAAAAATTCAGTTTTTTAACTACCACATAGTGGTATCACTATTCATCAAAAAATGAAAGTTTCCAGAAAAATACAAAAAATTAGGCCTAAGCTCTATTTGATATTATGAATTCAGAAATGATTTCTATTTTACCAAATTCAAAACATGTCAGTTACATTAATTAATTTAAAAATTAATTCCCGTCGTCAAAACAAATAGCGTGTTTTTAAGAGATAATAACTATCAAAAGATTGACACTTGTTTATGTCTGGTTTAAATGTGAAATTACATCCAATGAACAACATTGTATTAAATTGTAAAAATATATTCTAAATATACTTTAAAACCACTCAAATTAAAAATTTATCACTATTAATTATTTTGATTAAAAAAGTTGTTTTTAATTAAAATTTAGTAATTTTCACTATTCATCAGAATATGAAAGTTATCCGAAAAGTACCAAAATTTCACCCTAAGTTAATTTCGATATTCCGAATCCAAAAAATGAAGTCCATTTTGAAAAATAAAATTTACGAAATTTCAAAAAGTGGTTTTTACTATTCATAACGGCTAGTTTTAATAATATTTTAATAGCATATCGTTGTTTAGTGAAACTCGGTATTGCGTACTACACACGCTATCGAGGAAGGTCGCGATTATGTGTAATGCAATGCAAGTCAAGGATGTGTGTTGTCCAAGCTCCTTTTGGTGTAGCATACAACACAAGACATTAATGAAAAGAATACTTTTCATAAAATCTCGGGGTGTTACATTCTACCCCCCTTAAAATGAATTTCGCCCTCGAAATTCATCGGGGTTATAAACGGTTTACTATTCGAAAGTTTCTTTGATAGAAACCTACATCGTAAAAAGTAATACCAAAACCAATCTTTAAAACCAAAAGTATGAAACGTAACGGTTACCCAAATAAACTAATCACTGGGTTTCCACATAGGTGAAAATATGGATATGGAAGTGAAATCTAACCATCATGTTCTGATGGAGAGTGGTAGAGAACATGGCTATGGAAAATCCAGCAATCACAGAGCCATAAATTTGTGACGATCTAAGGTACCATCTGATTCATCAGATATAAGAGCACTAGGACAACATTTTTGGTTTTCAAGATCGTTTCCCTAAAGTTGATGAAATTGGAATTAGAAGAAATACTTTCGTGATTTCGGTATAGTCTCACCGTTGATCGTTCATTGGACAATTTCCACTTCATCTCTTAAAGAAATGAAGTTGAATTTGTCATTCGTGATGTGTTAGCGGATCATGTGATAGAATTATGGGTCATTCCATCTGTCTCAAACAAAAGGTTAGAAAAGTTATCAAAAAATACATAAGTCCATCTATAGTGAGATTAATCATATATGGTTACTAAAATGGACTTATACTTCATATATCATACTTCTTAATATAATAAACTAGTTTCTACTAAACAGGGACTTCCTGTAGGCCAGTGGTAGGCGATAAAGGCCAATCGCACTTCAGTTGTGGGTTCAATTCCCACAGCCTTGTCCGACGCGATGGGCTGTCGCCCGTCCTGCAGGTTGTCCTTTTTCTAAAACTACATTACTATAACATCCCATCAATAAAATCGAAAAAAGTTCTATCCTTAAACAATACTAACTTATGTCCAACATAATCATTTCCAATATTTAGGCTTATCCAAAATACTACTGTCCAATCTCATATTATAGTGAAAACGATTACCAAAGAGTTCATATAATAAGCATGTTAATACCACCGTTGATCCCCGTATATCATGAGATATGTCCTGTTGGTCACATTCCAAACAGTCAAAGGCCTTAATCATGTATTCTCTTGAAAAATGAATACCCATTGAATCTTAGTGAAAACATGAGTGCTGTCAAAAGTTAACTCTTTTCACATACCAAAACCTCAAACCATGATATAACTATTTCCTTATATCAGTCATGAGCTCATGAATACTATCAAACATTTAATTTTCTTCTTATCCCTTCATTATGCGCATATCATCTACTTTCCAAAAATACTGGTACCATTCATCACATACTTTCAAAACTTAAGGAAAGTCAACAGTGTAACAATCCTTAGATGTCTCTTTATTCCATAGTACCATGAGATTACTTATACAACATTACACTTGATAAACATGTAATCATTCCACTACATTCTTAAACCATTGACCGAGCTTCAACAATTTTTTCGTCTCACATATCATTTGTAGTCTCTTCATCATCATCAACATAAATGCTACCCATACGACCATACTGATTCTCTTCAAGAGACTTTCCCTTAGGTCATTGGTTTGCATAATGCCCGTGCATTCCACATTTAAAACATTTAACCATTGTTGATGTCGTAGCAATACCATTATCCTCATCCATGGTGTTAAATGAACCTTTTCCTTTGCACTTATTGGCTTTATGTCCTTCTTTTTCACACCCGAAGCATCTTCCAGTTCCTTTGAAACATTCTCCTTGATGCCTCTTCCCACATGATTTACATAGGGGAAATTGAACTTTCTTTCCTCTATGATCATCATGAAACCCCATCTTTCTCTTATTAGCCGAGTTAGAAAAACCTACCAAATTTGAGTTTATTGATCATATTATGAGATTTTTGATTCGGCATAATAATGATGTTTGGACTTCCAAATCCCGTTTCATTTGGTTTCTTATGAAGAGCATCATTCCATTGTCCATCATATCCTCCATTATTGTGAATCTTCCTATTTCCAGCCATTTTCTAAAACCCAAAAAGAATAGTGTGAGAGGAAAAAATCATGCTAGATAAAACAACATAGTAAAGGGGGAGTACCCTCAATATCTAACATCTTAGGTTAAATTCTAAGATCGTTACCGTAGTTCGTATACTTATCCTTAGGGACATCCCTAGACATACCTTATAAATATCTCTAGGGATCTCACTAACGTTTTCGCATCCTAGTTTCCAAAGGTTGACTAAACTTTTCCACTGATACCAACTATAGAGACCTGAAGCCTATCGTACATGGACATTAAATTACATTAGCAGAATACTTAGTACATAACTAAAACACACACACAAGGACCATAATTGTTTAGTGTCTTTGGAAACTCAGAATATAATATTCTAATCGTGGTGAAAGATCTTCAACATCTCCCATAAATATCTTCTTTTTTTTCTAAACCTAAATCCTTTCTTTATGTCCTGGGGAAAAGAAAACATAAAAGGGTGAGATCAAATGCTTAGTAAGGGTAAACAAAAGAAATATCAATCACGTCATATTCATAAGAACATATCTTTTGGAAATCTTAACCTGCAAAAGAGATCATAATTTAATAACATGGGATAAATCATAGTAGTGAAATGTAATCCCAATAATCATAACTTAAAACATGAAACTTTGTGTCATACACACACAATCATAGAGAATCATTTCTTATTAATCAAGACTCATTGCCAAGACTATCTTAGTGGACAAAGTCCATTTCTGAACTGAGTTCACACCTCATTTCAGTCCTGTTTCACTGAACCGGTATAACCTACCGTTCCAGCCATGTCTATCTCATGAGATATAAAATCTTTACCCAATGCATTGGAGGGAGATATAGGTCCCACCCATCTCATAATGAAACCATTCTTATGTGTGCCACAAAATCATAAACCATACATCATAGCATAACCCATGTAATAAAAATGGGAATCTTAAACATCGTGACATCATAAAACAATTCATATAAGATAAAGAAATTCCTAAAAATATATCCATCACAACATAGTCATATCAATGTAATAATAGGGGTAAAAACAGAACCCTTTATTATCTTAGATGGAAAATAATTTTTATAAAACACTTGAACTCCATTCATGAGGAAAATATCCTTTCTACTTCAAAAACACTTTTCCTTTCTTAACATGTCATACAATTATAAACTAAAAGAATTTGATTAAAAATAAACTTGAAAACTTGTAAAGGAGGCTTCTTGGAAATAATTTTTTAAAAATCCATTCATTCCGTATAAGTTAAAAAAACATTCTTCTCGTACTTTTGTCGGAGAAGTCAAAAAGTACCTCGTACGAAAAACGACAAAAGATTCCTTTCATATCATTTACTATAAACTCACGAAAGGGTAAAAATGGATTTAAAAAATTGTAGGTGGATGGAAGTAATATTACATATTGAGGAAACATGGATGTGGATGATAAAATACCCCCCAGTAAATACCAAAGTATAAACAATCTCGGATAAAAATGAGATTGTGATATTTCCCTTACCTTAGGTCTGATTTGCTTCGTAAGTGTCTGAACCTCCTGTATAATGATTAAAATAATGTTATTGTCTTATTCCAGAATCATAATTATTTTTATGATATCATATATGGTTCACTTATGACTTTATATTACCCGTTCTTTTGTAAATTCCATGTTAAAGAGTGTTTTGGGTAAAATTGTTTCATTTGTCGTCCGTGTTTTGACTTGTAATTATTCATATGATTACTTAGATAATTATTACTTAATTCCAGAATATAAAACATGATTTATATATACTTCATATTCAGAATATACATATATATATTAAATCAGTAAACGGAATGAAATACACCGCTCATTGAGACGGTAGGCCGTACGTACGCATGAACACTGTTTTCGTTTCCTTATTGAGTTGAATGGAATTAAGTAGATGAAATAAATATATATACACATAAATCCAGTATCATTATTATGTCATATATTTCATGATTACTTATTATATATACTTTATAATCATTCATGAATGGTTAAATTGGAGAATGAATCTCATCGCGTCGTGGAGACGGTAGTCCGTACGTACGCACGAGCGATGATATCGTTCTCATGATCATGGAACTGTATTAGAGTGTATGTATACTATTTCAGAATCAATATCACTTTACAATAATCATATATAGTCATTATTTACACCATTATACCCATCCAAGTAAGGTGGTGGTGGAAAATAGATTACACCACGATGTGGAGACGGTATTCCGTACGTACGCACGCGCGGTGATTTCTTTTTCCGTAGGATGTATAGATGGGGAAATAGGGTTGTTTCATACTTATAATAACATATCAGTATTTGATTGATATTTATGTTATTACTTCATAATGAAACAACTAAATAAGAATAAGTGGAAGAAGAAATAAAGATGAAAGAATCGGTAACGGAAATTACCTCTTCTTTGAAGTGCTTCTTTGAGACCTCCTTTTAATGAACTAAAATAGGTCTTTGAAGAAGAACAGAACCTCTAGGATGTTTCTAGGGAAATGGAGAGTAGAAATTGGCAGGGGTTGGCCGAGCTTGAAGGCTCAAAGTGGTGTGAGAAAGAGGGGGAGGAGGTGCCCTTTTATAAGGGAGGAGAGGGGCACCTTTGGAAAACTAAAAATATTATTTTATTATAAATCCAAATTCGGTTTTAAATAGCTCTAAATCGATTTATTTCGAAGCTAAGATGTGTATGGGTCTAAATCCTCTAATCCAATAGAATTTAGACAAGTTTAGATTTCTATTTTAACCTTATCATTTAGTTTTAACATTAAGTTAAATAATTTTACTTTTACCGTGTTTCTTGTGTTCTTACACAATAAGGTTAATAAACTTACTATATCAAGACAAACGAACCCCAAGTTGTTTATTATTAATATATATAACCCTATCTAAGTCATTTTTTAGAACCTTAGATTTTTAGGAATAAAATAACAATTAATAATATAATATTTGTTTTAAAAACTATTTTATGTCAATTTTGACACTATTTAGTAATTGATTTTTGTGAAAATCATAACAGAATGATTAGTTCTAAAAAAGTTTCTTAAATCAATAATAACATGTTATATTAACCTAGAAAGTTAGTTTAATTCATAAAAAGTCTCAAATTACATTTATTTGGGTATTTATAACATCAATTATGTAAATATTTCATTAATAAGATAATTACTGCATCATCGTTGTGTCATAAATAAATTAAATTATTTAATGACTAAAAATTAAAAATTAAATACAATTATGTAGGAAATATTTTTAGATTTATAATGAATATTTATAGTCTAATTTATCTTATGTATAACCCTATATTAAAAAAAATTACTTATTAAACTTTGATTTTAACTATTTTAACCCTTCTTTAAATAAATTAATAATAAATGTACTAATCTGATCCAAGTGGGCTTAAATGGTCATATTTTATTACTAAGGTTGTTTTTGGTCGAATTATACTTATCCAATAGAATTAGGACATGTGTTAGGGTAATAATAATATCATTTTTACCCTTAATTACCCTATTTACTTTTAACCGTGGTAAAAAAAAGTAAAAAGTTACTATTCACCAAAAAATATTTTCATCTCATTGAACCACATTTTAGTCTTTGATATTAACCGTGTCTCTCGGATTTTCGAAATTCCACTCACAAAAGCGGTAAAATTAAGTTTTATGAAAAATTCAGTTTTTTAACTACCACTTAGTGGTTTCACTATTCATCCAAAAATGAAAGTTTCCAGAAAAATACAAAAAATTAGGCCTGAGCTATATTTGATAAGATGAATTCAAAAATGATGTCTATTTTACCAAATTCAAAACATATCAGTTATATTAATTAATTTAAGAATTAATTCCCGTCGTCAAAACAAATAGCGTGTTTTTAAGAGATAATAACTATCAAAAGAATGACACTTGTTTATGTCTGGTTTAAATGTGAAATTACATCCAATTACCAACATTGTATTAAATTGTAAAAATATATTCTAAATATACTTTAAAACCACTCAAATTAATAATTTATCACTATTAATTATTTTGTTTAAAAAAGTTGTTTTTAATTAAAAGTTAGTAATTTTTACTATTCATCAGAATATGAAAGTTATCCGAAAAGTACCAAAATTTTACCCTAAGCTAATTTCGATATTCCGAATCCAAAAATGAAGTCCATTTTGAAAAATAAAATTTACAAAATTTCAAAAAGTGGTTATTACTATTCATAACGGATAGTTTTAATAATATTTTAATAGCATATCGTTGTTTAGTGAAACTCGGTATTGCGTACTACACACGCTATCGAGGAAGGTCGTGATTGCGTGTAATGCAAGGCAAGTCAAGGATGCGTGTTGGGCAAGCTCCTTTTGGTGTAGCGTACAACACAAGACATTAATGAAAAGAATACTTTTCATAAAATCTCGAGGTGTTACAACCTACCTCCAAATTTCTATGATATGGGAATCATAAGGAAATGAATCCACTGGTTGAGGCCATCATTTTTCTTTCTTTATTAATTATCCTTTTTCATTTCTACTTATAAACACAAATTATTTCTTTAAAATTATTATTAAGAGTATAGCTTCCAATGGTTATATAGAACAATGGTCATTTAATGATCGAAAACCAATGGTCACATTTCAAATTATGCTAAATTCATTTTTAAACAGATATATTTTTATTGAGTACAAAATAAAATAAACACATTTTCTCAAGAAACAAATATCATCTAAAAATTATAGGTTGTTACAATATTTCTTCCTTAATAAATTTCACCACCAAAATTTAAAATCATTCTCTCAGTTGAGAAAAGGTGTGGTTATTTCTGTCGCATTGTTTCCATTGGTTCATATGTGGATTCTTCATGTTAATGGTTTCTCCAAAACAATTTTATGAGATGAGTATTGTTGTTGTGTAGAACCTTGTCTCTATGGTCAATGATCTCCAACAACTGATCCTCATAAGATAGGTCATCTTCCAGTTGCACCACCTCCAGATTCAATACCTGTTAAGTGTATGGTATGTACTTCCTTAAGATAGATATATAGAGTGCATCACACTAGTGTAGAAAACGTTTTTTACGTCGGTTATTTTTAATTTTTTACGTCGGTTTTTAGCTGACGTTAATACGTGCGACGTTATAAATAAGGTTTTTGACGTCGGTTATTTAAAAACCGATGTCAAAAACATAAAATCGGGATGTTTATCACGTCGGTTATTTTAGAACCGACGTGATAAAGAAAATGGGAAGGGTTTATCACGTCGGTTATTTAACAACCGATGTGATAAAAGGCCTGGAAAATGGTTTATCACGTCGGTTATTAAACAACCAATGTGATAAACAGGGGTGAGGGGGTTTATCACGTCAGTTCATATAGAACCGACATGATAAACTGGGGTGAGGGGGGTTTATCACGTCGGTTCTATAAGAACCGATGTGATAAACTGGGGTGAGCATGGTTTATCACGTCAGTTCATATAAAACCGACGTGAAAAACCGGGGGAGGGGGGTTTATCAAGTCGGTTATTATATAACCACCGTGATAAACTGGAGGGAGGCGGTTTATCATGTCGGTTATTCAATAATCGACGTGATAAACCATTGTCCAGGCCGTTTATCACCTCGGTTATTCAATAACCGACGTTATAAATTATTCTCCAGGCCCTTTATCACGTCGGTTATTAAATAACCGATGTGATAAACCATTCTCCAGGACTTTTATCACGTCGGTTATTAAATAACCGATGTGATAAACCATTTTGTAGGCCTTTTATCACGTCGGTTATTAAATAACCAACGTGATAAACTATTTTCCAGGAATTTTATCACGTCGGTTATTAAATAACCGACGTGATAAACCCAATTTTTTTTAAACAGAACGCAGTCATCTTCTCTCCACCAGAATCAACCAGAAAACAAATCAAGAAATCGTACCACAAAAAAAGTACATCAACATTAAGCATGTACATAGATAACATATAAAACTTACCCCCTAGACAGCATCCACCCTCATTTATACCCCATGGACAGCCCTCCCCCACCCCGTTGGAGCCCTCACCCTCATGTATACCCCCTGGACAGCCCTCCCCCACCCCATTGGAGCTCCCACCCTCATGTATACCCCTTGGACAACCCTCCCCCACAACATTGGAGCCCCCACCACACTCCTGGACTGCCCCCCGACCCCCGGACACCCCCAAACACCCCTCGACAACCCCCCACCCGCCTGAACAGCACCCCCTCACCCCACTTGACAACCCCCACCACACCCCTGGACAGCCCCAAACACCCCTAGACAAACCCCCCACCCCTGGACAGCACTCCCACACCCCTGGACCGGCTTCCCACACCCCTGGACATCCCTTCCACCCCCCAGGACTGTCCCCCCACCCCACCGGACAGCCCTCCCAGACCGCTGGACACCCCCCATGTAACAGCCCGAGATTTTATGAAAAATATTCTTTTTAATGTTTTGTGTTGTACGCTACACCAAAAGGAGTTTTCACAACACACATCCTTGACTTTCCTTGCATTACACGCAATCGCGACCTTCCTCGATAGCGTGTGTAATACGCAATACCGAGTTTCACTAAACAACGATATGCTATTAAAATATTATTAAAACTAGCCGTTATGAATATTAATAACAACTTTTTGAAATTTTTTAAATCTTATTTTTCAAAATGGACTTCATTTTTGGATTCGGAGTATCGAATTTAGCCTAAGGTGAAATTTTGGTACTTTTCGGATAACTTTCATATTCTGATGAATAGTGAAAATTACTAAATTATAATTAAAAACAATTTTTTTAATCGAAATAATTAATAGTGATAAATTATTAATTTGAGTGGTTTTAAAGTATATTTAGAATATATTTTTACAATTCAATACAATGTTGGTCATTGGATGTAATTTCACATTTACACCAGACATAAACAAGTGTTAATCATTTGATAGTTATTATCTCTTAAAAACACGCTATTTGTTGTGACAGCGGAAATTAATTATAAAATTAATTAATGCAACTTATATGTTGGGAATTTTGTAAAATAGAAATCATTTTTGAATTCGGAATATCAATTATAGCTTAGGGTGAAATTTTGGCATTTTTCTGAAAAACTTCAATTTTTGATGAATAGTGAAACTACTAAGTGGTAGTAAAAAAAAATTAATTTTTCATAAATCTTATTTTTACCGCTTCTGTGAAGGGAATTTCAAAAATACGAGAGACACGGTTGATGTCAGTAAGTAAAATGTGGTTCAATGAGATGAAAATAATTTTTGGTGAATAGTAACTTTTTACTTTTATTTACCACAGTTAAAAGTAAATAGGTTAATTAAGGGTAAAAATGATATTAATATTACCCTGACACATGTCATAATCCTATTGGACAAGTGTATCTAGACCAAAAACAACCTTAAGTGTAAAATATTATCATTTAGGCCCACTTGGATTAGATTAGGACATTTATTATTAATTTATTTAAAGAAGGGTTAAACTAGTTAAAATCAAAGTTTAATAAGTAAATCATTTTTAATATGGGGTTATACATAAGATAAATTCGACTATAAATATTCATTAGAAAGATAAAAAGATTTCCTACATAATGGTATTTTATTTATAATTTTTAGACATTAAATAATTTAATTTATTTATGACACAATGATGATTCAGTAATTATCTTATTAATGAAATATTGACATAATTGATGTTATAAACACCAAAATAAATGTAATTTGAGACTTTTTATGAATCCCACTAATTTTCTAGGTTACTATGATATATTAGTGTTGATTTAATAAACTTTTTTATAACATATAATTCTGTTATGACTTTCACAAAAATCATATATCAAATAGTGTCAAAATTGACACAAAATAGTTTTTAAATCAAATATTATATTATTAATTGTTATTTTATTCTTAAAAATCTAAGGTTCGGCAAAATGACTTAGATAAGGATATATATATTAATAATAAACAATTTTGGGTTCGTTTGGCATGTTATAGTAAGTGTATTAACCATATAGTGTAAGAAAACAAAAAGACACGGTAAAAGTTAAATTATTTAACTTAGAGTTAAATCTAATTGATAAGGTTAAAATAATAACCTAAACTTGTCTAAATCCTATTGGTTGATAGGATTTCTACCCATCCCCACTTTAGCTTCGAAATAAGACCCTTTGGAACCATTATAAACCGATTTTGTCTTCAATATAAAATAATATTTTGAGATATTCCTAAGGTGCCCCTCTCCTCCCTTATAAAAGGGCACTTCCTACCCCTCCTCCTCACACCAATTTGAGCACTCAAGCTCGGCCAACCCCGGCCATTTTCTCCTCTCCACTTCCCTATAATAATCCTAGAGGTCCTGGTCTTCTTCAAAGACCAATCTTAGTTCCCTAAGTGGAGGATTCAAAGAGGCGTTCCAAAGAAGAGGAGGTTCGGACACTTACAAAGCAAGTCGGACCTAAGGTAAGGGGAAATATCACAATCTCATTTTTATCCGAGATTGTTTACACTTTGGCATTTACTGGGGTGTATTTTATCATCCACATGCATGTTTCCTCAATATGTAATATTATTTCCATTCACCTAAAATTGTTTAAATCCGATTTTACCCTTCAGTGAGTTTTTAGTAAAAGATATGAAAGGAATCTTTTGTCGTTTTTTGTACGAGGTACATTTTTGACTTTTCCGACAAAAGTACGAAGAATGTTTTTTTAACTTATACGACATGAATGGATTCTTAAAACATTATTTCCAAGAATCTTCCTTTACAAGTTTTCAAGTTTATTTTTAATCAACTTCTTTTAGTTTATAATTTTATGAAATGTTAAGAAAAGAAAAGTGTTTTTGAAGAAGAAAGGATATTTTCCTCAAGAATGGAGTTCAAGTGTTTTATAAAAATTATTTTCCATATAAGATAATATAGGGTTATATTTTTATCCCTATTATTACATTGATTTGATTATGTTTTGAGGGAATTATTTTTATGAAGTCATTTACCTTATATGGTTTGTTTAATGATGTCATGATGTTTCAAGAATCCCATTTTTGTTACATGTGTTATGCGATGATGTCTGATTTATGATTATGTGGCACACATAAGAAAGGATTCATTATAAGATGGGTGGGACCTATATCTCCCTCCAATGCATTGGGTAAAGATTTTATATCTCATGAGATAGACATGGCTGGAATGGTAGGTTATACCGGTTCAGTGAAACAGGACTGAAACGAGGGTGACTCGGTTCAGAAAGGGACTTTGTCCACTAAGATAGTCTTGGAAATGAGTCTTGACTAACAAGAAATGATTCTCTATTATTATGTGTGTATTCCACAAAGTTTCATGTTTTATGTTATGCTTATTGGGATTTCATTTCACCACTATGATTTATCCCATGATATGAAATTATGCTCTCTTTTGCAGGTTAAGATTTCCAAAAGTTATGTTCTTATGAATATGATGTGATTGATTTTTCTTTTGCTTACCCTTACTGAGCATTTGACCTCACCCTTTTATGTTTTCTTTTCCCCAGGATATAAAGAAAGGTTTTAGGTAAAAAAAGGGAAGATCTTTATGGGAGATATTGAAGATCTTTCACCACGATTAGAAGACTACGTTCCGAGTTTCCAAAGATACTAAACTATTTCGGTCCTTGTGTGTGTGTTTTTTTTATGTACTAAGTATTCCGAAAAATTAATGTAATGTCAATGTACGTCAGGCTTTGGGTCTCTACAGTTGGTATCAGAGGAAAGGTTTAGTCAACCTTTGGAAACTAGGATGCGAAAACGTTAGTGAGATCCCTATAGATATTTCTAAGGTATGTCTAGGGATGTCCCTAAGGATAAGTATACGTATAATATACAGTCCTAGAAATATGGTAACGATCATAGAATTTAACCTAAGAAGTTAGATATTGAGGATACTCCCCCTTTATAATGTTGTTTTCCCTAGCATGATTTTTTCCTCTCACACTATTCTTTTGGGGTTTTAGATGATGACTGGAACCCGAAGGAACCGTGTTGATCAATGCAATGGACAATACAATGATTTTCCTCCTGAACAAACAAATGTTATGGGAGATGGAGTGCAAAATCTTATTGCTATACTTACACAAGCTATGAATCATTCTGGACTTCCAAATGAGCAGAGAAGGGAACAATATTCTATTGAGTCCTTCATGAGGCAACATCCACCTTCTTTTAATGGGTCTTCCGATCCACTTGTTGCTGAACAATGGATCAGTACCACTGAAAAGATATTTTCAGTTCTTCAATGTTCTGAACATGATAAAGTCATCTTAGCAGTATATCGTTTGGAAGGTGAAGCTGATCAATGGTGGAATCTTTTCAAGAATACGAGGCAAAGAGATGAAATTGATTCCATGGAATGGGACGAGTTCAAGAACTTGTTTTTCAGTAAGTACTTCCCTTGTATTCTTCGAACGAAGATGGAAAAGGAGTTTCTTGAGCTGAAACAGAAGGATGATGAATATGTTGGTATATATGAAGCGAATTTTACAAGACTTGCAAGGTATGTATCTGGCATTATCATCCAACCTGAAAGTAAAGTTGATCGATTTTTCAGTGGCTTAAAACCAAGTCTTCGAAGGGCATTAGCTATACGAGACTTCAGTAGCTATGAAGAAATTGTTCGTTGTGCTATCAAGGTAGAAATGGAAGTTGGTGTTACATATCCATCTCATGGTTTTGACAAGAAACGAAAGATGGTGTTCAAGGAGAAATCTCAGAATAATGGTGAAAAAAAGATGAATGTTTCCTTATGCACAAAGTGTGGAAAGAAGCATGGTGGAGATTGTCTTAAAGGGACTAGAAATTGTTTTAAGTGTGGAAAAGAAGGTCATCGAGCAGCTGAGTGTCGAAGTAATGGAAAAAGGTTTTCTAATGATGTGAATAAAGCAAACACTGCAGAGAACGCACCACCAACACTTCAATGCTTCAAGTGCAAGGAAATGGGGCATTATGCTAATAAATGCCCTAATGCAAGGGTTAGTGATGATCAACATGAGAAACCACCGAAGGCAAAGGACAAAGGGAAGTCACATGCGATCACTATTGGCGATGTTGAATATGACAACGATGTGGTGGAATGATTAACTGTTTATGTAATGGGATTCCAAAATAATGTGGTATCATAAAGTTTTGGAATATTTATGTGTTGGTCTAATGTGGTATTCAAATTGATTGTGATATTTTTTGGAAATAAGATGATATGCACATAATGAAGGGAAAATGAGAAAATGAAATGTTTAATAGTATTCATGAGCTCATGATTGATATAAGGACTAAGTGATATCATGGTTTGAGTATATAGAATTCTGAGGATTTTGGTATGTGGAAAGTGTTAACTTTTAACTGCATTCATGTTTTCACTAAGGTTCGATGGGTATTCAAGAGAATACATGATTAAGGCCTTTGAATGTTTGGAATGTGACCAACAAAACATATCTTATGATATATGGGGATTAACGATGGTATTAAATCTCTGGTAATCGTTTTAACTATGTTATGAGAGTGGACTGCAGTATTATGGATAAGCCTAAAGATTGAAATGGATTATGTTGGACATAAGTGAGTATTGTTTAAGGATAGAATTTTTTTTCGATATTATTGATGGGATGTTATAGTAATGTAGTTTTAGAAAAAGGACAACCTGTAGGATGGGCGACAGCCCGTCGCTTCGGACAAGGCTGTGGGAATCGAACCCACAACCGAAGTGCGACTGGCCTTTATCGCCTACCACTGGCCTACAGGAAGTCCCTGTTTAGTAGAAACTAGTTTGATTATATTAAGCAGTATGATCTATGAAGTATAATTCCATTTTAGGAACCATATATGATTAATCTCACTATAGATCGACTTATGTATATAATTTTTGCTAACCTTTTGTTTGAGATAGATGGAATGACCCATCATTCTATCACATGATCTGCTAACACTTCACGAATAACAAATTCAACTTCATTTATTTAAGAGATGAAGTGGAAATTGTTCAAGGCACGAACAACAGTGAGATTGTACCAAAATAAAGTAAGTATTTATTCTAATTCAAATTTTCAACTTTAGGGAAATGATCTTGAAAACCAAAAATGTTGTCCTAGTGATCTTATACCTGATGAATCAGATGGTACCTTATATCATCACAAATCTATGGATTTATGATTACTGGCTTTTCCATAGCCATGTTCTCTACCACTCTCCATCAGAACATGACGGTTAGATTTCTCTTCCATATCCCTATTTTCACCTATGTGGAAACCCAGTGATTAGTTTATTTGGATAATCATTACATTTCATACTTTAGTTTTTAAAGCCAAGTTTTGGTATTCTTTTTTTACGATGTGGGTTTCTATTAAAGAAACTTTCGAATAGTAAACCATTTATAACCCCGATGAATTTCGAGGGTGAAATTCATTTTAAGGGGGGTAGAATGAAACAGCCTGAGATTTTATGAAAAATATTCTTTTTAATGTCTTGTGTTTTACGCTACACCAAAAGGAGATTGCACAACACACATCCTTGACTTTCCTTGCATTACACGCAATCGCGACCTTCCTCGATAGCGTGTGTAATACGCAATACCGAGTTTCACTAAACAACGATATGCTATTAAAATATTATTAAAACTAGCTGTTATGAATAGTAATAACCACTTTTTGAAATTCTGTAAATCTTATTTTTCAAAATGGACTTCATTTTTTGGATTCGGAGTATCGAATTTAGCCTAAGGTGAAATTTTGGTACTTTTCGGATAACTTTCATATTCTGATGAATAGTGAAAATTACTAAATTATAATTAAAAACAACCTTTTTAATCGAAATAATTAATAGTGATAAATTATTAATTTTAGTGGTTTTAAAGTATATTTAGAATATATTTTTACAATTCAATACAATGTTGGTCATTGGATGTAATTTCACATTTACACCAGACATAAACAAGTGTTAATCTTTTGATAGTTATTATCTCTTAAAAACACGCTATTTGTTGTGACAGCGGAAATTAATTATAAAATTAATTAATGCAACTTATATGTTGGGAATTTTGTAAAATAGAAATCATTTTTGAATTCGGAATATCAATTATATCTTAGGGTGAAATTTTGGCATTTTTCTGAAAAACTTCAATTTTTGATGAATAGTGAAACTACTAAGTGGTAGTTAAAAAAAATTAATTTTTCATAAATCTTATTTTTACCGCTTCTGTGAAGGGAATTTCAAAAATCCGATAGACACAGTTGATGTCAGTAAGTAAAATGTGGTTCAATGAGATGAAAATAATTTTTGCTGAATAGTAACTGTTTACTTTTATTTACCACGGTTAAAAGTAAATAGGGTAATTAAGGGTAAAAATGATATTAATATTACCCTGACACATGTCATAATCCTTTTGGACAAGTGTATCTCGACCAAAAACAACCTTAAGTGTAAAATATTATCATTTAGGCCCACTTGGATTAGATTAGGACATTTATTATTAATTTATTTAAAGAAGGGTTAAAATAGTTAAAATCAAAGTTTAATAAGTAAATCATTTTTAATATGGGGTTATACATAAGATAAATTCGACTATAAATATTCATTATAAAGCTAAAATGATTTCCTACATAATGGTATTTTATTTATAATTTTTAGACATTAAATAATTTAATTTATTTATGACACAATGATGATGCAGTAATTATCTTATTAATGAAATATTGACATAATTGATGTTATAAACACCAAAATAAATGTAATTTGAGACTTTTTATGAGTCCCACTAATTTTTTAGGTTACTATGATATATTAGTGTTGATTTAATCAACTTGTTTCGAACATATAATTCTGTTATGACTTTCACAAAAATCATATATCAAATAGTGTCAAAATTGTCACAAAATAGTTTTTAAATCAAATATTATATTATTAATTGTTATTTTATTCCTAAAAATTTAATGTTAGGCCAAATGGCTTATATAAGGATATATATATTAATAATAAACAATTTGGGGTTCGTTTGGCATGTTATAGTAAGTGTATTAACCATATAGTGTAAGAAAACAAAAAGACACAATAAAAGTTAAATAATTTAACTTAGAGTTAAATCTAATTGATAAGGTTAAAATAATAACCTAAACTTGTCTAAATCATATTGGTTGATATGATTTCGACCCATCCCCACTTTAGCTTCGAAATAAGACCGTTTGGAACCATTATAAACCGATTTTGACTTTAATATAAAATAATATTTTGAGATATTCCTAAGGTGCCCCTCTCCTCCCTTATAAAAGGGAACCTCCTACCCCTCCTCCTCACACCAATTTGAGCACTCAAGCTCGACCAAACCCTGCCATTTTCTCCTCTACACTTCCCTAGAATAATCCTAGAGGTCCTGGTCTTCTTGAAAGACCAATCTTAGTTCCCTAAGTGGAGGATTCAAAGAGGCGTTCCAAAGAAGAGGAGGTTCGGACACTTACAAAGCAAGTCGGACCTAAGGTAAGGGGAAATATCACAATATCATTTTTATCCGAGATTGTTTATACTTTGGCATTTACTGGGGTGTATTTTATCATCCACAAGCATGTTTCCTAAATATGTAATATTATTTCCATTCACCTAAAATTGTTTAAATCCGATTTTACCCTTCGGTGAGTTTTTAGTAAAAGATATGAAAGGAATCTTTTGTCGTTTTTTGTACGAGGTACTTTTTTGACTTTTCCGACAAAAGTACGAAGAATGTTTTTTTAACATATACGGCATGAATGGATTCTTAAAACATTATTTCCAAGAAGCTTCCTTTACATGTTTTCAAGTTTATTTTTAATCAACTTCTTTTAGTTTATAATTTTATGACATGTTAAGAAAAGAAAAGTGTTTTTGAAGAAGAAAGGATATTTTCTTCAGGAATGGAGTTCAAGTGTTTTATCAAAATTATTTTCCATCTAAGATAATATAGGGTTCTGTTTTTATCCCTATTATTACATTGATTTGATTATGTTGTGAGGGAATTAGTTTTATGAAGTCATTTACCTTATATGGGTTGTTTTATGATGTCATGATGTTTCAAGAATCCCATTTTTGTTACATGTGTTATGCGATGATGTGTGATTTATGATTATGTGGCACACATAAGAAAGGATTCATTGTAAGATGGATGGGACCTATATCTCCCTCCAATACATTGGGTAAAGATTTTATATCTCATGAGATAGACATGGCTGGAATGGTAGGTTATACCGGTTCAGTGAAACAGGACTGAAACGAGGGTGACTCGGTTCAGAAAGGGACTTTGTCCACTAAGATAGTCTTGGAAATGAGTCTTGACTAACAAGAAATGATTCTATATGATTATGTGTGTATGCCACAAAGTTTCATGTTTTAAGTTATGCTTATTGGGATTTCATTTCACCACTATGATTTATCCCATGATATGAAATTATGCTCTCTTTTGCAGGTTAAGATTTCCAAAAGTTATGTTCTTATGAATATGATGTGATTGATTTTTCTTTTTCTTACCCTTACTGAGCATTTGAGATCACCCTTTTATGTTTTCTTTTCCCCAGGATATAAATAAAGGTTTTAGGTAAAACAAGGGAAGATCTTTATGGGAGATATTGAAGATCTTTCACCACGATTAGAAGATTACATTCCGAGTTTCCAAAGATACTAAACTATTATGGTCCTTGTGTGTGTGTTTTTGTTATGTACTAAGTATTCCGCAAAAGTAATGTAATGTCAATGTACGTCAGGCTTCGGGTCTCTACAACCCAACCCCACTGAACACACCCCCACACCCTTGGAACCCCTCCCCCACAGACCCAAATCTATACCAGAAAAACCATCAAAAGTAGACCAAAAAAAGAAGTATAGAAAAATTAAACATTCACTTATATATCATTCAAAACTTACACTATCAACTTCAAAAAAAAACTAAATCCAACCTAAACAACTACCAAATACACAATTAAAATGACAGTATTCAAAATTACATTTTACATTACAAACAACTAAAATTCAATCAAACCTGTAAAATAATTTGACCACTCCACTTGTACGTGTTTGATGTCTTCAGCAGTGTAGGGTTGAGGGTCCTAAAAAAGCTTCAAATGAAAAAGAAGATAGTTAATGTGCATAATAAATAAATCAAATTGAAATATTATGGAAAAGTTTAAGAGGAAATCGTACCAGGTAAAAATTCACAACTGTCCCAGTTGTTATTATTTCATACATAAATCTTAACATATAATATCCGCATTTGATGAGGCCTTGTTGTTCATGAAAATTCTGTTTTGAATGAGTGTAAATTCAATATATTATTTTTATGTAATAAATTAAAATGTACAAATTATAAATGGAAATTTACCTTCGCATTTACATATTTGATATTTGCATTTCTTTTCTTTGTGTTTTTTCGAAAGTAGACCCATGCACTGTTAGAAAATAATACAAATGGCGTAAATTTAAAATTCATTATAATATATAAAACTATTGAGAAATTGAAACTTACTTTTCCAATATATTCTTAAAACTTTCCCACACATCACCATGAATAGATCATATCCAATAAAGAGCTTTCTACCTTGGGCAAAAAATCCCTAACATCCAATGATCACTGATAAAAGGAAATTCAATGTTAGTGGTTTTTTATGTTAAAAGATAATTAACTCTTTGAGAGAAATGTGTTTCATACCTCTCACAAAAAGGCATCATCCAACATTGTCTGATTATATTCTTTTCAAATCTTTCAGCAATATAAACCATTCTTTGTTCCTCATTCAATGCACATGCTTCAGGGGAAATCAATTGCGGGTCCATGAATCCATATACTTCTGTCAGTTCATTCCTCTCACAAATTTTACAAAGATACCTAATACAAAACATACATAAGTATACATTTTTAATAAATATAACGCAGGGAAAAGGTGTTAAGACTTACATGGAAAAAATTTGCACCACGTTGATGCCCAACTTATCTCCAGTAACAAGCTCCATGATATCAGATTTTGTAATCCCCACACTTATTTCACATCCACAAACATGAGATTCCATTGGAAACTCATAAAAACCCAACAACAAATGTGAATATCTTGAAAATCTGTCAAGACCACTGGAATCTGTATCTGATGTCATAGACTGTTGTCTTGGTTGTTGTCTATATAGTATTTCTTTACCTTTGAAGTATTCCTATGAAAAAAAAATTGAGAAATATAGTAGTTTTAAAATGATAAAACAACTTTAATAAAAAAATAAAATAAAAGATATAACATTCATACCTCTACGGTAATGAGTCGAAGAAGTCTGGATGGCCAAACTAAAAAATGGCCGATACTCTGTCCAACTGTCTCCACCTCATCTGTAGGTATTGGTACCCTAGCTGATCTATCTATAATATCCTATAAAGTGACCCTTTGAATCTCTACCTCTAATTGTTGATGATGAATTGTATCTCCTATACAATATACCAACCCGTATGCTACTATATGATTTTGAGAATCATCAACATACAACTCGCAATATGTAGGAAGCTGCGGCGGAGGTATAGGATAAAAAATGTGGTCCGCAGGCTGAGGTGGGGGAGTGGGAGCTACTGGCGGAGGTGGAGGATAAATAATGGGGTCTGTAGGGGGAGGTGGAGAAGTGGGAGCTGCAGTCTGAAATTGTCTTTGCATTTCTGCAAACATAGACTGCACCAACTCTCTAATCTTGTCTTCCATCATCACATTAATATTTTGAACTTCAGCCTCCAAGGATTATATTTTTTTTATAAACCCCCTCAATGTTAGAAGTTGAAGAATGTGGAAACACTTTTCTTACCGATACACCGGCCGGATATCCTCTTACACGACCAGGATGTTCGGGCCTTCCCAATGCTTCAAATAAAATATCTTCCCTCCCACTAGCTGTAAATGTCCCCTCTGAACTCTTCTCCTCAAGAGAGTCCTATATTAATTAATTGAACATTTCTTTAATGATTGAAACCTGTATGAAGAAAAAAGTTAACTTAAATAAATTAAATAGATATCTTACAATCCTCTCAGCTACGATTGTCGATTCTTCCGAAAGATATTGCCCTTTTTTCCCTTCCAAACTCTCTTCCATTTTTCATGTCTAGATGGAGGGGATGGAGGGGCCACCTCTCTAGATCATGAAGACTCAGCTCTTAGTTGTTGAAATTTTTCCGCCATCATTTTTTCTTCCAATAATGTATACCCTCCCTGAGATAAACTATGAGGGTATACATTTTTAGATTGGATCTCCTGATGAGATTTCCTTGTTTGCTGTAATTTAAGAATAAGAAATCATTAACAAAACCTTAATTAAATCATTTATATAAGAAAGTTTATAAAAGTTTACATTGCCCTTACCAGAAATGACTCTTTTTTTCTACTTTCAAAAAACTGTCTCCATGTGTCTTCATCTATAAAAGGATATATACGACTTGGATTGTCATGACTCCTATGACCATAAATGAAATCAGATGAGAGGGTTGATTTGAAATCCCTCCATCTCCTGGAAGCCAATGATAAGAATTTCTTCCTGACTCCTCCAGTGTCAGGAATATCAAATGTCATCTGATAAAGAAGAGGTTAAAAATATTATATATACTAGAATCATTAAAAGAATGGTCAAACAATGACAAAAGATCTTACCAAAATCGTCTCCCACAACTGAGAGAGAATCTCTTTATCCACACCTCTCCAATCATCATACAAAATGCTTACTTTGGTCTTAGCCTGAGTTGCAACAAAACTCTTAAAATCTTTGGCATTCAGACCTCTAGGAATATCATCATCATCAAACTCAACTACTATCCTCTGATCTTGCGTATGGGCAAGTGATAATTTTGGTAAATGTGTGCACCCACGTTTACCAACCTTTGAACTCTTTGTCGTAATAGGAGCATGTGAATGTTCATCCCTAGAGGTATGACCAGCAATATGCTCCTCTCCAGAATCATGTGGTTGATCATCTGAATGATCTGTCATTATCCTTCAAATCAAAAAAACAAACGTCAGTTCACAAATATACAAATTCAAATATTTTAATACTACTACAATCAGAAAATAGAAATGTTTACTAAGTTACATAATAGTAAACATTGGTAATATGGTAAGCATGTTAAACAATGGTAAAGATGGCAAAGATGGTCAATATGGTCAAGATGGTAAAAATGGAAAAAATTGTAAACCTGGTAAACATTGTAAACATGGTAAAGTGATTTTCAGTGAACAAATATACAAATTCAAATATTTTAATACTACTTTAATCAGAAAATAGAAAAGTGTACTAAGTTACATAATAGTAAACATTGGTAATATGGTAAGCATGTTAAATAATAGTAAAGATGGCAAAGATGGTCAAGATGGTCAAGATGGTAAAAATGGTAAAAATGGTAAACCTGGTAAACATTGTAAACATGGTAAAGTAATTGTCAGTGAACAAAAATAATCATTTTAAAACTCATGTAATGGTTATAAACATGATAAAGTAAACTAAACAAACTTAAAACAAACAAAAAAAATACTTTTTTTATTTTAAAACATGTTTTAATAAATAAAAAACTTACAATATCTAACATTTATGGAAAAAATAATTGTAAACATGAAATAAACATATGTTAACTGTAATTTTAGGAATGTACAAATGGATTGTTTTCCAAACTTCCTTCATCGTGATCGTTCCTTATGGCACAAACTATGTATTCAACATGATCATCATTATGTTCTGTTAATATTTCCATAGAAGTAGGGATCTCACATAAATCAGCATATTAATCAAGTTCATCCTCACCAACATATTGTTTTTTCCCTTGTAAAACAACAGCCAACTGCATATCTGATTGATCTACTACATAAAAAATTTGTTTTGCATGTGTTTCCATTATAAAAGAATCAGTTGTGTCTTCCAATCTATTCAGATTAACAAGTGTCATTTCAATTTCATCGTGTCTGACACTGTTTTTACCGTTAAACCATTTACAGTTAAAAAATGGAACTTTAATTTTAAAGTAATCAACCTCCCATATGTCTTCAATCAATCCATAATATGAATTTGATGCAGAAATTGGGTTTTTGTCCTTAGCACTCGAAAAATGCATTGCTTCTGCAAACACCAATACACCACTATTCTGAACTGCACTTCTGTTGTCCTGAGCTTTTGTATGAAATGTATAACCATTAATGTCATAACCGGACCATGTTATCACATTTAAACATGGACTACCCACTATCCATTTTAATGTCTCTGATACATCTGATCTACCAAGAAAAGTCTTTTTAATCCATGACAAAAAAGTTTTGATGTGCTCATTCAAAATCCACATTTCTTTCTTCTTTGGATGACACTGTTTCAACTAATTAATATGCAATGTGATATACGGTTGAGCATCAGATATGTTATTCAAGATGTATGATTCTAACTTCTTCATCTGTTCAGCTGACAATGATTTGACTTTCAAGCCGTGAATCCCCATTCCCTCATTATTAACTCGTTCATGACGAGATGGAGGCAAACCTATGTGTTGCGCCGCAGCCAAGTAGCTCGTACATAACTCTTCTTGCTCCTCAGAAATATACTTTTCAATAATGGAGGCTTCAGGTCGATATAGATTTTTAACATACCCCTTTAATATTTTCATATACCTTTCAAAAGGATACATCCAAAGAAGATATACAGGTCCCCAAAGCTTTATTTCTCA
Organism: Viscum album; assembly: GCA_963277665.1. Taxonomy (NCBI): domain Eukaryota; kingdom Viridiplantae; phylum Streptophyta; class Magnoliopsida; order Santalales; family Viscaceae; genus Viscum; species Viscum album. The sequence goes on along the minus strand of OY728156.1, from coordinate 865,629,223 downwards.
AACCAGATGAATCATTAAATGCACCATTATATCAAAAAAAGTTGGAGGAAAATACATTTCCAATTAACAAAGTATAAAAATTGTATCCTTTTCCAAAATGTTCAAAGCATTCACATCAATCGCCTTGTTACAAATTGAATTGAAAAAATAACACAACTTCATTATAGTCTTTCTGACACGAATGGGAAATATTCCACGTAATGAAACTGGTAGAATTTGTTGCATCATGATGTGACAATTATGTGATTTCATACCTATCAACTTCAAGTCCTTCAATGAGACAAAATTTTTTACATTAGAAGAATAACCTTGAGGCACTTTGGTATCATGAAGACACTGACATAAGCTAATTTTCTCCCTCTTCGATAATGTATGACAAGCCGGGGGAAGAAATGTTCGTCTTCCTTTAGGAGTGGGAGCTAACTCCAAACATATTCCCATTGATAGTAATTCTAACCTTGCATTCAACCCATCTTTAGTCTTTCCTTTAATATCTAACAATGTTCTAATCAAAGAATCACAGATATTCTTCTCCACGTGCATGACATCAATATTATGTTTAACTTCATGATACCTCCAATATGGTAGCTCAAAAAAAATTGACCTTTTCTTCCAAATATGTCTATCATTACCGGATTTATGTGTCTTTCCCAATGTCACATCAAGGGTTTTCACCCTCTCAAAATACAGATCAGGGGATAAAGGTTTTGGAGCAGTATCAAATTCTTGTGATCCATTGAATGCCTTTTTTAGTCTTCTATAAGGGTGTTCCATAGGCAAAAACTTTCGATGACCCATGTACATTATTTTCCTCCCATGATGCAATTGACAATAGGACGTTTGTTGTTTGCAAATTGGACATGCTGTATGCCCTTTAACACTGTATCCAGACAAATTTCCATACGTTGGGAAGTCATTTATAGTGAACAGAAGCACTGCATGCAGTTGAAAATATTCCATTTTATAAGAATCATACACCCTAATACCATCAGCCCATAACAGTTTCAAATCATCAATCAATGGTGACAAGTAAACATCAATACCATTACCGGGTTGCTTTAGACCAGAGATCATTGTACTCAACATGACATATTTGCGCTTCATACAAACATCAGGAGAGAGGTTGTAAATTACCAATAAAACAGGCCATGAACTATGTGTGCTACTGAGTGTTCGGTATGGATTCATTCCATCTGTGCACAACCCTAGTCTAAGATTTCTAATTTCATTTCCAAATGTAGAATACTGCGCATCAATTTTCTTCCATTATGGACAATCAGATGGATGACGTATTTTTCCATCACATACCCGCTCTTCATCATGCCATCTTAACCTTTTTGCATCATGTGAATTAGAAAATAAACGTTTGAAACGATTAATTATAGGAAGATACCAAAATGCCTTTGATGGGAGCTTTGTAATCTCTACATCAGCCTGTGATTTTTCTTTCACCTTATACTGTGATGTCCCACATTTAGGACACTCTGACAGAAATTCATATTCCTTCCTATATATAATGCAGTCATTTGGATAGGTATGTATTTTCTTGTATCCCAATCCCATCGGGCATAATATTTTCTTGGATTTGTAATGTGAATCTGGAAGATCGTTATCTTTTGGAAGAATGTCTTTCATCAATTATAGCAGCTCTGTAAAACTTCTGTCACTCCATCCATGCTTCGCCTTTAGGTTAATCAATCATAACACCGCTGACAAAACCGTAAAATCTGTACAACAGGGATATAATGGTTTTTCAGCATCACAATATAGATGCGCAACTGTTGGTTCTATCTCAATTTGTTCTGCTACAATATCGCGAATCATTTCTTCAATTCCATCAGAGTTACCATCTTGCGAATCATCATCACCAGTGACATTCCGTCCAGTTTCACCATGCCAAATACAAAGGGTGTAACTCAGATTAAAACCATGACAAATCAGATGATCTTTTATCTCTCTACTTTTCAACTTCTTCATATTCAAACATTTCAGGCATGGACAGAAAAAAATGTCACTACTTGGAACATTTCGTTTTGTAAATTCCAAAAAGGGATCAACACCTTCCTCAAATTCATTGCTCATTCGATGTGCCGTAATCCAACTTCGACTCATTATTACCTATAACAAATATCAACAAAAAATATATGTTTTTAAGATAAGAAAAATATATGTTTATATGAAAAAAATCATAATTTGAATGTAAAACAATTTAAAATATAAAACAAATCTATAGTTATTTAAAAAAATATGCTTGAATATTATTTTTAAAACAAAATATAGTTAGATATAACAATTTTAAATTTCATTGAATCAAAGAAAACCATGACGCCTACAAAGTTTAATATTGATTGCGGTTTTGATCTTTTCATATATTAGATAAACAACCTATTTTAAATGGCGTGCAGACCTTGATATTGGTCTTCATCAACCTTCGGTGTGACTGGAAAAAAGAGGTGTACCAGCATGTTATTATTTTATCAGCAATTCACTCATTCTTGTTTCTGATGATCGTTAATTGCATTGGTAGGCTGAGAGGGCTGCCCAGCGTGTCCAACACTGGTCTGCTCAGAATAACAATAGTCCCACTGATTCGGTTTAATTATTTATTTCTGCATTTTAATCCCATGTAACATATCTTGTGGGGATTTGATTTTGTACTTGGCCTTCAGCTTTAACGGTTATCAATCAAAATAAAACTAGACAAAAAACTCTGTTTATTTTTGGTTTTCAAAATCCAAAAATGAAAACAAAACAACCATAGACAAAAACTGAATTCCAATTACAGGAAACATGTTCAGAAATTCTAAACACCAAGAATTAACAAATATCAACAACAATAGTGAACAGCCTGGCAATTACAAAAATAAATAGTTATTCAAACGCAAACTGCTTATATTAATTCTCATAAAAACAGAATACAAAAATCTGTAAAAAAACTAATTCAACCAAAACAGAACCAAAAAACATAAGAAATAATTTTGAGATTAAGCAACATTTATATCCAGAACCATAAGCATGTTCTAGCACATAAAGTAACCATAACAGTGAGAAATATTAAATAATTTCACCAACAATCAGCATCGATTTACATAAATGCAACATAGTCTATTATATCAACAAAATACTAATAAACATTTGCAACAACAAAAAATTCCACGAGATTCTCAACATGATCAAATAGAAAAGAATATCTGATGCAAACAAATTACATCAAGAATCGAAACAAAAATGAACGAAATAAATTCGTGGAAGGCTTACTTGAATGTTGCGAGTTGGGATGATAGATCCGAGAGGAGTGAAGAAGATAAACAATGAAGCCAAAATGAGTTTAACGCAGGTCAATCGACGAGCCGATTAGGGTTTACCGCGCGAGAGAGACGAGTCGGCAAACTGTCAATCGAAAAATCATAAATGACAGTCCATGGGATTTAATTTCTTTAAAAGTTTTATAACGTCGGTTATTATATTACCGACATTATAAACTATTTTTTAAATTTATAATGTTGTTTATTTTAAAACCGGCATAAAAAAGCTCCCGTGCTTTGGTTTTTTACGTCCGTTATTTTATAAACGACGTAAAAAACGAGATATCTACGGGTTTTTTACGTCGGTTATTTTATAAACGACGTAAAAACCCCCCCGTGCTTTGGTTTTTTACGTCGGTTATAAAATAGATGATGTAAAAAACGCGTAGATATCGCATTTTTTACGTCGGTTATAAGATAACCGACGTAAAAAACCAATGCGCGGGGGGTTTTTTATGTCGGTTATTTGGAAACCAACGTAAAAAACCCGATATTGACGCGTTTTTTACATCGGTTATCAAATAATCGACATAAAAAACCAAAGCCCGGGGGGGGGGGGGGGGGGTTTACGTCGGTTATAAAATAACCGAAGTAAAAAACCCCGCATTTTGATTTTTACGTCGGTTATTTGATAACCAACGTAAAAAACACGTCGATATCGGGTTTTTTACGTCGGTTTCCAAATAACTGACGTAAAAAACCCCCTGCGCATTGGTTTCTTACATCGGTTATAAGATAACCGACGTAAAAACCCAACAAGCGCGATTTGTAACGTCGGTTATTAAAATAACCGACGTTAAAAATCTACTCACCACATTTTTACGTCGGTTATATATAACCGACGTAAAGAATGGTGACGTAAAAAACGTTTTCTGCACTGGTGTCATGAACTTGAGTTAGATTATGTGGAAGTTCAAGCCAATGAGACAATATTCCAAGGTGATTAAGGATTTCATATGGTCCAATGTAACTAGGGTTAGGCTTCCCTTTATTGAAAAAACTCATGACTCACATCCATGGTGAAATTTGAAGGATGACTTTGTCGCTAACATCAAACTCCATGTAACTTCGATAGTTGTCAGCATTGTTCTTCTATGGACTCTGATCAACCTTAATGTGTTGTCTAATGGAATGAAACTTTTCTGTCATATATTTCACAATATCTATCCTGAGAATATTTCTCTCCCCAACTTCATCCCCAAAATAATGTTTTATAAGTCACTTCCTATATAGAGCTTCATAGGGTTTCATTTTAATACTCGAATGGAACCTATTGTTGTATGATAACTCAACTAATGGTATATGTTGATATTATCCACCTTTAAATTGCACTGAGCATGTTCTCATCATTTTCATGACTATCTAAATAGTTATTTTAGATTATCTATCATTTTAGGGTGAAAGGTTATACTGGAATAAAATTCTGTATTCAGATCATGCTGAATACTTCTCTATAAGTTAGATTTGATCCTTGGATCTGTATTTGAAATAATATAAAGTTGAACCCCATGCAACCTCATCATGTTTTTCATATCTTGTAAAGTCATTCAAGATATTAAATCTTCATGAATAGATAAAAAATGGATAGTCTTCACGGGATAGTCCATGAAGAAACATATCAAATTTCTTCCTATGGATATTTTTGGGAGACCAGTGAAAACATCTATAGTGATATTATACAACTTCCATGTTGGTATTGGAAGATGTTTCAATACTCATTTTGGAAGTTGTTCATCCACCTTCACATGTTGACAACCCAAGCATCTTGTAGTATATTCAACAATCTCCCTTTTCTTATCATCCCACCAATAATGATCGAGAAGGTCCCTATAAGTTTTAGTTCTTCCAGTATGTATAAATAATATTTAGATATGATCTTCATCCATCATCCCATTCATTATTTTCAAAATAGATGGAACACATATCCTTGTACAAAATTTTAATATATATTCTAAAACAATTTTGATGTCATGAAACGTCCAATTCATTATAACATCTATCTTCTTCTATAACAAAGGATCTTTTCATTGATCCTTGATGATCTTCTTTATTAATGATGGCTGAAAATCATTTGGGATAGGTTTGATGATGACACTTCCCACATGATTCCCATGTCCAACATTACTGGGTCCCTAATCAAAGGATCTCCTTGAATCCTCATCATTTATGAAAAAACATGGTCTTTCCTACATAATGAATCATCGACATTGTTTTCTCTTCCGAGGTGATAATAAATTGAGCAGGCATAGTCTTCAAGGAGTTCCAACCACATCTTCTATCTCATGTTCAATTTTTTTTTAAATACATCAAACATTCTTGGTCTTTGTATATATCAAATTTTTTCTAATAAATATAGTTTCTCTATATATTCAGAGAAAAAACTAATGTATCATGATCCAGTCATGCATACGATAATTCAACACATGAGGATTTAATTGTCAAGATGCATAAGCAACCACCTAGACATTTTTCTCGAGGACACACCCAATATCATTCAGATATGCATCGCTAAAAATTACCAATACATATCTAAAAGATGGTAGATTAAACACAAGTTTATTAACTGATCTCTTCTTCAGATATTAGGAACTTTCTTCATACTTCTTCGACCAGATAAACTTGTCCCCTTTTAAGTTAACTTGTTTAGTGGATTAAGAATCTTTGAAATATTTTTCACAAACCTCATAATATCCTACAAAAAATAGGAAAATATGAATCTCAGTTATTGTTTGATGATGAATCCCCTCATCCACAACATTTTTGTTAGTAGGGCCAATCAAGATTACCTCATTGGTTATTATTTTTCCCAATAAATAATGTTTTTGAATCAAAAATTAAAATTTCATGAATTTACAAATAGCCTCACCTTTCTTATAGTTTTCTATATAACCCTCTAATGATCCTCATGATCCTCACGAAATTTGGGATATATCAGAATATCATCAATAAAAAACTTCCACAATGTTATAAAGTTAGTTCAAAAAGACTCTAATTATAAAATACATAACTATAGGAGGTGAATTAGTTAATCCAAAGGTCATAAAAACGAAATCATTCTGCCCATATCTTTATCGAAAGTAAGTCTTTGGAATATCTTCTTTATTTAACTTAAAATGATTATAACTAGATCAAAGATCAATCATGGAGAATAATTAAGCCCCATGAAGTTGGTCAAATAAATCATCAATCCTTGGAAGATGGTACTTATTCTTCATTGTGATCCCATTAAGTTTTCTATAATAAATTCATAGCCTAATTTGTCCATCTATCTTCTTCAAAAAGAGAATAGGTTCTCCCTAAGGAGATACTCTTGGTAAGATAAACCCCTTCTCCAAAATGATCTTGAATCTATTTTATTCCTCCATCTCTATATTTTCCATTATAAACTGGTTCTTGGAAATGGACCTAGAACGAGGAATGATTTCAATGGTGTACTCAACTTATAATTATAGGGTTGGTCCAGGTAACTCATCAGTAAATACATCAATGTATTCTTGAATGGTGGAGACATTTTATATTCCTATTCTTTTATTTACTTATTCATCTTCACCGATACATTATATAAAAAGTCTGTGGAAGGTTCTTATAGACAATGATCTGGTTGGGATATCTCTCCTTTAATGATAATTGTAGTTTTTCCATTAAGTACTAATCTCATTTCCTTTATTCTTTAGTTTATATTAGAATTATTAATTAAGATCCAGTCCATCCCTAGAATAATTTTGGATGCTAGAATGGGACTCACAACAATATTTGTAATGATATTGTGATTTCCAAATTGAATACTCGTTTTTCTATAAACTAATGATTTTTAAATAATCCCTCCAAAATTCTTGAATTATAAATCTACATCTAGTTGTTCAGGGATTGATTCTATATTCTTAAAAAATATTTATTAAATAATGGAATTCATAGAACTAGAATATAAAAATGTACTTAATTGATTTTAGAGTTTACTAGTAGTACCTACCAACATATATATTTAAAAATCTACTTCATCCTTCATGAAATAAAATTCTTGACCTTCCACTTTTGGAATATACTGAGGTAGATGGTGATTCCCCACCATTATCTTTTGATTTGGAATATTTCTTTGGAAAAGTGCCAAGGCTAACCATACATATAGAATTGGACATCAGGTTGGGCCGACACCATCTTTAAATTTTTTTTAGTTTTGAGAAGTTGAGGCATATCTTCACTATGACAGTACTGAGCAATATTAAAATATCTTCAATACTTGTAAAATTTTCCTATACTAAGAAATATGTTCCATGCATACTTCTTACCACATTTGTTGCATGTGGGATGTTCCACTTTCTTTCATCATCTTTTATGATAAGTGTTCCACCCCATTTTTGGCTCTAAATATATCATATTTTCATTCTATCTATAGAACCATTCTGTATCTTCAAACTCTAATTATACCTTCATGTAACTTAAAAATTTCTCCACTTAGTTTGCATAGTTCCTATTGTAATGATTATTCCATATATGGGGTCTTATTTCATCAGAAAATATATCAAAAATTACATTAAGATGCATAAAAAATCAATAGGTGTAGTAATAAAGCCTTGTAAAATTCATCACATAGCTCCCCAAAAATTCATTTTCCGTATACATAAGCTTTTGGAATTACTTGTCCATTTTCATTCAGATTGAAGGGGGGAAATATTTTGTAACATCCTAGGTAAATAAAGAATAGGAAATTTTCATATTTATTAATATTTGTGAATAAAATATTAATATTACTTTAAAGGGGATGCTATGTTCGATGACATACCCAGTACACAACAATGAGTTTCTTTGAAATCTTACGTTGCACAATAATAATATAATAATATTATTTAAATGGTAGTTAACTCCTAGAAGTTGTAATGGTGGGAATGAACAGAACTAACTACACAATGATTATATATGTTTGTTAATTATTTTTACAATTACCCAATAAATGATAGAGGCTTCAAATGCGAATGAATCCAATTTTAAGCATAAATATTCTAATATTCTTTAAAAGGTCGATTAACTGCCTTTTGATCGAGAACCCTTTTTAAATATACTTTTTGTAAATTTTATAGGTTATATTTGACAAAATAAAATATTTTTCTAGAATCGGGACATCAAAATTTACTTTGTTTAAATTATTGTTATTTTTCCGATAAAGTTCATTTTTTATGAATAGTAAAAAATGCTGTATTTTAATTCAAAACCTCTTTTTAATCTAATTTATTTATATGGTTAGATTATCTTTATAATTAGGTTTAATGTTTAGTTAAAATATATTTTTAACATTTAATCCAATGGTAGTCATTGGATTTAATTTCACTTCGAAATTGGACATAAATAGTGTCAATCTTTTGATAGATATTTTTTCTTAAAAACACACTATTTGTTTTGACAATGGGAATTAATTATAAAATTAATTAATGAAATTTCTATGTTTTGAATTTGGTAAAATGAACATCATTTTTTAATTTGGAATATCAAATTTACTTTGGATAAATTTTCAGTATTTTTCTGACAAATGTTCATTTTTAAGGAATAGTGAAAATACTGCATTTTACATCAAAACTGATTTTTCATCTAATTTAATTATATAGTTATATTGTACTTTTCATTGGTTTTAAAGTGTAATTGAATTATATTTTTATCACTAAATACAATTTTGTTCATTGGAAGTAATTTCACTTTTCAATTGGATGTAAAAACAAGTCAATCTTTTGATAAATTTTATTTCTTAAAAACTCGTCTTTTGTTGTGATAACGAAAATTATTTTAAAATTAATTAATACAATTTATTTGTCTAGAACATGGTAAAATGGATTCCATATTTGGAATCAGAAGTTCCAAATTATGTAATTGATACTCTTTTGTTTTTCGACATTATGATTAGTAATGACGACAATTATCTTTAATTATCATGATTAATTAGTAATCGGGTAGTTAAGGGTAATAAAATAAAATAATAATAATATAAAATGACCCCAAAATGTGTCCAAATCCTATTTTTTGAGTAATTTCCGACCATGGGATTCTTTTTACCAAACTTGAGGTATAGAGACCTGTAGCTTGACGTACATAGATATTACATTACTTTTGAGGAATACATAATACATAACAAAAACAGACACACAAGGACCGTAATAGTGTAGTGTCTTTGGAAACATGGAACATAATCTTCTAATCGTGGTGAAAGATCTTCAACATCTCCCATAAATATCTTCCACTTTTTGTTTCCTTACCTAAAACCTTTCTTTTAATCTTGGGGGAAAATAAAACATAAAAATGGTGAGCTCAAATGCTCAGTAAGGGTAAGCATGGATAAAATAAAACATACCATATACATTTGAACATAAAAACATGAACATAATGTTTAAACATCAAAATATTGATCAACGACTTAAAACATGGAAGTACATAAGGCATAGATCACAATGGAACATAAATCATGATAACATAGCATGGGAATAAAACATGAAATTGTGGCATCCATTAAGAACATGTAATGATTTCCATAGTTGCCAAGGCATTGCTGCCAAGACCATCTTAGTGGACAAAGTCCCTTTCTGAAACGAGTTCACTCCTCGTTCCAGTCCTGTAATACTGAACTGGATTAACTTACCATTCCAGCCATGTCTATATCTTGAGATATAAATCAATAACCAATGCATTGGAGGGAGATATAGGTCCCACCCATCTAATATTGAAATCATTTTTTTGTGTGACACAATATAAACATAAATCATTCATCATAACCCAAGAATAAAATGGGCTTCATAAACATCATTCCATCATAATGTAATCCATACAAAAAAATTAGATGTCATTTCATCATTAGAAAAGTGAAACCATGTGAATCATAGAGACATGATACTTGAAACATACACATGTGAAATAATATCATCTTAGATGAAAATGGTTTTGAAAAAACACTTGAAATGAATTATTGAGGAAAATATCCTTTTTTCTTCAAAATCATTTTCCTTTCAAAAATTATCGTGCAATTTTAAAAGAAAAGGATTTTGGTGAAAATAGTCATGAAATCTTTTCGAGTAATCTTCATGAAAATAAGGCTTTATAAATCAATAAAAATCCTTTCATGCCGTATATGTTAAAAACATTCTTCTCGTACTTTTGTCGGAAAAGTCAAAAAGTACCTTGTAGGGTAAATAAAAGAAATATTCCTTCCATACCATGGGGTAAAAGTCAAAATGAGTAAAAATGACTTTAAACATACATGAATAAACTTTTATAAAACATAGATATGGATGATATCAATAACCCCAGTAAATACTTATGAATAAGCAATCTCGGATAAAAATGAGATTTGCAAAATTATCCCTTACCTTAGGTCTGATATGATTTGTACGTATCCGAACCTCCTGTATAATGATTTAAATAATGTCATTTACTTATTAAATAATCATATTCACTTGTTATGATATCATATATGGATCAATTATGACTTTATATTACCCGTTCTTTTGTAAATTCCATTTTAAAGAGCATTTTGGGTAAAATCGTTTCATTTGTTTTCCATGTTTTGACTTGTAATTATTCATATGATTACTTAGATCATGATTAATTAATTCCAGAATATAAAACATGATTTATATATAATATATATTTAGAAAATACATATATATAATAGATTGATAAATGGAAAGAAATACACCGTTCATGGAGACGGTAGGCCGTACGTACGCATGAACGTTGTTTTCGTTTCCTCATTGAATTGAATGGAATTAATTGGATGATATACATATATATATACATAAATACAGTATCATTATTATGTCATATATTTCATGATTACTTATTATATATACTTTATAATAATTTATGAATGGTTAATCATTGAGAATGAATCTCATCGCGTCGTGGAGTCAGTATTCCGTATGTATGCACGAGCGATGATATCGTTCCCATGATCATGGAATTTTATTAGATTGTGTGTATACTATTACAGAATCAATATCACTTTACAATAATCATATATAGTTATTATTTACACCATTATACCCATCTAAGTAAGGTGGTGGTGGAAAATAGATTACACCACGGAGTGGAGACGGTATTCCGTACGTACGCACACATGGTGATTTCATTTTCTGTAGGATGGATAGATGATTAAATAGGGTTGTTTAATACTTATAATAACATATCAGTATATGCATGTTGTGCAAGCTCCTTTTGGTGTAGCATACAACACAATACATTAATGAGAAGAATACTTTTCATAAAATCTCGGGGTGTTACATTCTACCCCCCTTAAAATGAATTTCGCCCACGAAATTCGTCGGGGTTATAAACGGTTTACTATTCGAAAGTTTCTTTGATAGAAACCTACATCGTAAAAAGGAATACCAAAACCAATCTTTAAAAACAAAAGTATGAAACGTAACGGTTTCCCAAATAAACTAATCATTGGGTTTCCACATAGGTGAAAATATTGATATGGAAAAGAAATCTAACCATCATGTTCTGATAGAGAGTGGTAGAGAACATGGCTATGGAAAAGCCAGCAATTACAAAGCCATAAATTTGTGACGATCTAAGGTACCATCTGATTCATCAGATATAAGAGCACTAGGACAACATTTTTGGTTTTCAAGATCGTTTCCCTAAAGTTGATGAAATTGGAATTAGATGAAATACTTTCGTGATTTCGGTATAGTCTCACCGTTGGTCGTTCTTTGGACAATTTCCACTTCATCTCTTAAAGAAATGAAGTTGAATTTGTCATTCGTGATGTGTTAGTGGATCATGTGATAGAATGTTGGGTCATTCCATCTGTCTCAAACAAAATGTTAGAAAAGTTATCAAAAAATACATAAGTCCATCTATAGTGAGATTAATCATATATGGTTCCTAAAATGGACTTATACTTCATATATCATACTTCTTAATATAATAAACTAGTTTCTAATAAATAGGGACTTCCTGTAGGCTAGTGGTATGCAATAAAGGCCAGTCGCACTTCGGTTGTGGGTTCGATTCCCACAGCCTTGTCCGACGCGATGGGCTGTCGCCCGTCCTGCAGGTTATCCTTTTTCTAAAAATACATTACTATAACATCCCATCAATAAAATCGAAAAAAGTTCTATCCTTATTCAATACTAACTTATGTCCAACATAATAATTTCCAATATTTAGTCTTATCCAAAATACTACTGTCTAATATCATATTATAGTGAAAACGATTACCAAAGAGTTCATATAACAAGCATGTTAATACCATCGTTGATCCCCGTATATCATGAGATATGTCTTGTTGGTCACATTCCAAACATTCAAAGGCATTAATCATGTATTCTCTTGAAAAATGAATACCCATTGAATCTTAGTGAAAATATGAGTGTTGTCAAAAGTTTACTCTTTTCACATACCAAAACCTCAAATCATGATATAACTATTTTCTTATATCAGTCATGAGCTCAAGAATACTGTCAAACATTTCATTTTCTCCTTATCCCTTCATTATGCGCATATCATCTTTTTTCCAAAAATATCTTAATCACTTTCGATGGTTATCGGTACCATAAAATTATTGAAAACCACAATAGACCAATACATAAATATTCCAATATTCTACGATACTATATACAACATTATTTTGGAATCCCATTACATAAACACTTAATCATTCCACCACATCGTTGTCATATTCAACATCACCAATAGTGATCTCATGTGACTTCCTTTTTCCTTTTCCTTAAGTGGTTGCTCATGTCGATCATCATTAACCCTTGGATTAGGGCATTTATTAGCATAATGCCGCATTTCTTTGCACTTGAGGCATTGAAGTGTTGGTGGTACGTTCTCTACAGTCTTTTCTTTATTCACATCATTAGAAACCATTTTCCCATTACATCGACACTCAGCTGCTCGATGACCTTCTTTTCCACAATTAAAACATTTTCTAGTCCCTTTAAGACAATCTCCACCATGCTTCCTTCCACACTTTGAGCATAAGGAAACATTCATCTTCTTTTCACCATTATTCTGAGATTTCTCCTTAAACTCCATCTTTCATTTCTTGTCAAAACTATGAGATGGATAAGTAACACCAACTTCCATTTCTACCTTGATAGCACAACACACAATTTCTTCATAGCTACTGAAGTCTCTTATAGCTAATCCCTTCGAAGATTTAATTTTAAGACACTGAAGAATTGATGAACTTTACTTTCAGGTTGGATGATAAAGCCAGATGCATACCTTGCAAGCCTAGTAAAATTCACTTCGTATACACCAACAGATTCATCAACATTTTGCTTTAGTTCAAGAAACTCCTTCTCCATCTTTGTTCTAAGAATACGAGGTAAGTACTTAGTGAAAAATAAGTTCTTGAACTCGTCCCATTCCATGGACTCAATTTCATCTCTTGGTCTCGTATTCTTGATAAGATTCCACCATTGATCAGCTTCACCTTCTAAATGATATACTGCTAAGATGACTTTATCATGTTCAGAACATTGAAGAACTAAAAATATCTTTTCCGTGGTACTGATCCATTTTTCAGCAACAAGTGGATCAGAAGACCCACTGAAAGAAGCTGGACGTTTCCTCATGAAGGACTCAATAGAATATTGTTCCCTTCTATGCTCATTTGGAAGTCCAAGAATGATTCATAGATTGTGTAGGTATAGAAATAAGATTTTTCACTCCATCTACCATAACATTTGTTTATTTAGGAGGAAAATCATTGCATTTTCCATTGTATTGATCAACACGGTTCCTTCGGGTTCCAGCCATCATCTAAAACCCAAAAAGAATAGTGTGAGAGGAAAAAATCATGCTAGGGATAACAACATAATAATGAGGGAGTACATTCAATATCTAACATCTTAGGTTTAATTCTAAGATCGTTACCGTAATTCTAGGACTATAACCTATACTTATACTTAACCTTAGGGACATCCTAAGACATACCTTAGAAATATCTCTAGGGATCTCACTAAAGTTCTCGCATCCTAGTTTCCAAAGGTTGACTAAACCTTTCCTATGATACAAACTGTAGAGACCCATAGCTTGACATACATAGATATTACATTACTTTTGCGGAATACATAATACATAACAAAAAACAGACACACAAGGACCATAATAGTTTAGTGTCTTTGGAAACATGGAATGTAATCTTCTAATCGTGGTGAAAGATCTTCAATATCTCCTATAAAGATCTTCCACTTTTTGGTTCCTTACCTAAAACCTTTCTTTTAATCCTGGGGGGAAATAAAACATAAAAAGGGTGAGCTCAAATGCTCAGTAACGGTAAGCATGGATAAAATAAAACATACCATATACATTTGAACTTAAAAACATGAACATAATGTTTAAACATCAAAATATTGAGCAAAGACTTAAAACATGGAACTACATAAGTTATAGATCATAATGGAACATAAATCATGATAACATAGCATGGGAATAAAACATGTAATTGTGGCATCCATTAAGCACATGTAATGATTTCCATAGTAGCCAAGGAATTTCTGCCAAGACCATCTTAGTGGACAAAGTCCCTTTCTGAATAGAGTTCACTCCTCGTTCCAGTCCTGTAATACTGAATCGGATTAACTTATTATTCTAGCCATGTCTATCTCATGAGATATAAATCTTTAACCAAAGCATTGGAGGGAGATATAGGTCCCACCCATCTCATATTTTAATCATTCTTTCGTGTACCACAATATAAACATAAATCATTCATCATAACCCAAGAATAAAATGGGCTTCATAAACATCATTCCATCATAACGTAATCGATACAAAAAAATTGGATATCATTTCATCATTAGAAAAGTAAAACCATGTAAATCATAGAGACATGATACTTGAAACATACACATGTGAAATAATATCATCTTAGATGAAATTGGTTTTGATAAAACACTTGAAATTAATTCTTGAGGAAAATATCCTTTTTTCTTCAAAATCATTTTCTTTTCAAAAAATGTCATGAAAATTTTAATAGAAAAGGATTTTGTTGAAAATAGTTATGAAATCTTTTGGATTAAGTTTCATGAAAATAAGGCTTTATAAATCCGTAATAATCCTTTCATGCTGTATACATTAAAAAATAGTCTTCTCGTACTTTTGTCGGAAAAGACAAAAAGTACCTTATAGGGTAAATAAAAGAAATATTCCTTCCATAACATGGGGTAAAAGTCAAAATGAGTAAAAAGGAATTTAAACATACATGAATAAACTTTTACAAAACATGGACATGGATGATAGCAATAACCCCGGTAAATAATTACGAATAAGCAAACTCGGATAAAAATGAGATTTGCAAAATTATTCCTTACCTTAGGTCCGATATGCTTCGTACGTATCCAAAACTCTTGTATAATGAATTAAATAATTTCATTGACTTATTAAAGAATTATATTCATTGTTATGATATCATATATGGTTCACTTATGACTTTATATTACTCATTCTTTTGTAAATTCCATGTTAAAGAGCGTTTTGGGTAAAATCTTTTCATTTATCGTCCATGTTTTGACTTGTAATTATTCATATGATTAATTATATCATGATTAATTAATTTCAGAATATAAAACATGATTTATATATAATATATATTCAGAATATACATATATATAATAGATCAAAAAATGTAAAGAAATACACCGTTCATGGAGACGTCAGGTCGTACGTACGCATGAACGCTGTTTTCGTTTCCTCATTGAATTGAATGGAATTAATAGGATGATATAATATATATATATATACATAAATATAGTATCATTATTATGTCATATATTTCATTATTACTTATTATATATACTTTATAATCATTTATGAATGGTTAATCATTGAGAATGAATCTCATCGTGTCGTGGAGACGGTATTCCGTACGTACGCACGAGCGATGATATCATTCCCATGATCATGGAATTTTATTGGATTGTATGTATACTATAAATAATCAATATCACTTTAAAATAATCATATATAGTTATTACTTACACCATTATACCCATCCAAGTAAGGTGGTGGTGGAAAATAGATTACACCACGGCGTGGAGACGGTATTTCGTACGTATGCATGCGCGGTGATTTCGTTTTCCGAAGGATGGATAGCTGGTGAAATAGGGTTGTTTCATACATATAATAACATATAAGTGTATGAATTATACTGATTTTATTACTTCATAATGAAACAACCTAAAAAGAAGAAGTTGAAGAAGAAATAATATTGAAAGAATCGGTAACGGACATTACCTCTTCTTTGAAGCGCCTTTTTGAGACCTCCTCTTAGGGCACTAAACATGGTCTTTGAAGAAGACCAGGACCTCTAGGATGTTTCTATGGAAGTTGAGAAGAGAAATTGGTAGGGGTTGGCCGATCCTGAAGGCTCAAAGTGGTGTGAGGAAGAGAGGTAGGTGGTGCCCTTTTATAAGGGAGGAGAGGGGCACCTTTCGAATAACTAAAAATATTATTTTATTATAAAGTCATATTCGGTTTTTAATAGCTCAAAATAAATTTATTTAGAAGCTAATGTGGGGATGAGTCTAAATCCTCTCATCCAATATAATTTATACAATTTTAGGTCATTATATTAACCTTAACTTTTAGTTTTAACTCTTAGTTAATTAGATTTACATTTACCATGTCACTTTGTATTTTTATATTATATAGTTAATAAACATACCATATACATCCAAGCGACCCCCAAGTGGTCCATTAATGATACACCTATCATGATATAAGTATCTTGGCCGAACATTAGATTTTTAGGAATATAATAATAATTAATAATATAATATTTGTTTTAAAAACTATTTTATGTCAATTTTGACACTATTTGGTAATTGATTTTTTGTGAAAATTATAAAAGAATGATTAGTTCGAAAAAAGTTAATTAAATAAATAATAACATGTCATATTAACATAGAAAATTATTTTAAATCATAAAAAGTCTCAAATTACATTTATTTTGGTATTTATAACATCAATTATGTCAATATTTCATTAATAAGATAATTACTGTATCATCATTGTGTCATAAATAAATTAGAATATTTTAAGTCTAAAAATTACAAATAAAATACCATTATGTAGAAAATTATTTTATATTTCTAATTAATATTTATAATCGAATTTATCTTTTTTATAACCCTATATTAAAAATGATTTAGTTATTAAACATTGATTTTAATTATTTTAACCCTTCTTTATGTAAATTAATAATAAATGTCCTAATCTAATCCAAGTGGGCCTAAATGGTCATATTTTATTCCTAAGGTTGTTTTTGGCCGAATTAAACTTATCCAATAGAATTAGGACATGTGTTAGGGTAATAATAATATCATTTTACCCGTAATTACCCTATTTACTTTTAACCGTGGTAAAAAAGTAAAAAGTTACTATTCACCAAAAATTATTTTCGTCTCATTGAACCACATTTTAGTCCTTGATATTAAACGTGTCTCTCAGATTTTTGAAATTCCACTCACAGAAGCGGTAAAATTATGTTTTATGAAAAAATTAGTTTTTTAACTACCACTTAGTGGTTTCATTATTCATAAAAAATAATGAAAGTTTCCAGAAAAATACCAAAAATTAGGCCTAATCTATATTTTATATTATGAATTCTAAAATGATATCTATTTTACCAAATTATAAACATATCCGTTGCATTAATTAATTTAAAAATTAATTCCCGTCGTCAAAAAAAATAGTGTGTTCTTAAGAGATAATAACTATCAAAAAATTGACACTTGTTTATGTCTGGTTTAAATGTGAAATTACATCCAATGACCAACATTGTATTAAATTGTAAAAAAATATTCTAAATATACTTTAAAACCACTCAAATTAATAAATTATCAGTACTAATTATTTTGATTAAAAAATTTGTTTTTAATTAAAATTTAGTAATTTTCACTATTCATCAGAATATGAAAGTTATCCGAAAAGTACCAAAATTTCACCCTAAGATAATTTCGATATTTCGAATCCAAAAATGAAGTCTATTTTGAAAGATAAAATTTATAAAATTTCAAAAAGAGAGTATTACTATTCATAACGTCTAGTTCATAATAATATTATAATAATATCTCGTTTTTTGAAACTCGGTATTGCGTACTACACACGCTATCGAGGAAGGTTGCGATTGTGTGTAATACAAGGCAAGACAAAGATGCATGTTATACAAGCTCCTTTTGGTGTAGCGTATAACACAAGACATTAATGAAATTAAAGAGAATATTTTTCATAAAATCTCGGGGTGTTACATGAGGGCCCATGGAGTCACATGGGTGTGATAGTGACATTTATGACATTGTTTTTTAAAAAGAAGAGTAATATAACAAAGGTTTGTATATACTAAGTAAAAAAAATTTAATTTTCTTTAAATAAATTATCTCTTAGACTATAAATTGTTATTTTAAAGATAAAAATATATCCTACAACATAATTGTTTTTATAATTTTTAGACATTAAATAAATAAATTTATTTATAACACCATGATGATGCAATGATTACCTCATTAATGAACGATTTAAATAAAATGAAAAAGATAAGGTAAAATATAAAACTTAAACTTATATAAAACCTATTTTATGAATGTTTTTCGAACCTTTATCACCTTATCCTAGAAATATATCAACGTGGGACCTTTAAAATCTGAAAACCATTTTATAATAAAGTAACACTTCAAGACTTTCCAAAAGTGACCCTCTTCCCTCTTATAAAAGTCCCCCACCCCTACCCCCTTACCCACACCTCTCAAGACCTTGGATCATAAAAAATCTGATAATATTATCTCTCCACATCCCTATCGTACTCCTAGTAGCCTATCTTTGGGCTGAAGTCTTTCCAAGGAAGCCTTTGGCACAAATCAAAAAGAGTTACCCGATTTAGAGGTAATGTCTTCTCTCGAGTTTCTTTCTATTATTTTCCTTCTTCAATCACCACTACCTTCTTATTATTTGATCCCATAATAGAAACAGTGTCCTAAATATACTAGGATGTTTTTATGATAATTATTCTACCTACACTTACACACACCTCCGTATAATGGTTGAAGAACATACTGTTTTTGTGGGTGGCGAATTACTGCCTCACGAAAAGATGATTGTTCAATCTTCTATTAACACCTTTCATGGTGGCCATTATGATGGAACTATATTTTTATATTATATATATTATATTTATGTCCTCTATATTCTTCTGTATTTTATATTTAAAACATACCTTTATGTTTTTCATGTTGTGAAAATGCGATAATTTCATATGAGGAAGTGTGGACTACCGCCCCCTCAAGTGATGTGACTCGTTCATGAAAAACATGGAATTTATAATGAATGTAATTAATGAAATTATGTTACCTATATAACATATATATTTTACTATAATTATAATATATCTATCTCTAATTTAGTTTTAAATTCCATTAATATGACAACAAAATGAAAGTAGCATTCATGAGTACGTACGACCTACCATCTCCATGAATGGTACATTTCATTTATTTTCTCCAAAAATTATGTAATATTATTAAATACATATATAATGTATATATATGATATTTTAATCATGAAAATCATTCTGGAGATGATGTAATTATAACTACATGGACAATTCTCTTCAAACAAGTTCATTTTTGACTCATGTACTGAACATCGACAAAACGTATGATATAAACTCACATAATTAACTAATTATTATAACATGATAATATGTGAGATGAATTTTATAATAAACTTTAAATAATGTCCTTAAGAAATTATAATTTGACCAAAGTTTATTATTAAGGAATATAAATAAACGAACAAGACAAGTCGGACTTGAGGTAAGGGGATTTCTTATCTCACTTTTAATTCTGTGATATTTCCATTATTCACCAATTAATTATTGCTTGTGGTGTATTGTGTACTTCCATTGGATATATATTATCATGATTCTATTTATATTCATGGTATTATGTGATTCATTTGGTTCTTATTATCTTTTGGTCATATGACTCGATTTATTACAACGAGGTAAGGGGTTTTTTATCTCACTATTTATTCTTGTGAGATTCATGCTATATTTGTCTCTATCTCCTTCAAGTGGTGTATGTACTTCCCATTATTCTACTCTTTTTGTAATATAATTTCATTTATGGTTATTTACATCAATGTTGTATAGTTCTTATTTTATGTGGTGTACGTTTCGAAAGTTACCCAAATCGGTAAGGGAACCTTTCACCCTCCACTTTTTAAAATACTTCTTTTATTAGGTCTTTAAATTTACATCTTATTATGTTGGGATATGTTCTTATCTATCTTAATTGTAGTAAATTTTATGTCCAAGTGATGAGATACCCTTTTTACATCTCATCAACTCATTTTCTGAATTTTAAAGTGACGTCGTTAGGCTGTCGAATTTCTGTAAGGAAATATCTTAACCCAATTTCAATTCATTGGGTTAAACCTCTAATTCTTGATTATGTCATGATATGAATATGTGTGGATTAACACTGATTGTTTTACACTTAATATCCAATTATATTGAGTGTATTTATATTTTTCACTCAAAATTATGTAATTGATTTGTCCTTAATCTAAGGATATTGTCTTTATAAGGGACTTCGTCTCAATCTCCTTTAATTGAGGCACACTTCAATTTATATATGAACTTCTATTATTAGTTGTATAATAAACCCTTTTGACATTTAATTTCATTCAAAAGGAATCATTTTGCATGAAGTGTTTTACTAAATGAAAAAATTGAATGTTTTTTTCTTACGTATGCAGCGAGAATGACTTATCCATCGCCATGACCATTATTTGAGTTTCAGCTTCCTCTACTAGCCATAAAATTTTAAATGAAAAATAAATACCATGTTTTACTTTATTTTGGTATTTAAAATGGTTTTGATAATGTTTTGATTATATCAATGTGTTGTATTGATATCTTGTGATTGAAATGTGGAAATGGCATGTTTCCTTTATGCATGTTTTATGTGAAACGATTATGCTATGGTTCTTGGGAAATGTTTATGAAGAAGGGTGGTTCCATGATAAACTAAGGGTGGGTGAGCTCGAGATAGCTCTCCAATGAACTGGGTAATGCGAAGGAGTTAAATGCTAATGTTTCTCTGAAGAGATTTAGGGAATATACTGTGATGGGTATTCCAAACGTAACCATGAGGGTTACTCCCTACGTAATAATGTTATGAAAACCTCAAGTTACCTTCATGTCTTATGATTTCTATGAGTTATTCATAAATCTTATGATTTCACGAGGAATGTTAAAGTGATTATGTTTTATGAGTAATGTGTGATTTCACTGATTCTTTTGTATACAAGGACTAATGTTTTCTTTCCGTATTTTTATTTCCCTTATTGAGCATTTTATCCTCATCCCAAGTTTTTGAAATTTTTTTCACATGACATAAAGTGGAATAGGATAAAGGATGGGATCAAGGAAATGCCATGCTGTCTAAAACATGGAACTAGACATGACCCTTTTGTTCAAGAGTTTTTATTTTATAAAAAAATGGAAACTGAGTAGATGTGTCTACTTTGTAATCATTGAGATTTAATAGTTATGTCCTAATTCTCTAAAAAATTAAACCTAAAAAGATCCTCAATGTGAATTATACATTTAATTAGAGATTATGTAATGTTTTAAGGTCGGGGCCTAATATATTTATTGAAAACTATTACCACAATATATTCCCATTCCATTACATTAATATCCCTTCTTGGATTTATGTTTGTAATTAGTGTCCACCACTGATTAGAATCTCTCTTTATATAGTACACAGCTTGGGATATTTTCTCTTCTTCTGAAAAATGGAGTACAAAAAGGATCATTTATACAGAGCTCGTCTATTGTTCAGAAATCAATGGGTCGGTAGATCCCCAAAAATAAGGTCATCATGGACCCATTAATTACTCAGCAGAAAGTTGTTCCGTTTGAGGTGAATCTTGACTTTTATCTTGATTCTATTTATTTCTCATAACTCAAGTTAGTTGATGAATCATTCTCATGATTTTTCCCATTCTGTATTCTATTAGAGGCATATTAGTGTGGGGTCCATTTCATGCACCATTTATGTGGTTCTTCCTATTTCCGACCATTTTCTAAAATAATAAAACCTCAGTGAGAAATTTTTTTATTTTATGAATATTTTACATCTAAAAGAACTGTATATCCTAAAAGAATATGAATAAATATGTTATTCATTAACAAAAATTACATTTTATATAAATCAACATAATTATTCATAAAAAGATTCTAATTAGACAAAAATATTCCCTAAGAGTGCCAATATTGGTGTGAGACAAGGCCTAGTGTCATGAAATAGTTCTCCTGCATGTCTATATCAATGTGTTTTTTTGATTTTACCCATAGATACATCTGTGAAAGATCCACATTGACTTGTTCATATTTAGATTGGGATTTTTTTTCTCATAAACCACTTACATAATATTTAAACAAAATACCTAGATGTTTTTATATATTTAAAGGCATGAGAAGGAGACATTTCATAATAATAATAAATTGAATCATAAAATTGAAATATTTATACAACATTCAATTTATACATTCATAAAAATACCACCAAGGTTTATCACTGAGGTGTCATAAAAATTACTAAGGTTATTCCCCATGGTATCGTAAAACATGTCATATCTAAAGATTAAATTATTTACCTAATATATTATAGCACTATTAGGAAACAACCTTCATTTTTCAGGAATAATTTTCACCAAATATATTATAATAAAACATTTCAAAAATAACATGTGGAGATTAAAAAAGGGTTTCACATAATAATTAGGTTTTTAAAGAAGTGCTTCAAGACAAGATCTTTAGGTTATTAATAAACCATGGAAAGGGAATTGGGATTTAATATATTTCATTTCTATAAAAAAATAAATCATTTATAAATATTTTATAAAACTCTTAGAAAGTAAATAGGTTTGGTTATTCATATAAATAAAATAAAATGGAATTTCATGAGGAGAAGAGAGAAAGTTTAAAAAGTAAAATTGGCAGCATAATAAGTATAAAAAATAGTTTTAGAACTAGGTAAAAATATATAAGATAAGGTTTACCCATTCATAAAATAATCTTAATAAAATAAAGGGGTAAAATAAATTGGACATAAGAACATTATTTTGAAATTTGGAAGACATAGCAAATAAACATGAAAAATGAATATAAAAGAGAAGTGGAGATATCCCTTACCTTATAACGTATTTCCTAAAACATGTGGATCATGACATTGGGGGATTGATAAAAACTTGGGATGACTCATTTTGAGGTCAAAATATCATATATTAATGGAGAAATAACTAGGATTAAAATTAAATGGGTAAATCATAGTGTTTTTATAGAAAAATTATGGAATTTGATTATTAATTTCTAAATTTAGGCCTTGGACACCCAGTAAGTCGCAAATGAAAAACCATGGGATTTCCCATGGTATTGGAAAAATGGGAAATATTTTATTTTATATTAATACAAATGTTTCTATCATCATTTTATATTACTTATCTTGGGATGTAATACTAATGTTTTCACAAAATATCATTTTTTAAATATACATTTTCAATTTTATAATTTGGAAAGTAAATTATATATTTAGAAATTGATTAAAATATATTAAAAAAATTAAATTAATAAAATCAAATATTTTAAGTTGTGTATTGTGTTTAATAAATAATTATATAAATTTAATATAATTATTATTCTATTAAATATACTGAACAACTCAAACTGTTTTCCACTATTCACAAAAAAATAATGTATTTTAGAAATTTATCATAAATTCACCCTAACCTAATTTTAATGTTATGGTTTCATAATGGATAGATATTTTATCATTATAATTTTATAAATATGGGAATTATGAATTTTAAATATAAAAGTCTTTTTTTATTAGAAATAATAGCAGATTGAAAAGGATGAAAAAAATTTTGATAACATGAAAAAAACTATTTAATCATTTAAATCTAAATTAGAGTGTTTTTATAATACTATTTAATTAAAAAAAGTGTTATTCATAACATAATTTTTTATTATAATATTATTATCTATTCTAGAAAGTACAATTTATATTCGTAAAATCAATTTATTGAAATCCATCTCAATTTTATTAGAAAAAACTATTCTTAAAATATAATCGAGGAGAAAACAATTTTATTTATATAATGGAATTACACTTTAAGTAGCTAAGTTTTGAAAATGTGACCCCTTATATTACCCATGTATCAATTCATGGTAAGGTGTGTGATAGTGATACATTCCTGGGGTTACTCGTAAAACATCACCTGATTGGTAATTTCCACCAACCTGAACTTCTACAGTATGAGATTTCATTATAGATTCCCTTTTTGAAGCTTGGATTGAGATTTGTAAAGAGTAAACCGCAATGATTCTACCTCCCTCCCAATTTCTAAAACATGGGCATCATAAGGTTTGAATCTACTGGTGGAGACCATCATTTCCATTTTCTGCATTAATTATCCATTTTCATTTCTAAAAATAAACATTAATTATAACATCAAAATTATTTTTAAGAGTATAGTTTTCAATAGTCAAATTGACCAATGGTCATAATTTACCAATAGTAATATACAATTTGAATCCCAATGGTCAAATTTCAAATTATAATCACTTAATTATAAAAGAAATATAGTTTTTTTGATTATGAAATAAAAAAAATGCATTTTATCAGGAAAAAATTATTATTTAAAAAGTCTAGGTCGTACAGGGAGACCATGTATAACTGGTCATTCTCCACTGAGGTAATTATATTACATTATAATCATTTTTTACCATTGGTAGTAATGAATTCAATGATAGTGGGATTCCATAACTATTAGTGGGCTTTACACCTAGGAACCACGAAGATGTTATATGACCTATAACAATAATCTTCTACTAGTTATGTGACTTGGAATTGCTGATTTTGTCTCTCATTTTTATACATTCAAATAGATCAAGTCCAAAAACCAAAAAATTATAGGTTTTATTCAGAAACATACAGTGCCTGCATTTAAGTGGGATGAGATCTTTATAAACATTGTGGTTGGTATTCCATGTACCTAGAAATTGAAGAATGTGATATGGGTTATGATCAATCAGTGGGATAAAATGGCACACTTTATACACATTTGTGATAAAACCAATGTTTATGAGTTGTAAAATGTCTATGTCAAAGAGATCATTCATTTTCAAAATGTTTTATATGTTATAGTCTCTAATAGGTATCCCTTATTCACTTCTCTTTTTTGTAGAAGCCTTCAACATTCACTAGGATCTCAGGCCTATTTGAGCATGGTATATCATCCGTAGTTAGATGACCAGATAGAAAGAGATATATAGATTCTTGAGGATATGATCTATTCTTGTGTTCTAAACATTGGTGGGATTGGGAAGATCATTTATAGGTGGTTTAGTTTATTTATAATAACTGTTAACATTCCAGGATTAGAATGTTTCCTACTGAGACCTTGTATGGATAGCCTTATATATTATTTATGTTGGTCGAAGATTGGTGAAAGTTACTTGGTTGGACCAAGACTAGTTCAAAATATGAGAACAAATATTTTGTTCATTCATCAGATAATATTAACATAACATAAATGATATAAATCTTATGATGATCATCTTCACAGACTGTTGGAATTATCTGTTGGTGATATGGTGTTCTTCATAGTTTCACCCTGGTAAGGTCATCGATGGTTGGGGAGGCAAGAGAAATATGCTCCCAATTTTGTGGTAATTATTAAAATTGTGAAAATAGAGGGGAATGTTTCTTAAAATTTATAACATCCGCCATAGTTAACGTCGATACATAATGCATTCCATATATAATATCTAAGAAAGTATCTATCTAATCCATATCAACTACTTAGATGATGGGATTTTGAGGTCAAACCTGATTTATCCATGACTGAACAGTCAGTTCTCATAGTTGATTCTGAAACCAAGGTACATATTGGGAGGATTATACCTTTGGTTTGAGTTCTATTGAAGCACAGTTATAATTCTCATGAGACATGGGAGATGTAGGAATTGAATAGAGAGAGAGTAGTAGACTCATATTTTTTTCATGGAGCTATCTCTTTAGGATTTCTGGGGACAAACAGTTTCAATATTGAGAAGGTTGTATCATCTTTTTACTACTTTCAAGTATTCCTAAAACCCTCTTTTGATCATGATTTTTTGGGTTTCATTTCGTGTTATTTCGGGAGTAATTTTGGACATTTTTAATGTTTTTGGCCTAGTGCATCGCTGGTGCATGGCTTTCCAAAACTATTCACTATCTCAGTGGAAACCTTGTAAACTCGGATAGTGGGGTTTTTCCTAGCTATCACACTTTAAAAAACCATACACCCACTTAGGATAAACCATGGAACCCATTAAAATGGTCACACAGTTAGGTCACATTGTATCTATAAACTATACGGTTCTTCCTTTCTAACCATGAGTATATGGTTTTTTAATCTAAAATTAATTATTAAATTCCTAAAAACCACCTTTTAGGTCCCTAGTGGGCTTATGCAACCCCATATCATTTTATTCTTCATTTGAGGCTCTCAAGGGAAATTTTCCCTTATACAACCCCCAGAAGAAGACTGAGGCTTGGTGAATGAAATTAAAACTTCTCTAGGTTGGTCTCATTTTATCATTCTCTTTCTCCTACTTCCTTCTCCTCTCCTGTGTAAGGTTTTTCGGATTAACATGATATTTGAACATCTAATAACCTTTTTCTTGGATCTTGGGTCTAGGTGTGATTCCCATATTCTATTTTCATGCATCTTTTTTGTTAATTCGGATTAGGGTTCATAGTGTCGAGATCCCATGATCTGGAGGAAGGTGGTTTTCTTTTGATTGACCAATTTTTTTACCCTTAATTTCTTAATTTAAATATAATTATATGATTTTATGTAAAATAGTTGATATAAATGATATTTCATTCAATCGGTTGATTAAAAACCAAATTCCATTGAATTCTTGTTTTGAAATTTAAATTGGAATAAAATTTTCAAAGGCCCTCCAATTCCATTAAATCTGGGTGTATTTGCGAAAATGATGGAATTTAGTGGAATTTAAGTTGTGCAATTTAAATTTTGGAATTGATGGAAAATATTTGAATTTGAATTATTGAAATTTATTTGATGTAATTGATTTCAAAGTTGTATTTTGTGAAAATAGATAAAAAATGGTTTTGATGGAAACTATTAGGCTTTATCTTGAAAAAAGAAATGTTATGATTAAAACCCCATTTTTTAATTTTAAAAGGGAATTAGAATATTTGAAATGATAGAATTAGAGGAATTTTATTTTTTAAATTATTTTTAAAATATATTTACCATTATTGTAGTTGTTTGGGAATATGAAATACAAGGTAGTTAGTGAGTTATTAATACAACACTTCAGGATTTATATCTTTCCAAAACATAATTGCAGCATGTCACGTCTTTAATGGGATGGCAATGAAATCCCTTTTAAGAGTTTCAAGGGGATATGTGTATACACATATTTCTGTTTCAACTTGATTGTGCAGAGCCCCATATCCTGAAAATGTTATACCTTTTGGTAGATGATCACATTTCTCTCCTATTTATATTTGAGATTAAAATGTATGCCATCATTTTAAATTTTTTATACATTCCTTCTTAATTTATATTAACAATTTTATATAAAATTTTTATTTCATATATTAATTTAAATGGTTTCAATCTTTTTAAATGTAACAAAATATTTTCGTAAATATTCTTTTAAGGTCAAAAAAAATTATTTAAAATTTAATTCTTTATTTGGTTAATTAAATGTGGCATCTTATTATGGAATCCTTAATAATACCCTACAGGGATTTTAAATCACACCCTACCTATTCCTTCAAGTGTTTGTAGATTTTCCACTTCTAAGTTTGAGATGGGGTAAAAATCCACTTGGATGTGGTTCTTGTTGTTGATTCATTTACTTGGAGAGTTGTGTATGTTGGAACTTATTATATTTACCTTCTTATTTTCTAGTAATGTACTATAGTACTCAGGTGTTTTTAATTGTTTAACTTCTGGTAGAGTTCTCCCTATGAAGTTATTCATGTATGCATATTGTCATGCTTATATTTATTTCAATTTTTTTTGGAAAATTCATTCCCAATATAATTTGTATGATACCACATGCTTGTCATAATCCTTTGGTGATCTAGAATTCCCTTCATGCTTTGTTTGGAATGGCTTGGTTATCAAGTTTCCAGGGTACCTATGATAGTTTATGCTAGGGGGTGTGTAATGACCCAATGTTTTTCAATGGAAATTCCCTACTTAAAAATATTTCAAAAAATCACATGAAGACACAACATAATGAACATTTATATGCTAAGTGACCTTTAAACAAAACTTTGTCACTTCTGGGTTTGGAATTTTGAAATTCTGACTTAGACGATTCCAATCCGTCAGTTATTTGGAGTCCAATAAGAAAACAAAATGGTGAATAGTAAACTACCCTTATGAATAGTTGCATGCCCTTATGAATAGTGATATTCTTTAATTAATAGTAACCTTACCTATGGTAATATATAAATAATATATACCTATATTTTAGAAAAAAAAATGAATGTTTTAAAACTGGTTTTGATAATAAATTATGATTTTAATTAAATATTAAAATAATAATATTTAGAAAATTATTTTTAAAAAATTGACTTCATTTTTGGATTCTACACGTCGAAAAAATGGTTAGGGTGATTTTTTGGGATTTTTTGGAAATACATGAATTTTTGATGAATAGTGAAATACCATAATTTAAAAAATAAACTAAATAAATTAATTATAGAGTCTTTCATGATGTTATGATGATTTATCACCAATTTGTTAGGGTTCACATGATAAAATTACTATTCATGGTCATGGAAGACTCATTATTCCTTATCTTTTGGGGAAATAATAAACTAATGAATTTTATATTGAGAAAACCCCACTCCCCACCACTATAAATATTACCCTTCACACCCTCATTTACTCACACCTATCAAGATCAAGACTTGTCTAAAATCTTTCCATACATTGTCCCTATCCCCTACCCCACGTCCAAGATCTTCTAGTCTCATTAAAATTCAAAGCCTAGTTTCCTTAAGGAAGATCTCAAGAGGAGGTTTTAAGAGGTATTTTCTCTACCTTTTTTCCTTTAATTTATTTTCAATTCGATGTTCTTTTCTTATTCTCTCCCCACCTATATTCATCCAAATGGAATTATAAGTCTAGTATCATAAATATACTGTAATTGTTTTATAATAATGGGATATTATACCATCCAACCACCTTCTCCTCTTCCATTTATTTTATAAAAGAAAACGTTGTTCGTGAGGTGTTAATCTTTCACCTTCAAGAATGACATGTTTTCTTTCGTCCATTTCTAGCATCATATCTTATCATGAAACCATTTTTATGTTTGAACCAGAATATTATATATGTGTTATGTACTATTTGATGTTCAGGAAATAACTTATGTAAATATTACAAAACGAGTAAACAAAACAAGTTCGTTGGGGATGAAAAAATCGCCCAAATTAACCCAAACAATCATCATTTAATTCTTCTGTAATGATTAATCCATGTGCTATATAATATAATTCACTATAAGATCATTTAATCTTCTGTAATATCATTAAAAATAATAAATATCAGTTTTTGATGTTTATCCATGTTCTACATGGACTTTCATTTATGAATACATGTGAACCGCTCAAGAAAACAATAAAAACGAACATTCCTTAACAATAATTTTAAACTATATAACTCATCCAAAGGCCCATAAAATAACCTAATAAAACCATAAAGAACCATATTCTAGTACACAAGGTTTTATAATTGTCAATTAATGAATATAATGTAGTTATACAGAACATCAAAGTGAGGAAAGTGTTCTGATACAAGGTAAGGGGAAAATCTTGAACCCAACTTTCTTTCTTCGGGTTCTCCCTCTTTCACTAAATTTTTGGTATGGTCACCCCTTAAAAATACTTTTTTTATAATTATCTTACCATTTCTGGGATATAAATTTTTCTAATAATTTTTTCTGTAAAACATATTTTTTCCAAAACAACACTTTTTTCCAAAACACACCTTTTACTTCTCACTCAAGGTTGATGGCTATCATATCAAGTATGTTATTCCAACTTTATTTTGGGAACCCAATGTTTATGAATGTGTTCTTATGAGGTGAAACCCATTCCTTTACATGGGTTAGTTATGTTCATTTTTGATATATGTTCATTGTGTCATGCATGATAATTGATAATGTCATGAAGTGACAGGTGCACCCAGAATTATATAGCGCATTATGAATGTTTCAATGTGACAGGTGTGCCCATAATTATACAGCACTACAATGTGTTGGGTAAAGTGAATAATTTCATGAGTAAAGTGAAATTATGTGTGAACAAGATTCTATATTTATTCACAAGTATGTGTTGTAGTTAACCACAAATACATGATGTTTCATTTTTTATGCTCTGCCACATTTTAAGTCTCCTGTTAATGTTTCCTATCATGTTCATTATCTTTTGACTATGTTATGATTATTCTCACCCCAAAACATATTGTTATTCTCTATCCTCTTACTGGGATTTTATCTCACCTCTTTTAATGTATATCCTCAGGTAGCTACATGTACATAAGGGGAGGTCAGGTGTCAAAAAAATCTAGAGATGAAGGAATTAAATAAATGTTTATGCTTTTTTTATAATTTTTGTGTAGGGTAATAGTTTTCCCCAGGCACTAAACCATTTGATCCTCTATATGTAATACTATTGTGTTATTTATCTTTAAAATGATGTAATAGTAATGTAAGAAAAGGCTGGGTTGCTATAGTTGGTATCAGAGTAAAAGTTTAGTTTATTTGGGAATTATGATTAGTGAACCGTAGAAAAAACCTCTAGCATGAGACTAAGTACAATTATGCACACAAGAATCTTTACACATGGATCCCATATGTTATGATTTTAATATAAATCATAAAAATTAATATTTAATTCATGACTTGTTGAATTATGTAATGTTCTAACCTTTCTATTTTAGAAAATGGTGGGAACTAGGAGAAACTAGGCCAACAACTCAAAAAAGGGCCAATGCTATGATTTCTCAAATAACATCCCCAATGATTTGGGAGGTGGAGTTCGGAACTTAATGGAGATTCCTACCCAACTATCTCAGGTAATGAAAAATAACTATAATAACAGGGAATATCCTCCTTCACCAAAGAGGGAGAAATTGGATATCGAATGTTTAATGCTGCAACAACCACCGACGTTTAGTGGATTCTCTGATCCACTAGTTGTGGAACAGTGGGTCAACTCCATAAATAAAATCTTTTCTGTGTATCATTGTTCTAAGAATTAGAATGTGACACTATCCATTTATCATCTGGATGGAGAGTCTAATCAATGGTTGTATTTGATTAAGAACACCAAGCCAAGGGATGGAATTGAAGAGATGGAATGGGAAGACTTTAAGATAATATTTCTTAACAAGTATTTCCCAAGAAATATTCACACAATGATGGAGGGAGAATTCATAGAGATCATGAAAAAATAAGGAGAATCTATCAAAACCTATGAAGAAAATTTTTCAAGTCTTGCAAGGTACGCTTCGGGTTTTGTTATCAACAATGATAGAAAAATTGAATGATTCTTTATTGGATTAAAACCACACATTCGAAAGGCTCTTGAAATTTGAGACTTTGAGAGTTACGAAGAAGTTGTTCAGTGTGCTCTCAAAGTGGAGGTGGAGTTTTTATAATGGTACCATGGCTATGGTTAAATAAAATGAATGATAAAGTTTCAATCCGGTGGATCTAATGAAAAAGGTTGTAAGAAAACACAACAACCCACATACAAAAAATGTGGAATGTTGCACCATGGGAATGGCTTCAAAGGGATGGGGATGTGCTTCATGTGTGGGAAAGAAGAAATCCACGCACAAGAGTATTGAAATGAAATGAAAATGAAGGAGAATGTGGTGGATGATAGGATATAACCACATATGATTCAATGCTACAACTATAGGAATCTAGGGAACTATGCAGACCAATGCACTAAACCTCAAGTTATCAAGGGTAATCAGTGTCAACAGCCCCCAAAGACAAAGGAAAAAAGGGAAGGATTATGCCATCACTACTAAAGAAGTGGAGAAAGATAATCAAGTCGTACAAGGTACAATTTCTATTCTCTCAATAATTGAAAAAGTATTATTAGATTTTGGTTCTACGCATTCATTTATATCTTTCATGTTTTCAAGAAATATAGAATCAAATCCCCAAAACATTGATTTAGAGATATCTATAAAAACACCAAGTGGTTCAATAATTTCAAACCAAGTGTTTGAATCTTCTTCTATTAGAGTATGTGAGAAGATTCTTCCTGTGTGTCACATAATACTTCCCTTGTTGGAATTCAACAATATAAGGGGAATGGATTGGCTCTCGTTATATAGAGCACATATCAACTATCATGAAAAAGAAATATCTTTCCATATTTTGAACCATCTCATGATTCTCTAAAAATTATTGGAAGATCATGAATCTCATTTGAAAAATCCTTCAATGGTGTGGGTGTTTATTCCCTATGATAAAGCCTACCTCTCCCAAATGGTTGGGTCGATTGAAAGTGCCAACCATACTGAAATGCCCATCATGAGGGAATACAGTGATGTATTCCCTGGAGAGTTACCCAGAATTCCCCCTTATCATGACTTAGAGTTCTCAATAAAACTCATACCCAGAGCTACTCTTATCTCAATGTGTCCCTATAGGAAGGATCCTATCGAACTGGAGGAGATAAAGAAGCAACTGCAAGAGCATATGGACAAAGTGTTCATATTCCCTAGTGCATCACCTTGGGGTGGTCCAGTTCTCTTTCTAAATAAGAAGGATGGAACAATGAGGTTTTGTATCAATTATTAGGAACTCAACAAGATCACCATAAAGAAGACGTATCATCTTCCAAGGATTGAAAACTTGTTCGATCAATTAAGAGGAGCTCAATACTTCTCAAAGGTGGATCTTTGTTCTAGATATCATCAGCTAAAGGTGGAGAAGAAATATATTCAGAATACTACCCTCCATTCAAGGTATGGGCTCTATGAGTTTCTAGTGATGCCCTTAGGACATACTATTTCCCCTTAAATCTTCATGGATTTGATAAATATAGTCTTTAGACATTACCTTGAAAAATTCATGGTAGTGTTTATTGATAAATAAAGTGTTTAGACATTACCTTAAAAGAAAGGATTGGGTTGTGTACTCATGAAAAATTATAATGTGATAGCATACGCCTCATGGCAGTTGAAGATCCATGAGCAAAGCAACCCGACACAAGATCTAGAGCAGGCAGCCGTGATTTTTGCCTTGAAAAACTAGCGACAATACCTTTATGTTGAGAAGTGTGACATATACACCAACCAAAAGAGCCTAAAGTATATATTCACACAAAAGGAGCTCAACATTCATCAAAGGAGATGGTTAGAGCTAATCAAGGATTATGATTTCTATATTCTCTATCATCCTAGAAAGAAAAACAAGGTAATTGATTCTCTAAGAAGAAAAGAACCTGCTACTCTATCCATGTTACAGATTGAGAAAGACCCTATCCTTCTTGGATATGCAAAGGATGTATTTATAAATCATAAGGGTAGGGGATACATCCTACCTTTCCAAAATGATTGTGCTACCATCCATCCCAAAGAAGATTAAGGAAGCACAAAGGGATGATGTGGAGATTAAAAAGAGGGTGAATGATATAAAGGAAGGGAAGCTGCAAAAGTTCCATATCGACAATGATGGTGTTATTCGGTTTGGAATATGGATTTTTGTTCCTTCATCACCTGGGATAAAGAATGAGATATTGGACAATGCACATAGCTCAACATTATCTATCTATCCTGGGAGTACCATGATGTACTGTGATCTCCGAGAACACTTCTAGTGGAATAACATGAAGAAGGAGATTGTAGAATATATATCAAGGTGGTTCGTATGTCAGAAAGTTAAAGCAGAGCGGTAAATGTCAAAATAGATGATGCAGCCATTGCCTATATCCATGTGAAAATGGGATAATGTCACTATGGACTTTGTCACGGGTCTCCCGAAGATGCCGAAGGGAAATAATGTGATATGGGTCGTGGTTTACCAACTCACCAAGACTGCCCATTTTATCATTATTCAATAATACCTATCGTTTGAACAACTTGCAAAGGTATATGTGAAGAAATTAGTGATACTACATGCAGTTCAACTCTCAATTGTCTCTGATTGTGATCCAAGGATCACATCTAAATTTTGGGGGAGCCTTCAACATGCTTTGAGTACTGAATTAAATTTTAGCATGACCTATCACCCCCAAAATGATGGTCAATCTAAAAGGACCATACAGAACCCTAAAGATATGCTAAGATACTAATCTCTAGAATTCAAAGGTGGATGGGATCAACATCTCTAATTGGTTGAGTTATCATACTACAATTGTTTTCACTGGAGTATTCAGATTGCTCCATATGAAGCTCTGTATGTAAAGTGATGTAGAAATCCAACCTGTTGGAATGAATTTGGAGAAAGAAAGATACTTGGACCTGATCTTGTGCAAGAGATGACAGAGAAGGTTCAAGTCATCCAGAAACATATCAAAGCTGCTCAAAATCGGAAAAATAGATATGCTTAGAACTATCAAAGGGACGTAAAGTTCGATGTTGGAGATAACGTATTCCTTTGAATATCACCATGGAAGAGATTCATGAAGTTTGGAAAGAAAGGGAAGTTAAGCCCAAGGTACATTGGCCCGTTTGAGATCCTTGACCACATAAGAGTCATGGCCTATTAGCTTTCACTTCCACCCAATATGGATCAAGTCCATGATGTGTTTCACATATCACTGCTGATGAAGTATATACCTCATCCCTCACATGTACTGAACTCAGAGGTGGAACATCTAAAAGATGATCTATCCTATGAGGAGCTGCCAGTAGAGATTTTAGACCCGAGAGATAAGGTTCTACATAAAAAAGATAGAACACCTATTCAAAGTGTTGTGGAGGAACCATAAGGTTGAAAAGCTACTTGGGAACCAGAAGAGGTGATGAAGGAGACGTACCCTCACCTATTTGTGTAAAGTGGAATTTTGAGGGCGAAATTTCATAAGGGGGGAAGAATGTAACGACCTAATGTTATTCAATAGAAATTCCTTTCTTATAAATATTTCAAAAAATCACATGAAAACACAATATAATGAACTACTAAGTGAAAAAGGACCTCTAAACATAACTTTGTCACTTCTATGTTGGGAATTTCGAATGTATGACTTACACAATTGCAATTAGTAAATTATTTGGAGTCCAATAAGGAAAATGCAGTTTTTGATGAATAGTAACCTACCCTTATGAATAGTAACATACCCTTATGAATAGTGATATACCCTAATGAATAGTATCCTTACCTATGATAATATATAAATAATATATACCTATATTTTAGAATAAGTGTATGAATGTTTGAAAACTAGTTTTTGATAATAAATTATTATTTTAATTAAATATTAAAGTAATAATATTTAGAAATTTATTTTAGAAAAATGGAATTCATTTTTGGATTCTACACATAGAAAAGTTGTTAGGGTGATTTTTTGTGATTTTATAAAATACTTGAATTTTTAATGAATAGTGAAATACCATAATTTACAAAATAAGGTAAATAAGATAATTATAGAGTCATGTATGATGTTCTGATGATGTAGGCCCAACTGGTTAGGGTTAAAATGATAACAATACTATTATTGGTCATTTAAGACTCATTATTCCTTGTATATAGGGGAAATAATAAACTAATGAATTTTATATTAAGAAAACCCCTCTCCCCTCCACAATAAATACCACCCTTCACACCCTTATTTCCTCAGAGCTCTCAAGCATCATGACATGTCTAAAATCTTCCCATACATCTTCCCTAGCCCCTCCACCACATCCAAGATCTTATGGTCTCATCAAAAGACAAATAATATTTTCTTTAAGGAGAATCTCTAGAGGAGGATTCAAGATGTATTTTCTCTCCCTCTTTTCCTTCAATTTTATTCAAACTTCAAGTCATTTTCTTATTCTCTCCCCACCTATATTTACCAAAATGATATGGTAACTCTAGTATCATACATATACTATAATTTTAGGATAATAATGGGATATTCTTACATCCAAACCCCTTATCCTCTTCCTTTTATCTTATAAAAGAAAACATTGTTCGTGAGGTGTCAATCTATCGCCTTCAAGAATGACATGTTTTCTTTTTTCCATTTCTACATTCAGATCTGGTCATGAAACCATTTTTATGGTTGAAACAAAATGTTATATATGTATCATGTCATTTTTTATGTTCTGAAAATAACTTATGTACATATTACTAAATGAGTAAACAAAACAAGTTCGTTGTGGTCGAAAACCACCAAAATTAACCCAAACAATCATAATTTGATTATTATCTAATGATTAATCCATATGGTATATAATAAAATTAATTATAAGATCATTTAATCTTCTATAATTTCATTAATAACATTAAATATCAGTTCTAGAGGATTGTCCATGTTCTACACTGACTTTCATTTATGAATACATGCGAACTGCTCAAGAAAACCATAAAAACAAACATTCTCGAACAATATTTTTAAACTATATAACTCCTCCAAAGGCCCATAATATAACATAATGAAACCATAATGAAATTTATTCATTTACACAAGGTTCTATTATTTTCAATTAATGAATCTAATTTTGTTATACAGGACACTAAAATGAGGAAAGCGTTCAGATTTAAGGTAAAGGGAAAATCTCGAACCAAACTTTCTTTCTTCGGGTTCTCCCTCTTTCACTCCATTTTTGGTATATTCATCCCTTAAAAATAACTTTTTCATCATTATATTACCTTTTTTTGGATATAATTTTTTTCAAATGTATTTTATGAGAAACAAATTTTTTCCAAGAGAACTCATCTTTCCAAAATACACCTTTTACTTCTCACTCAAGGTTGATGGTTATCGTATCTAGTATGTTATTCCCACTTTATTTTGGGAACCCAATGTTTATGAATGTGTTATTATGAGATGAAATCCATTCCTTTACATGGGATAGTTATGTTTGTTTTTTGATATATGTTCATTTTTTAATGCATGATAAATGATATTGTTATGATGTGATAAGTGCGCCCAGAATTATATAGCGCAATATGATTGTTTCAATGTGATAGGTGCAACCAAAATTTTACAACGCTCCAATGCCTTGGGTAAAGTGATGAATATCACGAGTTGAGTGAAATGATGGGTGAACAAGATTCTAGCTTTGTTAACTAGTATGTTTGGTTGTTAACCACTAAGACATGATGTTTTATTTTTTATGCACTGCCACATTTCAAGTCTCTTGTCAATTTTTCCACTCATGTTCATGGTCTTTTGCCTTGTTATGATTATTCTCACCCCATTATATATTTTTTTTCTCTATCCTATTACTGGGATTTTAGCTCACCCCTTTTCATATATATCCTCAGGCGGCTACATGTACTAAGGATAGGTCAGGTGGCAATACGAATCTAGAGATTAAGGAATTAAATAAATGTTTATGATTGTTGTAATTTTTATGTAGGGTCATAGTTTTTCCAGGACACTAAACCTTTGGATCCTCTATGTGTAATATTTTTATGTTGTTTATCTTTAAAATGATGTAATAGTAATGTAAGAAAAGGTCGGGCTACTATATGGTGTGTCATACCCAAGAGATGTATCCTCTTATATGCTTATTTATTTTCAACACTTCCTTGTTTTTTATCAATGTTATGCACTCAAGGATCATGTTCATGTACTTATTTATGATTCATGTCTTATGAATTTTCAATCATTATTCCATGAATCATGGTTTCAATCTTTTATATTCTGGATATGTCTTTCAAATGCCACGATCTTGTTCACGTACACTTATTCTCGTGCTATGATTATGAATTTTCCTTTATTACCATTACTGAGAATATGATATGATCCTTTCTTATGGTTCCATTCTCTAGGTTATTATGAATGGTTCAAGTAGGGTATTATTGTGAATAGAACTAAATTGGAATATATTTATGGGATAAATTGAAGATTTTTCATTAATTAAAGTGATCGGGTTCCATGTTTCCAAAATAAATAAAATATTATGGTCATTGATGTACTTTTGAAATGTAATGAATATTCTACTAAAAAGATGAAATATGTATGAATGGAAAGATTGGGTATCTAAATTCACCAGTATGAATTAATATCTAACTTATTCCCAAGGTATAGTATTTAAAATCCTACATGTAAGTCCAAAATAATCACAAACACATTAGATAATGAGGCAACGTACCCACCACAGTGATTCCTAGTAGAATACCACAAGGAATCTATATCATTCCTTTTGTATGAGAAACTAAATATTCCTGTTTAAAAGTTTTTAAGGAAAACAAAAATCATGTATCTCATATAGTTTGAAAATATGTACCACCAAAGAAGTTTCTTTCAAAAACACCATTCCATTAGAAAAACCCCAAATGTTTTCTTATTTAGATTTTATTCTAATTCATCCATTAAGTTAAATGGTCATAAATTAAATAC
This sequence comes from Viscum album, assembly GCA_963277665.1. Taxonomy (NCBI): domain Eukaryota; kingdom Viridiplantae; phylum Streptophyta; class Magnoliopsida; order Santalales; family Viscaceae; genus Viscum; species Viscum album. The sequence goes on along the minus strand of OY728156.1, from coordinate 865,590,288 downwards.
ATAAATGTTTTTTCAGAAAATATTATTTAAGAACTCTATTTATTGGAAAGAAAACAAATATTTTAATTTAATAACATTCCATACATGTCGATAAGATCAAACTGAAGATGAGTGCTGATAATAGAAGCATCAATGGAAAATCACAAAATAAACAGTAATAACTAATGAAATGTATAACTTTGTTAAAAATATCAACCCTAAATTGTTCATTATGGAAATTGTATTGGTAAACCAAGAAACCAATAATCACAAATAGAAAATAATCCATAATTGAAATATATCATATAATACTCACCATGAGACATCATATTAGAAAATAATGGCAAAATACCAAGATATGTTGTAGAAACTAACTACTGTCCTATATTTAAGTCTTTGAACTCATAACCAGGTGATTTTCTCTCAAATAGTATCGTCAGGGCCAATACCGATGTACATTGAATAATATCAATAATATGATATTAACCAATGTGTAATCTCAAATATTACAGTATACATATATCAATTTTAAACATTATTATCCAATATCACATGAAGGTTCTAAAGGAGAAGATATATCAAATCATGATATCATATTACAATATCAAGTAGTTAAATTATTTAAATAAAATAACTCAAATTCATACACCCTTAAAAAATATACCATTTTAATTGATAATATTCAATATTAAACCACTCATATAACATGAGTTCCATAATAATAAATTCACCGATAATGGGTAACCACAATAATGGTATTATATCCCATAATAAAAATATTAAATTTACTTTGAAGATAATCTCACGGGTTTAAATGAAAAAATATTAATATAAAATGAATATTTTGGAAATAGTTTAAGAAGTGAAACATCTATGAAAAACATCTTGGAAACAATGTAATACCCAAAGGATATTCTAATAATGTTAAAGGCATGATAAAAATCAAAAAATCCCATATTAGTATATTCCGATAAACTTGGAATACCACATCATATAAATAACTTGCATAACCCAAGAAAGGAAAAACTTTATAAACCATGTTTAGTTAAAAACATCTAATATAAACAATTTTTATAGAAATAATATTATTCATTTTATATCAACCATTTAGCATGAATATAAATAGGTTTGGGTGTATATTTTATTTGATTTATAAATTTCCCATATTATACTATAAGAAAACAATGTAAAAAAATTATTTCTCAATAAAATATATATGTGTACCTTATATGAAATTATTCTACCTAAGAAAATAGATTTAAAATTCCAAAATTTAAATGAAATCTTAAATAAAAGGAAGGTTATAGAGACATATACCTCAACAAATAGAATCAAATAATATTCGTCAAAAAAAAATATTAGTTCACGATAGAAAATTATAAATACTCATAAGATATAAACTCCCATTTTATACTACCCAAAACAAGAGTTTTCATAACCAAGATAACTACTATTAGTGAAGATGGGAGAAACATGTATGAAATGAGGATAATGAAGAAATGGAATTATAAAAAGACCATAAACTATTTATTTTCATGAGAAGTAAATAAAAATCACCATGTAATTAGAGGAGAAAAAAATTTGTTTGGAGAGGGTCTCTCGAACATCCATATTATTGAATGGAAGATAATTGAATAATTACTAAATAAAAACAAACTAAATGTCCAATATACCAATTTTATAGAATTTTGAAATAATGGAAAATGAGGATTACTAAAGCTTTTGAAAACCATGATACACTCAATTTATTCATACTAAATTATTACTCACATGTTAAGTTCATGGTTTAGAAAAATAGTGTAGAAATTTTGTGTCCTAAAAAAGATTCACAGATGTTATGTTTTTCAACCTAAAATGCCTTAAACTAATGTGAATATGTAATATAATAAATATATTCACATGAAATTGACTATGGTGTTTCATAAAGAATCCATCAAGCCTCCATTAATTAGACCAGAATCAATCTGAATAAACCCTCTTTATTTCTCAACCTCACATAGTTCCATTAGCTGCTTCCTAGGAATAGTAACAACTCACCATCAAATGAAAAATATCCATAGAACCTCCTACTTTTTTTCACCTCTCACACAACATCCACCCTATCCATAACCACCTCTCTACTTCCAATCTCTCCAACACATATCTTATTAACCACTTTCCAAATGATTCTAGAAAACCTCACACTTTCTCACCAATCCTAACTATACCCTTCTATTAAGTAGTGACCCCTAAATAGATTGAATCAACTTTTAAATATTGGAAATACACATATATAGTGTTATAAAAAGAGAATGTGGTTCACATTTCATGGTGGTTTTAGGTATTTTAATGTGTTTTAGGATTTTTTATATGTGACGGCAGTTTCTATGCTACAATAACTAGTGTAATAATTATATCAATATAGCATGTAAATTATGATAACATTTGGTTAATAATATAGATTATTTATTTCATTTATGATAGATTTATAATGTTGAGGAAATAATATTTAACTATAGGCATTATAAAAATAATTAAGAAATGGATCTAATGGATACTCACTTCTTACAGTCAACCTGCAGTTAATTTTGGGCCCATAGAATTGAAATAAGGTAGAATTATTTTACTATAAAAAAATAAATTATAATTTTTATTTTAGAAATGATAAAAAAAATGTAATTTTTATTATTTTTAAATACTAGTGTGTGTGTGTGTGTGTTTCTATGAACCAAATACATTGTTTTAAATAATTTTTTGAATTAGGTTAATAATCAATTATTTACATAAGACCTTCTATATAGAACATGATGGTGATAATTTCCAAAAAAATATAATTTTAATAAAGTGGGTAATTTGATGTTTTAATTTTATGTACATTGTGTTTGATGTGAATCAACCTATAAATATTTAAAAATAACTATTTGAATCATTTATGTTACATGATCATAGTTTAACACTCTATTTAATGATATAAATATTATCATATCATTAAATTTATAAAATAATATTATATGTGAGTGTTGGAACGGGTTATTGGGTGAAAATAGGATAATAATGAAATAAAAGGAAACTCAAATTTGATTTTGAATCATTATAATAACTTATATATATAAATGACTTAGTTTTAGTTGAGGATGTACATATTTTATTTTTTTAAGGTTATTACTGATACACCCTTGGGAAAAATTGTGGCCCCAAAAGAAATCACATGGTAATTTAGATAATTAATGTTATTTATATGACTAATTCATGGAATGATAATTTTATTATATATATGAAAAAAAACTTCCCATGTATTGGACTTGAGCTTCCATTTTTTATGAGGTTGACATTTAAATATTAAAGATATACAAATATAGAATTTTGAAATTTGATATAGAATCTATACACAAATTTTTAATAATGGAATTGTGTATTATTTAGTATTCATTCTCACCCATGTTTAAAAGAATAATAAGTTAGTGTACTTTTAGTTTTTTATTATTAATAAATGAGGCTTTTCCAATGGTTTTCATTATAACCTTGATTGAATGGTCATATCATCGCTAACCAAAGATGACCATTTCATTGTCTGTATTATATAAATATATTAGATTTACATGGACTATTATAATTCTAAAGACATAATATTGATGATGATATATATTAAAATAAAATATTACATGTATATCCTTTTCACATGTAGTGGAATTCATGGAGGAGGTTGGATTCATGATTATTGTCACGAATACCTTAACTATGTGAGATTTTAAATTTAATAGACGATGATTTAATATGTCTAATAATGAATTGTGATAGAAACATTTTTTATGTGAATATGATTATATAATTTACATATTATTGAATTTATTATTTAATTTTAGAGATTAGAGTTCCATTCACAGTACAACAACAACATAATGACTATATCCCTAAGCGAGACTCAACATTTTGTTTGGTGTGTGGACCAATTAGATATCTAGAATAATATTAACTATCTCACCCCAATGATTTTTGTAGGATATAATAAGATTTGATATAGATTGTTTATGTTTTTTTAATTTATACCGAAAAGTGTATGTGGTTTGTTTATGAAAGAGGGTGTTTGAAAAAAATTTATATGCTTGAGATGTAGATACTAGCTTATGGGAGATGGTTTTTAAAGTAAATTTTATATTTTGATGGAATATTTTTATATTATACAGACATTCTTGTTTTGTGACATATGATGTTGTGGATATTCAAAAAAAAGTATAATGATGGGTTTTCTTGGAACTATGACATATAGACTATAATAATTGAATATAATTTTTCCTTATTAAGTAAATATTTGAGGATTAGAAATTTTACTGGATGAGGTTTGACCAAGGAGAAACAATTTGGTATTTTTTGGTGAGGTTATAAAATCATTTATGATACTACTAATTTAATTGTTAATCATGAATGAGATTGACATAGTTTTTCGTCCATAGGGGAAGGCGAACTAAGTATGTAGATAAACCCATCCCTATATTTCTATATTGGTTTATAAGACTATGTTTCTATAGTTTGAATTAAATTATAGCTTGGTAATTGTTTTTTAATGGGATAATATTTTATCAGGGTAGTTTCATACACCATTAATGTAGAGTAGTTGTTAAGTTATAATTCTTTACATGGATTTAACATTTATTCTACAATAATTTTAGTTTTCATGAACTTTTGTTATATTGTATGATGATCATGAATAATATAATTTTTATGATATTACTTGATTATGTATTTATTATTATTCATTTATTTTGGTTTTTAATTGATTTTATAGTCTTATAATGTGTTACTCATAATGTAATTACTCCCATTGGTGTGATTAATACTCTTTTGTGCTTCTCACCAGTTTTGGCCTCTTTTAGTGGGATTTGAAAACTATAAATTGTATCGTCTCATATTCATGTGGGATTATAACCAAATTGGGCCATGATGGTGTGGTATTAGAGTATCTAGATGAGATCTATTTTATAGTTACAAGTAAGGAACATATTAGTTTTTGGATTGATTTGGATGATTATGAATATAGTGTTAGATATATAAAACTTATGTCTGATAAAAGATGAAACAAAACTATGTCATGGAGACAGAGATATTTCTACATAGGGACTCTGAGTGTCTCTAAACTAAATCGAATACTTATGAAATTGAATTTACTGTATAGTTATATTTGAATATGCATCATATAGTAGTTATAACATGAATCATGTCCATACTTTCTTATGATATTGAAAACTATTCTTGGGTGAAAAGTAAACAAATTATAACTGTATCTTCTAAAATTCACACTCCATTATGATAGTAACTTATCATGGTTTTCATCTATTTTTTAAAATGGTTATAAAGTCATTTGTAAACATTTATGTGATGACCTTATTAAACACAAATCGATTTTTCACCTCTTTCCATACCTTGTATTGGGTATTATAGTGTCTATGAATTCTCTTGTTATTGATATGTTTTGATTTGATCTTAGGGATGAAATAGAATTGATATGTATTCTCATGTTATTTAAATTTTATTTAGGCCCTATTTTACTTCTCATTTCACTAATTTTAATGGAATGATAATATTATTTTTATTTTTTCTTTGGTAATTTTTTTAATCTTTCTTTTATTAAATTATTTTGTTGAAAATTTCATTGTGATGGATGGACCCTCTATGATTTCTAATATTTAAATTATTTATATTATTATATTTTACCATGTAATTTATATTATGGATACTTGCTGGATGTGAATTGGAGGATGTGATATGTGATATTTGGATGAGATTTGATATGGTTTGTTTGTTTTTTTGAAAACCACTTCAAATAATTGGAATTGTGGTTGAATATGATGATTATGTTTGCTCTAAAAATGAGTAAATTAGTCTATAGATTTATGTTGTATTCCTTAATGAGATTTTTATTCAAATTGGGAAAATAGAATGATTTTTTGTACTATGTGATATATTATTTGTCTCAAAAAGATATAAAATATATATTGTGTTGTGTATTAACATAGATATATTTTTTGAGGGATTTGTTTCCCAACCAAGCTTCATGTTCCAGAGGGTGATGTTTTGAGGCCCAAGAAATGTGTTTCTAATAATGATATATATAATCCAGACTTCATATTCCATAGGGTGATGTGTAATGAATTCGTTGTGGGTTCTAGGTGGTGATGTGTCATAGCACATTTTGTGGTTTATAAAATAGGGATATGTGTTATGACCTATATTCATGTTTTATAGTGTGTTGTGATGTGACTCATCCCCATTTTCTGGTGGATCATGTATTGTAACATGAAATATTTATGTGGATGATGATCTATTTTGGATCAACTAATTGTTTTTGGGGGTGATGTGTTGCAACTTATAAACATAACCATGTTATAATTTCTGAAGCGAATAATTTTTTATTTGAGATTACATAATGATATCATTTCATTATTTTCTGTATGGTTTCTTGATAACTGATACGAAATTAAATAATTTCATTATGTCATGGTTTGAAATTATAATTTTTCATATTTGAATAGAATAATGAATTATTTCATAAGAATGATGATTTTAATGGGAGTATAAAATTATGATATATGATAAAAAATTCTTGTGAATGATAACTTGACACTGACGTAGTTTTCCATAAATTTAAACTTACTATTTGTGGAGGTTAATTAAATTTGTGTCATAACATCAAGTATTCAAAACATAGTGATATAATTATGAGCATTTAGATTTATTGAAACGGTATAAATTATTACAATAGATAAAATTGGATTGATGTTCATCCTGATAAAAAATATGAATTTTTTTCCATTAGGAGGGATATAATGTTGTTATGAATATTTTTTCTTGGTTAGAGACTATTTCTTGTATTGTTATGTTCCTGATATCGAAGGAATGTTATTTGTGACATTGGGGTGAATATTTTAATTTGTAATTTGAGCTGTGGAATTATGTTTCCTTAATAAGTACCAGGATAAAAGATATTGGGCATGTAGTGGGATAATGGATATTATAAATTTGGGTTTTTGATATCTTATTTAGGACCTCCTTTTCAAGAGTATTGATGATGGTTGATCTGTCATTATTTTTTAGGCATTATGTATTTGATGAGAAGAATTTTTTTTGGTACTGTGTTATAAATATAGTGATATCATTAGATAGGTGGTGATATAATTTAAATTTCTGGTTAATATGTGTAACACCCTAACATTTCAGAACAGTAGTATGCTTGATAGTGTACGCAACATTCAAAAAAAACTACGAAATATTTTAATTTTATGACAATTATAACATAACTATTGAATTTTCACATATTATTATAAGTAACAAATTTTTGAAACATATATAAAGTTCATAACCAATAAAAATGAATTTAAAAATGATTATAAAATAAACACTGCATTTTTGAAATCCATTTATTTTTTGAAATAAAAATACTTTTAAAATAAAATTTATAGAAACAAATATAATAAATTATTTTTTAAAAATTTATAAATTTTATATTATAAAATTAATATCTTATTTTTAATCATAATACATAATTTATCTTAGGTATAAATTTTTGTATTTTACTAAAACTGTAGTTTTCTAGTGAAAGGTGAAAAATAATCATTTTAATTAAAATATATAATTTTATTTAAAGAATACAAAAAATTTTACATTTGTTTTAAAAAATATTTCAATGTAAAATAACTAATATTATATTATTTATAATCCATTTATGTTCATTTTAATAAATTTAATGGTTGAATTTTGTAAGATAACATTTTTATAACTGAAAAATACATTTTTTTACTGAAGAATAGTTTCTCATTGCATTTTTATTTTTTTATAATAAATTAATTTCTTCCACTTATATAAATTGATTAATGAAAAAATTATTCCATATAGAGAATTAAGAGGTAAAAATTTGGAAATTAAAAATGTCTTAATTTAGTTAAATATGAATAGTAACCATATTAAATTTCTGTGACCACGTTAAAGGTAAAATGGGTTAATTAGGGTTAAAAATAATGTGAAAAGACATAAAATTAATTCAAAAAAAATTTAATCTTCAAATTTATTAGTATATTTTGTCGATAATCATCTTAAATATGAACATATGTTCTTTTTTCCATTTATCATTGATTTTGACCTTTATATAATTTCTAAAAAACATATAGTAAAAAATGTCACTTTCTTGATTTTAAAATTTATAAAAAAAATTAGGGTGATAAATAAACTTATGTTTACTTATAAATGTCTATTTTAAATATAAATAATTTTTTTAAATAATGATACTTTTTTTAAAAAATATTGATGGAATAATTACATTAAATCATTATGGAATGTTAACGTAGTGCTTGTTAAAAAAGTAAATAATAATGTAAATTATAGTAAAAACTCTAAAAAATAATATTTTTTGGGTGATTTGAATTTTACCATGAATGTAAAATAATAATTAAATATATTAAATATTTTTAGTGATTTATATTTGAATTATGTTGCTGCAAAAAGTTTTCAAAGTTCAATTTTGTGAATAGTTACTAAAATGAAAATTAATGTAGTTTATGTTAAATGTTATTTTATTTTATTATTTAAAAATGATAAAAATACTTACAAAAGACAATTTGGATGATAAATGGTCTAAAAATTCTGCCCTTTTCCATTTATGATAAAATTTTAAACTTATAAAAAAAATTATAACCCTTTAATATTGAAAAAGTAATTCCAACAAATAAGGTTGAAATTGGTTAACCAAGGGGTTAATTTAAATAATAAGGTTTATAATGTCATATAAACAATTTTAGTTTTATTATATCAATATAATAATTCTATATAATCCTTATATTATAACCCATATCATTTCGAAACTATTTTACATGAGTTAGACAAATATTATAATATAAAATTTCATGTATTTCCAAAAATTATAGTAATGGCATTTAATAATAAACAATATTTTATTAAGTGATTTAAAATTAATAAAAACCACCATTCATAAAATTTAAGTGTGTGGATTTTAATATCATACATGGTTTATTTATGGGATATTTTTACATTAATTATAATTTTTTCTACCCTTAATGAGTAAAACCCTTTTATATCATGTGAATTGAAAAAATGGTCAATAAGGGTTAAAACTAAGAGATAAGGGTGAAAAAAATACTTCCAATTTTTTATTAGATTTATACTCATAAATAGGTTATATTCTAATTATTTTATTTTTGATAAATATTTAAATGAAAAATAATTTATATTAATTTAATGCTTTAGGTATTTCCATGAGTGCCTCTCCCCTTACTTATAAAAGGCTGCATCCTGTGCTTCATTATTCAAAATTATTAATCTATATATCTTAGAAAATACCTACCATAATACCTTAATATAATCTGTCCCCACATCCTAGATCCTCTCTATTTTCCAGAAGTCCACCATTCAGTGCTTAAGGTGTAGACCAAGAGAGTTTTCTCAATGATTAGGTATAACTCATAGTTGAGCATTTTCAATTTTATTTATTCTTGTACCTCCATTAATTATGTTGTATAAATTATAATATATTTAATTAATATATCAAATATATTTGTTTTATTTTTTAGAAACCATTATCTACCTTCTTCTCATCCATTGGAAAACAATGACCTTTATCATGGGTATGTGTAGACTATCACCACCATAAAGCGATTTGATTCTTTTTTTACATTTCCTCATTCACATGGATTGTAATAATAAAAGACTTAATTAATATATATGATACATATTATATATTAATGGTCCTTTAAATTTGAATTATTATTTATATTTCCTTTATTCCATCTATAGAAAAATGGAAAACATCATTCATGTATACATATGGCCTACCATCTCCGTAAATAGAGTAAGTCATTTATATATATATATATAATATTACAATTATATGGTGACTAAAATTAAGTATATGATTGTACCATGGTCAAAATAGAAGTTTAAAGACTGTTGAACCAAAACATGCATGAAAAAGAAATATATTACTACCAGGAATAATTATTTCAATTACAAATTTTTAATAAATAGGATATAAAATGAAATAAGTAAGTAATATATAGAATGAAAAATAAAATTATGGTTTTTATTTGTTTCATGAAAAAAATTTTATATTATACATGATATTCGAATGCTTATGTATAAATTTGAGACTTGAGATAAGGGTTTTTCATCTCAATCCCATTTTTCATGAGATTATTTATTCTAGAATTTATATTGAGGAATTATATGATCTCTATCTGATAAATCTAAATAATTTTTATTGTAATATTGTTATTTCTAAATAATACTTTTTTCTTTTTATTTTTCTTACATTAATTATTCAATAGATTGAAGTAATAATTTTTAAGGGAAAACAACTATAGTTTACTAATTAGTTAGGAAAAGTTTTCTTCCATATCCATGTATTCTTTAAAAAATGATGATTTTTTTTATCATTATCCAATGATATTTAAATATAATTTTTACCCATGTTTTAATTCCTATAGAAATAAATCTAATTAATCTTATTTATGTTTTCTAAATAAGGTAATATTTAATTTTTGTTGAAAATGTGAATAGAAAAATTGTTTAAAGGTATATGGGACAAACATGATTTCCCACCAACATTACTACTCAATGTTTTGAACCAACCCCTATAAGATTCTATTTAACTTCTCAAAGAAATTTTTTCCCTAAATATTTTATAAATATTTGGATTCTAAACAAGTGATTTAAAAATGAAACGAGTATCTTTTTCAAGAATGAATCAAGGGATCTTACAAAATATATTTATTTGATATGGTATCCATTGATTTTATTTATGATTTACTAGGTATATAAACCATATATAACATAATTATTCCTTATCAAGATGATTTATTATTATTATTAGGAGATTTTTACAATACCCATTCATTTATTATGGGTTATTAAAGGGTGAAATGATAATAATATTATAATATTTTGGAACACATATATATGATTTTCATTAGGTGATAGGTATAGAATTATATATCCCTCAGATGCATTGGGTAAATATTTATATCACATGATATAATTATGGGAAATGAGTTGATGTGTTCTATCCACATTGGGAAGCATGTATGGGCACATGATCCACTGTGGAAAATAGGTGGTGATTTTTGATTTGTTATGATATGGGAAGTAAGTCTTGATACTCGATCCATTACGATTTAATTGTCTTGGAAACTAAAATTGACATATGAAATGGTTTTTATTCCTATTATGGTGCCACACATTTATGACATGATTATGATCTGGAATTGTGATTCATGATTTATGTATAATTATTTATCACCCTTATGATTCATTCCTTTTGATATGAAAATTTCATATTCCATAAAATATGGTTTTGGTCCACGGTATATTAGTTATGACCTTGTATGTAATGATCATGAACTCACACTCTTATACTTATATTATCATTTTCATGATAATTGATTTATATCTCCCATATTTACCCTTACTATGAATATAATCTAATTGTTTATTATATTTACTTTTATTATGTTAAGAATAAAGTTTTTATGTATAGCATGTTAATAATCGTATAAAGTAAAAAGAATGTGATGAGAGTTGATGAAGAATATACCTATATAATTTATTAATAATTATTAAATCCAAAGACACAAAACCCTTAAGTTCAATCATGGATCATAATTTTATATTCATCTAAAATAATATAATGTTTTTGTATGAATGAATGGGACACTATAATTTTCATCATAGAAGGGTCTATGTAATCTATGAATATTGGGATTATTAAAATTTAGTGAAAACCCTGGGTATAATTTTAATTATAGGAAAATATCCCAACATTTTGGTAAGGTATATATTATGTGTTTTTCCTAAAAATATATACCTATATGTATACTATAAGTTGAAGTGGTTTTTTCCCAGATGCATCATGGTGTAATAACCCTAAAAAGAGTTGTTCGAGTCTATCTCATTTATAATTTTTGTAAATAAAAAATTTTCCCCTACGATCAACCTTTTTTCACTCTCATGGAGGATATTCTGGGGTGAGCTCAGATTTTCATTATGAACTACTATAAATGATTTGAATAGTTGATAACCAATGAATTAATAGGTAAAACCTATGATGTCCAAGATTTAAAAGAATGTTTTAGGATCAAGACATATTATAAATTATTTTTCATGATTATTTGGCTTCCAAAAATGATTATTATTGATCACACAATGTTTTTTGGATTTAGTTTGTGGTTGGAACAAGAAGAATTTAGGTTAACGTTGAATGCGACGGATAATGGAATTACTATTCTCATAACATCAAAAATGAAATAGAACAAATAATGTGAAACCTTATGATAATTACTAATTATTTATCACCTTGTATGATTATCAACATCAATATGGGTTATTTTCCTGACACACATAATCATAAAAAAATTGACGTTCCATGAAGACCCTAGAAAAAAAAAAGATTCAGGTTCCTTTATGTCAAGAATTTTGGAATATGAACGCAAAGGAATGTCTTAGAGGAATGGGCTTTTATTTTCTATTTAGAAAAAAAATCATAAAGTGACTAATTACTAAGGAAAAATAAAGTGTTCCATGGAGGGATATGAGGTTCATAGTAAGGTACTATTTATATTTCAATGTATTATATGTGGCTAATATAGGTATTACCTGATTCAATTCCTTAATATATGATGTTTACACCTAGAATAATAAATGAACTATGATATTCCAATCATTCAAATAAAAGGATTTATTTTTCTAATGTATTTGGGTTTTTGAATTATTTTTTAGAGGTGTTGTATCAATGATATTTTGGATATATAAATCATGAAATATATGAATATTTTTCCATATTTTTTTTCTTTAATGATTTAAAAACATATATTGAATGGTATAAATAACCAAGAAAAAGGATATAGTGGTAAAGTGATGATGATTAATTTGTAAAAAGATCTGATTAACATTCATGAAGTAAATATGACAGTATTGGTGAGCTTGGAATTCATGAGTGCTTTTATGATTAAGTAATATAGGTCACCATTGGTGAAGCTTATTTGGATTTATATAATATATTCAATAGTCCATGATTTTATTTGAGGAATAATGATTTTGTTATTTTTTGGAATCATAAATAATTTCATGTGAGGTTAAAATTAGAGTTATGGATACCATTATAGATTTATAATATTGATTATAAGTTCTGTGGTATAAATTCCACTTTTTTGTTTTTAGTGATTTTATTTTTAAAATAATTCGAATCTTTTAAAGGGTTTAATGAAGAATAATCTCTTGATGTTAAAATATGCCTTTGGGTAAGTGTATCAATTGGTGAGAAGTTAATTGTTGTATATTAGATAATGGGATATAGATAAACTTGATAATTGAAAAATGATTCATTTATATGGTGATATTTTTGAGACATTTATATTCAAGGTAACGATTACCATCCAGGATAGTATCTAAATTGGAATTAGGATATTTTGGAAAAGTTAACTAAATTATTATATTATATATTTATTTAAAACACTTATTAAAGATATTTTTGAAGATGATTCATCTGGTTGAGGTATATGTAGCCCTTAGGTTAAACATGTGATTGAACATGAAATATTATTTTTAAGCAACACATTTAATTTTTTAAAAATGTATGATGAAGGGTGTGACAAAGCCACTAAGGATAAACCATTCATTAATGCTGAAGTTATTTTGGTTGTGGGGTTATTTATTTATGGAATCATTTATGTTTAACATTGGATTTAAGATATAAATATGAATGTTTATTGAATTTGGGAATTATATTAAATTCCCATAGCCATATTTACTTATTGTTAATATATAATGATTTAGGAAATGTCATTATATCATTTTTTTAATCATGTGGAATGTTATAAGTTGATTTTAGTGCTTTAGTGATGAAAAAATCATCTTGAATACTCATCATTTGGAGAAATGAAATAGATTATGGTGGAAATAAAATAAAGGATAAAATTATACTTATCAAGAAAGTATGTTTTTTATCTTCTTAGTGAAGATTTTAAATTAATTATTTAACTCTTAGAAAATAATCTTGAAACAAAAATGTATTTTCATTACCTTTATATCTCATGAATTGGTTGTCTTTTTCACGCATATTTGGTTTATGGTTTTGTCCCCATTTATTATATTATGATCATTCACTTTCTTATGATCAATGATCCTTTTCAATCTCTATAATTACTTATACATTTATTTTCTTCCATTCAAATATTTTCACTTCCCACTCATGTTTCATTAAATAAAAACATAATTATGTATTATTCAAATAAACCATGATATATTATTATTTCATTACAATTTTAACATATCCATTGAATTGGAGGGTATGAATAAAAGTAATAAATTATAATATATATATATCATAATAAATAAAAATATTTTTATAAATACATAGGAAATAAGACGTCAATTTTTTAGGAATTGTCATTTTGTTTTTCAAAATACGGTTTCATCAAAAATGGTTTCTATTGAGTGATTATTATAATTAAATTTTTGTGTTTTATAGATTTTATCTAATAATAATAATTTTTTTTGGAAATAATCAAATCAAAATTATCTAAAATTGATATTTTTTTGATTTTTATGAAATGATTAGTTTTCTAGTGAATAGTGAAAATACAAATATTTATTCAAAACCATGTTTTTATTTCATGAATTTAAAAAATGCAAATTTTTTAAAATATTTAATGTAAAATGTATACTCTTATACTTTTAATAATGCAATTATGTTGATTTTAATAAATTTTATGGGTTAATTTACTATAAAACATAATTATACTCAAAATTCATTTTTATATAAAAAACTATTTTTTGTTTCTTTTTTATTTTTTATCTTTAATTAATTTTTTCAAAAATAATAAAATGGATTATAAAAAATGGATTCAATATTTTTAAATATAATGTCAAATTTTGGTAATAAAATCACTTTTTTTTGTAAATATAAATGTTAGACATAGTAATGTATTGTTACTACAATATATGTAAAATGGTGTTATGAGGGTTAAAAATAACGTGATAATAATTAAAATTCATTCAGGAACATGAATTTATTTCACTATATGATTATATCTCATCTATAACCATAAAATATTTATATATTAACTTTTAATTGAATTTTATTAATACCTTCATAATATATTAGTAATAGATAAAGTCAATAACGACACTTTATTTTGTATAAAATATATGATATTTTGTGGAAGGGATTAAAACAACCTATGTTCATTTATAAAGGATTATTTGAATTAAATTTTTTTAGTCGAAATTTATTTTTAATTTTTACTGATGAAATAATTACATTAAATGATTACACAATACTAACATACTTCTTGTGCAAGAAGAATAAAAATCAATCAAATAATGTTACAAAAATAAAAAAATAATATATTTTGGGTGAGTTAAAGTGTCCTAGGAATTTTTAAGATACATATTACACAATATAGATGAATTAAATGATTATATTCTCTGTTTCTAAATATTTGTTTTTAATGTCAAATTATCTAAATAGTTCTTAAAATATCATTTATAGTACTAGATGGTTGATAATATTCTTTAATATTATTTAAAGTCATAATAATATTAAAAATAGATGAATAGGATGATAAATAGTCTAAAATTTAATATTTTGTCCATTAATGAACTTATATTACTTTATATGTTAAATTATAACCGTTTATATTGAAAAATTCATGACTGCTGGTAATGTAAAAATTTGTTAATCAAGGGGTTAATCCAAAAGATATGGTTTAAAATGATAAATAAACCAATAATAATTTGATCTAATGATTATATTAAAATAATATATTACTTATATTCTTTTAAATTTAATTCTTTAACCATATGAAATGAATTAGAAACATATTATATTATAATATTTTTTGTATTTCCAGAAACGAAATTTATGTTATTTTATGAAAAAAATATATTTTATTAGATGATTTAAAATTCAGGAGAAAATATTTAATTTTTCAAAGTAAATAATATATTGTTTTAAATATCAACCATCACCATTTAAAAGTCACCTTTTCTTTTTTAGTAACTTTCATGACACTTAAATAATAAAAAAAACATTGAAATAATGGTAATTTCCAATATGGTTAACTGGAGGTTAAAACTAATAGATAAGGTTGAAAACATAACTATATATATTAAAAAAAATATATGAAAACCTTTATACTCATAATTATATTATATTCTAATTATATCAATTTTGATAAATTTTTTCATGAAAATTAATTTATATTAATTTAATACATTATGTAATTCCAAGAGGAAACCTCCCCTCACTTATAAAAGAGAACCTCATCTCGTCAATTATTGATAATTTTTACTCCATATATATCATAAAATAAATACCAAAATACTTCAATATATTACAAACCAATATCCTAGTCCTCTTTTCCTTTTAAAAATACTATCCTTTTAAGGATTAATATCTAATATAAAAGTGGTTTCTCAACGAAGAGATATAACTCTTAACCACAAGTTTTTAATTTTATTTCTTATAATGACTCTTATAAAACAATTGCATCATTTAAAAAATAATGAATTATTTATATTAAATATAATTAATTGTTATTAGTAATATTTAATAACTATTTTCATCCTTCTTACTATTCTTTTTAAAATTATAACATTGCTCGTATGTACATGTGGTCTACCACCACCATGAAGCGATGTGATTTGTTTTAATTTTTTTCACATATATGATAATAAATATAGATTTAATGAATATATAAGATATATATGGAATAAAAATGATCCTATAATAGTGAATAGTTATTTACCTTTTTTTATTCCATCAATCATTAATTTAAAACCATGTCTATGGATATGTGTGGCCTACCATTTACATGAACAATGCAATTAATTTTTCTATCTATACCATGTATGGATAAATCTAAATATATATATATATAATGAATAAATATTTTAGTTATATCATGATTAAAATTATTTTTAATATTCTACCATGATAAAAATATATGGAGGGAGTCTGTCAAATCAAAACATGCATGAAAAACAAAGTAGTTATTATTTGGGATAGTGGTTTTAATAATTAATTTTTTAATAAAAGGGTGATAAGATGTTATAATTAAATCATGTGTGGTATGATATATATAAGTATTTATCTTGAAAATACATATAATAAAACATTATATAATATATATAAGTTTATAACGTGTATGAAGCAAGATGATTCTTAAGGTAATGAATTTACGTCTCAATCCCATTTAATTTGATATTGTTTATGCTTGAATGTCCATTGGGTAAATTATATGATAATTATTGGATATCCCCTTTTATATTCCTTCTAAAAAGGTTATTTTTGGAGAATAAATAATTTCCTTTCATTTTCCTCACATTATATACTCAAGAGACCAAATAATTGTTTTGGGGAAACCCAATTATGTTTTACTAATCGGTTGGGAATCTTTCTCTTCCATGAACATATTTTCTTTAAAATGTATTAATCTATGTTTTTATTATAATCAAATTATTTTTTAACATAATTTTTTCCCATTTTTTAATTTCAATGAAAATAATTAAAATTAAAATTCATATCATTTTATAAATTAGTTACTTTTGACTTTTTATCAAAAATGTGAATGGAATATTTATTTTAAGGTATGAAACATGAACAGAATTCCCCACCATCATGATAATACAATGTGTCACGATTCCAATTAAATATTCTATAGACATTTTCAAAGATATTTTTTCCTTAATATTTTATAAATATTTCAATTTGACATAATTTATTTCTAAATAAAAAGGGTGATTTTCTCAATAAATATTCCATGGATCACCTAGAATAATTTTCTTCCCTACAGATATTCATTGACGTTGATTGTGATTTAGTTGGGATATAATCCAATTATATGATCCTTATTCTTTCTCTATGTGTTATTTATTATTATGATATGCTTTTTATGAAACTCATTCATTTTTTATGGGTTATTCTATGACAAAATAATGAACATTTTATGATCTTGTAGCACCCGTCCATACAGTTTTCATTATGTGATGGGAGGGACTATAATTTTGTATCCCTATAATGCATTTGGTAATTAATTATGTCTCTTGAAATAATTATTGTAAATTAGTTCATGTGATAAATCCACTTATTAATATATGAAGGAATTCCTGATACACTATGGTAAATCGGTGGTCATGCTTGATCTTTTATGATATGTTAAAAATTTATTAATTCTGGATCGACTATGATTTTATAGTCTCAGTAGTAAACCCTGAAATATGGAATGATTTTTATGCCTATGAGGGTGTCTCATTTTTGTGAGAAGATTATGATATTAACATATAGTTCTTGATTGATTAATGACAATTTCTCACTCTTATGATCCATTTATTTTTAAATGATAATGTTTAATGTTAAGACTAATGATATTGATCAATGAAAGTTAGGTATGAAGTTTTTATATTAGGATCATAAACTCAAACCATTACGTTAATCTTATATTCTATGATCATTGATTGATATCTTCAATGTTTACACTTACTGAGTATCTAAGATCACCCTTTCTAACTTTTTCTTTCCCCGAGCCATGAATAAATGTTTTGAGTATGGTACCTCAAGTAGTGAAAAAAGTGAGAAGAACATGATGAGAGATATTAAATAATGTAACTGAAAAATATTTTAAAATATCGAGTTTAACAACACAATATTAACATACTTAGACATTTTTTATTTTTTTCAGAATACATAAATCATTACAAAAACAAACACCCAAATAGTGTATTGGTATAGTGCCTTGGAAAACATGGAAATAAAAACACCGGTACATAAGTGAGCTACATTATCATTTACTATTTTCTTCATGACTAGAACCATAATATATATAGGTTCCTTGGGTAAAAATTACATTCAAATACACACACCACACATAGGCACAAAAGAAGGCCATATCCCCCCCACCCCCACACCTAGGGGATATGCCAATCTTCAAGATCTTATTTAGTAAATGGATCATAGGTCCAGTGGTAATGAAGGCCATTACATGGCCAGAAATTCAATTGAAGTATTATTTCTACATCATCCCACCTGTACCACAATCCTTATGTCATTCCTACATCATCGTCTTCATACATCAAGCCTCTAACACCACCTCCTCATGTCACTACCAATATAGTACTATAACAGTACCTGTGCCCATTGAGATTTGAAGATGGATCTGATGCTAGATTAAAGGGATCCTCTATCAGTTAGTTAAGACCACAAATACTCTTAGACACACCGTAATTAATACATATCTTCATATAATAGGGAAGGAAACATAAAATGTGATTAGATCATATGCTCAGTAAGGGTAAATAAGAGATATATGTAAGACTAAATATTAGAATAAGGGTATAAGAATTTTATAGTAACATTAAAAGATTATATCTTGCATATCATAGATCACAAAGGTTAATCATGATATAATTATTAGTAGTTTATAAGACATGAATCATATGGGAAACAAGATAATAATCCATGCAATCATAACATATGAATAAAACATTGAATTGTGGAATACACATAAACAAGAAATATAATTCCCCATAAGTCAAGATATATTTCTAGAACATATCAAGGAACATCAGGGAGAATACACCTACTGGGAAGGATACACCACCATCCCCACTCATAGTCCTTTCTTTATAAGGGTTCATGTTTCCCCATTTTCCCAGTGGACTAGGTTTCCCCATCTTCACATAGTGGATTAGGATTCCCCATCTTCTATAGTGTATTGGTTTTCACTATCTTCCCATATTCATGGGGACTATTCCAAATGGGTAGGACACACCACCATCCCCAGTCATAGTCCTTTCCTTTTAATGGATCAGGTTTTCCCATCTTCCTATAGTGGATCAAGCTCACCAACTTGATTCCCATAATTACATTAGACGATATAAATCTTTACCCAATTCATTAGCTGGAGATATTGGTCTGACCCATATGATACAAAACTATTTATAACATGTTCCACAGGATAATTAAACATTAATTTTATTAGAAACCTTAAAAATAGATCGTTTTAATTAACATCCTACCATAAATTATAAACTAAAATTGGTGTCATAAACATGTAAACATATCTTAACCTATGTAAAAAAGGAAGGTTTATTAATCATTTCATCAAAGAATAACCCATAAAAATAACCAGGATTCATAAAAACATATACAACATCCCACCTTTTTATTACATAACTTTTCATTACATTTTACAAATAGAAGATCTTTAAAGTCTAGTGTCTTGGAAATCATGAACATAATAAAAGAAAACAACATAAAAATTCTTCTAAACCACTCCTAAGGCTTCATCATAGGGTCATATTATGTACAATTACTGCATCTCAAATCCTGGAGATATACATCAAGGAAAAGGTTGAGAAGAAGGCTTAGTAAGAAAAACAAGTTAAACAGTTGACATGTGATCTTGAGCAATATTAATAAGAACATGATAAAAATCATAAAGACATAAGAAATGGATGAATAGGAATATCATGATAAAAAAACATGAATAATAAATTGAATAAGTGGCTACAAAATTTCATTTAGACATTCATGAACATATGACCAAGGTTTATCCCTGAGGTGTCATAAACATTACCAAGGTTATTCACCAAGGTATCGTGAAACTTGTCATCTATAGAGATTAATTCTTTACCCAATGCATTGGAGCACTATCAGGGAGCACCATTAATATCTCATTATTTTCATGTGACCCACATATATCATAATCAAAAATTTCATAAATAACCCATAGAGAATAAAAGAAATGGGTTTCATTTCTAAATCCCGACATTTAAAAAGTTCTTAAAAACTTGATCATTATGTTATTTATAACCCATGGAAAGGGAGTGAGGGTTAAATGTATGTCAATTACAGAATCAAAAAGATCAATATTATCTATTTATGAATACTCATAGATATGAAAATAGAATTGGATATTCACAAAAATAATACAAGAGAATTTTTTTAGAAAAAGAGAGAGATTTTGAGACCAAAATTCAGCAACATAACAACTATATAACATGGTTTTAGAAAACATTGAAAAGAGAGGGGACAAGAGTCACCCACTCATAAATAATTCATAATACAATATGGGTATAGAATAAAAATAAATAAGATCATTGTATGTAGAATAGAAGGAAAACCCATATGAAAATGAATCTCGAAGGAAAAGAGAAGATGCAGTTTCTTTTACAAATATTTCGGTAGCCTAACCGTGTCACTTAAAAATTTAGAAAATAAATTGATGAGAGTGGAAAGGGTCTCTCATCATTTAGAAATGAAATGTAAAGTATAAATATATATAAGAACAATCCCACTCCTAATAAAATGGAACTATAAGACATAACCTAAAGGAAGTCATGAATTAAAAGAGGTGGGTGGAAGATTCCATTACCTTGAAGAGTAACTTCAAAAGGATGAAGGTCGGGACCTTGGGAGGTAATGAGACCATAAATTCATTGAGAAGGATTTTGGATAGAAACTAATGATTGAAATTTCTTGGTATTTATAGAAAAATTGAGGGAATAAACTATTAATTTCCAAGGGACCCCTCATCGGTGGTATTTGAAAAACCATGGGCTTGCCCATGGTATTGGCCACTGGGGAAACCTTATAGAATATATCACTATTCATAAGTCTACCAGAAATCTTTCATCATTATTAAATCATTAATGATGTCATTAAACACCCAAAACTTAAAACTGTATTTTTACTATTCACTGAAAATTCAACTATTTCAGAAAAATCCCTAAAATTCACCCTAACCTAATATCAATACTCTAAATTCAAAAATGAAATCCATTTTATGAAAGTAATTTTATAAATATTTTTACTTCATTTTTTAAATAAAATCATTATTTATTCCAAAAATACAACTTTAAAACTAAAATTCATTTTGTAACTCCTTCAGAAAGTAATCAAGGTCCCATAAAATTATCATATAACCATAAGTTAATAAAGTAACAATATATAATAAAATTTTTGGAAAATAAATTTCCATACTAAATTACTAAATTAAGTATAAAATTGTAAATAAAATATTTCTGACATACAAAAATACCAAACTTATACTATGATCATTTTTTCACTTTTAGCATGTTTAAATTGTATTCATACATTCATGGGTGAAATTTCTTTTTTTTGGCCACTTTACTATTCATCACTATTCATACAGGTATGTTCCTATTTATACTTTACTATTCACTAAAAATCAAGTTGATCTTATTAGAATCGAATATTCTCACTGATCATAACTGTAAAAGACCATTTTTTGAAAATCATTTCACATTATTAATTATTTAAAGAATAAAAAAATGTTTTAAAATACCCATTTTTCCCTATATTCATCAACAATACACATCCTATATTTATCTGGATATTTGAAATTCAAAAACATTTCCATAATAAGAAATAACAATTTTATTTATATAAAAGGATTACACAAAGTAGCTAAGGTCTCATTATATAGCCCCTTATAACACCATCATATGACCAAAGTGTAAGGTGTGCTAGGGTGATAGAATCTTAGGGTGGCTTGAATAGCATTTTCTGAGTGGTGATTTATATCAGCCTAAACATATCCCTTAGGCAATTCCGTTCAAGATTTATATTTTGAAGTTCGTCTTGGGATTGGTCTAGAGCGAAGCCCAGTGATGCTACCTCCTTCCCAAGCTCCAACAGATGGGCTTCATATGGCCTGAGTCTACTGGATGAGGACATTCAATCTTCTTTATGTATTAATTAACCAAGATAACTGTATTTATAAAAACAAAACGCTAAAATTATAGTTTCCCACAGTCATATTGACCAATGACCATATAACAGTCGAAACCCAATGGTATCATTTTAATTATACTCACTTTATTAATTAAAGGATATATTTTTGTTGAGTATAAAATAAAATAACACATAAATTTAAGAGTCAAATATAATTAAAAAGTTTGGGTCATTAGAAAATAACCCTTGAAAATAAGTGAGTTTCATAAGAGTATAACCTATGTATATAAGTGGTATTTAAAATAATATAACTCATGAAATAGAAATTGGATTTATAAACATTTAACCCATGAAAGAGAAATAGGATTCATAAACATCATGACATCAAAACATAAACCATTCATAGAAATAATTTGAATGGAACCTTTAGATCATCTCCTATATAGAAATGAGTAACACCAATGGATTTCATCCTAGTTGGAAAATAATTTTGAAATATACATTTAGATTGATTTCATGAGGAAAATATCATTTAATTAAAAAAATTCATTTAAAACATAATGATTTTTGAAAAAAAAATTCATTCAAAACATAAAATGGAAACATGAAACCATTTTCAAAATAATTTTTCTTTAATGCATATAAAATATACAAGATAAAATATTGAAAATCATTTTCCTTGAAAACATAATTTTGAACACTTTTAAAGGAAGGTTTGAAAAATATTTGAAACACTTTTTAAACATATAATATTTTCAAATCTAAAAATTTCTAGAATATTAAGAAAATATACTATTTAAATAAATAACCTTTTGAATTTACAAATTATTCATCAAAAAATGACTATAATGATAAAGGGTAGGTTCATACATGCTGAAAATTCTATTTACACAATAATTGTTCATAAAAGTTCCTTAATCAGAAAACAATAAGAAGATTCTTTTTAAACCTATTTTTTAAAAATCTAATGTATGGTTAATATTTTCCTTTAATAATTGTATGATAGTGGTAAAAATAATTTAAAATAATTATAAATTTTTATTTTTAAATGACATATATTTGTAACAAAAAGGATAAATAATTTGAAATTATTATAAAAACATTTTGTCAATTATATTAAGTAAAACTTTGTCAGAAAATGGTACTATTACTAGAATATAAAAATCATGTAAAAAGTTTTAGAAAAATAATGATATTTATTTTCTAGGTGGATCAAAATATTTCATGAGTGTAATATTAATCATAAATAATCTTGATAAATGATGAGATTGATGTTATAAACCATTACCACTTTGGTAACATTAAATCATAATATAGCGGAAAGAATAAAATTACATAAAGGTTAACCTATCCTGAAAAGAAGTAGGTTCATGATATAACAAGTCAAAAAGTAGTATATACACCTCATAGAAAACTATAGGTGTATAACATGGAATGTGTCTCAAAGAAGTCAAATTGAGACAAAATTAGTTTACCGATTTGATAAATTTTGAAACATAACCCCATGATAGAAAGATCATAAAATGGATATGTAAATAACCATAAATTTAAGAATAATAATCATAAAAGAAATTCATGAAAAGTTTATTAACTACAAAAATATAAATTGATTGTCGAATATGACCTGTATATCACAAAAATAAAAATGAATATGAAATTCACTAAACTTATATCTTGACTCTCTTCATACTCGTAAAGACCTCATTTTTTGGGTAACTCCTTTTAGATTGAACAAAAGGTAATCATTGGTTGGATTTATGTCCAATGGTAGGCTTTAAAGAGTAAGGTAGGGATGTTGGGAACTAAATTGGATAGATATTGGTCATACATAAATGGATTGAGTGGTTTGAAGAAGGGGAGGAGGAGGTGGCCTTTTACAAGGGAGGGAGCAGACACACATGGCATTTTTTTAAAACAAGTTATGTGTATCCATGTTTTCACCTAAAAAAGACATAAAAAACTAACCAAACTCAAAAAGTGAATGTGTATGGCTGAAATATTTTCATACAATGGGTGTCGAACAAGAGGATATGTCATTTTGGCCTTTATGTTTAATGTTGAGTCACCTGTTAATCTTTATTTTACCTTTATCACTGTAATTAATTTTAATCAATTTCATTAATATTTTTTATCAAAAATTAAGTTGAGATTATTAGACTCTAAATATTACACTGATTAAAACCTTACATGTACACTTTTCTAAATTAAATTCATAGAATCTTAAAAATTATGTATAATGCTAATCCACCATATGTAACAAGAAAGCAGTGTTTTTAAAATAACAGTGTTCAAAAGTTCATTAAGCTTATATATTTAGCCTAAACGGCCCGAAGGACTTATTTTTTATTTTATTATGAATAATACCGCTTTTGAAGGGTTTAAGGGGAACCCGTACATGACCCGTAGGCCCAAGGAACAAAGCCCGACTGACCTGCAATACATGACCCGAAGGCCCATAGGCATACCATGCCCAAAACGCGACCCATAGGCCCCACCCACTTGAACTACCCCTCCCCAGCTTCTGCCTCATTGATCACCTAGCTACCCACCTTGCATTGTGTATTAGATAACATTTCCCCGTACAAAGCTGCACGGTGCCTTTTCCTGATGGCGGTTGTCATACTCTCTCATTCTTCTAATCTGGTTAGCTCTACTTCTGGTGGCTGCTACTCTTGTTGCTCTGATCCTCTTCTGGGGCTTGTTCTGTGTGAACTGGGATACTCCATGGTCTACGTGGCCTAAAGGCCCTATGACCCAAAGGCCTTTGATTACCTGAAGGCCCTTGAGACCCATAGTCCCAAACTGGTGGCCCGAAGGCCCAAATTGGGTATGTAGTTCTAGTTTTGAACCTAAATTGGATTAATAAAAGTATAATTAATCATTTTTTATATTACACCAACTAAAAACATAATTTAACTATATAAAAAATAATATTGAAAACATTTCTGAATTAAAATTTAGTGGTTTCATAATTCATCCAAAAAATAATTTTCTCATTGAAATACATAAAAGTAACCCTAATAAAATTTTAAAATTACGAATTAAAAAATGGTGTTTATTTTATAAAATTAAATTCCTAAAATTTTCTACGATTAATTTTATTATTGTTCACATAATGACCTAAAGGAAGTTCATTTTTGATAATAGTATTTTTAAACATATAAATTATTTACTAAGATTAATTTTTTTATTATTAATATGTTTTATTTATATAAAATCATTATAAATAATAGTTAATCATTAGATATTTATAATAATAATACGATGTTTTATGGATAGGATATAATTCTATAGTTATTAAAATACAATAATGATTCATAGAAGCATTGTGTTGTATTTAATGCATACCAAGTCAGTGTTGTGTGTAGGTCAATCATATCATGGTGCAACGTATAATGAAATATTGACTTAATTTAGTTTGAAACACATGAAAACAAAAATTAATTTATTGAAAAGAAAAGGTTCGCAAAAACTCAGGGTGTTACATCTATACCCCAATAACACTAAACCATTACAATTTTATGGTGTATCGTAATGGTATATTCATATAAAATGATATTATATTTATGTACTAAAATTATGTTTCTTGATAGGATAAATGAATTTAGTGTATCAAAAATTATTAATGATTTATTATGCCATCATGGAAATATAAAAATAACATTGACTTCAAATGAATTCCTATATCATAGTAAATTTTTTGTTGATATTTTCATAATTATACCAACAAATTATTTGGAATTAACTTAATAAGACATGTCATGTTATTATACTATGTTGTTAAATAGATATATCTTGAGTTATGGAAATTCCATTTTTTTAAATTATATAAGGAAACTTAGTGTTGGACTTAGTGATAATCCATGAAATGGGTATCTTCTTATGATGAGGGATGGAGGATGTGATAAAACTATTAAAGTAACTATTTATGATTATTTTTTAGTCATTTTACTATATAATTGTGGTTGTACATTATCATCCCTTCCATAAGTATATGTACGTCAAAGTGAACTACCCATTTTCCTATCAGGATGTATTCATTAGTTTCATGAAAGTAT
Organism: Viscum album; assembly: GCA_963277665.1. Classification (NCBI taxonomy): domain Eukaryota; kingdom Viridiplantae; phylum Streptophyta; class Magnoliopsida; order Santalales; family Viscaceae; genus Viscum; species Viscum album. The sequence continues at coordinate 865,563,519 of OY728156.1, read as the reverse complement.
TACTAACTTACTTTATTTAAAGGGGATGAGAAATTTAGTTTTTCTTTATGGATGAATGAATATGATATTAACCCATTGTTACGATGTTGGGTAATTTCAATAAATAGATAGTTATCTCAAAGAGATGGTTTTTTTAATGTTTGGTTTCAATTTGTATTTTAATTCATAAGGATTCTTATTGTGGAGATAATGATGCTATATAATGTTATTTTAGTCATTATGTTGAAATATAATTTATGTTTTCCCCATATATTTAAGTAGAGGTTTGTGGAAAAAAAATTCATCAAATTTTATAAATCACTTTGAGATCTTTGGTCATATTTACATATGGCATAGTAGGATCATGTAATCCCACAACCCATTATTTCTATGGTAGGGAAATGATAAATTTTATTTCCCTACAATGTAGGAATTAATGTTCAAGGACTAAAACCATATATTGGGAATTAAAAAAAGATGGTTTGACGAAAAATTATATTTTTTCGTCGTTTTTATGAAATTTCCTATTATAGTTTTTCATTTATAATTTTTCAAATAATTACTTTGATGGTGAAGATAACATGTTTAATGTCTATATTTAATTTTGTTTTATATCATAAATAATGTCTTTGTGTTTCCTAATTTTTATCTTCCCCAGAGGTTCATGTTGTTGATTAAAAAATTATATACATTAGATTTTTAGTTTATAAGAATGAAGTTTGGATTTTGAGGATGAAAAGGTTTTATCCATTATTGATTATAATGAGCTATAAAAATATATTCTTTGAGTTTATGTTGTTCATGTGTAAATTTTATTAATTTTTTACTAGATTGGTAAAATAATATGTTTACCAGACGAATGAGCCCATAAAAATGTTATCACTATTTTTTGATCATTTTTTCACCCTTTTATGACGTTATTATGATATGAAATTATAGTTCATGATTGATTTTTGATAATTTCCCTCTCATATAACTCATGTATTTTGAAATGATAAATTGTTTTCCCCAGAATCATGATTTTGATTCCTGATAAATTGAGTAGGAAAGATTATGTTTATATCATAAAATTACTCCCTTATAATTATCTTATTTTTTTAAGATAATGAATTTATATTTCCCATTATTAACATCACTGACCATATAATCTCAACCATTATTATATTTACTTTACCCTCATTATGATGAGAGTTTTAATTTAGGGAATATCAGAAATGGTACAAAGTGAGAAGAAAATTATGATACATATTGAATAATGTAGCTAAATAATATGTCCATAGTTATAGTCTCTAATGATACTAAATAAATATGGTCTTGGCATAGATCATAATTTTATTTTCATCTTAAATTATGTAATATTTATGGATGAAAATTATGGATCAATATAGTATATAAGAATTAATGGTATTATTATTTATAAAATATTTAATTTTCATCTTGGAAATATTCAATTGAATTTGAATTTAAAGAAAATAAATATTCGAGTATCCTTTGGGTAGAGATTTTGGTAATAAAATAACATGATCAATTTAAATTAACTTAGTATAATTCATCTATTTGGTATATTATTGTGTTTAAAACTTGTATCCTAAATTATTGAAATGAAATTTTATGTTGGAAGAATGATAAATGGATAATTAGTGTAAGCTTTGTATCATCATCCATTTAATGAGAAACATCTAATATTTATAGAAGGAGGTAGTGTTTTAACTATTAAATTAAAAATTAATCATTATTTTATTAATAATTTCCTTAAGTAATTGAAGTAGTGAAAGGTCATTCCAAATATAAATAAAGTTATGTCAAAGTGAACTATGTTTTTTCCTATCATGATATATTCATTAATTTCATGAAAATATTATTAATTTCCTTTATGGATAGAGAATGAGAGATTTTTGTTTTCCTTTATAAATTTTTTGAATATGAGAGTTAGACTATGTTATGATCATGGGTACTTTAATGAAAGGTATAGTTAATCAAAATATATAGATTTTTTATCATATTTGAATTCATTTTTCATTTTTCTACGATAAGTATTCTGATAAAGGAGATAATAAGGATATAGAATTTTATATTATTCATTATATTGAAATATGGTATATGTTTTACCCCTATATAGAAGTAGATGTTTGTTGAAAAATAAATGTTCTCATCATACCATGTTAGAGTCTTTGAGATATTTGGTCAGATTCAAGTGTGGCATAGTAAGAGTATGTGGGAACATAACCCACTGGTTTAATGGGATGTAACTTATTAATTTATTTGATTATAGTGGAGGAATTAATGTTTAGGTTTTAAATACCTCAAATATGAATGAAAAAGGAATGTTTAGTGACCAAATAATATTCTATTACTCTTTATTATATTGAAATTTAATGTTTTAGTTTCTCATTAACAATTTTGTAAATAATATATTGGATTATTGATCACACAAATTGAAAGTGTGTATTTTATTTTTATTTATATAATAAATTATGGGTTTTCTTTTTTAAGTTGTATCTTCCCTATAGGTTTATGTGGTCGATTATGAAAATTAATATATTGTATTTTTTAGGTTATAAGGACAGGGATATGATTTTAATTTGAATTTTTGTAACCTTTATCGATCATAATGGTGTAGAAATTTTATTTTTTGTTTTGTTTGAGTTCATGAGGAAATTTTATTAATTTTTCACTGGAATGGTAAAATAATAAGTTATCCAAATAAATTAAGCTTAAAAATTGTTTTAATATTTTTATGGATCATTTAATGGGGTTATTAACCTAAGGTAGATATTTAGGATGAATGGAAAGAATTTTGGTTTTTGAAAAAACTTTATAAAAATAAAATAAATTATTAATGATGATTTTATGAAAATATTTTTAATTGTTTTGGTAAAATGACAATTTTCTATAGAAAATTTCCTTTTAATTTTTAAAAAAATATTACTGTATTTAAAATAATTTATTAAATTAAACTATGTTCCCATCCTAGTATTTTTTTCATTAGTCGATGGATTCACTCCTTCGGCCACTCAATTCCAATATAGAATAATGAATTTGAATCTATGGGATGAGAGGAAGTAGTATCAATCCCCCAATGATCAGATTTGAAACAAATTAATCCATATTTTTTATCATTATTTTTGGTAGAAATTTTTAATGCATATTTGAACTTGGATAGATTAATTTGTTTAATAATTAAAATGATCATATTAAGATTGTGGAAAAAATATAATTATATATTAAAAGATACCTGGATATGACCATTGAATAACTAATTTTGGGTTGGTCGATTCACCCTTGACATCACCATAGAAACCTAAACCAGTAGTAACTAAACATAATAGAATAGTCTGATGAGATAAAAATCACCCATGGGGTTTCAAGTGATGTTTTTTAGTTTTATATAGAGATTATGGGTGATAAGATTGATTCATTGAATCTATATTGGGAATGTAAGAGTTGATGTAGGCATCAAAAATGTATATAGTGAACTGGATCTATTAAGGTAGGATCAGTAGTTAGTGTAAGGGAAGGGGGATGGGTTGTGTGAGTTCAATGAACTAATAGGTAATGGAAAATTTGTTATTATATTGTTATAGATAGAATGAGTTCAACACAATGTTGGAAATTGAGTTATATTAATTCAAGGAAGATGAACATGGGGTTAGGAATGTGATAGAGTGAGTTGTGAGTCACCTATAGTAGAATATAAGAGGCTAGATTCATTAGATTTGTAAATTTTTGAGGAAATTGGATTGGTGTTTAGGTCACAAATCATGAATAAGTTGACCTGTAAAAAAATACTAAATAAATGATAAGGTTAATAATGGTGATGATGAAAATGACAATCATGATGTTGATTATGATAATGAAGATGGTGATGATGATGAAGATGATAATGATGCTGATTATGATAATGAAATAACAAAATTAGAATGATAATAATTAAATTATAAAACATGATATTCTAATGTATTCTTTTTTATTTATATATGTGAAAACTATTAAAACACTACACCAAAATCAGTGTTTAGTGGCTGTTTAGTAAACTTCCTCTACATTTTTAAATAATTTAGCTGCGATTTATTTTAAACCGCTACTAAAACATTTATTTTTTTTTCAAAAACTCGACACTTCTCCCCTAAAACCCCCACTCCCTGACCCCCACGACCCCCAAAACCCTACCCTTGTCGCCCCTAACCGCTACTCCCAAGCCTCATTTCCCCTCTCTACCCCTCACTACAGGTCCCGATCCTTACTACTAGTCCCGATCTACACCATCCATTTCTCCATTTGATCATATCTATTGTCGCTTTTAACCTCTTGGATCATAAAAATCATATACCCATTAATCAAGGAATCTTCTGCTACCCGTTTTCTTATTCATTTTCTATTTTATTTTTGTATGTTCATTAATGTGAACCCATATTTTTTGTTTGGATGATTATTCATGTGAACCCCTATATTTTTTAGTAGTTTATTATTTTCAATTTCGATATTTATCAGCATATTAATATTTTGATAACGGGTATGTTACTTATTCTATGCTTATTGATGTTCTTCCAGATTTATTTTTGAAAATAAATAATTGTATCACTATAGTCATAACCTTTTGGATAAATTCTATGTGGGAACATATGTCACATTGTATAAGTGGATAGGTGGGGTTTTTTTTAAAGTCATATAACAATTGGAAATATTTTATAATTCCAGGTTTTATAACTCATTTGATGTTATTTAAAAAAATATTATTTAAATGGGGATATTTTTTAAAAAAAGGGATAATTTTTCCTTTAAAATAAGTTTTCCAAATAATTTAGTGTGGGGAACAAAAAAAATTGTGTTTAAAAATTAGAAGTTTTGTATTGGATCTATAACTAGAATGGTTCACGATAAAAAACTACTTTAAACATATATGAGTTTTAAATTGAATAATAGATGTTAAAACATGAAGTTTAATATTTAAAAGTAAATGGGAATGTGTTTTCAAATGTAATTCTGACTGAAAATTGCATTTTTATTTAATAAATGTTCAAAAAGGGAAAAATCCCCCTCCCCGAAATGTAATTCATTTACACTTTTAAAGTGAAATGGAACCTAGTGTGAAATTAGTTATAATAAACATTCCAAGTGTAATGAAGCTTTAAAATGTATAGTGGTAAGTGATTCTTCTCAGTCTAATTTTGTCATTATATAATTGTGTATTGTGTGATATTTCTAAAAAATAAATTGATATATTGATTTTGAAAATAAGATTGGGTTTTTTATAAAAATTTTGATAAATTTATTTCTTTGATAATATATAATTAAAAAGTAGGTCAATCAAATAAAATCCCAATGGAATCATATTATAGAGAGTACCATGTCTTATGTTATGATTATTATAGAAAATAAGGGATTATTGGGATGAGTTAATATGGTATAGTTCTGATGATTCTTGATGGTTTTTTTATTTTGGAGTCATTCCTTAGAAGTGTAATGTAAAATTGTGGATATTTATTAGTGTGATAGTTTTGGGTGTTGAAGTGTTGGTGTTTTTAATTATTTGGGATAAATATAGGAGCTATGGCATAGACATGGGATGGATGAATTGGGATATGGTTTGAGGTTTGTTTATAATTATTTATAGATAATATGATATTGGTTTAGTTATTTGGGTTCTGAAGCTGGTTAGTATTGGGGATTTGAGGTGAGTTTCAAAGATTATTATTGTTGATATAATATATTCCATAGTTTATTTATTTCTAATATAGAGGCAATGAGTTTGTAAATAGATGTTTCTTGAAACATATCTGTATTGAAAAGTGATATTTTTTGGACGATATAAATGTTTTACCATTCTACCGTGAATATGGTGTCATTAATGTAATATGTTGGAAATTTTAATGGGAAAAAGCATTCAATAGTTTCAATTTTTTATTCTAGTTGAGGGATATTTTCTATAATGGATTACAAATTGATTTAGGTTATTGAGTTTACAATCAAAGTTATTTTCTAATGAGGTTTGTGGTTTGGTGCGTGAATTGGGGATTTAGGGTACCAACAATGGGTTTCTACATATATTTTATAATTGCAGGTGACACTAGGTACCTGGTGGGGGTTAAATATATAATGTTGGACTTGTAAGAGTCCTGGGTATCCAAAGAGTGAAACTAGAGACCCCATGGATCCATAAAATTCACTTGACAAACTTTATATATATATATATATATCGGTAATGTTAGGATTTTTGGTCAATTACCCCATCTTGACCCTTTTCCCCTTTTACCACTTAATCAAACTCTTATCTGGCCACATAGGAGGCCCCTTTGAAATGTGGAATTGTGAATGCTGAAATATAATTTATATGTTTATGTGATTGAGTAATTTTTGTTCTTCATGTGGCCCCTATTAGGATTTTATCATTAGTGGTGTTAATTGGAATTGAGTTAGAGTGTCTTGTTTAGTGAAAAAATGGTTTGTTGGAATGAGATATGACATTGGATGATTTTTGATATATTTGTGTGATAATCATGGTTGTGGTCATGATGAGTGATGCAGGGGCATGGAGTTGGTTTGTGAATTATGTATGGGGTTTTGTAATAGCTTGATTTTTTCCTAGTAGTAATAATTTGTTTGGAAAGTCTCATTCTCAAATTAAATAAACTTCACATGTATTAACTATGTTGGGGATAAAAATAAATGGATGATTTAATAAATTATATTGTGTATGCTGAAGGTGCATTATGTTTTCCTCTATAGCATGTTTGATTTTTTTTATATAAATAAATTATAATAATTTTTTTTGATAATAACTTTGTAAAATAATTTAATAAAGGTCGTTTTTACTATTTTCATTGGAAGCACATTTATGGTTATGATGTAGAGAATATTTAGTGTGTAAATATGGAGATATTTGTGTTTCTCTATCATTAATTGATTTTATTGTGATTTCCTCAGGTTTATTATTTTAAATTTCACATCTATAACCTTGATTTTTTTTGGAATATCATATGAAACATTTCGGAGTTATCTTATAGGTTTCATCTTGAAACTTGTCTAATTGAATCCATATTGGGTCATTAGGTGCTAACAAGGTTACCCCAACACTTACCGTCACCTGTTTCGATCAACTCCATGGATACATATATTGTATCCACAATTCATTAAGGTTCCATCAGAGAATGGAATTTTAAAATCTAGTATTATATATAATAAAAATTATAAGGGAAGGTCATCACAATATTCAGTGAAAATCATATAAAAAACCCATCACATATAACATGATATTTACAGATAGAATCTCAACATCCAAACTCTCTCACAAGTTGATTTTTTTTAATTATATGTTCTGAATTTAATTTTATTTGATTTAATGATAGGAATTATGAGTAAGAAACACTTTACTGTTCAATTGACCACACTAACAGATGAATATCCATCTATCTCCCTCCTGACAACATCTGAGACACCATCTTTTTCCCCTACACTATCTCTCACACCCTCCGTGAGCGTCCCATCAGCAGCTCAGTTGATGTCTTCCCATTCATCATGCGCAACAGTGAGGGAGTAGGGCACCACTCCTAGTTATTCACAGGCATATTGGATAGTTACTGTTATGGGTATAAATTTAAATATGAATAAATTTATTGCACTTTTTTATACTAACTATTTGATCAGAAAATATGGAAATAATAAAACTATGGATAAAAATATGATAATTTCATATGTATTTAATCTTAATGAAATAAAGGGAGTTGTTCCATTTGATTCCTGTGGAGTCCCTATAGTTGACACTGTAGGATTAATCAGCCAGATCCCAGGTCAACATGCCATAGAGCTAATTTCCCTTCTAATTACGTATGATGATTGGAGGCATATGATTTCATCTTGGAAGAATGAAGTTGATTATTTATAAGTAAATGTAATTCTAATACATTATGGTGTAATTTAATGTTAGTATGTTGTTAAAATTCAATATTTTCAAAATTAATTTTTATGTACAGATGTTTTTCCATATTATAGTTACTGATGTAGTAGCACGAAAGTGAACATTGAAAAATCTGGGCAAAAATGGAAAGATATTAAATGGAGATTGTGGGGTGATGTCAATGATACTTCATTGATCACCCAACATATGTATGACAAGGAACCCTTTAGGGTACCTTGAGATCAATGGAATGTTTTTATTGATATCCATCATGATGAGAAGCACATGGTATTTTAATATATATTATTATATTAATCTCATTTTACATTTATACATATATATGAAAATTATATATCATTTCATACATAACTATTAATTTTATTTTATTTTAGGATCTTCCAAAGAAGAATGCACCGATTTGGACTAAGTAAATCATCCCTCACACTATAGGGTCAAAGAGTTTTTCTATAATCCAATCGACTATAGTAATCATTTCATTAGTTTACATATTTATAAGACAATATTATCTTATTTAATATACTAAATTATTGATTTATATTTTTTTAATGTAGTCACAGATTTTAGGGCACCAAGAATTATGAACTGAAGTGTGGTTGGATGTTCATAAAAAAATATGATGGGAGTTTGGTTAATGATACTGCCGAAGAAGTCAGGGTATGAATTCATTTTTCATTATAATAACTTCTTACCAGTTGTCACTATATTAATATATATTTCCTCTAATATGACTTATATTTAATTTATAGGTAAAAATTAATGACATATGGGATTCCAATCACATGTAGTCCTACTCAGTCTCCCAGGATGACCCAGTTGGTAACGTTCTTAAGAAGGAGCATCCTGGTTGAGTGTGTGGGATGAGTTTGAGACCCTAACCATCTGAAGTCTTTATCAAGCCATTGGGGATTGAAGTTGCATACACTCATTTTCATATTATATTTTCTCAGAGATATTATGTTTCTATGAAAAACTTAATTCAGGAATGGGGGGATAATATATCTACTTTCTAGAAAGTGTTGGTAGATTAATACTAGAAGATGACAATATCCATCCCTAGTGATATTACATCGATGATGGGTGGTGAGAAGGTAAATCAAAAAACTTCAAAATCATTTAGTTTGTAGACATTTATTTGTTTTTTGTTTAAATACAAACATAAATATTATTTAATTTTCAACATAATTGTATTATATGTTCTGGTAATAAGAAATAGAGATGGAGGTGGAGAGGGTGACAAGGAGTGTTCATCATCAGACAGTGATTAGTGGTCTTGTTGATATATTAGAAAAATATGGAAAAAGAGGGTTTGTTCATGTATCATTTATCATGTATCAGGTATCATTTGTCATTTATCATGTATTATGTATCATGTATCATTTATGGCACAGATTAGTCACTTAACATTTTAATGAAACAACATTTTCATGATTCCAAATATTAGATAAAGGCATTGGAATTTGATATGGCTTAATGATTTGTTAAGGTAGTGAGTCTAAAATTGGTGATGTATAATGTTGGTGGAGTAAAAAGTAATCTGTGTTCCATATGGAAGATGGATATATATAATAGTTTAATTTGAGTAATATTTGTATGTGTATAATTGTAATTTGGATAAACTAATATGGTTTTTATTTGATTCATTTTTTTCATGTTGGACACACAAGCCCCTCTACTATTTCATTAAATGATGGGGCCCAAAAATGTTGGGTTTACCATTGAGCACATTCTAAATATGGGAATGATCACTTCTCACAGGATAACCTTTGGGATGTGTTCCCTAGATGGTAGGAGATCCTATTTTGGCCACGCCCTAACACTATAAGAGGGAAGAATACTTTGAGGATGATGGAGATCCAAATGGGGAGCTACACCACTATGTGCTTGAGAACATTTAGTGAGCCTATATATAAGAGATATGATCATGTAATCATCCTATTATTAACTTGGATATAGATATATCAACAATAAATTGTAAATTTTAATGGTCAATTCTGATTTTCGGTACTCCGACTATCACAACTTCTTATTTATGAAGGACCACATTGTCCTAACAGTTCTCCAAACAAAATTAATATGTTATATATGAGGATATTACCCTCTGTCCTCAATTTTATTGAAATGGTTGAAATCCAATTGACCAAGCTCATACCATTCACACTATATCTTTTGTCCTATTGCTCTCGTTAACACTCTTTACAAAATTATTACTAATCTTCTTGCAAAAATACTTTATTCCATACGTAATAAAATTATATCTTATAATCAATTTGGTTTTATCAATGGATGGTCTATACCAGACTACATTTTACTTTCCTCGGAATACACCAACTCTCATAATAAAGTAACCATAAGAGGAAATATTTTTATTAAACACGATATTAGGAAATCCTTTGATACCATGGATTAGAGCTTCATCTTCAAAGTTATTCAATGTTTTGGTTTTAATGATAAATTTATCAGCAGGATAAACTCCATATTTAAATTGGCCTCTATCTCTATCATTGTTAATGGATTCCCTAAAGGGTATTTTAAATGCACCAAGGATATCAGGCAAGGTGATCCCTTATCTGCCCTTATTTTTGCTATTATAGAGGATTATATTAGTATATTGGTCACCCCCTTGTTGATCAAAATAAACTTAAACCCAATCATGTGTTCAGAAACCTAAATGTGATTATGCGTCTTTTATATGTCGATGAACTAATCTCGTTCTTACAAGGCAACAAAAGAAATATTCAAAATTCTAAAAATTCCTTATCTCATTATGAAGTGATATATGGTAAATCTATTAGCTAAAGTAAATATTTATTTTTTGAAAAAACTTTTATCCTATTAAAAAAAGTATAATAATCAATAGTTTAGGAATCAATGAAGGATCTTTCCCATTCACCTACCTGGGAGTTCCCCTTTTGGGGGAAGGTCTAAATCCAGGTAGTTTCCCACTGTAGTTGACTGGGTTATCAATCAACTGTCCTGCTGGAAAGGAAAATCCATCTCCACGGTCGGCCAGAACTGTCTGGTGAAATATACTATTCTCTCTAAAATGTTTTACTCATCGATGGTCTATAAATATAATGTCGGACTCCTTAATAATGTTAATGTGTACATCAATTTTTTTTGGACTGGAAGCATTCTTGAAAGGAATCTTATAACCATCCCCTACTCTACCTATTCCAAACATCTTGAAAAAGGTGGTCTTGGAATAAAAAATGTCAACCTCTTTAATGAGGCCCTTCAAGCTAGATTCACTTGGTTATTGATTAATAACAACTCTGACTCCATTTATTTCCTTAAAAAAGATTCTTTATGGAGTTAAATAAAGGAAATTTGAACTATGTTAACTCTTCTATTTGGCCATCCATTAGACAATCATTCGCTAACATCATGAATAATTCTAGATGGATGGTTAGTGCAGATTATTCCATGACTTTTTTGGATGTACAACTATACTGGCACCCTCTTATATCCATGTTATCTCCTAATTCCCTTCAAGATAATACCAACAGCACTACAAAGGATATGATGAAATCTCACCACTTCAATTTTCTAGATAACATCATGCATGTTTTTGATAATTACCCTTTATCTAGATCTTATGATTTCATTATCTGGGTGCCTTCCCATAATGGTGTTCTTAATTCCAAATGATTCTATAACCACTATTTCACCAATTCTGATTTTAGATTTTTTTGGTTTAAACTCTTTTAAAATCCCTAGATTAAACCCTCGAGACTCAATCTTGTTTGGAAAATTTCCAACAACTGTATTCCTAGAGAGGATTGTATTTAATATTTTGGAATCCATATTTTCTTTCAGTGTCACTTCTGTCACCAGCATAGATAGGATACTAACCATTTATTTTTGTCTTTTTCTACGGCTTCATCCCTTTAGAATTATATTACTGATATATTTGACTGTATATGGATATCCCTTGACTCAATTTTCTCCCAATTAAAACATTTTTTGGATCTTTAATCTTCACAGAAGATCAAGAATCTCTTCTTAATCGCTATTTCTGAGCTCCTCTACGTGGTCTGGTATAGTAAAAATGATATTATTCACAAAAATGTTTCATTCAATCTTAATGAAGGTCAGACGTGGATTCACATTGCCATTATGAATGCATCCTCAATTCCGAAATCTTATTGTGATAAAACTGTTGGAGACTTTGAGATCCTTCATTGGAATAGGATTGAAGATCTCTACAGACATTCGGGGTACACCTTTGAGGTGTTCTGGGAAGCACTACTCTCAGGATGGATCAAAGTAAATGTTGATGGATATTCCAAAGGAAATTCAGGTCCTTCAGGTTGTGGTTCTATTTTTAGAGAATTTCCTGGAACATGTCATTGTTTCTTCTATGGATGTTGTGGTATGACCTCCTCTCTAGAAGTGAAAATGATGGTTGTGATTCATGTCATTGATTTTATAAAACAAAAGGGCTGGAAAAACATTTGGATTGAATGTTATTCAACCTCTATTTTCCAAGCTATTTAGAATGGTCTGGTGCACCGTTCCTTGCTTCTTACCACCTGTTATATGATCTTCCCTTCTTTGCTTCTGAATATCAGATACATTGTCACTCATGCCTTTTGTGAATGGAACAAGGTTGAGACAATCTTTCCAATAATGGAAAGAACTAGGGAATTACATGGGTGGATGATCTTCCTGTTGATATTCTCCCTATGTATAAAAAATATTGTAATAAGATCCCCTCCTTAAGACTCTTGTAGTTCCATTCATTCTATTTAAAAAATCGTGTCATTGTATTTGACCGAGGCAACACCTTTTAAAAAAAATTAGCATGCTCACCAATGCTTTTAACCAACTTCCAGTGACATCTGTTGATCTTATCAAATCTTACTTGTTTATGTCACCATTCCAAAAAAACATTCCAATGCATTCCTGATCTAACACACCTAGATAATAAAAAGGTATCCCACGCCTAATGACTAGAATCAAGATTCTCCTGATTATGTATTTGAACCAATACCGGGTATTCACTATGGAATACAACAGTACCCAGTTCCAGTTATCAAGAAACTAAAAAACTAAAACAAACATCCAATAACCAGTCCAACACTCACATGAGTCTTACCCTCCAATATTTGAATTTTGTAATCCATATCTTAAGGCTTTCTATAAATCAATCCTTATTTAAAAATCCCATGTATTCCTTCCATCCAAACAAAAATGCATTGGTTTTAATTATTTATCTTAGTATACAGATGCTCTCCCAACATACTTAGGATGGTGTCAATATATTGGGAATGAAAGAATCTATAATATTTGTACACTGATTTGCTATGAATTACCCATTCCGAGTATAAAAATAAAATAATCATGAAATTTTTGAAAATTTATATTAATAGGCCTATTTAGGTCTTTTGATACACACTCCTTAAAAAATGTTATACTTTTCTTGAACCAAACCTTGATGGCACATCTCTCGATGATGTTTGACTAGGTCCAATAATGGGTCGACAACCTTAGCGCACAATGAACCCCTAACTGTACTTCGATTGTATATCTTTAAAGGGTTACACCCCAAAATGTTTACATCATATTTAGCATGATGTATAGATGTAAGGCTCAATTCCCCTTTAAAATGTGATCACTGAAGCATCAATAAATCCTCTCCATACATACTTGTTCAATAGATTCCCATATTAATAGAAAGTTTTCTAATTAAGGTATTGATCACATAACCTTAGTTATCAATGATACCATGTTATTTCTTGCATAACCAAAAAAATCTAATGATTAATATCATTATTCATTGATCTTTGGGTAATCAACCAACCACCATTCCCTCATGTTTCCATGAATTCATAAACACACTACCGACCAGTAAAACTCATGGATCACTTATTTAACTCAACAATGAATCTATCATCTATAATAAGTTTAAACTGAAACCTATGTTTTAAAAGTCATTGTTATGTTTGAGATGAGAAATATGGGCTAAACCAACTCATCGGCTTCAAGAATCCATTCTCACAATTTCCAACTGGTTTATTACAGTTGTGTCCCTCTACATAAAATGGAATAGTTTCCATAATACTCATTATTCTCCCCACCATAGGAATTTCTTGGGAAATATTTTATTGAAATAAAAAACATTCCATGTCGCATGCTTCATCCACTACTGAATGTGGTTCCAAAACTAGGATAACATGCTTATATGAATAAACAACTCAAATTATAAAAACACTATCCTATTTAAAGTTTTTTTGTATTGGGTTTTTCATAGATGCATGCATGATGCTCTTATTTAGTCATGTTTAATCACAAAATATGTATCAAAAATAAATTCCAAACTGAAAATAATTAGTTGTGTTGTCCGACCCAATTATATTTTTGTTGTTATCCTGAGCACTAGGATAAATCAGCTTTATTAGGAAAGACCAATGATACATATTATAAGTTCATTCTATTTAGTTTTAAGGCTTACATATCGCATATTGGTTCTATATAGTTTAAAGTGTTAGATTTAGATATATGAAACATTATCGGATGGTTGAGATACTATGGTTTAGATTATTCAATTATATGTTCTCTATAAATGGATTTTAATGAAACATTGTCATATTGTTGACTATTGAACATTTTTATATGGTTTAAATAATTCTATTATATGTTCTCTATATATGGTTTTCAGGGTACTGGTAATGGGGCTGTAGAATCTGCTACCTTTTTTTACTTGTGAATCTAAATTTAGTGGCAATGTAAACTGTCAATATTGAAATGGACTATATTTCACGGTAGTTTAAATCAAATCTATAGTTTGATATTCTCTTATCAGTAGTAGATAAAAATTCCTATAAATAAATGAAAGTTATTGTTTGGAAGTGGTTATAGTGGTTTAGTGGTGGTTTTAATGTAAAAATTGAAAAAAAAACTAGTGGCATTCTAAACAGCCACTAAATACACCATTTCTTTACACGAAACCACCACTAAAACCACCAAAACTGCTGAAAAATATGTTTACTATGACACTTCAAAAAAAACCACCACTAAATTAAAGAAACCACTTTTTGTTAGATGCTGAAGGGAAAATTATCAGGGGCTTTGTGAAACCATTACACAATCATATAGGGGAGGTTTAAACTTCCGTTATGAGGTTCTTTTATTATAGTACAACAACAATTCATTTGGATGTGAATTTAATAAAAAAAATTATCATAATACTAATTGTTTTGTGTTTAATTATAGAATTTTTGAGTGATGTCAAAAAAGAAAATATAAAGAAGAGTTATACTTTTATAAAATATCAAATCAAGTACCAATGGTTAACGTATGATGATCTACTAAATTCTCGCAATAGAAAGCCGGTATTACAGGACTAGACATCAGGTGGTAAAATTTCTCACACCATGTGGTTACTTTCAACTAGGTGGCTGGTAGTTAAGAACTATGTACCTGATGTGCTACTTGGTGATTTTATATTATAGTTATTTTTCAATAGTTTTTTAGTCATTTGATCTAGGAATTTACATTTAATTTCTTATACCTTAAATTGTGATTATGAACATACATCTATATGAACTATCCCCCTACTAATATATTGTTGTAAAAAATCTTCATTGATTCTAAGAGGAATTAAAATCATTAGAGTTTGGTGTATTTGAAAAGATATTACCTTCAAAATACCTATATTTTTTTTAAATTCATTATTGTTTGTAAATTTTATATTCTAATTTACTTCTATAATTTTAGTGGAATTATGAATTCCTTATGTTTGAAAAATAGATAGATCATTATTTTTTTTATTTCAAATAAAGGTTGTTAGAAAACACTTTATTATTATCATTTAAACAAGTTTTTATACATGTATTGTGAGTATTCATGGTGGTGTAATAATGTGGGAGATCTCAAAATGATATGAATTAAGTTAAAAAAATGAGAACGCTTTTAGATGAATTATTACATGATTTTTAGAAATTTTATTTTTGATTTAGTGGTATCAATTTAAATTAAAAATGGAAAAATATTAAAAAAAATGAAATAATAATTGAATATGATTATTAATTTAATGTTATCGTTAATAATTATTTCAATAATTCATTTTTTGTGATGAAAAGTAACATTCTTATTTATTATATTGATATAAATTGTTTTGTACAATAAAATAAATCCAGTTCATTATTGTGTGTATTTTTGTTAATGAAGGGAAATTTTATGATAAGGAATGATTTGTTTTTGATTAATAGTTTGTATATTTATTTTATTATATGGAAATACTTATAAATTGGGAGAAGACTCAAGAAAATGATTTTGAACATTTAGTGATGGGTGATTATTATTTTATAATAAATTATATATATTTTCAAGTTCTTTTTTGTTGGAAATTATAATTCTACAAAAAAATTAATATAAAGGGGATAATTGACTGTTATTGGCTAAAATTGGAGTTGTGAATCTATGAGTTAACACTAGATTTTCTAATTTTTATGTTTTCTATTTTTTATTAAATTAAAAAAAATATGGGATGGGATTTTAATATTCTCATATAAGTTTAAAAATAAATGAACTATTTTTGTGAGACAAAATGGGTTGGCTAATAGTTTGTAATTTAAAATTGAAAATAATATTTTTATATTGTATCATAGATATTTTTATGTGAATAATATGAGTTTTGTTAACTTCAATGGAACCTTGGGTTAGGTTTTGACATGATATGATGATATATAAGTCATGGGATTCATCTGTAATTATATTAGGCCCATCATTACCTTATATGATAATAGTTTGAAAAATTATTTAGGATCCATGTGTCTGTAAGTAATATTTTCAGTTTGTTTTTCAGAGATTCTATCATCATTGAATGAAGTTGGTAAATCAGTTCTTTAGTGACTTTATCAAGACCTAACTCTATAAAATGAATATTTTATATGATTTTATTTTTTAATTTAATAAATTTAATCCATTTATATATGATACCATTAAAACCCAAATGATAATTGTAGTTATAGTGATTTCTATTGAGAATTATCTCTCAATCTATATATGTACACGCCTCATGTGTGTAAAAAATAAGTGCATGGTGATTTAGGTTAAATAAAAAATTGCCTTCATGATTAGGATACGGTATCTGGTGACATTAATGAATTTTTTCATATGATTAGAAAATTAACATAAAATGGATTTTTTAATTTTTTTCTCTAGTAATTTATTTTTTTCTATGGCATTTATGTTTTGAATGTAAATTGCACCTTGTTTTAATATATACATTCATTAGTTAATTATGGAACATTTTTTGATATTTTATTATTTATTTAAAGTATTATTTTCATAAAAATAGTTTTATTTAATCCTTTATCTTGATTTTAATTTCTATGTTCCTTGATTACTCATTATTTCTTCGATAGATGATGCCATGGTGACCTCTGGAACACCTCTATGTATTGAACTGCATAATGACTAGCAGTGTGTGTCTAGGGTGTTACTTTGGGGAGAATATAACCTCATAACATATTTTGTATAAATTATATTAATAACTAAATAATATCAATAAATAATAACCATACCTCATGGTATTCCGAATCAAATACAAGAATCAACAGTAATAAAAGAATCTTGACTTAAATTTCTATAGATTCACAGTCATGATAGTATACAAGAACTCATCACCCCTTGGACTAATCATAAGTATAGGTAGAAAACAAATATAATATAGGGGATATACGAACACACATAATCTTCATCACATCTATTCCTTAAATAACATATGATCTATCCTGATTGATCAATCTACTCTGGACGTCTTCCCAACATAAACCTAGAACCAGTTAGAACACCTCGGGTAACCAAGTATCGTGAACACCTAGGAACAATTTGAGTACAACTCAGTAGGTAATCACAAATTTGGTCCCTCATATATCATTTAAATATAGTATGTGAACATGTCTTATCCTCCAAAGGACTGAAGGCCTTAGATTTTTTTATTATAAAAATAAAAACCCCTTTTAAAGGAAGAAGGGGACAACCAAACATACACCATGACATAAACATAACTTGACCCGAAGATGGTAGAAAATAAAATCCATACAAACAACAAGTACCACTCATCATTAACATTTGAAACTTGATAAGACTCTCCAACGATGAAGGACTGTACAACATGTCGGTGTCTTGTGTCAAAGCATAGGCCCAATCTGATGGTTGTCGCCATACCCTCTCAAACATCCAAATCCAAAAAGTCTACACCAATGAATTTACTGCTATGAAACCTCCTTATTCAAGTTCATTGTGGTCGAGTCTAGCTGAATCACCATTTCATCAATCCCGAAAGCATTCCAAACAACGAGACTTCTCCTTGGGGAAAGGACACAGAATGCTGGAATCAAAATCAATGAAGCCCCACCACATCCGCAAGGCACCTTAATCACCCCAATCGTAGGAAGACAAAGAGTAAGACAATCCAAGGAGCATGAATCCATGTCTTTATCACACATGATTGGAAGACCAAACATCACATCGATAGAGTATCACCACTGAGGGGGTCTGAGATAATCAGAACCGACAACGCCTCCATGGGCATGAAGATGATCCAAACATGGTAGAAAAAATCCCTCCCCAAGTTCCTAAAAGGCCGAACCATAGGAAACGAATGCCGAAGAAGAGGGAATCTCCATTGGAAAATACTCCACAAGAACATCATTACTATTCCAAATAAACACACAGACCAAAAATAGAAAAAATAGAAAAAAACAGGAACCAAAATATCTAAGCGACCCCCCTCCAAGCCGCTCCAAAGATGACACTGATCCACCTTAGGAAGATGGGGAGCACCATATCTGATGCTAGTCCGCACCAATATTGACCCAAAGAAGAAGCTGACAGGGGAGACCACAACAGATTCGTCGCCAGAACTATGCTGACACCAAGCATCTAGAACCTCCATGCACTCTAGATCTGATGCTAAGCCGAGACTAGATCAACGCCATGACTGCTGGAAACAATCCAGATTAGACTTCAATCCAAGGTTGAGACACCCAACACCAAATGCTAAGCGCCGATCCAAGGTCCAGACGAGATTCATTCCATGATGGCTAATGAGATGGAGACAAGGCGACCAAGACCGAGATGATCTGAGGTCGAGACACCCAATGCTGAATGCCGAATGTCGAAATGAGATCCATGCCATGCCTGTTTTCGAGTCAAGGACTAGGCGACTGAGGCCGAGATGATATCAGTGCTGACCTAATGAGCCTGGCTGGAGGAGGGAAGTGGAAAATCCCAAGAGAAACACTAGACCTTTCACTCAGAGGCTTACTTTAATCTTGTGAACATGTGTTATCATAATATTGAAAATTTAATATAAAATTGAAGCATAAATAAATAACAACTTTCAATCCTTAGGTTCGAACATGACACCTAGGATTGACCCAAACCTTCTTTTTCTAGTTTTAAAGTGTCCTTAAGAATTCCACATAATGATTCAAACATGTTGTATCTCTGAGACCTAGGGTTTAACCACTCCCTCCTAAGAAAACTCATCCAAAACCTAAATGGGTTGTCCTTCTATGAATCCATCACCTTGAGAAAGGGTGTTCCCTATAAGAAATATAAGACCTAGTGATAGGGGTTTTTCTCTACCCTACAAGAAATCATGTTACCTGGATATTGTGTTTACCCATATAAAAATCAATTACCTAGATCCAATAGTTGGACTCTCTGCTACCTAGAAAATTAGATCAAGAAACATGTGGGAAATACATATTCGTAATATATCATTTGAATCATTGAGTACCATCCCATGAAGCCATCACCCGGATAAAGGGTGGTGTCTCTCCACTTATGTGTATCATGTCATCTAGATCTAGAGTTTACCCAAATATAAATACACTACTATGAGCCAGGGGTGTGCCTCTCACCTAATAAGAAAACTGCATCAAAAAAATCAGGGGTTTTCCTCTCTTGAATCTAAATTACAAAATATTAGGAATGATGTCCTGGTCTTAGAAGAACACCCATTTGATCCAATGCATCTCATTACATTTCTCTATAAAGTGTGTCGCACCCCAATTATATCGTATATCATATCTCAATTATTCTTTATTGTACCAAAACCTATCCCAAAAAACAAGGATGGGCCTTTAATATGCATGTATTTTCAACATCACAACCCTAACAATATTTCAAAATCTATTTACGTTCTAATTTGACACCAGTAGACATCACTACGCATTTACCCTATGCTAAACTACTCAGTTGAAAACTTATCTCTTGTAACGAATCGATGTCTCCATAGTCACATCAAGAACTGAAACACCACTTGTGTTTTGTTATCTTGTTATCATATATCAAGAAAATTTCCATTAATATGAGGTAACTGCATCTCTAAACACCATCATAATAAAAAAATGTACCCACTATCCTTATAAAGTAACTCTCATTGGAATCAGTCTCAAAATATGGAAAACTACACATCTCGTTTCTCATGTTGTCTCAGATCAGTTAACTCATCCAACCAATCCATAGTCTACCTAGAGAATACCCACCTTGGTACCACATCTCATAGTGGATGGATCATTCACTCCAACTCATGTCAACTAGCCAAACCGCTTCAATTAATCTCAATAATATCACCTGAAAAATCCTTATATTAGCCATATTAATTTTCCACTCACCTTTCACTAGAGGTATTTAATGACTCCTACACTAGGGAAAGTATGTTCACATAATTCATTAACATATTTATAGTGTAAAATTATCATAAGTAAAGAATTTATAATCAATTCATCAACCACTGATGACTAAGGTAATCATGTTAGTGATAAGGGTCCATCACAACCCTTGGAACATTATTTAATTTATCTAGGATTTTCATTATAATATAATATTTATTTTATTTTTGAAATGGGTCCCATTAAAATGGTTAGGAGGCCACACATATCAAATTATTTATAAAAAAATTCATAATTACTTTATAGAAATGCAAATGGACCATATACCTTAATAGTAGAGTTACTCCCTTAGAATGCACAGCCTAAAAACTCTCACTTGAGCTCATACAACTCTAACATCCATAATCAAAACACCCTAGACCCTAAATCATATAATAAAATTGGTTAATTAATAATAAAAAAATATAATAAATTATTAAATTATTTTTAAAATTTTATAATTAATTAAACCATTTAATTCAACTAGATATGATACCCAAAAAACACATTAAGCATCACTCACTCACTCAAACTATGGTAAATGTTGTGATGACCACTCTCAACACACCATCTAAAAACGTATATCAATAATACCAAATTTAAATATCTTAATTTCTATCAAAATTTAATCTTACATAAAAACATATCAAAATAAAAATGGTGGTGTATATCAGTTAAAACGATTTGTGGAGACATGAAAATGATACCTCAGAATATACTCTAGAAAAGACACCTGAAATTCCCATGATAACCCAAAAATTAAACTATAATAAAAGGGAATCATCTATAAAATTTTAACAAAAATTTAAAAATATGAGAGTGACCAAGTAGGAAGAGAAATGTGGAATAAGGAAGTGGAATATCACTCTAAATCATTGTTAAACACAAAGAAAAAAAATCCCCAAATCAAGTGGGTGAGGGAGGAATATAGAGGGATTCCATCTATAAATTGTATCCACGAGATAGCTACTACACCAAAAAATATTGTGGGAGACCCTAAAATCACAATTTTTCACCTCACTAAAGAATACACTCTATATTATTCATCTAATTAACTAAAGTTTCACGCCATCAAATTCTAATGAATAAGGATCACACCCTCACCCAAACAACATTAAATATTTAAACCATTATTCATATCCAAAATCCTTTTAGGTAGATATACTCCACCCTTATATTACCATATTCATGTTTTTTAATTTCAGAAGCAACTGAAATTTTATATCTCAGGCCACCCACCCAGTCTTCGATGCTCACCTAAATAGTCGTACCACTAGAAAAGTCTCAAAGAACATTCCGATAAACCTCGTGAGGTGTATCAATACTCTTAATAAATCCTATAGTATAAAATGTAAGAACAAAACATAACTAAATTAAAAATTCAAATATTTCATTTAATTTAATACCTCATGAAAGAGTGGGGTTATGCATCGATGCTTTATTATAATGGAAAAGTTGATGGTTAATTAATCCCCAAGAATTACATATATATTGTCAGAGATAGTTTCCACCCACTAGTGTCTGGTAGTGTTCATAATGTCAATTTATGTTATGCCTCTATAAATCGAAAATTTTTTGGTAGTACATTACATATTGTTATCATATAGATTTATTTTTATAGTTCGTGATATTTTATGAAATGATATAAAGGATATTAGGGTTTAGGACATTATATGGAATATATACATGTATGCCTAAATAAAATAGTCATGATATACTTATATGATTTTCATGGAATATGTAACTCAATTTTGTTGACTTATAAATTTGATTTAGGAGAAATATTATCACTCTAATTTAGGGTGATTATAAAGATATTCATGTATCATTTTTTTACACATGGCCATGGAATATGTTTGTGCTCACGTGAATGTGTTGATTAATTATTTTATTTTTTTAATGATTGAATTTTTCATGAACTAATTAGTAATTCATGGAGTTTTTTACTAGAATGAAGCTGTTAACTAAAATACTTGTAATGAAATTGACAATTTAATGTGATTAGTTTTATTTGACTGATTAATTTGTGATTAGATATAAGAAATTGTTCATATTGCATTTTTATGCATTATTTTATGTTGATTTCAAATTTTTTATCGACTTTTAGGTAATCATGACATTAAAGAATCTTTCTAATTAGCCTCATGAGATTACACAGAGTATGAGATATCAAACTAAGGCAATATGAATGTAGATGTTGTACTAATTCATATATCAACTAAAACTAAAACATCATATGATGTAAATGGGTTAGGTAATTATCAATAAGTAAATGAAAATCATAAAATATGAAATAAAATTTCATATTTTTTCCATTATGAATCATATGGAAAGATTAGAATATATATTTAATCTAGTTTAATGGATATGTTGTAGTATAGAATTTCTATATCTTAAGAGAAAATCCATCAAATTATTTTCAATAATTATTGTATATATATGATAAAAACTATCGTTCAAATGACTGTTCAATGATAATATGTCATTAAATAGTAATTTCATGAGATGTAAAACATCAAAGATCATTATATTCATGTAAGAGTTACATGAGTTGGTCGTAGAATCAACTTATACATTATAACATGTGAGTAAATTCATGATAAATTGAGAAGTCTCTTGAGCGATCTATATAAAAGAGGAAGTTCCCATTCAATTTTGGTATATAATAGTTTTCATGATTTCTCATTCCAAAGATGAAGCAACCTTACCTCGTAGCTCTCATCCTCTACCAAAATTGTATCACAAGGTGTCATCAAGTCTTTTAGGATGAAGAATCATGCTTGAACATCATGTAATTCAGCAGCCCATGCATGTTTCATAGAGTTGGGAGAATGTTGGACTCCCTTAGGTGATCTTTATCTTTTGTGGATAGTGAATGATGTAGCATCCATCAACAGTGTAAGCTAAACATATATTCAATTTTGTTAATTCCTATATGAACATGATTTAAATTTTCCTCCATGGATATCATTTTTGGGTTTCTTAATCTCTTTTCTTGCATATAATTGTTACTATTAGATCCATATGAAACTTAGAAGTTTTAATAACATAGAACATGAATTTAGACTCTTGAGATCATTCTGAGAAATGATTAATTTTTTTTTCATTACTTGTTTTGAAATATGACATAAGAATTCTTTTTGGATGAGTGAGTCATAGATTAAAAAGTAGGGATATCATAAGCAATAAAATTGTATAAATCTCAATGATTTGTATTATTAATATAGTATGAATCCTATGTATTGTTTATATGATTGTGTTATACCCTGTTAGATAAAAAGTTTCATATTGCTAATATGATATCGACACACAATGTTAAATATGATATCATTGTCATAGGTGATGATATGACTATAGTTGTAATATTTAAATGATAATTCTTAAACTCTTCATTCAGAAAACAACTATATTTCATATCATATGACTAAGAATCAAACAAAAAAATATGACTAATAGAGATAAAAGTATTTTTATTTAATTCAATTATGTTTTACCTTATTTTCATTTAAAAAAATTGTTTATAAATAATTTAAAATGTGGTTTTGGGATATTTATTTTTTTATAATGTGTTATAAAATTAATTAGTTATAAAAGGTTTAAAATTAATGAATACATTTTTATTAAATACGTATTAATAAATATTATTGAAATAATCAACATTAATATTAACATTATATTTTATAAATTTATATATAATTCTTTATGGATTGAAATTAAACATTTATTTAGATATCATAAGGGTAATTTATAAAGTATTTTAAAATTAAAAATTAAGTCCTAAATATTTTTTTATATCTTAACAATAATAATTTCTCAAAAAACAGTAACTGAATTTATCAAATTAAGATCTTTATTTTTCTTATTTAGACCTCATCAATTAGTTTTATGATAGGGATAATCAAATTGTAAATAATATGTGTTATGTGATTTTTAGATTATGTATAATTTTTACATGATAGAAGTTGGACTATAAAATGTTTAAAATTCATAAAATATCTTGTATTTATAAAATATTTTTTATAATTATTCATATGAAGATGTTTTTATTATCAAACTAATAAAAGTTTTTATAATCATGTTTATTGATGTTCCATAATTGTTTGATAAATTTAAAGATATTATAATTCGAATATATTTTTCAATTGTACAAAAATTTACATCTCATGTTTTGATATAGGTAGTATTCGTTTATATAAAAGTTATTCCATTATTTTATTATTCATGAATATAATTATTTACATGAATATGATTACATATCACATTAAATTTTTTTAAAATTATTCTATAAATTATCATACATGTATATGGGGAGTTACATTGTAAGTATGATAAAGGATTTAATTTTAAACTACCTTGATTTAGTTTTTAAATTGATTTTTAACTTAAATTTAGTTATTGGATACAGTTTATACTTATTATTTGTTGTATTTATTAAAATTTGAATATCTCATGAGTAATATATCCCTAGGTAGAGGGAATTTGGGTTGGACTTCCCACTATCTGTGAGGACCATGTCTTACACTAGAAAGGTGCGGTTTGGCTAATATGGATTAAGGATTACTCATTTGGAGATTAAAAATTTCCTAAAATTGTAAAAAATTACATGAAATGTCCATTTACCAGATTCATGAGATGTATTTATATATGTTTAAAAATATGTGGCATCTATTTTGAGTGATTAACTCAAACTATGCATTTTGTAAAGAGTTACGCATGAATATGGATTAAACACATTGGTTTGGTGGATGGAATAGGATTACAAACAGAATAATAGGAAATGTACATACATAATGGGAATACCATGAGGCAAAACACGAAAATTAAACCCCTATTGAAAAAGAGTTATATTCTTTCTATTTTGGTACTTTTCGTGGCTTCAATCGTCCAACCGAGTAGGATCATGCTATTTTTGGGAGACACTATATTTTTTAGTGTATGAAAATCTAGTAATGGATCCCCCTAAGAGAATTATGTAATTATGATTAGTGTCTTACCCATGTCACATATAGTAACGAAACTATAGGGATCTCCACTTTTGATAAAAAAAATATTACATCTTTAAAATGAGTATTCAATATATTTTTTGAACACATGTCTGAGGAAAATAAAGTTTTAGTGCCTTGGGAAACTAGACACACAATACCCATATTTTTTAAAATATCAAAAAATTCTCCCACAAGGATCAACCCATTTTTTACTATTCAAACAAATACCCTACTTAAAACCTTTCTTCCTAACACGGAGAAAGTATACATAAGAAAGGGTGAGCTCAGATTCTAAATAAGGGTAAACATGGGAATAATCAATTGATGATCATATAAAAACATAAGATAATACTGAGGTTATGATATTATGACCATAACTAACATAGTTTGTACAAAATATATCAAACATCATAAACACGATTCATGGAATAAACATTTATCATTTCGAAATACCAGATTCATAGGAGTGATAAATCATCATAATTGAAATGATTATGTCATAAAATTGTAAAACCATCAAAAGTAAAGAAACCATTATATATTTCAAGGTTAAATTACAAGTACTTAAAATCATAGGGGATTAGGAATCCTTGCATGTTTCCCATATCATAACGTGTCACGACCCCCTCCCATCAATGACATCATAATGAAGGGAGAGGTATAATGACCCCCGAGTCCCTTATATAGTATGACCCATGTTGTCGATAAGAATTAGGGTGTAATGTACATATTAGTCCCCTAACTCTATAAAAGTGTCTCTACAACATCTCCAACTAATATAGCAATGTATTTCTCAATCCCAAAAGTCATATTTTAAATTTTAAAATAGTTTATATATGCTGGGTAATCATAAAAAGTATACTTAGTTGGTAAATAAAAAAGGACACAAGTTAACATGTGAAAAGAGAATGTTAATGAACCAATGAAAAAACATTAGAACATAAAATCACCGATAAAGGTCATTTAACCAAACCTCGTATCACCATGGTTGGCTCACTAAATCATTCTTCCACTATAAAAATTGATTGACCAGATCCAAAATAATGAAAGGGTTACGCTTCCTCTTCCCTAATGATTTTTCAATTTGATTCCAACACATTGAATATACTGTGTTATCTTCCCTTACACACATATCACATCACATAACATCATGTTACATCCCACTCACAGGAACATGGACCACACATCATAAAAAAAGCTAGAGAAGTAGGGTATCATGAATGTTAAAGACATAAACCTCATTCCCTTATCCTACTACTCATGACCACAATCATATATCACATTGCACCACATAACTTATCACCAAAAGGCAACTGTTATAACACATCACATCTCTCCCATAAACACCAAGGCAAACATATCACATATCATGTAAAACCAAAAAATTTCGAGGAATTTTTTTTCTTAAATACCTTGTAATTTTACGAGTCCAAAGTTTCTGACGGCACTTGATTCCGAGGCCAGGTGTGCCCGGAATCAATTTCTGAAGTTTTGTTAAGATTAAATTAATGTGTGTAAGTGGTTTTCCTGAAATGTGGAATAACTCTTAAACGGTAACTGAGATCCGAAATCTGAGGGCACTGTTGTGCTCAGGATGGCGGGTTTACCCTAGGAGTGAATTAAGTTTAGTCGGCGTGGGCCTCCTATGAGAAAACCCAATTTTGGCTTAATCGTAAATAAAATAATTAATTAAATTATTTTATTTTTCAAAAGCATATAACTCAAAAACGGTAACTCGGATTAAAAATCTGAGACCACTGCAGAACTCATTAGGTTATGATTTCTTTAACCAGATACTAACTTGGGTCGGTGAGGGCCACCAGAGAAAGTTAGTTTATGGCCATAAAAAAGTAATTAACTGATAATTATTTTATTGTAAAATTCATAACTTTTAAACAGTAACTCGGATTGGAAATCTGAGGGTACCGTTGGGTTCGTTGGGGTTTTTTTCACCAAGGCAGAGCCTAACCTCGACCACAGTGGGTCGAGGGGGACTGATAATAATTTTCCGAACTTTTTTTCGGGTACGTTCAGTAAACGTACGAGCGGGTTTTTCTAACATTTGAACCGGTGCACAGAATCGAAATTCGAGGGCACATATGAACTCACAGCACTGGTATTCACTTAAGGGGACCTTTACCGCAATTGTGTTTTATGCAGGCTGAGAGTTAATATTTGGGGATTTAAAATAAAATAAATAAAATTTGTGGAACACAATTTTATTTATAGAAGTTGGTTATTTCCTCCCAAGGGGAGTTAGAGGTGGGGCCCACACCCACATAACCTCCCATGAGAGGATATTTGTGAGGTGGGGCCCACACGAGCCTAACCTCTTCATCTTCCCTTAATCCTCCTTAAACTCCTTCCCTTATTAAGGTGGAACCTCTACACCTCCCAGGCATTTATGATTCCACCTCCTCTCATAAATTGTGCCAACCACAACAATTAATTGCTTCATTAATTAACATGGGTGTCAATAATTCTTTTGAATTATTTGTAATTGGTTTTCATTTCTTTAAAGTTGGAGAATCTTATTTTTTAATATATGCTTGGCAAATATTTTGGAGGAGGGAACCTTTGGTGAATCAGAGAAAGCATCATTCTTCTACAAAGAACATCCTCTCTTGGCGAAGAATGCTCTTCAACTCCTCCTACCCTCTTCTTCCTTCGGGACAAGTTAGAATACACCGCTCGTAGGAAGAGTAATATACGTTAAGGATTCTTCCTCCAACGTTGACGGGACGACATGGTTCTCCGTGACGCCATCTACCGCGACGCATGTCTTCCGCGACTCCGTCAACGGACGAACCTCAAATAAGAGGTAGGGGTTAATTATTTTTTTCAAGTTTTATCTTCGACACTCATTGATTAAAATTTGGTCACTTGATATCGACGTTACGGGAGGAGATCGGACCGCACAAACACGGCCGATTTCTCCTCCCCTTTTCTTTGTTAAACCTTGTTGATATTGGAGGTGAAGGCGCACGGTGTCGTTCCACCGTGCTATGATCGTCAGGGAACTGTGGCCATGCAAGGCCGCAGCGAAGGCGGCGCAGTGTCGTTGCACCACCCGGGAACAAAGAAGACCTCGACCGGAGCGGGCCGCCGCGGGGGTGTGTGGTGCCGTCGCGCCACGCTGGTGAGGCCGAAGGAGGCCGTGGCTAGGAGAGGGTCGCGGCGGAGGGGCGTGGTGCCGTCGCACCGCGACGGAGGGGCACGGTGCCAGTGCGCTACGCCGGAGCTCCCAGGGAGGCTGCGACTAGGGCGGACTGCGGCGGAGGGGCGCGGCGCCGCCGCGCCGCGCCAGTCGGACAGGAGCCTCGGCCTAGGGCCACAGCGGTCTTCAAATGGGCGGCCAGAAAACCGGCCACCGGCACCACCTGGAGGCGGGACCCGAGAGGGTCCCTTGGTTACACCAAGGCCGGCCATTACAACTGGCCGTTCAGAAACAAAGGGGGTGGCGCCCCCCTCTGCGCCCCACTCAGCCAGCGCCGAGCTGCGGCTGCGGGCCGCATGGGCCGGGATGGGCCGCGCTGGCTGTGGGCCGGGCTGTGCCACCGGGCCAGGCCGCACAAAACCAAGTTGGACCCGGACCCGGGTCGGGTCGACCCGGTTCGGGCCGCCCAAGGGGGGTATTGGGCAGGGCCCAAACCCCCTATTTTCGGACCGTTTTCGGATAAACGGATGTAACTTGAGTTGTGGACCCTTGATCGACACACCGTCAGTTGCATAGAATTCCTTCGGTCGAGGAGGTCGTTAGGGTAAATTAAACTCAAGGTTTTGGCGAGTTTGGGTATGGCCGAGTTGGTTCGAACTCGAAACCAACAGGGCCCTCGGAGCGGAAACGCTTATAACTTGAGTTCCAGACATCTGATTGACATGTCATCAACTTTGTTTGATTCCTTTTTTTGAGGTGAATCATTTGGTATACTTAACCTGAGGTTTGGACGCAGTTGGAGTACAGTCGGGTTGGTTTAGCTTAGAAACCAACCGGGACCCTAGAACAGAAAAGCCGATAACTTTTAGACTGGACGTCCATTTGACGAGCCGTCAGCGGCGTTGGTAATCCCGTTGAGAAACGTT
Organism: Viscum album; assembly: GCA_963277665.1. NCBI lineage: Eukaryota > Viridiplantae > Streptophyta > Magnoliopsida > Santalales > Viscaceae > Viscum > Viscum album. Next base: position 865,533,886 of record OY728156.1, on the reverse strand, counting down.
CCCTTTGAGTTTACCCTATAAGACTTTGGGGTACAGTTGAGATACGGTCGGGTTGGTTCATACATGAAACCAACCGGGCCCTCCGGATGAAAACGCTAATAACTCACAGTCGTCTGTTGCATTGAGACCCATTTGACGAGGCGGTCCCTTGTGATACTTCTTTGTGGGAATTTGTGATACTTGGAGTATCGACCCGTAGCTCGGGGAGCGGATCCTCTCGGAGACGAGCGTGCGGAGTGCGGAGACCTAGTAGCTATGGACTTGATGATTTCTTGACTAATTCGAGTTGGAGTGAGTCGACTAGCCCAGTGGACGGAGCGCCCGGTATTTGGCGGCAGACCCATGACGGAAAGAGTGCCTGGTAGTTGGCAGCAGACCCGCGATACTCGGCAGGAGGAGTACCTCTGTAGGCTATTAGGGGAACCGCTACTGTGTTTGGGCGGCAGACCCCTGGCGGGGAGCAGTACTATGTTTGGATGTGGACTCGTGGTACTCGACAGGAAGAGTACCTCAGTAGTCTAAGGTTAGTGAGTAGCACCTCGGAGTCATGACAGGGCTACTGTACTCTCCAGAGAAGGATTTCTCCAACAGTTTTGGTTTCAGTATCATTAATGAAAATCCTGGTTTAAGACGAGTCAATGACCTTTTTGTTAACTCATGATTGAGATGGATCACGTGATAACTTAGGTATATGTATAATCATATACCTAAGTAGTGGTAATCCGTTGATTTCTTAACCTTTGTGTTTCCTCATGATTTAGATGAGTTACTTTATAACTAAGGTGTAAGTGTGGGCTTATACCTAAGTAAGTGTTATCTGTTGAGATCCTTCTTTGTGGTTATCCTTGTTGGATTTAGTGAGACATTGAGGGTCTCGGGGTCCCTACTGAGTATTGTTATACTCACCCCTGCACAGGCTATGCCCGCACCTCGTTGTGTTGGATGCAGACGATGGAAAACGCTGACGGAGACCGAGTGTACAAGGACTGGATGACACCGGGAGGTGGACCTCACGACGAGTCAGTACCTAGAGGTGGACCTCACGACGAGTCGGTACTTGGAGGAGGTTGACGGACGAGGGCGCTGAGGAGGCTATCTGTACCTACCATTCAGGTAGGATCCATGGCAGATGATCTAGGAGTTGCACTATCTGCACCTACCCTTCAGGTAGGTTCTGTGGTTGATGATCCAGGAGCTGAATGTCACCTTCCAGCTGTTATGTGTTTTACCTTGTACTTTACATTTCGGCTTGTATTTCTGGCCCCTTTACTTTAAGCACTACTTTTGTTTTCAGTTTTACTTAGTGTTTGCTTCCGCTTGTACTCTGGTTAGATGTGTTTACATTTTATAAATGCAATTCCATCCCAGTTTTAGGGATTTACGACTTTGGTGCTAGTGGCCAGCCCCTGGCCTATGGAAGTCGGGATTGGGGTAGTCACGGCACGGGCCCCGAGGACAGGTCGTGACAAATTGGTATCAAAGGGAGGTTCTACCACATAACTAAGAACTCTGATCATTCCTTTCTGTGAAGCAATAGTGTTAAGGGTACCGAGTGTGGTCTTCAGTTCAGGGAGTCCAGTGTTGGTGCGGTGGCCGATGTATCCATACACCAAGACCCTGACTACTGATTTCTGACTTAGTGCACGAAAACACTAATTGCGTGTGTGTTTCCGAAAAGTTTTAAAGTCATATCAAACCAATTCAGCTCACCAGGTATAAATCGTTGACCATGTCACATCTGTTCAGGATGTCTCCATGCAGAACGTCAGTTGCAGTCCCGATAGAGTACACGATGACAACCCACCGGGTGATGAGGCTCTGGTGCAGGGCCCTCTTTCTATGTAGGCACCTTCGGGTGGTGTACTAGCAGCACCACTACCCATTGGGAAGCAGATGCCACCAGCCATGCTAGTGTGGACGGTGCACGCTGACGGAGCACGTTGCACGAGTTCTAGCAGCAGAGGTCTCTGAGTATACGAGGCGAGGCAAATTCCCAGGCAGCAGTGGACTGGATGGAGGCGATTTCTAGAGTTCTACACCTATTTTAGACACTAGTAGAGCAAATGGTGATCTTAGCTACTGGTATTTCCCTGTGAGTGACCATGAGGTTGGTCCAAAAAGTGTTGAGGCATCGTACGTGGACCGATGCCTGAGATAGTACCTTTGGGTAGTGCGCTAGTTATATCACTACCTATTGGTCTGTAGTTACAACCGGCGGTACCAGTAGATGAAAATGCAGGTATAGTGCCTTACATGTGTTTCAGCATCATATACCACTCAGGTTCCGAGGTGATCCTGACATACAAGCGGCTGAGGACTAGCTTGAGGAGGTGGATGAGAGTTTTCTAGAGCTTATACAGCTTTGGAAGGACGACATGTCGGTAGCTGAGTATTCATCGAGGCATACCGATCGTTCCTGGTACTAGATGACTACGATACAATTAGTGTTTTAGAGCTCAGAACTCAGATAAAGGTGTGTTTTAAGGACATTTTAGACAACAATTTTCTTCTACGCATTCCTACTAATGTTATAGTGCTAGAGAGAACCTTTATGGTTAAATGTTCTGTGGCTGAGTGCATACAACCAGTGAATGTTAGCAGTGGGAAAGTAGGGAACTGACACCAGTCTCAGAGACTTGGGCATGTAAAATGTTTTAAGAAGAGGAATTGTTAAGGACGGATGAATCTACAGAGCAGCAGACATGGAAGCAGAGCTAGGAGAGCAGCATGAGGTGGTGTACATTTTGACATGTTACAAACCACCCACGTTTGTAGTCCCCACCAGGCTCAGGGAGAAGGAGGGCAGGGGAAGAGAGTAGATACATGCGGTCAAGTAGTGTGACCCTAGGTCTCTAGGAATGATTTGAGGTATGGTCTGTGTCTACTACTAGCTGTCGTAACAATAGACATTGATACGAACCATTCGTTTCTTCCACGAATCTTGTCCCAGACCTAGAGTTTCCGGTTAAGACGTCGACTTGACCCTCACATATGGAGATACCTTTGGGAGGAGACTCGATAATCACGCGTACGCCAACGGTGTGATCTGACCCTTGAGGCTAGATTTTCGGTTGAAACCTCTTGGTGGCAGCGTCGAGGTCTTACGACGTTAGTTTGGGTATGGACTGGGCAACCATAGTTCATACACAGATTGACTGTATTAGGAAAAAAGGTTGTGGTTTACCTACAACGTTGAGATGGGTTTTCCTTGGTCGGTGAAAAGGAAACCCCAGGCAGCACAGGATGGAATCATGCATAAGTGGGTGTAGTCGATCACTCATGAGTCGTCCAGACTTTGATTTGTGCCAGACTTCTCCAGATTTTTCGCACTTCTTTTATCATTGGTGAAGAAGGGGAAACCCTTCTTGTGGTCAGAGAGATGCCAGAAGATATTTTCAGGAGACGAGGCATAGGTTGACTAGTGCACCCATTTTGAGGCTACCAGAGAAGGTGCAGATCATCCAGGAGTAGATGAAGACTTCACAGAGCAGATGTAAGACCTATGCTAATATGATACAAAGACCACTGGAGTTTGAGGATGGCGATCACGTTTTCTTAAGGGTCTCACCTCGACAAGGTCTATGGAGATTTGGTTGGGGCAGCAAGTTATCTCTATGATTCTTTGGACCTTTCCCGGTCCTCGACAGTGTAGGCGAGGTGGCTTACCACCTGGACCTTCCACTTTAGTTGCACCGGGTGAACGACGTCATCCACGTATCTCAGCGAGGAGATGTGTGCACGACCTATCCGTCATCATCGACCACAAGACGACATTCACGGAGGTTCCAATATAGAATGAGGATCGACATGAACAAGTCCTGTATGGATGGTCAATTCCTCTGCTGCGTGTTCGTTGGCAGCAAGGGAACCTTCAATAGAGGATATGGGAACAGGAGGATCGGATACGTGCTCAGTACCCTCTTTTCTTTCATTAGTGTGTGTTGTAGCTTTACGGGGACTTAAAGCCCTGAGGTGGGAGTAATGTAACGACCCGAAAATTTCAAGAATTTTTTTTTCTTAAGTACCTTGGAATTGTACGAGTCTAATGTTTCTGACGGCACTTGATTCCGAGGCCAGGTGTTCCCGGAATCAATTTCTAAAGTTTTGTTAAGCTTAAATTAACGTGCGTAAGTAGTTTTCCTAAAATGTGGAATAACTCTTAAATGGTAACTCAGATCAGAAATACGAGGGCACTATTTCTCTCAATATGGCAGGTTTACCCTAGGTGTGACTTATGTTTAGTCGTCGCGGGCCTCCTCTGAGATAAACAAATTTTGGCTTAATCGTAAATAAAATAATTAAATAAATTAATTTTTTTTCAAAATCTTATAACTCACAAACGGTAACTCGGATTAAAAATCTGAGTTGACCAATGAACACATGATGTTATGATTTCTTTAAGAAGATACTAACATGGGTCGACGAGGGCCACCAAAGAATGTTAATTTTTGGCCATAAATAAAATAATTAACTGATAATTATTTTATTGTAAAATTAATAACTTTTAAACGGTAACTCGTATTGGAAAGCTGAGAGTACTGTTGGGTTCTTTGGGGCGTGTTTCACTAAGGAAGAGCCTAACCTCGACCAAATTGGGTTGACGGGGACTGATAATAATTTTCTGAACTTTTTTTCGGGTACATTCAGTAAATGTACGAGTGTGTTTTTCTAACTTTTGAACCGGTGCTTGGAATCGAAATCCGAGGGCACCGATGAACTCGCAGTGCCGATATTCGCTTAAGGGGACCTTTACCGCAATTTCATTTTATGCAGGTTGAGAGTTAATATTTGGGGATTTCGAATAAAATAAATAAAATTTATGGAACACAATTTTATTTATAGAAGTTGGTTATTTCCTCCCAATGGGAGTTAGAGGTGGGGCTCACACCCACATAACCTCCAATGAGAGGATATTTGTGAGATGGGGCCCACATGAGCCGAACCTCTTTATCTTCCCTTAATCCTCCTTAAACTCCTTCCCTCATTAAGGTGGAACCTCTCCACCTCCCAAGCATTTATGAGTCCACCTCCTCTCATAAATTGTGCCAACCAAAACCAAATAATTTTTTCATTAATTAAGATGGGTGTCAATAATTATTTGGAATTATTTTGAATTGGTTGTCATTTCTTTAAAGTTGGAGAAGCTTATTTTTTAATATTTTCTAGGAAAATATTATGGAGGAGGGAACCTTTGGTGAATTTGAGAATGCTTCATTCTTCCACTAAGAACATCCTCTCCCGGCAAAGAACGCTCCACAACTCCTCCTACCCTCTTCTTCCTCCGGGACAAGGGAGAAGACACCGCTCACGAAAAACATAATCTACATCAAGGATTATTCCTCCAACATTAACAGGATGAAACGGTTCTCCAAGACACCATCTACATAGATGCTTGTCTTCTGCGACTCTGTCAACGAATGAACCTAAAATACAAGGTAGGGGTTAATTATTTTGTTCAAGTTTTATCTTCGACCCTCGTTGATTAAAATTTGGCCGCTTGATATCGACGTAATGGGAGGAGATCGGACCGCACAAACACGGTCGATTTCTCCTCCCATTATCTTTACTAAACCTTGCTGATGTTGGAGGCAGAGGTGCATGGTGCCGTTGCACCGTGCAGTGATCGGCAGGGAACCGCGACCATGCAAGGTCGCAGCGAAGGCAGCGTAGTGCCATTGCACCGTGCGGGAACAAAGAGGACCGTGACCGGAGCGGGCCATGGTGGTGGTGCGCGGCACCGTCGTGCCATGCCGGTGAAGCCGAAGGAGGCCACAACTAGGAGCGGGCCGCTGCGGAGGGGCACGGTGCCATCGCGCCGCGCCGGTCGGACAGGAGACGCGGCCTAGGGTCGCGCCGGTCTTCAAAGGGGAGGCCGGACAACTGGCCGCTGGTGCCCCTAGGAGGCGGGACCAGAGAGGGTCTCGCGGTTACACCAAGACTGGCTATTATGGGTGGTCAATTTAGAAACAAAGGGGGTGGCGCCCCCCTTTGCACCCCGCTCGGCCAGTGCCGAGCCGCGGCCGCACGGGCCGGGCCGGTCGCGCCCAGCCAGGCCGGGCCGGGCCGCGCTGGCCGTGGGCCCGGCCGCCCCAGCCAGGCCGCGCCCCACTGAGCTGGACGCATCGGGTCAACCCGGTTTGGGCCGACCTAGGGGGTATTGGTCCGGGTGGGACCGGGCCCAAACCCCTATTTTTGGACCGTTTTCGGTTAAACGGTAGTAACATGAGTTTTGGACCTCCGATTGATGCAGCGTCAGTTGCGTAGGATTCCTTCGATCAAGAAGTTAATCTTGGTATATTAAACTCAAGTTTTTGGCAATGTTTGGGTACAACCGGGTTTGTTCAAACTTGAATCCAACAAGGCACTCGGAGCGGAAACACTTATAACTTGAGTTCCAGACGTTCGATTGACGTGTTGTCAACATTGTTGGATCCCTTTTGGTGAGATGGATATTTTGATATACTTCACCTGAGGTTTGGACACAGTTGGAGTATGGTCGGGTTGGATTAGCTTAGAAACCAACCAAGCCCTTGGAACAGAAAAGAAGATAACTTTCAGATCGGACGTCTGTTTGATGAGCCGTCAGCGGCATTGGTAATATCATTGAGAAATGGTCCATTTGAGGTTACCCTATAAGAGTTTGGGGTATAGTTGAGATACGGTTGGGTTTTTTAGTACACGAAACCAACCAGGCCCCAGGACAAAAAGGCTAATAACTCATAGACCTGGCATCTGATCGACGAGCCGTCTATTACGTTGAGACCCCCTGTGACGAGGAGGTCCCTTGTGATACTTCTTTGTGGGACTTTGTGATACTTGGAGTATTGAATAGTAGCTCATGGAGCGGATCCTCTCATAGAGGAGCGTGCGGAGTGCGGAGACCTAGTAGCTGTGGACTTGACGACTGTTTGACCGATTCAAGTTGGAGCGAGTCGACTAGCCCAGTGGATGGAGCTCCCAGTATTTGGCGGCAGACCCACGGCGGACGGAGTGCCTGGTAGTTGGCAGCACACTCGTGGTACTCAGAAGGAGGAGTACCTCTGTAGGCTATTAGGGGAACCTCTACTGTGTTTGGCCGGCAAAACCCTGGTGGGGAGCACTACTATGTTTGGGTGTGGACCTGCGGTACTCGACAGGAGGAGTACCTCAGCTGTCTATAGTTAGTGAGTAGCGCCTCGGAGTCATGACATGGCTATTGTACTCGACAGAGGAGGAGTTATCCTGCAGTTCTGGTTTCAGTATAATTAATGAAAATCCTGGTTTGATCTGAGTCAATGACCTTTGTGTTTACCTCATGATTGAGATGGGTCACTTGATAACTTTGGTATATGTATGGGCATATACCTAAGTAGTGGTTATCCGTTGATTTTTTAACCTTTGTGTTTTCTCATGATTGAGATGAGTTACTTGATAACTTAGGTATATTTATGGGATTATACCTAAGTAAGATATATCTATTGAGATCCTTCTTTGTGGTTATCCTTATTGGATTTAGTTAGACCATTAGTGTCTCAGGGTCCGTACTGAGTATCGTTATACTCACCCCTACATGGGATATGCCTGCACCTCGTTGTGTTGGATGCAGACGAAGTACATCGCTGACGGAGACTGAGTGTACAAGGACTGGATGACACCTGGAGGTGGACCTCACGACGAGCCAATACCCAGAGGTTGACCTCACGACGAGTCAGTACCCGGAGGAGGTTGACGGACGAGGGCGCTGAGGAGGCTATCTGTACCTACCCTTCAGGTAGGATCCATGGAGGATGATCTAGGAGCTGCGCTATCTGCACCTACCCTTTAGGTAGGATCCATGGTGGACGACCCCAGAGCTGCATGTCACCTTCCAGTTGTTTTGTCTTTTACCTTGTACTTTATAGTTGGGCTTGTATTTCCCGCCCCTTTACTTTCAGCACTACTTTTGTTTTCAGTTTTACTTAGTGTTTGCTTCCTCTTGTACTCTGGTTAGATGTGTTTACATTTTATAAAGGCAATTCCATCCCAGTTTTAGGGATTTACACCTTTGGTGCTAGTCATCAGCCCCTGGCCTATGGAAGGCGGGCTTGGGGTAGTCACGGAACGGGCCCCGAGGACGGGTCATGACATATCACCCCTGAACACCTAGGTGAAACAAAATTGCTGAAGGATGAGAGAGAGAGATGGGGTAGCCAACAATCCATTTCACAACCATCATATATGTTGGGGAAAACACCATGAACTAAACACCTCTTAGTGTTCATAATATTATCCAATTTGCGTGGGAATGTATAAAATAAATTAACCAAACATGATATAGAGATATCACACAATACCCAACATACGGGTTCACATCAATAGCACTAAAAAACCCCACATCTACACCTTGTACCACACATCAATAATCATGACTAAATTCCACCACTATATGCAACACACCACAAAATGGCCACACAATCTATATTAAATTTTATACTTTCTACATACTAGTTCCACCACATTTTTTACTTAGCCTTTTCATTTCACATTACACTAATCATTAATTCAATTAAATTTAAACCATATATGATATGTCAATTTCACCCATTAAATTAAAATACCAAAAATTCATTTATTCATTTCATTCTGCAAAGTAATTTATTCCCCTAGTACCTTGGAAACTAACATTGAACCACCACACAACCAGCCCAATGCACATCAACTAGCACAATAGAACATATCATCCTCTTCATCACAACACACTGCACATGCCATCTCACAACACAATAACCACGCATCCCATCTACCACACAACCAAAACTAACATATACCACAACAACTATGCCCCAACCACTACGTCACAAAAAATTCACCCCAACCACCAAGCCACAACATCTCTACCATGAACACTATGCAACAACCACTATTCCACAACCACTATGCCAAAACCACTATGCCACAACCATTGTTCCACTACCACTATACCACAACCACTTTTCCACAACAACTATTCCCCAACCACTGCACCACAACCATTGTGCCTCATCGTTCAAATTCCCACATCACATCCATGTTAACAAGCCATCACATCATATCATTGCACACCACACAACCCATACCTTCACATCTATCACTGCATAATGTCTCAAACCACAGAGGGAGACACAAAAATAACAAGTAGACATCACAACACAGATTTTTTATTTCATCTATTCAAGGGATTTATCAAATTAATTATTCATATTAGGAATGGTATTATCAGATAAACCAGAATGTTCTGAGGAACTCAATTATTATTTGAATATACATTAATTTTATTCAGTCATGGTCACACAACATGGTTCATCACAACATAAAAACTATGGCACAAACATGTCTCCCAATTCCCATCATTTTTAGAATTAACAACTAGAATACATAATTATGTCAAAAACGTATATAAAATTTGTAAATAATGCAATAACTACTCAATAACATCAATTATAGACATGGTAATTAATTATATGATTATGCCATCCTGTACCATCCACCCAAATGTAAGAAAAATCATTTCAATTCCACACATAGCATGTAAAATTGTGATAATGAGGATTCCCTACCTCAAAATTGACTTCTGATATCACTCTACACCATTGAGAGAAGAAGAATCTCCCCTAAACAAAAACTGTGCATGGAAAACCGTGGTTCTACCTACACCACACTAAAGGGATGTGAAAAAATCAACCCATACACACCCCAAACCGAAACCTCACCACCATAGTGGATCATCAAATAAGAAAAGAATGAAATGAATAAGAAAAAGTGTTGAAATAACCATGTATTGAAGGAGCTAATTTGTGAATTAAATAATGCCAAAAGGAATCCTGAACACTTCTGGAAGGACCCTCTAGATCACCTAGAAAGAGGGAAGGTATCATCGATACTATGGTTTTAGGAAACCCCCCTGATCACTCCAAACATTATACCCACAATTTACTTTGTATATTCACGTTGCAGAATCCCCTTTCATAACATGTAATTTCAAGGTTTTATGTTTATCCAAAATAACATGTCCCCTTGATGGATTAATCACATGAATTATTAATATTCATGAACTGGCCCTATATCAGACATGAACCCACTTCCATGAAAAGTAAAATTTACCCAGAATATATTTCTACTGCTTCCATATTTTAGTAGACAAACTCCCCTAGTCCCACTCTAGGCCTCCTAAAGCACTTGGAACACCCAAAATTATAAACGTAATAGTCTTGGAAGGCATATAACATCACATTAAATACATATCAAATGATTTGTACCCCAGAGAATCCCAAACCAATCCCATAATGAAGGTGATTCGAACAACAACCTTGAGAGATACCTCTCAATGAACTCATAAAACCCCAATACTAAAACCATCCAAAAACATCAACCAAAATAACCACAAAACATATCACACATCCTTATTATTGTAAAACCACATAGCCACAAACATAACTATATCAAACTCCAAATATCCTAAACTGAAAAACGTTTTAACAAAAAAAATTGCCCCATCGTAGTCACACAAATTAGGAAATTATATCCTCCAGGTCATGATACTATCCACTCTCAAAATCACTAACTCTCCGACATGGGTTTAATCACATCAAAATTATTAATATTTCTAGGGAATTAGTCCCCCCCCCCTCTCCATATGTTGGAACATTATCATTAAACACACATTAATGTAAATAGCCCAGTTCAAAAAATATAAAGAACCAAACATTACATCTTCCAATTAAAAATAGAAAAATGAAAGTATTGCTCAAAATATCATTGTTTACTAGGAACACATCTACATCTCTCACTCAAATTTACTCTCCTATTTCCAACCATGAATATATTTCAAAAGAACCTAGTGTATTTTTTTCCCACATAGCATGTTCTCTCATCAATCCTGCATCTCTATTGGCTTCTCTCTGAACTTCACATCGTGCTTAATATCCAACACTCTATATTCAACAAAATGGGATTAATTGTAAAGATATGAATTGAGTGGGGACATATTGAAGAAGTTCTCAATCATATCCAACCACAGTTGAAATGACAACAGATATGCCACCTCACCAGTATGACCCAACAACTGAAAGGGTATATCAAACATAGGAGGATGTTTAATCCCCTAGCCAAACCTCTGCTTCCCATGTTGATGGGAGAGTCTCATGAACACATAGTCTCCAACCTCAAAGTCCCCAGACCTCTTCCTACTATCAGCATAGGCCCTTTTAGGGTGTTGTACCACCCTAATGTACTCACAAACCAACTGCATCATCTGAATCATGCTCTACACCACATTAGAACCAAAAACTGCTAACTCTCCTACCTCTATCCATCATAATGAAGAAGGAATTAGTCACCCATACAATTCCTCAAATAAATACACATCAATGGAAGAGTGATATATATTATTGTATGTATACTTGACCAAAGGTAGGTGTTTCCACCAAGATCCACCAATGTCTGAGATGCATACCCACAAAATATTCTATAGTATCTCGATGGTCTGCTATGCATGCCCATCTATATGAGAGTGGAAAGAAGTGAAAAGGCTCATCTGAAATAAAAACTAATATTTCAATCCCCTCCAACCATGAAAGGTAAAATGAAGATACCAATCAAATATAATAGTCATTTTTACCCCATGAATCCTAACCACATCATCCTCATACAACCTTGAAAAGAAATATATGGCACTACACTCATGGATCTCTATGAAGTGAGTGGATTTGTTTATCAATTCCACACTCACTCAAACTGTATCACAACCTCCCTAAGCTCAGGGTAACCCAATGGTGAAATCCATAAAAATGTCTACCCATTTCCACTCTAGAATATTCGTGTACTATAATAAGAATCATAGAACATGATTCTCCTGTTTCTCATACTAAAAAACAAAAAATCTCTCCACAAACACCGTTACTGACCATTTCAACCCTAGCCACCAAATCTATCTTCTCAATCCATGTAATATACTTATCATACAAGGATGTACCACGAATAATGACATATGAAACTCATGAGAAATCCATCATGCATCGATTATGGGGTAAATATTATTTCTAAGAATAAAAAACATTTTTTATCATCGTCCAACCATCCCTCAAGAGTGTCACCGTAGCCAACAAGATCACACATCACCTCTATATCTGAGTCTCCCTATTCTGACTCCTCCTCCTGATGTATCAATGATGACTTCAAAACTATCTGGTAATGAAAATCATGGACACTACTCTCTCATACATCAATATAAATAACGCAATGGTCCTTGATTCCTTTCCAAACATCTATAAACTCTCAATCCATATCCTCTTGGGACTTTAGACTAAATGCATTGACAACTACATTATGTTTCCCTCATGTATAGTTTATCTCAAAGTTATAATCTTAAATAATATTCATCCACCTAAGCTTTATTATATTTGTATCACGTTGATATAGAATATATACCAAGCTCTTGTGGTCTGTAAAGACTTCTATATTATCATTGATGATGTAATACAACAAAGAATTCAACATGAACATTGTTGTTGCTAAATATAGATTAAGGGTGTCATAGTTCTATACATGGGAAAATAGCTTCTTAGAAATAAAAGATATCACATCTATCTTCTCCATCAACATGCATCTCAATTCCCTATGGGAAACATCATAGAAAACCTTAAACAACACACCCTCTACTGGAAACTAAATCACATGATCAATAACCAACTTATCCTTCAGTTAACCCAACCCTACCCAACACTGATTTGTCCACACACAAAAATCCTTCTTAGTTAAATATATAATAGAGGATGCAATGCATGAAAAAATAGAGGAGAACCTTTGATATTATCTCTTGAAACCAAATAAATTGTGATCCACTACATCATTCTAGGTTTCTTCTCAAAAAAAAATCTTCGAACAACAATGATTCCACTTTCACTTCCTTTTGAGACACCAAATTTTTAAGAAAATCACATCTTCCTTCCAAAAATCACACTCGGAAAACTTACCATAAATTTTTTTCTGTAATAGAACCCAAAAAATAACATTGAGATGATCAACATGTCCCTATTATGACTTGAAGTAGATCGATATATCTTCCATGAATACAATAATGAACAATTACACGAATACATGAAACATGGATTTCATAATCCCTATGATCATGGCGGGATAATTCATAACAATGAACAACATAACCACAAAAATGAAGTGACCACACATGTTTCTTATGGAAGTCTTGTAGATATCGTCATCATTTAACCTCAACTAGTTATATCCACACCACAAATAGATTTTAGATAACAAGATTTCTACTATCAACTGATCTGATAGATCATCTTTCCTTAGAATAGGGTCATGATTCTTGATTGACACCTAATTAAACCTCTTGATGTTTATGCAAAACCTCATATTATGGTTTACCTTTGTGAAACAAATAGATCACCCCATAGTGTCACACTGAGTTAGATGAAACCTATATGTACCAGATCATCCACCTGTAGCCTAAGCTCAAGAAACTCTATGGTTTTCATTTGATAGGGATCCATCCAAATATGAGATGAACCCTGTTGAAACTCTATCACAAACACGAAGTTTCCTGAGGAGGTAGCACTATAAACTCCACTAAGAAAACATCCATGAACTAATTCAGCACCCTGAGACTATCTTAATCATAATATTCTACTGAGATATATTCTAACTATGACAAAATAGGCACCACTTGTCTACCACCCAATCGATAAACTCACTCACTAATGAATGCAACTCACTAGCCATCCACATCAAAAAATAGACTCTTATATGAAATTAGTTTATGAATATATGAATAGAATAAAACCAATACAATCCATTGATAATATTTTATAGTTTTATTCACAGTAAGAAGAAGTCCCCCACTAATAGGTGTTTCCCTATTACCAGCCTATATTACCCACACACATCAAGAAAGAAATCCTATGCTCCAGCCAACATAGGTAACACTCGAGGACATATAATACTCTCTATGTCTAGTTCCAATATACAGACTAAGGTAGGATAAAAAAATAGTGTGAGTATCCTAATTTAATAATTCACAAACAAGGGTAGATGAAAATTTTATCACACCTCGAACAACTCTCGACTCTACTAGCGTTGTCACCTCTAACACGTGCATCTGACCATGACCACATCCTCTACCTCTCTTCTACCGGCCTCCATGGTCACACTATGGAATGGGAGCTAGTAGAATAGGACTATCAGGAGACTTCCTTCTTACAACCTCGCCTACTCTCAACTTCTAGACAACAACATAAGGTCCTTACTTATAGAACTGCCTCAGAGGAAACTAATGATACAGAAAAGGGGCCTAACCACCCATATGAAACAAGCCACCCTTGGAAGTTCGACACCAAGCCTGTCAGTGTCCATATCTCCTATAGAAATGGAACACAAAATGAAACTCCCTAAATAGTGCATAGATTCCACTTATCCTTGATTTTCTAGAAAGAAACTACCACTATTGGCACCCTGCTGAAAAGAACACCAACTTCATGAAAACCTGGGGACTACAACCTGAAGCTCTGCTCCTAAAAATTCCTTTATGGAGACTCTTATGAGGCACAACTCCAAATGAAACAATATTATAGATAAAACTTCCATTTTATGACTTTTATATATGTCGAAAGAATAAACGGTGTGACAACATACCTAATCACTGGATGAAAATCCTCTTCTATATGTCACACTAGGGACTCATCAACTAAGAAAGCATCAATAGAAAAGTACAGAAGGTCCTTGAACGAAATCCCAATTTCTCACACACTTAGACTCCTATTTTTAAGGGAGAGTATCGCTAACCTCTTGGTTTCCCTCAATATTAATGATTGAAACCTAACATAAGACTCCATATGAATGTCAGGACACAACATGTCTTCCTCCTTCTATTCACTAAAAAACAACATCAACCGCTGATGTGAAACTCCATGCATCTGACTAACAGCCAAAAAACAACTTTTTCTTGGATCAGACCAAATGTGATCTCAAGATCCCATATTCAGTGATTCATCTCAAGATACGAGACACTCCCCTCACACATACATAAACACATATTCTCAATGCACACAAATCTCACTTTCATGCCTTATCCTCCTCTTTCAGGTCAACCCTCTGATGATTGATCAGATTAGCATGCCAAACCTCAACTAAATGATAAAAATATATATGAAAAACAAGTTCCTTTCAATAAAATAAGGATAACATCCTAAAATTAAAGGCAAGGATTTATTTAAAATATTATTTGATTTATTATTTGTGTTTTTTCAAAACACCCTACTCAAACATGAGCACAAATACTCATGATTCATTCACCTCTCTATGGTCTCTACATTTAAAACAGGTCTACCTCACTTTCTTATTCAACAATCTCATATTTTGTGCACTATATCACCGAGGTGATCCCACATCCTATCAATTCTCCATTTACTATGTCACTCCCCAAGATTAGATGTAACTATATCCATATCAATCAATCAAATACTCATTGTACCTGAAAACAACATCCATAATATATCTCAACCATCACTCTCTAATAGCACTCTATAATAACCCCCTCCCACTAAATATACCACAATTAAGGGACAAATATAATGACCTAGGAGTCCCACCTCTAGTAGGCCCTAGGTTTTCTACTAGCGCTGAGTGTGTAAAAATATCTCAATATGGGAGGCATTACCCTATAAAAATACTACAGGTTTGAGAAATATGATAAAGAACCACCAAAAAAATAAAAAACATATAATATAAAGGAAAACAAATAACTATCCCCAAATACAAGAATAAATAAAAAAAATTATTTAAAAAGATCCCCAAAGTAAATACCAAAAAAAAGAAAGTCTATGGAAGTGTCTCAGTATCAACTCCAACCCTGCTATTAATATCCAGATTAGTCTCCAATATCCTCAGGGAAACCTTAAAATTAGTTTAAATGCATAGGCTAAGAATGAATGGTATACTCAGTAAGGAAGTAGATAATTCCCCATGATCCATTTTGAAAATAGAATGATAATACACCAGTGAACAAACATCCAAACCAAAAAGAACCTATAAAATTAATATTACAAAACCCAGCCTCACCATTAATCACTCAAAAAATCTTGCATCTAATATAATAATATTGAATCAATATCCAAACAAATAAAAGTTCCCCACTACCTCTTCCCAATAATTTTCCACTCTGATGCCCCAACATCAAATGTCCAATGCTCTTATTACTTCCACAGATATCGCATCACATCGCAACACAACTTTCCCAAAAAAAACATGTGACATACATCACAACTATAACCTGAGTAGTATGGTATCATGAACATGAATTACATCCACCTCGTTCCCTCCTCCTACCAATCAAGACCCCACCATATACCACATCACACTATATCACCTCTCATCCAAAGGCATGTGGCACAACACATGACATCTCTCCCATAAACACCTTGTCCAACACATCACATCTCTATCATAAACACCAAGTCTAAAAAAACTACTAATGGAATAGTGGGTGGAGAGGGGGTATCCAGCCATATGTATCACTACCATCCTGGATGTTGGAAAAACACATGGGACTCAGAAACTTTGATAATTGGTAAGGTTATCCATCAGGGTGGGGCATGCTTAAAATAACATAATCATAAATGATATAAAGATAACACACAATACCAGACCTTTGTGTTCACATCAACAACACTAGTGCTCACCAAATCACCACCACGTACCATACATAAACTACCACAACTTCTTCCACCACTATATGAAACACACCACACTATATCACCACATTCTACACAATATTTCCATATTTCATCTTCCCATTTCCAACACTTTTATTCTTTTTACTTTTTAATTTCACATCACACCAGTCATTCTTTAGATTAAATATAATCCACTTATCAGATATCAATTTCACCAATTTCATTCAATTACCAACCAATTCATTTATTCCTTAAATTTACTATCATAATTTCTTTCACTCCTACTTGGGAACCTAAAAAACCACAAAAATCAACCAAACCAACGAACATAAAATATCACAACTGTAACACCCCGAGATTTTATAAGAAGTATTATTTTTAATTTATTTGATGTCTTGTGTTGTATGCTACACCAAGATTATCTTTCGCTATACAAAACACCGTATTAGCTTTTAGTATACGCACCACTATTATTCGATCGTGTTACACAAAATGTCAAGTTCGTTTGATAGAAGTTATTCTACGCAACATTGAGTGTATATATATATATATATATATTCAATGTATAAATGAAATATGGTTGGATTATATTATACACAAAAACAAAGGAATCATTCACTACATGCAACCCTGACTTGGCTTGCTTTACACACAATCGCGACCTTCCACGATAGTGTGTGTTGTACGCAATACCGAGTTTCACTAAACAACGATATGTTATTAAAATATTATATAAATTAATCGTTATGATTATTAATACCCACTTTTTAAAATTTTATAAATTTTATCTATCAAAATGGACTTCATTTTTGGAGTCGGAATATCGAAATTAGCCTAGGGTGAAATTTTGGTATTTTTCTGAAAACTTTCAATTTTTGATGAATAGTGAAAACACTGAGTTATTGGTTAAAACCATATTTTTATTTAAATAATAATTTATTTTATTAAAATTTATTTTAGGTCAAAATAGGTACATAATACATATATAAGTTCAATGTAATTCATTGGAGTCATTTTATAATTATTTTAGATATATAAAAAATTTATTGAACTTTTCTCTATCTTTTACCCACCTCCTAGGAGCATTTGCAATTGCACATAAAACATAATTTTACCGCTTATGTGATTTGAATTTCAAAAATCCGAGAGACACGGTTAATATCAAGGAGTAATATATGGTTCAATAAGATAAAAATAATTTTTGGTGAATAGTAACTTTTTACTTTTATTTACCACGGTTAAAAGTAAATAGGGTAATTAAGGGTAAAAATTATATTATTATTACCCTAAAACATGTCCTAATTATATTGGATAAGTGTAATTAGAAAAAAACAACCTTAGGAATATAATATTACCCTTTAGGTCCATTTCTATTTGTTTAAGACACTTATTATTATTTTATTTAAAGAAGAGTTAAAAGTTTTAAAATCAAAGTTTAATAACTAAAACATTTTTAATATAGAGTTATAAATAACATAAATTCGACTATAAATTTTCATTAGAAGTTTAGAAATATTTCCTAAATAATCTTATTTTATTTATAATTTTTATACCTTAAATAATTTAATTTATTTATGACACAATGATGATGTAGTAATTACCTTATTAATGAAATATTAACATAATTGATGTTATAAATACCCAATTAAGTTTAATTTCACAATTTTTATGAATTAAAATAATTTTATATGTTAATATGACATGTTAGTATTGATTTAATTAATTTCATTCGAACTAATCATGCTATTATGATTTTTACAAAAATCAATTCCCAAATTGTGTCAAAATTGACATAAAATAGTTTTTAAAAACAATTTATATTATTAATTGTTATTCTATTCCTAAAAATAAAATTCATGGAAAAAGGACTTATATAAGGTTATATATATTAATTATGAACCACTTTGGGTTCGTTTGGCTTGTTATTGTATGTTTATTAACCATATAGTGTAAGAAAACACGAAAACACTGTAAAAGTTAAATTATTTAACTTAGAGTTAAATCTAAATGATAAGGTTAAAATAGTTACCTAAACTTGTTTAAAACCTATTGGTTGAGATTATTTCTACTAATATCTAATTTAGCTTCGAAATAAATAAATTTTGAGCTATTATAAACCGAATATGACATTATTATAAAAACATATTTTAAGTTTTTCCAAAGGTGCCCCTCTCCTCCCTTATAAAAGGGAACCTCCTCCCTCTTCTCATTACAAAATTTTGAGCTTTCAAACTCGGCCAATCCCTTCCCATTTACCTTATAAACTTCCCTAGAAACATTATAGAGTTTATCGTCTCCTCAAATGACCAACTCTAGTGCCATAAGAGGAAGCTTAAAAGAGGTGCGTCGAAGAAGAGGTAATCTCTTCTACTGATTCTTTCAAGTTTTCTTTCTTCTTCAACTTCTTCTTATTTAGTTGTTTCATTATAAAGTAATAACATCAGTATCAATAATATACTGATACATTATTATAAATATGAAACAACCCCATTTCAACTTCTATCCATCCCACGGAAAAAGAAATCACCGTGCGTGCGTACGTACAGAATACCGTCTTCATGCCGTGGTGTAATCTGTTTTTCCCCCACCACCTTACTTGGATGGGTATAATGGTGTAAATAATAACTATATATAGTTATTATAACATCATAATAATTCTGATATATTATATCATCCACTCCAATTCAATTCAATAATTATGGGAACGATATCATCACTCGTGTGTACGTACGGATTACCGTCTCCACGACGCGATGAGATTTATTATCCATTTTTACCATTCAAGAATGATTATAAAGTATATATAATGAATAATAATGAAATATATGAAATGTAAAAGCTACTATATTTATGTATATATATATTTTATCTACTTACTTTCATTCAAGTCAATAAGGAAAGGAAAACAACGTTCAGGCGTACGTATGGCCTACCGTCTCTATGAACAGTGTATTTCATTTCATTTATCTATCAATTATATATATATATATAAATAATGAATATATATGATATATAAATCTTGATTTACATTCTGGAAGTAAGTAAATCATGATATAAGTAATAATAGTATCAATAACAACAAGTCCAAACATGTACGATAAATAAAACGATTTTACCCAAAACGCTGCTTTAACATGGAATTTACAAAAGAACGGGTAATATAAAGTCATAAGTGAACCATATATCATATCATATCAATAAATATGATTCTATAATAAGTCAATTACATTATTTAAATCATTATAAAGGAGTTTGGGATACGTACGAAGCATATGGAACCCAAGGTATGGTATAATTTTCCAATCTCATTTTCTATCCGAGATTGCTTATACTTAAGTATTTATTGGGGTTATATTTATCATCCACGTCCGTTTTTGATAAAATTGTTTTCATTAATTATTTAATATTATTACATTTATGTTTAAATTCATTTTTACCCTTTGTTTAATTTTACCACATTGTATGGAATAAATCTTACTTTTTTTACCATACGAAGTACTTTTTGACTTTTCTGTTAAAAGTTCGAGGAGAATATTTTTTAACATATACGGAATGAACATATTTTTATGTTTTTATAACCCCTAACTTTCATGAAGATTACTATATAATATTTCATGGTTATTTAAAAAAAAATCATTTTTTTTAAAATTGCGTGGCATTTTTTGAAAAGAAAATGATTTTAAGAAGAAAGGATATTTTCCTCAAGAATTCTTTTCAAGTATTTTATCAAAACCATTTTACATAGATGATGCCATTATTTCATATGTGTATGTTTCATGTATAATATCTCTATGATTTACATGGTTTCACTTTTCTTATGATGAAATGATATACATTTGTTTTATATGGATTATGTTATGATGTAATGATGTTTATGAAACCCATTTTATTCTTTGGGTTATGATGAATGATTAATGTTTATGTTATGGAACACGTAAGAATGATTTCATTACGAGATGAGTGTGACCTATATCTCCCTTAAAATAATTGGTTAATGATTAATATCTCATGATATAGACAAGGCTGGAATGGTAAGTTAATCCATTTCAGTGATACAGGACTCGAATGAGAAGTGAACTCGATTCAGAAAGGGACTTTATCCACTAAGATGGTCTTGGCAGCAATGCCTTGGCTACTAAGGAAATCATATCACGTGCTTAATGGTTTTCCACAATTAAATGTTTTATTCCTATGATATTTTATCATTATTTATGTTCCATTATGACCTATGCCTTACGTATCGCCAAGATTTATTTCACAACTCAAGATTTTGATGTTTAAACTTTATGTTCATGTTTTGATGTTCAAATGTATTTGGTTTGTTTTCCCCATGCATACCCTTACTGAGAATTTGAGCTCACCCTTTATATGTTTTCTTTTCCCTAGGATATAATGAAAGGTTTTAGGTAAGAAAAAAACGGATGATCTTTATGGGAGATGTTGAAGATCTTTCACTAAGATTAGAATATTATATTCCGATTTTCCAAAGACACTAAACTATTACGGTCCTCTTGCGTCTGTTTTTGTTATGTATTAATTATTCTGAAAAAGTAATGTAACGTCCATGTACGTAAAGTTTGGGTTCTCTATAGTTGGTATCAGTGGAAAGGTTTAGTTAACCTTTGGAAACTAGGATGCGAAAACTTTAGTGAAATCCCTAGAGATATTTCTAAGTTATGTCTCGGGATATCCCTAAGGATTAGTATAACAATAGGTTAAAGTTATAGAATTATGTTGACGATCATGAATAACTTAGGGTAAACCTAAGTTTTCAATGATTAAAGAATGTGTGATATGTTAGACATCCCATAAGTGACATTTCATTATTATGTGGTTCCCCATTATTTTAACTATTTCTTACACCATGGTTTTTTGTTTTAGTCAATGGAGGGAACCAAAAGGAATTGGGTCAACATTGAATCCAATGGAAAAATTGGTGATTATGAGCAATGAAATTACATAATGCCTAGAAAGAGAGATATTATGATTATGTCGAATCAGTCACCGCAATATATGCCTAACAAGGTGAACTTTTGTGGTATTCCTAATTCATCAAATAAGAGGAAGATGGAATTTTATGCATGTTTGCATGGTGAGGAGCATAAAGAAAAGAAGATTTAGATTTGTAAAGAAGGGAAGAAGAACCTTGATGAATACATCAAATGTAGGGGAAGATGTTATTGGTGTGTGAAGAAGGGTCATAGAGTGATAGACTGTTATGGAGTTCAATGTCATATCTATGGAGAACATGGACATTACCCAACTCAATTCCCTGACCTAAGAGGTTACTTATAAATCATGGAAGGATATATTCCATGAAAATAATTTAAGGGGATGGATTTAATTTTTATGTATTGGTATTCAAGAATAATGTTGTTGAGGTACTTTTATGGTATATTGGAATATCTATGAATTGGTCCATTAGGGTTTTCTATAAAAATACGGTACCGGTAACCATGAAAAGTGATGGAAATATTTTTGGAAAGAAGATGATATGCGCATAATGAAGGGATAAGGAGAAAATGAAATATTTGATAGTATTCATGAGCTCGTGACTGATATAAGGACAAAGTGATATCATGGTTTGAGTATATAGAAATTTTGGGATTTTGGTATGCAGAAAAAGTTAACTTTTGACAGCATTTATGTTTTCACTATGGTTCTATGGTAATTCATGTTTCAGAAAAAATAAATGATTAAGGTATTCACATGTTTGGATTGTAACCAAAAAGATATATCGTATGGTATATGGGCGATAAATGATGGTATTGACGTGCTTGTTATGTGACCTTTCAAGTAATCGTTTTCTTTATACTTTGAGATTGGACAGATGTATTTTGAATAGGCCAAAAGATTGGAATGGATTATGTTGGAAATTAGATAGTATTATTTAAAGATAGAACTTGTTTTTCGATATTATTTCTGGAATGTTATAATGGTATAGTTTTAGAAAAAGGAAAACCCTTGGGACGAGCGACATCCCATCGTATCGGACAAGGATGTAGGAATCGAACCCACAAACGAAGTGTGATAGGCCTTTACCGCATACCACTGGCCTATAGGATTTCCCTGGTTAATATATATTAGTTTTAATTTATTAAGTGGTAATATATATGATGTATAAGTCCATTTTAGGAACTATATATGATTAATGTCACTATAGATGGACTGATGTATATTTAATAACTTTTGTTAACCTTTTGTTTGAGACAGATGGAATGACCTATCATTCTATTTCATGATCTGCTAACACATCACGAATGACAAATTCAACATCAATTATTTAATAGATGAAGTCAAAATTGTTCAAGGAACGACCAATGGTGAGATTGTGCCAAAATCAAGAAATTATTTCTTCTAATTCCAATTTTTTCATCTTTATGGAAATGATCTTAAAAACCAAAAACGTTGTCTTATTGCCCTCATATCTAATGAATCAGATGGTACCTTAGATCATCACAAATTTATGTCTTTGTGATTGTTGGCTTTTTCATATCCATGTTCTCTACTACTCTCCATCAAAACACGATGGTTAGATTTCTCTTCCATATCCATATTTTCGCCTATTTTCTCCTATATGGAAACCCAGTGATTAGTTAATTTGGTTAACCATTACGTTTAATAATTTATTTTTTAATGTTCGGTTTTCGTTTTCCTTTTTATGATTTGGGTTTCTATTAAAGAATCTTTCTAGTATTAAACCATTTATAACCCTGATAAATTTCGAGGGCAAAATTCATTTTAAGGGGGGTAGAATGTTACACCCAGAGATTTTATGATAAGTATTCTTTTTAATTTATTTGATGTCTTGTGTTGTATTCTACACCATGATTATCTTGCGCTATACGCAACACCGTATTATCTTCCAGTATACGCAACACTATTCTTGGATTGTGTTACAAAAAATTTCAAGTTCGTATGATAGATGTTATTCTAGGCAACATTGAGTATATATATATATATATTAAATGTATAAATAAAATATGGTTGGATTCTATTATACACAACAACGAAAGAATCTTGCACTACACGCAACCCTGACTTGGCTTTCTTTACACGCAATCGCGACCTTCTATGATAGCATGTGTTGTACGCAATACTGAGTTTTACAAAACAACGATATGTTATAAAAATATTATATAAACTAGCCGTTATGAATAGTAATAACCAATTTTTAAAATTTTATAAATTTTATCTTTCAAAATGGACTTCATTTTGGGATTCGGAATATCGAAATTATCTTAGGGTTAAATTTTGATATTTTTATGAAAACATTCAATTTTTGATGAATAGTGAAAACACTGAGTTATTGGTTTAAACTGACTTTTTATTTAAATAATAATTTATTTTATTTAAATTTATTTTAGGTCAAAATAGATACATAATATATATATAAGTTCAATTTAATTCATTGGAGTCATTTTAAAATAATTTTAGATATATAAAAATTTTATTGAACTCTTCACCGTCTTTTACCCACCTCCTAGGAGCATTTGAAGTTGCACATAAAACTTAATTTTACCACTTATGGGAGTTAAATTTCAAAAATCTAAGAGACATGGTTAATATCAATGTGTAAAATGTGGTTCAATAAGATAAAAATAATTTTTGGTGAATAGTAACATTTTACTTTTATTTACCACGGTTAAAAGTAAATAGGGTAATTAAGGGTAAAAATGATATTATTATTATTACCCTAACAATGTACTAATTATATTGGATAAGTGTAATTTGACCAGAAAAAAACCTTAGGAATAAAATATTACCCTTTAGGTCCACTTGGATTAGATTAGGACACTTATTATTATTTTATTTAATGAAGAGTTAGAAGAGTTAAAATCAAAGTTTAATAACTAAAACATTTTTAATATAGTGTTATACATAAGATAAATTCGACTATAAATATTCATTAGAAAGATAAATATATTTCCTACATAATGGTATTTTATTTATACTTTTTAGACATTAAATAATTTAATTTATTTATGAAACACTGATGATGCAGAAATTACCTTATTAATGAAATATTAACATAATCGATGATATAATTACCCAAATAAATGTAATTTGAGACTTTTTATGAATTCCACTAATATAATAGGTTAGTATGTAATTTTATTATTTATTTTATTAATTTTTTTCGAACTAATCATGCTGTTATGATTTTCACAAAAATCAATTACCAAATAGTATCACAATTGACATAAAATTGTTTTTAAAACAAATATTATATTATTAATTGTTATTAAATTCCTAAAAATCTAAGGTTCAGCCAAATGACATAGATAATTTATATATACTAATAATGAACTACTTGTGGTTCGTTTGGTTTGTTATAGTAAGTTTATTAACCATATAGTGTAAGAAAACAAGAAGACAAGGTAAAAGTTAAATTATTTAACTTAGAGTTAAATCTAAATGATAAGGTTAAAATAGTTACCTAAACTTGTCTAAAACCTATATTTTGAGATTATTTTGACCCATACCCACTTTATCTTTGAAATAAATAAATTTGGTGCTATTATAAACCAAATATGACTTTAGTATAAAATAATATTTTAGGTTTTTCCTAAGGTGCCCCTCTCCTCCCTTATAAAAGGTCACCTCCTCCCTCTTCTCTTTACACAATTTTTAGCTTTCAAGCTTGGAAAAACCCTGACCATTTCCATTATAAACTTCTCTAGAAACATTATATAGGTTATGGTCTCCTCAAAAGACCAACTCTAGTGCCTTAAGAGGAAGCTTAAAAGAGGTGCGTCGAAGAAGAGGTAATCTCTTCTACCGATTTTTCATGTTTTCTTTCTTCTTCAAATTCTTATTCTTTAGTTGTTTCATTATAAAGTAATAACATCAGTATCACTAATATATTGATATTTTATTATAAATATTAAACAACCCCATTTAAACTTCTATCCATCCTAAGGAAAATGAAATCACCGCGCGTGCGTACGTACAGAATACCGTCTCCACACCGTGGTGTAATCTATTTTTCCACCACCACCTTACATGGATGGGTATAAGAGAGTAAATAATAACTATATATAGTTATTATAACATCATAATGATTCTGATATATTATATAATCCACTCCAATTCAATTCAATAATTATGTGAACGATATCATCGCTCGTGCGTACGTACGGATTACCGTCTCCACGACGCGATGAGATTCATTCTCCATGTTAACCATTCAAGAATTATTATAAAGTATAAATAAAGAAAAATAATGAAATATATGACATGATAAAGCTACTGTATTTATGTATATATATATATATTTAATCTACTTACTTCCATTCAATTCAATAAGGAAAATAAAATAATGTTCATGTGTACGTACGGCCTACCGTCTCCATGAACGATGTATTTAATTTAATTTATCTATCTATTATATATATATATATATACTGAATATATATGATATATAAATCATGATTTAAATTATTTAAGTAATTAAATCATGATATAAGTAATAATAATATCAAGAACAACAAGTCCTAACACATACTATAAATAAAACGATTTTACCCAAAACGCTGCTTTAACATGGAATTTACAAAAGATTGGGTAATATAAAGTCAAAATTGAACCATATATGATATAGTAACAATTAAGTTGATTATATAATAAGGCAATGACATTATTTAAATCATTATATAGGAGGTTCGGATACGTACAAAGCATATCAGACCTAAGGTAAGGGATAATTTTGCAATCTCATTTTTATCCGAGATTGCTTATACGTAAGTATTTACTGGGGTTATATTTATCATCCATGTCTGTGTTTTATAAAAATGTTTTCATAAAGTATTTAATATTCTTCCGTGTATGTTTAAAGTCATTTTTAACCTTTTTTTACTTTTACCACATTGTATGTAAGGAATCTTTCTTTTGTTTACCATATCAAGTACTTTTTGACTTTTCCATTAAAAGTTTGAGGAGAATTTTTTTTAACTTATACTGCATGAAAGGAAATTTACAGTTTTATAATGACTAATTTCGTGAAGATTATTATATAGGATTTCATGTTTATTTTCAATAAAATCATTTTCTTTTAAAATTGCATGGCATTTTGTGAAAAGAAAATGATTTTTAAGAAGAAAGGATATTTTCCTCAAGAATTATTTTCAAGTGTTTTATCAAAACCATTTTCCATCGAAGATGAAATTATTTCATATGTGTATATTTCAAGTATAATATTTCTATGATTTAAAGGGTTTTAATTTTCTTATGATGAAATGATATCCATTTATTTTTTATGGATTATGTTATGATGGAATGATGTTTATGAAACCCATTTTATTCTTTTGGTTATGTTGAATGATTTATGTTTATGTTATGGCACATATAAGAATGATTTCATTACGAGATGGGTGGTACCTATATCTCCCTCCAATGCATTGGGTAAAGATTTATATCTCATGATATAGACATGGCTTGAACGGTTAGTTAATATGGTTCAGTGATACAGGACTGGAACGGGGAGTGAACTCGATTCAGAAAGGGACTTTGTCCACTAAGATGGTATTGGAAGCAATGCCTTGGCTAGTATGGAAATCATATCATGTGATTAATGGTTTTCAATAATTATATGTTTTATTCTCATTCTATTTTATCATGATTGATGTTCCTTTCTGACCTATTCCTTAAGTACCGCCAAGTTTTTTTTTCAAAACTCAAGATTTTGATGTGTAAACTTTATGTTCATGTTTTGAAGTTCAAATGTATATGGTTTGTTTTCTCCATGCATACCCTTACTGAGCATTTCAGCTCACACTTTATATGTTTTCTTTTCCCTAGTATATAAAGAAATGTTTTAGGTAAGAAAAAAAAGCGATGATCTTTATGGAAGATGTTGAAGATCTTTCACCAAGATAAGAAGATTATGTTCAGAGTTTCCAAAGTCACTAAACTATTATGGTCATTTGGTGTCTGTTTTTGTTATGTATTATGTATTCCACAAAAGTAATATAATATCCATGTATGTCAAGTTTGGGGTCTCTATAGTTGGTATCAGAGGAAAGTTTTAGTTAAACTTTGGAATCTAGGATGCGAAAACTTTAGTGAAATCCCTAGAGATATTTCTAAGGTATGTTTAGGGATGTCCCTAAGGTTTAGTATATCTATAGGTTAAAGTTCCAGAATTATGTTGACGATCATGAATAACATATGGTGAACCTAAGTTGTCAAGGATTAAATAATGTGTGATATGTTAGACATCCCATAAGTGACATTTTTTGATTATGTTGTTCCTCATTATTTTAACTATTTCTTACACCATGGTTTCTGGTTTTAGTCAATGGAGGGAACTAGAAGGAATTGGGTGAACATTGAATCCAATGGACAAATTGGTGATTATGAGCAATGAAATTTCATAATGCATAGAAAGAGAGATATAATGATTATGTCGAATCATTCATCACGATATATTATTATCAAGGTTAACTTTTGTGGTATTCCTAATTCATCAAATAAGAGGAAAATGGAATTTTATGCATGCTATCATGGTGAGGAGAATAGAGAAAGGAATATTGAGATTTCTAAAGAAGGGAAGAAGAACCTTGATGAATACATCAAATGGAGGAGAAGATGTTATCTATGTGGGAAGAAGGGTCATAGAGTGACAGACTGTTATGGAGTTCAATGTCTTATATCTGGAGAACATTAACATTACCCAACTCAATACCCTGACCGAAGAGGTTACATCTAAATCAAGGAAGGAATTATTCCCTGAAAATCATTGAAGGGTATGGATTGAATTTTTAGGAATTGGTATTCAAGAGTATTTTTATTGAGGTACTTTTATGGTATATTAGAATATCAATGAATTGGTCCATTATGGTTTTCCATAAGAATACGGTACCCGTAACCATGAAAAGTGATCGAAATATTTTTGGAAAGAAGATGATATGCACATAATGAAGGGATATAGAGAAAATGAAATATTTGATTGTATTCATGAGCTCGTGACTGATATAAGGACAACAAGATATCATGGTTTGAGTATATAGAAATTTTGGGATTTTGGTATGTGCAATGAGTAAACTTTTGACAACATTCATGTTTTCACTAAGGATCTATGGTAATTCATGTTTCAAAAAAAATAAATGATTAAGGTATTCACATATTTGGAATGTGACCAACATGATATATCTTATGATATATGGGGGATAAATGATGGTATTCATGTGCTTGTTATGTGACCTTTCAAGTAATCATTTTCTTTATACTTTGAGATTGGAAAAATGTATTTTGCATAAGCCTAAAGATTGGAATGGATTATGTTGTACATTAGATAGTATTATTTAAGGATAGAACAAGTTTTTCAATATTATTTCTGGAATGTTATAATGGTATAGTTTTAGATAAAAGACAGCCCATAGGACGAGCGACAACCCATTGTGTCGGACAAGGCTTTGGGAATCGAACCCACAACCGAAGTGCGACCGACCTTTATCGCATACCACTGGCCTACAGGATGTCCCTGGTTAGTATAAATTAGTTTTAATTTATTATGTGGTATGATATATGACATATAAGTCCATTTTAGGAACCATATACCATTAATCTCACTATATATGGACTTATGTATATTGAATAACTTTTTCTAACCTTTTGTTTGAGATAGATGGAATGACCTATAATTCTATCGCATGATCTACTAACACATCACGAATGACAAATTCAACTTCATTTCTTTAAGAGATGAAGTGGAAATTGTTCCAGGAACATCCAACGGTGAGATTGTAAAAAAATCAAGAATGTATTTCTTCTAATTACTTTTTCTAAACTTTATGGAAATGATCTTGAAAACCAAAAATGTTGTCCTATTGCCCTCATATCTGATGTATCAGATGGTACCTTAGATCATCACAAATTTATGGCTTTGTGATTGTTGGATTTTTCATAGCCATGTTCTCTACCACTCTCCATCAAAACATGATGGTTAGATTTCTCTTCCATATCTATATTTTCATCGATGTTCTCTTATCTGAAAACCTAATGATTAGTTAATTTGGGATACCATTACGTTTCATAATTTAGTTTTTAAAGTTTATTTTTGGCATTATTTTTTATGATGTGGGTTTCTATTAAAGAAAATTTCAAGTAGTAAACCATTTATAACCCTGACGAATTTTGTGGGCGAAATTCATTTTAAGGGGGGTAGAATGTAACACCCTAAGATTTTATGAGAATTTGATGTCTTGTGTTGTATGATACACCAAGATTATCTTGAACTATACGCAACATCGTATTATCTTGCAGTATACGCAACACTATTCTTGGATTGTGTTACACAAAATTTCAAGTTCGTTTGATAGAAGTTATTTTATGCAACATTGAGTGTATATATATATATATATTCAATTTATAAATGAAATATGGTTGGATTCTATTATACTCAACAACAAAGGAATATTGCACTTGACACAACCCTGACTTGGCTTTCTTTACATGGAATCGCGACCTTCCACGATAGCGTGTGTTGTACGCAATACTGAGTTTCACTAAACAACGATATGTTATTAAAATATTATATAAACTAGCCTTTATGAATAGTAATACCCACTTTTTAAAATTTTATAAATTTTATCTTTCAAAATGGAATTCATTCTTGGAGTTGGAATATTGAAATTATCCTAGGGTGAAATTTTGGTATTTTTCTGAAAACTTTCAATTTTTGATGAATAGTGAAAAAACTGAGTTATTAGTTAAAACCGACTTTTTATTTAAATAATCATTTATTTTATTTAAATTTATTTTAGGTAAAAATATATACATAATACATATATAAGTTCAATGTAATTCATGGGAGTCATTTTATAATAATTTAAGATATATAAAAATTTTATTGAACTTTTCACCGTCTTTTACCCACCTCCTAGAAGCATTTGAAATTGCACAAAAAACATAATTTTACCACTTATGTGAGTTGAATTTAAAAAATCCTAGAGACACGGTTAATATCATGGATTAAAATGTGGTTCAATAAGATAAATTTTTTTTTTGGTAATAGTAACATTTTAATTTTATTTACCCCAATTAAAAGTAAATAGGGTAATTAAGGGTAAAAATGATATTATTATTACCCTAAAACATGTCCTAATTCTATTTGATATGTGTAATTCGACCAAAAAAGAACCTTAGGAATAAAATATTACCCTTTAGGTCCACTTGAATTAGATTAGGACACTTATTATTAATTTATTTAAAGAAGAGTTAAAAGAGTTAAAATCAAAGTTTAATAACTAAAAAAATTTTAATATAGGGTTATAAATCAGATAAATTAGTCTATAAATATTAATTATAAAGATAAATATATTTACTAAATAATGGTATTTTATTTATACTTTTTAGACATTAAATAAGTTAATTTATTTATGACACAATGATTATGTAGTAATTACATTATTAATGAAATATTTACATAATCCATGATATAAATACCCGAATAATTGTAATTTGAGACTTATTATGAATTAAACTAATATTATAGGTTAATATGACATGTTATTATTTATTTAATTTATTTTTTTCGAACTAATCATTCTATTATGACTTTCAAAAATATCAATTACCAAATAGTGTCAAAATTGACATAAAATAGTGTTTAAAACAAATATTATATTATTAATTGTTATTCTATTATTAAAAATCTATGGTTAATAAAAATGGCTTATATAAGGTTATATATATTAATAGAGAACCACTAGGGGTTATTTTGGCTTGTTATAGTAAGTTTATTATCCATATAGTGTAAGAGAACAAGAAGACGCGGTAAAAGTTAAATTATTTAACTTAGAGTTAAATCTAAATGATAAGGTTAAAAAGTAACCTAAACTTGTCTAAAACCTATTTTTTGAAAGGATTTATAACCATACCCACTTTATTTTAGAAATAAATCAATTTGGAGCTATTTTAAACCGAATTTGACTTTATTATAAAATAATATTTAAAGTTTTTCCTAAGGTGCCCCTCTCCTCCCTTATAAAAGGGAACCTCCTTTCTCTTCTCTTTACACAATTTTGAGCTTTCAAGCTCGTCCAAACCCTGAAAATTTTCCTTCTCAACTTCCCTATAAACATTATATAGGTTCTGGTCTCCTCCAAAGATCAACTCTAATGCCTTAAGAGGAAGCTTAAAAGAGGTGCGTCGAAGAAGAGGTAATCTCTTCTACCGATTTTCGCGTTTTCTATCTTCTTCAAATTACTCTTCTCTAGTTGTTTCATTATAAAGTAATAAAATAAGTATCAATAATATACTGATATATTATTATAAATACGAAACAACTCCATTTCACATTCTATCCATCCCACGGAAAATAGAATCACCGTGCGTGCGTACGTATAGAATATCATCCCCACGCCATGGTGTAATCTATTTTTCCACCACCACCTTACTTGGATGGGTATAATGAAGTAAATAATAACTATATATAGTTATTATAACATCATACTTATTCTGAGATATTATATCATCCACTCCAATTCAATTCAATAATTATGTGAATGATATCATCGCTCGTGCGTACGTACGGATTACCGTCTCCACGACGCGATGAGATTCATTCTCCATGTTAACCATTCAAGAATTATTATAAAGTATAAATAATGAATAATAATGAAATATATGACATGATAAAGCTACTGGATTTATGTATATATATATATCATCAACTTAATTCCATTCAAGTCAATAAGGAAAGGAAAATAATGTTCATGCGTACGTACGGCCTACCGTCTCCATGAACGGTGTATTTCATTTCATTTATCTATCTATTATATATATATATACTGAATATATATGATATATAAATCATTATTTATATTCTAAAAGTATTTAAATCATGATATAAGTAATAATAATATCAATAACTACAAGTCCAAACACACACGACAAATAAAACGATTTTACCCAAAATGCTACTTTAACATGGAATTTACAAAAGAACGGGTAATATAAAGTCAAAAGTGAACCATATATGATATCATAACAATGAATTTGATTCTATAATAAGTCAATGACATTATTTAAATCATTATACAGGAGTTTAGAATACTTACAGAGCATATAGAACTTAAGGTAAGGGATAATTTTGCAATCTAATTTTTATCTGAGATTGCTTATACGTAAGTATTTACTAGGCTTATATTTATCATCCATGTCTGTGTTTTATAAAAATGTTTTAATAAAGTATTTAATATTCTTCCATGTATGTTTAAATTCATTTTTACACTTTTTTGACATTTACCACATTGTATGGAAGGAATATTTCTTTTGTTTACCATATGAAGTACTTTTTGACTTTTCCGTTAAAAGTTTGAGGAGAATGTTTTTTTAACTTATACGTCATGAAATGATTTTTATGGTTTTATAACACCTAATTTTCATAAATCTTATTATATAAGATTTCATGGTTATTTTCAATAAATTCATTTTCTTTTAAAATTGTGTGGTATTTTGTGAAAAGAAAATGATTTTTAAGAAGAATGGATATTTTCTTCAAGAATTATTTTCAAGTGTTTTATCAAAACCATTTACCATCGAAGATGAAATTATTTCATGTGTGTATGTTTCAAGTATAATATCTCAATTATTTAAACAGTTTCACTTTTATTATGATGAAATGATATCCATTTGTTTTATATGGATTATGTTATGATGGAATGATGTTTATGAAACCCATTTTATTCTTTGGGTTATGATGAATGATTTATGTTTATGTTATGGTCTATGTGAGAATGATTTAATTACAAGATGGGTGGGACCTATTTCTCCCTTAAATGAATTGGGTAAATATTTATATCTCATGAGATAGACATGGCTTGAACGGTTAGTTAATTCGGTTAAGTGATACAGGACTAGAACGAGGAGTGAACTCGATTCCGAAAGGGACTTTGTCCACTAAGATGGTCTTGACAGCAATGCCTTAGCTACTATGGAAATCATATCATGTGCTTAATGGTATTCCACAATTAAATGTTTTATTCCATTTCTATTTTATCATTATTGATTTTCCTTTATGAACTATGCCTTATATACCGCTACGATTTATTTCACAACTCAAGATTTTGATGTGTAAACTTTATGTTCATGTTTTTGAAGTTCAAATGTATATGGTTTGTTTTCTCCATGCTTACCCTTACTGAGAATTTGAGATCACCCTTTATATTTTTTCTTTTTCCCAGTATATAAAGAAATGTTTTAGGTAAGAAAAAAAGGGATGATCTTTATGGGAGATGTTGAAGATCATTCACCAATATTAGAAGATTATGTTCTGAGTTTTCAAAGACACTAAACTATTACGGTCCTTTGGCGTCTGTTTTTGTTATATATCAAGTATTAAACAAAAGTAATGTAATGTCCATGTATGTCAAGTTTGGGGTCTCTACAGTTTGTATCAGAGGAAAGGTGTAGATAACCTTTGGAAACTAGGATGTGAAAACTTTAGTGAAATCCCTAGATATGTTTCTAAGTTATGTCTAGGGATGTCTCTAATGTTTAGTATAACAATAGGTTACAGTACTAGAATTATGTTGACAATCATGAATAACCTAGGGTGAACCAAAGTTGTCAAGGATTAATTAATGTGTGATATGTTATACATCCCATAAGTGACATTTTATGATTATGTGGTTCCTCATTATTTTAACTATTTCTTACACCATGCTTTCTGGTTTTATTCAATGGAGGGAACTAGAATGAATTGAGTCAACATTGAATCCAATGGAAAAAATGCTGATTATGAACAACGAAATTTCTTAATGCCTAGAAAGAGAGATATTATGATTATGTCGAATCAGTCATCACGATATATGATTAACAAGGTGAACTTTTTTGGTATTCATAATTCATAAAATAAGAGGAAGATGGACTTTTATGCATGTTCGCATGGTGAGGAACATAGAGAAATGAATATTGAGATTTCTAAAGAAGGGTAGAAGAACCTTGATGAATATATCAAATGGAGGGGAAGATGTTATCTGCGTGGGAAGAAAGGTCATAGAGTGATAGACTGCTATGGAGTTCAATGTCTTATCTGTGGAGAACATGAACATTACCCAACTCAATTCCCTGACCTAAGAGGTTACTTCTAAATCTAGGAAGGACTTATACCATGAAAATCATTGAAGGGTATGGATTGAATTTTTCGGTATTGTTATTCAAGAATAATGTTGTTGAGGTACTATTATGGTATATTGCAATATATATGAATTGGTCCATTATGGTTTTCCAAAAGAATATGGTACCAGTAACCATGAAAAGTGATGGAAATATTTTTGGAAAGAAGTTGATATGTGCGTAATGAAGGGATACGGAGAAAATGAAATATTTGATAGTATTTAGGAGCTCATGATTCATATAAGGACAAAGTGATATCATGGTTTCAGTATATAGAAATTTTGGGATTTTGGTATGTGGAAAGAGTTAACTTTTGACAGTATTCATGTTTTCACTAAGGTTCTATGGTAATTCATGTTTCAAAAAAATAAATTATTAAGGTATTCACATGTTTGGAATGTGACCAACAAGAATATCTTATGATATATGGGGGATAAATGATGGTATTCACGTGCTAGTTATGTGACTTTTGAAGTAATAGTTTTCTTTATACTTTGAGATTGGACAGATGTATTTTGGAGAATCCTAAAGATTGGAATGGATTATGTTTCACATTAGATAGTATTATTTAAGGATATAACATGATTTTAGATACTATTTTTCGAATGTTATAATGGTATAGTTTTAGAAAAAGGACAGCCCATAGGATGAGCGACAACCCGTTGCGTCGGACAAGGCTTTAGGAATCGAACCCACAACCGAAGTGCGACATGCCTTTATCGCATACCAATGGCCTATAGGATGTCCCTAGTTAGTATAAATTAGTTTTAATTTATTAAGTGGTATGATATATGCAGTATAAATCCATTTTAAGAACCATATACAAATTAATCTCACTATAGATGGACTTATGTATATTTAATAACTTTTGCTAACCTTTTATTGAGACAGATGAAATGACCTATCATTCTATCATATGATCTACTAACACATCACAAATGACAAATTAAACTTCATTTGTTTAAGAGATGAAGTGGAAATTGTTCAAGGAATGACTAACGGTGAGATTGTACCAAAATCAAGAATCTATTTCTTCTAATTCCATTTTTTTGAACTTTATGGAAATGATCTTGAAAACCAAAAATGTTGTCCTATTTCCCTCATATCTAATGAATCAGATGGTACCTTAGATAATCACAAATTTATGGCTTTGTGATTGTCGGCTTTTTCATAGCCATGTTCTCTACCACTCTCCATCAAAACATGATGGTTAGGTTTCTCTTCTATATCCATATTTTCACCAATGTTCTCTTATGTGGAAACCCAGTGATTAGTTAATTTGGGCAACCGTTACGTTTCATAATTTAGTTTTCAAAGTTAAGTATTGGTATTCCTTTTTACGATGAGGGTTTCAATTAAAGAAACTTTCAAGTAGTAAACCATTTATAACCCCGATGAATTTCGAGGGCGAAATTCATTTTAAGGGGGTAGAATGTAACACCCAGAGATTTTATGAGAAGTATTATTTTTAATTTATTTGATGTCTTTTTTTGTATGCTACACCAATATTATATTGTGCTATATGCAACACCGTATTATCTTGCAGTATACGCAACACTATTCTTGGATCGTGTTACACAAAATTTCAAGTTCCTTTGATAGAAGTTATTCTACGCAACATTGAGTGTATCTATATATATTCAATGTATAAATGAAATATGGTTGGATTCTATTATACACAAAAACAATGGAATCTTGCACTACACGCAACCCTGACTTGAATTTCTTTACACGCAATCACGACCTTCCACGATAGCCTGTGTTGTACGCAATACTGAGTTTCACTAAACAATGATATGTTATTAAAATCTTATATAAACTAGCCGTTATGAATATTAATACCCACTTTTTAAAATTTTATAAATTTTACCTTCAAAATGGACTTCATTTTTGGAGTCATAATATTAAAATTATCCAAGGGTAAAATTTTGTTATTTTTCTAAAAACATTCAATTTTTGATGAATAGTGAAAACACTAAATTATTGGTTAAAACTGAATTTTTATTTAAATAATCATTTATTTTATTTAAATTTATATTTTTTCAAAATAGATAAATAATATTTTTATAAGTTAATTTTAATTCATTGGATTCATTTTATAATAATTGTAGATATATAAAAATGTTATTGAACTTTTCACTGTCTTTTACCCACCTCCTAGGAGCATTTTCAATTGCACATAAAACTTAATTTTACCGCTTCTGTGAGTTGAATTTTGAAACTCCGAGAGACACGGTTAATATCAATGAGTGAAATGTGGTTCAATAAGATAAAAATAATTTTTGGTGAATAGTAACTTTTTACTTTTATTTACCACGGTTAAAAGTAAATAGGGTAATTAAGGGTAAAAATGATATTATTATTACCCTAACACACATCCTAATTATATTGGATAAGTGAAACTCGACAAAAAGAAACCTTAGGAATAAAACATTACCCTTTAGGTCCACTTGGATTTGATTAGGACACATATTATTATTTTATTTAAATAAGAGTTAAAAGAGTTAAAATCAAAGTTTAATAACTAAATTTTTTTTAATATAGGATTATACATAAGATAAATTCAATTATAAATATTAATTAGAAAGATAAAAAATATTTCCTAAATAATGGTAATTTATTTATAATTTTTAGACATTAAAGAAATCAATTTATGTATGACACAATGATGATGCAGTAATTACCTTATTAATGAAATATTAACATAATTGATGATATAAATACCCAAATAAATGAAATTTGAGAATTTTTATGAATTACACTAACTTTCTAGGTTAATATGACATGTTAGTATTTATTTAATTTATTTTTTTGAACTAATCATGCTGTTATAATTTTCACAAAAATCAATTACCAAATAGTGTCAAAATTGACATAAAATCATTTTTTAAAGAAATATTATATTTTTAATTGTTATTCTATTCTTAAAAATCTAAGGTTTGGCCAAATGACTTATATAAGTTATATATATTAATAATGAACCACTTGGGGTTCGTTTGGCTTGTTATAGTAAGTTTATTAACCATATAGTGTAAGAAAACATGAAGACACAGTAAAAGTTAAATTATTTAACTTAGAGTCAAATTTAAATGATAAGTTCAAAATAATAACCTAAAATTGTCTAAAACCTATTTTTTGAAATTATTGTGACCCATCCCCTATTTAGATTTGAAATAAATCAATTTGGAGCTATTATAAACCGAATACGACTTTATTATAAAATAATATTTTATGTTTTTCCTAAGGTGCTCCTCTCCTTCCTTATAAAAGGGAACCTCCTCCCTCTTCTCATTACACAATTTTGAGCTTTCAAGGTCAGAAAAACCCTGAACTGTTCCCTTCTCAACTTAACTAGAAACATTATAGAGGTTCTTTTCTCCTCAAAACACTAACTCTAGTGCCTTAAGAGGAAGCTTAAAAGAGGTGCGTCGAAGAAGAGGTAATCTCTTCTACCGATTCTTTCAAGTTTTCTTTCTTCTGCAACTCTTATTATTTAATTATTTCAATATAATTAATAACATAAGTATCACTAATATACTGATATGTTATTATAAATATGAAACAACCCCATTTCACCTTCTATACATCCTACAGAAACTGAAATCACCCCGCGTGCATACGTATGGAATACCGTCTCCACACCGTGGTGTAATCTGTTTTTCCAACACCACCTTACTTGGATGGGTATAATAGTGTAAATAATAACTATATATAGTTATTGTAACATCATACTTATTATTAGATATTATACCCTTCACTCCAATTCAATTCAACAATTATGGGAACGATATCATCGCTCGTGCATACGTACGGATTACCGTCTCCACGACGCGATGAGATTCATTCTCCATGTTAACCATTCAAGAATGATTATAAAGTATAAATAATGAATAATAATGAAATATATGACATTATAAATCTACTTTATTTATTTATATATATATTTCATCTAATAACTTCCATTCAAGTCAATAAGGAAAGGAAAACAACGTTCATGCATACGTACGGCCTACCGTCTCTATTAACGGTGTATTTCATTTCATTTATCTGTCAGTTATATATATATATATATATATATACTGAATATATATGATCTATAAATCATGATTTACATTCTATAAGTACGTAAATTATTATATAAGTAATAATAATATCAAAAACAACAAGTCCAAACACGTACGATATGTAAAATGATTTTACCCAAAACGCTACTTTAACATGGAATTTACAAAATAATGGGTAATATAAAGCCATAAGTGAACCATATATGATATCATAATAATGAATTCTATTCTATAATAAGTCAATTACATTATTTAAATCATTATACAGGAGTTTAGGATACGTATGAAGCTTATCGGACCTAAGGTAAGGGATAATTTTGCAATCTCATTTTTATCTGATATTGCTTATACGTAAGTATTAACTGGGGTTATATTTATCATCCATAGCCGTGTTTTATAAAAATGTTTTCATAAAGTATTTAATATTCTTACATGTATGTTTAAAGTCATTTTTACCCCTTGTTCACTTTTACCACATTGTAAGGAAGAAATATTTCTTTTGTTTACCAAACGAAGTACTTTTTGACTTTTCTGTTAAAAGTTTGAGGAGAATATTTTTTTAACTTATACGGCATGAACGGATTTTTATGGTTTTATAACGCCTAATTTTCAGAAAGATTCCTATATAATAAATCATTTTTATTTTTAATAAAATCATTTTCTTTTAAAATTGCGTGGCATTTTGTGAAAAGAAAATGATTTTTAAGAAGAAAGGATATTTTCTTCAAGAATTCTTTTCAAGTGTTTTATCAAAACCATTTTCCATAGAAGATGACATTATTTCATATGTGTATGTTTCAAGTATAATATCTATATGATTTACATGGTTTCAATTTTCTTTTGATGAAATGATATCCATTTGTTTTATATGGATTATGTTATGATGGAATGATGTTTATGAAACCCATTTTATTCTTTGGGTTATGATCAATGATTTATGTCTATGTTGTGGCACACATAAGAATGATTTCATTACGAGATAGGTGGGACATATATATCCCTCCAATGAATTGGGTAAAGATTTATATTTCATTATATATACATGGCTTTAATGGTAAGTTAATCTAGTTAAGTGATACAGGACTGGAACAAGGAGTGAAATTGATTCAGAAAGGGACTTTGGCCACTACGATGGTCATGACAGCAATGCCTTGGATACTATGGAAATTATATCTTGTGCTTAATGGTTTTACACAATTAAATGTTTTAATCTCATTCTATTTTATCATGACTGATGTTCCTTTATGACCTATGCCTTACGTACCGCCAAGATTTATTTCACAACTCATGATTTTGATGTGTAAACTTTATGTTCATGTTTTGAAGTTCAAATGTATACGGTTTTGTTTTCACCATGCTTACCCTTACTGAGAATTTGAGCTCACCCATTATATGTTTTCTTTTCCCCAGGATATAAATAAACGTTTTAGGTAATAAAAAAAAGGATGATCTTTATGGGAGATGTTGAAGATCTTTCACCAAGATTAGGAGATTATGTTCCGAGTTTCCAAAGACACTAAACTATAACGGTCCTTTGGCATCTTTTTTTTATATATTAAGTATTCCGAAAAAGTAATGTAATGTCCATGTACGTTAAGTTTGGGGTCTCTATAGTTGGTATCAGAGGAAAGGTTTAGTTAACCTTTGGAAACTAGGATGCGAAAACTTTAGTGAAATCCCTAGAGATATTTGTAAGGTATGTATAGGGATGTCCCTAAGGTTTAGTATAACTATAGGTTACAGTCCATGAATTATGTTGAAGATCATGAATAACCTAGGGTGAACCTATGTTTTCAAGTATTAAAGAATGTGTGTTATGTTAGACATCCCGTAAGTGATATTTTATAATTATGTGGTCCTCATTATTTTAACTATTTATTACACCATGGTTTTTTGTTTTAGTCAATGGAGGGAACCAGAAGGAATTAGGTGAACATTGAATCCAATCGAAAAATTGGTGATTATGAGCAAAGAAATTGCGTAATTCCTAGAAAGGGAGATATTATGATTATGTCGAATCATTCATCAAGATATATGATTAACAAGGTAAACTTTTGTCGTATTCCTAATTCATCAAATAAGTGGAAGATGGAATTTTATGCATGTTCGCATGGTGAGGAGAATAGAGAAAGGAAGATAGAGATTTCTAAAGAAGGGAAGAAGAACCTTGATGAATACATCATATGGAGGGGAAGATGTTATTTGTGTGGGAAGAAGGGTCATAGAGTGACAGAATTTTATGGAGTTCAATGTCTTATTTGTGGAGAACATGGACATTACCCCACTCAATGCCCTGACCTAAGAGGATACTTCTAAATCAAGGAAGGACTTATTCCATGAAAATCATTGAAGGGGATGGATTGAATTTTTATGTATTGGTATTCAAAAATAATGATGTTGAGGTACTTTTATGGTATATTGGAATATCTATGAATTTTTCCATTATGGTTTTCTATAAGAATACAGTACCGATATCCATCAAAAATGATGGAAATATTTTTGGAAGGAAGATGATATGCGCATAATGAAGGGATAAGGAGAAAATGAAATATTTGATAGTATTCATGAACTCATGACTGATATAATGACAAAGTGATATCATGGTTTGAGTATATAAAAATTTTGGGATTTTGGTATGTGGAAAGATTTAACTTTTGACAGCATTCATGTTTTCACTAATGTTCTATGGTAATTCATGTTTCAAAAAAATAAATGATTAAGGTATTCACATGTTTGGAATGTGACCAACAAGAATATCTTATGATATATGGGGGATAAATGATGGTATTCACGTGCTATTTATGTGACCTTTCATGTAATCATTTTCTTTACACTCTGAGATTGGACAGATGTATTTTGAATAAGCCTAAAGATTGAAATGGATTATGTTGGACATTAGATAGTATTATTTAAGGATAAAACATGATTTTAGATATTATTTCTTGAATGTTATAATGGTATAGTTTTAGAAAAAGGAAAGCCCATAGGACGAGCGATAACCCATTGCATCAGACAAGGCTTTAGGAATCGAACCCACAACCAAAGCGCGACAAGCCTTTATCACATACCACTGCCCTACAGGATGTCCCTGTTTAGTATAAATTAGATTTAATTTATTAAGTGGTATGATATATGATGTACAAGTCCATTTTAGGAACCATATACAATTAATCTCACTATATATGGACTTCTGTATATTTAATAACTTTTTCTATCCTTTTGTTTGAGACAGATGGAATGACTTATCATTCTATCGCATGATCTACTAACACATCACGAATGACAAATTCAACTTCATTTCTTTAAGAGATGAAGTGGAAATTGTTCCAGGAACGTCCAATGGTGAGATTGTACAAATGAAATATATAAGGTTATATATATTAATAATTAACTACTTGGGGTTCGTTTGGTTTTTTATAGTAAGTTTATTAACCATATAGTGTAAGAAAATAAGGAGACACGGTAAAAGTTAAATTATTTAACTTAGAGTTAAATCTAAATGATAAAGTTAAAATAGTAACCTAAACTTGAATAAAACCAATTGGTTGAGAGTATTTCGTCCCATACACACTTTATCTTTGAAATAAATCAATTTTAATCTATTATAAACCGAATATGACTTTATTATAAAATAATATTTTCAGTTTTTCCTTTAGTGCCCCTCTCCTCCCTTATAAAAGGGCACCTCCTCCCTCTTCTCTTTACACAATTTTGAGCTTTCAAGCTTAGAAAAACCCTACCCATTTCCATTATCAACTTCCCTAGAAACATTATATAGTTTCTGGTATCCTCAAAAGACCAACTCTAGTGCCGTAAGAGGATGATTAAAAGAGGTGCGTCGAAGAAGAGGTAATCTCTTCTACCGATTCTTTCAAGTTTTCTTTCTTCTTCACCTTCTTCTTCTTTGGTTGTTTCTTAATAAATTAATAAAATAAGTATCACTAATATACTGATATGTTATTATAAATATGAAACTACCCCATTTCACCTTCTAACCATCCTATGGAAAATGAAATCACCGAGCGTGCGTACGTACGGAATACCGTCTCCATGCCCTAGTGTAATCTGTTTTTCCACCACCACCTTACTTTAATGGGTATAAAGGCGTAAAGAATAACTATATATAGTTATTATAACTTCATTCTGATTATGAGATATTATATCATCCACTCCAATTCAATTAAATAATTATGGGAACGATATCATCGCTCGTGCGTACGTACGGATTGCCGTCTCCACGATGCGATGAGATTCATTCTCTATGTTAACCATTCAAGAAAGATTATAAAGTATATATAATGAATAATAATGAAATACATGACATTATAAAGCTACTGGATTTATATATATATATATATATATATATATCTCATCTACTTACTTCCATTCATGTCAATAAGGGAAGGAAAACAACATTCATGAGTATGTACGGCCTACCGTCTCCATGAACGGTGTATTTCATTTCATTTATCTATCTATTATATATATATATATATATATACTTAATATATATTATATATAAGTCATGATTTACATTCCAGAAGTAAGTAATAAGTAATAATAATATCAAGAACAATAAGTCCAAACACATATGATAAATAAAACGATTTTACCCAAAACGCTGCTTTAACATGGAATTTACAAAAGAACAGGTAATATAAAGTCATAAGTGAACCATATATGAAATAATAACAATAAATATGATTCTGTATGAAGTAAATGACATTATTTAAATCATTATACTGGAGGTTCAGATACATACTAATTATATCGGACCTAAGGTAAGGGATAATTTTGCAATCTCATTTTTATCTGAGATTGCTTATACGTAAGTATTTACTGGGGTTATATTTATCATCCATGTCTGTGTTTTATAAAAATGTTTTCATAAAGTATTTACTATTATTACATGTATGTTTAATGACATTTTTACCCTCTGTTTACTTTTACCACATTGTATGGAAGGAATCTTTCTTTTGTTTACCATGCGAAGTACTTTTTTTCTTTTCCGTTAAAAGTTCGAGGATACTGTTTTTTAAACTTATATGGCATGAACGTATTTTTATTGTTTTATAACGCCTAATTTTCATGAAGATTCTTATATAAGATTTCATGGATATTTTCAATAAAATACTTTTCTTTTAAAATTGTTTGTCATTTTTTGAAAAGAAAATGATTTTCAAGAAGAAAGGATATTTTCCTCAAGAATTCATTTCAAGTGTTTTATCAAAACCATTTTCCATTGAAGATGACATTGTTTCATATGTGTATGTTTCAATTATAATATCTATATGGTTTAAATGGTTTCAATTTTCTTATGATGAAATGATATCCATTTGTTTTATATGGATTATGTTATGAGGGAATGATGTTTATGAAACCCATTTCATTCTTTGGGTTATGATGAATGATTTATGTTTATGTTATGGCACATGTAAGAATG
The DNA here is from genome assembly GCA_963277665.1 of Viscum album. NCBI lineage: Eukaryota > Viridiplantae > Streptophyta > Magnoliopsida > Santalales > Viscaceae > Viscum > Viscum album. Next base: position 865,489,571 of record OY728156.1, on the reverse strand, counting down.
ATTTCATTATGAGATGGGTGGGACCTATATCTCCATAAAGAGCATTGGGTAAATATTTATATCTCATGAGATAGACATGGCTGGAAGGGTATGTTAATCCATTTCAGTGATACAAGACTGAAACGAGGAGTGAACTCGATTCAGAAAGAGACTTTGTCCACTAAGATGGTCTTGGAAGAAATTCCTTGGCTACTATGGAAATTATATCATGTGTTTAATGGTTTTCCACAATTAAATGTTTTATTCCCATGCTATTTTATCCTGATTGATGTTCCTTTATGATCGATTCCTTATGTACCGCAAAGATTTATTTCTCAACTCAAGATTTTGATGAGTAAACTTTATGTTCATGTTTTGAAGTTCAAATGTATATGGTTTGTTTTCTCCATTCATACCCTTACTGAGAATTTGAGCTCACCCTTTATATGATTTCTTTTCCCCATGATATAAATAAAGTTTTTAGGTATGAAAAAAAGGGTAGATATTTATGGGAGATGTTGAAGATCATTCCCCAAGATTAGATGATTATTTTTTGAGTTTCCAAAGACACTAAACTATTATGGTCCTTTGGCTTCTATTTTTGTAATATATTAAGTATTTCGAAAAATTAATGAAATGTCTATGTAGGTCAAGTATGGGTCTCTACAACAACACCACACATCCCCCATCTTCATTGTGTCACATCACCCATGAAATCTCACAACACAATATCCACACATCTCATCCATCACAAAACTCCAAAATCTATATACCCAAACCACCACACTATAACCACTATTCCACAACATCTTATCCACACCCACTACTCCACAACCACATTTCCACAACAACTATTCTACAACCACTAATGCAAAACCATTATGTCAAAAACACTATTCTACATCTCACATCATCCAACATCACATCCATGTTTACCCAAAATCATATCATTGTGCCACAAAACTCACAGCCCATCCTGTCACATCTATAATTTCATAACATCCAAAACCACATAGGTATACACAATAAGAACAATAATCCATTATAAACACACATTTTATCTCCCATTTATTTAGTGGATCCATGAAATTATTTCTTTATATTATCATGTTATTGTCACAAAATCCTAAATGTCCTAGTAAAACAATTATTATTGAGATACATGTTCTTTAACCTTTTACTCGAGTGAGATCATAGAACAACATGGAAAGGGTCATCACAGCCTAACAACTACTACACAAACAAGGTTCTCAACTATCGTTATTTTCATAACTGGACATATAAATATATAATACAATCAAAAACATATAAAAAATATTAAATCATGTAAAAACTCCCCCTACCATCCAATTATAGATATAGAAATTAATTATATGATAATGTTGACCCATAAAATACACCTAATGTTTAGAAAAAGCATGTAGATCCAACACATATCACATAAAATGATGCGACCATGGATTCCCTACCATGAAGAATATTTCCAATACCACTCTACAATGTAGGTAAAAGAAGAATCACCCATAAACCACAACTGTACTTTGAAAACATAGGATCAACCTACACTTCACTAAACGGTTGTGAAAAATTCAACTCGTAGGAACCCTAGACTGAAACCTCACCAACATAATGGATATCTAAATAAGAATTGAAGGAAACACTTGAGAACGAAATGAGTACTCAAAACAGATTGAAGAATGGAATATAAGAATAAAATATCATTAAATTAAATCCCAAAAAATTGAAGATTGAGCCTCTGGATCACCTAAAAATAGAAATTGGAGTATCATCCATACATTTTGAGGAAACCCCCAAGTTCTCTAAACATTAAAAGTGTAATTCATTATGGATTTATACGATGTATAATTCCCTTTCACATAATATAATTTCATTATTTCATGTTCCACCAAAAAAAATATCTCTTTGAAAGATTAATCACCTAATTATTAAATTTCATGGACCCACCCTGTAAAAGCTGTGAACCCCACTACCATGTCATTTTTAATTTACATGGAATGAATTTACTCTTAATCCATCTTTTATCTTCTAAACTCATCTAGTTCCACTATAGGCCTCCTCCAAGATACTCAAACACCAAAAACTAGAAATTTAATAGAAATGGAAGGCACAAACTACTACATAATGAATTAGGAATCACTACATGCACCACATACAAGATTAGGAACATTGACTTGTTTCCCATAGAGGATCCAGCACATCAACCTGTTTCACATTTCTATCCCATGAGATATAATTATTTACCCAATTAATCAGAGGAAAATTTAATTCTATTCCCACCTTTCACATAATTAAAACAATACATATATTCTCCATAAGATCATTAAATATTCATGTTATCATTTTGTCATAACTAATAGAAATAAAACATGTTACATAAATAGTTCATCAATGCATAATAATATAATCCATTGAAAATAAATGGGTTTCATAAAAAACTGAAAATCATAATCATTAACCATCATATTAATAAATAAGGATAACATCCTTAGATCATATCTCTAGTAGAGAATAAGTTGATTCCAGGGTAGTTGCGGATGATGAATAGAAATACCATTAAAATATAATTAAAAAATCATCATTAAAATAAATTTTCCATAATGATAATAACCTTTTAAAAATTTTAAAACAACACAAATATTGTTTAATAACTTTTCTATGAAAATAAAATTTAAAACATATAATATAATATTCAAATAATTTAGTGGTCATGAGAGTCTAAAACTATATTCAAGTTGTGTACTTGAATCATGGTCCCATCATCCAAATAAAGTTAATTATAATATAGATATCATATTACATAATTATATATATATATATATCCATCCAAAATGGATAGAAATAGAGTAATTAAATACACCATTCAATGAGATGGTAAGCTGTATATGCACATGAAGGTTTTTTCACTTTTTGATAGGTCGAATGAATGAAAAGTAAATATTCATTAAATTATATAGATTCATTATTATATCATATATTTCAAATATATTTTTTAAATATACATAACACCCTAATTTGTTATGAATTATTTATTTTTGAATAAAATAAATTTCTTTGATAGCTTCTGTTACATGAAACACAAAGTTTGTCTTCTTCTACATGCAACACAGGTTTAACTTGTGATACACATAACACTGTGTTTTAATAAAACCACGATGTAATATTAATAAAGTTATTTAAACATTGTCGTTATAATTTAATGATTTAACTTTGATATATTAAATTTAATAATTTTTTAAAATATTAATTATAATTAAATTATATAAATATAACATACTGATAATAAAATAAATATTTTTTTGGTAAATTCATAATATGTATCAAAATTAAAAGTTTCTTAAAGAATAATTTTTTTTGTGAATAATAATAAAATTATTTTTTTAATATTTATGAAAAGTAATTTGATAAAATAAAATTAATTTTGGAAAACATAATTTCAAAAAGAAAAATAGGGTGAATTTTTGGGATTATTATGAGAAGTTTCATTTTTCTGAATATTGAAAAATACTAAATTTTAATTAAAAACTGGAATATCATTTAAATTATTTATAAAAGGGAATTATATTTTAAATATGTTTTAAAGTAAAATTTGTTCAATTATACATACATTAATCCAATATATGTCGTTGGAATAAATTTCATATTAAATTTTTATATATAAACATTGTAAAATTCATAATATTTTCACTTCAAAATTACGCTTTCTCATTGTGTATATGAGATTAAATTTAAATTAAAATTTTCTACTTATGTTAATAGTGAAATGTCATGTCTCGACTTTTACACAAAAAAGTAGCTTGAACAGTCACCACATGGCCTTAAGTAAACCTCATTGTATGCCATAAGCTGCTGACTAAAAGAGAGGGTTGTTGGCGCCAAAATATGTGCAGAGGAAAAAACATAAAGAGGAAACCAATTCCGAAGGGGATGCCTCACAAAGTCTATTAATGTATCCCATTAGCCTCATGGACTTCGTAGATCCCCTCAACACTGTGGTTGAAAAAAAGTTGATGCCCCCTCTACGGTCACCGCAAAGTAAAAGAGGCGAGGGGGTCTGCAGTTATGACGCAATTGATCGGATGATTTGTGCCGTAGAGGGAACCAGATCGCCTTTGAAATCCCTTGGAACTTGATGAAAGCCTCTGTGAGTTCCATAAAGGGAATTAAGGGGGGCTCTATGCCGAGTAGGGGATGACGGTCGGCTCTGCGGTTACGAAAAACTGGATGCAATCTTCGGCCAGTCGCAGAGCACCATGTGGCTTTGTAATGAGCTATTATAGCTACGTGTCACCCCTCACCTATAAATACTAGGCTTCCCTCAGACCCAAAGGATGGATTCCTTGAACTTTCCCCTTATCAGCTCTAAAATCATGAATCAACCTCTACTTTTTAAAACATTTTGAAAAATGACCTCTTCAAGGTACTTGAGCATTGGGAAGGACATTTCCCTTATCTTAATTATAACCCGTCTTCTAGCAGGGATTCCCTTCGCAGAGTCCATGGTCCATCGCAAAGGAAGAATATCCCTAAGGGGACTTGGGTCTTCACAAAGAACTCATTCTTCATGAATTACCTTCCATGCACATGTAAACCATATGCTAAGGCAGGATAAATGTGCTTCGTGAAGTACATTGCTTTCCAGTGATATTCTTTGCAAGGAACCCATGATCCATGAAGTCCTACGCCATGAAGGACTTTTCACTTTGGGAAGAACCCTTTATATGAATGTTAACCCTATTCCTCAGCTAGGACAATCCACTTTGCGAAGCATACCACTTCGTGAAGTCCCCACACTCTATAAATCACCAGATCTTCACAAGGTCCTTTCCTATGAATTGACCACGAAATCCTCCTTGGGACGCCATAGAGTGTAAGTCCCATACCCCCTTCCTAACTATGTGGACTTTTATCCTTTATATTCTAAAAAATTTATGTAGGAAGCCTTTCTGAGGTTCAATCCCAACACCTACTTGTGATGACCCCCTCACATCAGTACACATTCGTCCCACACAACGTTAAACTACATCCTCCCTTCTGAACAATGTATAATTTTATATTTTTCCATTCCAAGCAATGTACATAGGAATCCTAATTGAGGTTCAAGAAAAACACCTGTCATTCCCAACCACTCCACATCGGCCCCACCTCCGTCCCTCTTGATGTTAAATAGTTTTCCCCTTTTCATCATGCATGATGCTAAACTGTACCTATTTGAAATACATGGGTTTTGATCCCTATCTCCTGGGCAGGGTACGTAGGAAACCTCTATGAGGTTCAACCCTAACCTTCAAAAAATACATTGTAGTCCCTAACCAATGGAAAGCCATTGTAGCCCCCAACCAACGATAATCCATTTTAGTCCACGACCAGCGATATCTTGTTGTAGTCCCCTTTATTGGGACCCACATCTCTTGTCCGCCCCATGGCATCAGACCCAATATCAGGCTACTAACTGCATGTAATACCTGGTATTTAATCAGGTTGTTGGCCTTTTCATACACCTTGATTCAATGTTCGCATCCTGAACTATGTGGATATTGATTCTATAACACGGGGATATTTAGGATTCCTCTTCGAGGTTCAATCCCATCACTCATGTCTCATCCTGGACTCTCTCTTGAGCTTCTGTTTTTTAGGAAGCTAATTCGCCATCCCAGATGTTCCACTTCCTCCGGGACCCATACTTGTATCCATTCTCATGGGTCGCCTCTTATGGTGTCCCATCACCCCACCGAACTATGTGTACTTTGATTCCCTGGTACGAGGATAAGTAGGAAATTTCTTCGAGGCTCAATCCCAACATCATTGTTGTATTCACACCAGTTTATTCTCATTCTCCATCAACATCACTCATTCATTCATTATCCATCCTAGTTTTACCCAAGCCGCCACATCCCAGTGAGATCAAGTCATCCACCTCCTTACAAATCCTAGCAGTACCCGGGCCACTAACCACACGTAAGCCCCAATGTGTCTTCAGGACGTTGTCTTCGGTGTACACCCTGATTCATCACCCCTTCGAACTAAATGGGTTTTGATCCTCGTCTCTCAAGATAAGGTATGTCGGGAACCTCCCTGAGGTTCAATCTTAGATAATGGAAAATCCTAGAGTTCCCTTTATAGGGACCCAAGAATCTTCATACCTATCTTTATTGAATGTTTTGATCTTCACATCTAGTAAGTCCCTCAGGTGATCCCTCTTGGGGTTGCACCCATTTGATCCACTCCTATCAGAGTTCTTATCAGTCCTCTATGTCTCTGCTAGATTTTAAACTCACAGCATACCCTATGTTGAACATGGGAAGCTTAGGAAAACCTTGGAGACATGCATATGGAAGTAAATTCCCCAAACTCTATGTGGGATGCTTTGGGATTACACACTATTTAAAAGCCCTATAATAAGGGAAATAAACCTAGATGCATCAGTGTTCCAACGTCCAGACATTCCAGTGATGTCCAATATGACTACTCCCCCGATCGATTGTTTCTACACTTTCAAGACCCTTTGGAATGTCCATATTGAAGCAGTGTAATTAACCACTGTCCACAAAGAGATGGCACTAGGAAGAGTTTCACAAACAAAGTCTTAATATTTAAGGGAGACCCAAGAATAAGAGACAGGTTTTGAGAAGGAATCCATGGAAGGAGAAACCGAAATCTCATTATCCTATTTCAATCCAGAAGAAAAAACCTCTTAATAAGGGACGTATGCCACCCACCTTTGGAAATTAGGAATGCATGGAAACAATCAGCGCGTCCTCCAAAGAGGGATTCAAGCCCTAGAAATGTGTTAGAAAAAGAAATGGTGAACCTAACATGAATTTCATCTTTTCAATATGTAGATTAGAAGAGATCGAGACATCAATGGATTAGCATGTCCCTGGATCCATGTATCTTGTGCTAGGTCCTGTAATGAAAATAGTGGGTCTGGTGTGAAACCCACCAATGATTGGGATAGTTGAACATTGGAAATACCATTCTTGGACATTGTCAGTGTGCATACTCTACTAATAAATGGATATGGAATGGATCTAGGGCACTAGACGTGTCTTTCCTTCTTTCTTCACTAATGGTTGAATCTTTCTAATTTGTAGGACGCAGGCTGCCATGATAGAAAACCAATAACTACCCACCCACCAATGTAGGGGTTGGGGAAGCACCAACGCAGCAACCCCATGTAGCCTTATCTCATATGAGACTCCCTCCACATCCAAGGATTTTAGGTGTCCACACCCCATCTCCCCATCTAAAATCGTTTAGAGAAGGGTGATTAATGACCTCATTCGATGATGTGAGGAAGAGGGGATTATCCAAACCTGGGATATGGCCTGACAGAACCTAGAGGATTCTTCTCCTCATTATATCTCCCACCGCAAGGGCCATGTAGAGAGCCACGATTCCCCACTTTGACCTACAATCCTTTCCAAATCTTCTCTCTGGAGTGCATTGATGACTCCCTCACCTACGCCAATGAGTTGAGTGATGTCTGTGCCATCTCAGTTATAATCTCATCTAGGGGTTCGCCAAAGAGGGATCCCACTAGGCTACTTCAGTTCCACCACCTGGCCTCATAGGCTGAAGAGTAGTTAAGTTATATTCTTGCACCACCAGCCTCGGTCTGGTTAACTGGACGCCAACGTTCGGCCCAAACTGAGGAGGATTACCTTCAGGGGGTGTCATCTTCAACGGAAATTGTTTCTCATGCCACCACCAATGTATACCAGCAATTCCCCATTTATACTGATCAATAGAATTTAAACACCTGACCTATATTGAAGACCCAAGCACCCCATGAGCAGGTTGGGACAACTCTCATGGTCTCCGACATGGGTTGTGTCTATCATGGGCTGACCAACAAAGATATCATACAATACGGAGGTCCTCCTCGTGCCACCACCAATGAGATCACATGTCTTCCCCACTCCAAAGCTCTGCATGGAATTCCTCCCCATGCCACCATAAGTCTGAGAGAAGGTCCCCCCCCCCACTGCATTAACATCCATCTTAGAAGTTGATTCTGCACCTGTGACCTCAAGTATAGAGTCATTACTCCATTCACAGGTTGCCGATGTGAATGTCCTCATCGTCTAGGTAATTAAAGATGTAGATGAATTCCTCTATTCATTGGAACCCAGTGCAGAGTTCTTTCCCTTATTCTGTTTGACTTGTATGAATCCCACCTCATACCATTGCATCCAAGGGAAACAAACAGGGCAGTATTGGCCATCCTCACATAGGCTCCAGCACAGGTCCTACTCGCTCCAACACATCCTGCAGATATTTTCTCCATGTTCCAACTATTGGGCACGGAGGTCCTCCCCGTGTCCCCTTTTACATTTTTCTAGATTCACCTCACACCCTGACTCACCCAAGAGGAAGTCCTCTCTATCCTCGTAACACTTTGCCCAAAGGTCCTCCTCATGCCAAAAACATACCCTATCCCGAAGAGACATTCCATGGTAGGAGGGTGAGTCGTCGATGCCATAAGAAACATACCGAGACATTTAAAAAATCGATTAATCCCATATTATTCATAGATTCCAAAGAATAATATAATTCAATAATGGAACCCTCACCCCAATATTCCATGTCAAGGGATAGGGAAGGAACGATGTGTATGAGCCTCATCCTTCCAAAATGTGAGGTACACTAGATTATTGTATCCCTCCGAAGATACATCCAGGTGGAGGAATATTTTTCCTCCTTCCGGTTCCTGGCTGTGAAATTCTCCCTATCATCAACAGTGTCATTATCTACCTCAACTAAAGATCACAATGTTATTTTGGGGACTTATAGAGGACTAACAGAACCCTGACCCACCATCAGTAATCGTAGGCCCTACGAAGGAAGTTGTGGCCACTAGCCCATCTTACCGAGATGTGGTGGTGCAGTCATTGTATTCTTAAGAAGATATCCCAAGATGTGGTGTCTTGTCAGCCCGTTCATCGTATTCCCCACTGGCCAATCTATTGTCTCGGTGGTATTCTTCAGTTCCACTACTGGTTCCCCAGCCACCCCTAGTCTATGAATGGGTAAAAAAAGGTCCAGACCCCAATTCTAAGAAAAGGATCCTATGGGATATCCTAGTGGAAGATCATTTAACAAAGATGTTATGGCTATTGGAAAACATGAACTTCAGTGCTCCAATATCACTTACCCAGGAGGAAGTCTGTGTTTTTTCCAAACCCTCAGGGCAATTTATTTTTATATCCATTATCAGTGACGGGATTATCCCAAGAGCCAGGCACACATTGATGATAATTTCCAGCAATGCAGTATTGTCAACATGGTCGTGCTCCCTATAACCCAGCGTCCTGCAACACCTGGTAGTCATCAGACCTCTAGCAACCGTGCATCCATAGTATTAAAGTGCTATGATGGATTATCAAGGAATATTCCCCCAACATTTAGGTCTATGGATTGGGGAAGTATTCTTCCTTTCATTTTAGTTCAATCCAGCACCAGCCCGACTTTCCATGTGACATTGAGGATATGCCTTCATGGAGAGTCGCAGTTAAGGTGGTTGACCTATCCGAGGGAGAGGACGTGCTATATCTCCTTAAAGAGAACTTACCCACCAAGGGAGTACCAAACCAATTGGATCCATTGGGAAGAATTACATACCAAAAAAATAAATTTACTAGGTCTTCTTGTACCTATCGAGTCATTATCCCTCTGTCAGAATCCCAATAAAGGAAAAGATCATATTGGGATCGTCAAACCCACTGAACAGTCAGGATGAGTATAAAAGAAATAGGATGATCTCAAAAGGATGATTTATGTCAATATCATGTGAAGCATAAGAATATTATCGATGACTTCCTTACTAAACGTGATGTGGAGTGGAAACCAGACTACAATGATCCTCGACCGGGGCAGGTACAAATCCCCCCCCCCCCCCGTGAGTTGCCTTCAAATGACCCTGACCATCCTAGCCTCATATAGAGGGTATAATCCAGAGCATATAGAAATAGGGAATGGTATGTGTCACAAAATCCACCTAAGTGGCATGATAATATTCAATACCTAGCTCAGGTTCCCCCAGCCACTTCATAGGTTGTTCCGCCAGCAGTCCTGCAAGTCATCCCACCAGCCGTTCCACGAGCCACTGGGCCAGCTTATCATTTTGAAGAACTTAGAAACATACTATTTGTTAGGTATCCCCTTATATATAGGAATAATCTCCTAGATGATCCAATGGAATCTCTTACTGTTCTCCTTGAGGTGTTGGAAACTTGACAAGTGGTAAATCTGCTAGATGGAAAGCCATATCTAGCATGGGTGGATGATATTCTGACACCCCCTAGTTTTGGAAACCATACCATTTCCCCCATTAATGGGATATGAAATCCGCTCCAGCATCTAGGACACTTCATCTCAAGGTTTTTACACATTTCGGTAACTCCAGTGCAGTAGGAGGCCGTCAAACTCTAGTTTTTCATACAAACATTGGAAGGGCCTACGTTTGTCTGGTACAACCAGCTACCCATTGGTTCAGTAGCCGATTGGGAAGATCTGTTTAGGTATTTTCTTTACCAGTTCATCTATACCACCTAGACTATGAGTATTACAGACCTCTTCAAGTGCAAGCAGAGGCCTGATGAGTATGTTGCGGACTTTGTCGCCTAGTGGAAATGCCTCACATACTCCATGGATATGCCGCTGACTCTGGAACAGCTGTAGAAAATGTGATTTGGGAATTTCAAAACGGAATTGGTCCTCTATCTCATCACCTATAATTATCCTGGGGGATTCTTGGATTCCCCTGATAAGGCCTAGTGTTAAGAAGAATCCTTATAGCAGGCTAAGGAGGCACGTCGGTTGCCTCTTGTAGTTCCAGAGAGAAGGGCCTCCAAGGCTGAGCCCGCCCTGGTAGCCCAAATAGAGACCCCTATATAGCTAAAGTTATTACTAGTGGAACCACATCCACATCCTTGCAGAGTCCCACCACCTCAAGGTGCATCCTCTGGCCTAGTAGTGCCCGCCTCAAAATCGGCAGGCACCCTCGCATAATGTACCGCCACCACCTAGGAGAGATAACTGGGTTCCACCTCCTAGAAAAGATCCTCTAGCACCCCTCCAAGTCCAAGATACTATATCCCCCTTCCTAGTTAGAAGAAACCATATTTACTCATTCAATGAGGATCAGGTCTATGGTAATCTCTAATGTGCCTTGGAACAGGGAATCCTATTGTTTCTGGAATTCTTGAGGCCCAGAGAGGCGGATATCACTTACCGACCTAATTACTTCCCCTATCACCAGATCCTAGGAAACATCCAAAAGTTGTTCTATGTGTTTAAAGACTGGTTTAAAGACTAGGATGATAAAAACATAGTCAGGTTAGGACCATCCCTGACACAGGTTGCTTGTGAATTCATATATCCCAACAATGACTGTGATAATGAAGATGAGTTTCAGGAGGTTCCTAATGGTGGGTCTAAAAAATATGTTGATTGAATGGCTCATAAGGTATTTGTTCATTCCCAGGGTATTATCTATGCTGGTTTGAATTAAATCGAACCTTTAATATTTTCCACATCACCCACAACCACTACTTCTGCATCAACGTCTGAAACTTCCTCCTCCCAAAAGGGAAAGCATCGGCAGTGCAAGGTAAGGAAAAGTCTCCCACTAATACCATCATCATACCATACTCTCAGTGATTTAATTCCCCTAAATATGGTTATTACTCCTTGAATTTGTTCAGTGGTGTAGGAATATTCAAGTGACAACCAAGGGTACGCTCCAGTTAACATGGTGGAGCCTAAAACCCCTAAATGATTCTCGACAATGAGGAACATCAGACAGATCCTCCGAAAGCCCCATTCGTTGCCACTATCAATAGATCTATGGTTATTTGAGTAGTTAGAATGCCTCGATAAATGAATCTAGCTAGGTTGTTCAAGCTACCGAAACTAGACAACAAGCTCAGCGTAGAGCTCAGCATGCCTAACCTATTTTCTTGTTTCACTAGGTTTTCATTCACATCCATTTGTGCTACATGACCAGGAAGAACCACCACAACTGTGTCACAATCATCCAATTTCTGTTATGGAGATTCCTCAGTCATCTAGCCCTTATCTGGTAGTCTTTCCACACGTTTGAACTAGTGAACAGTGGGACATTCCAAACACCAGTCAGGCGTCGGTTCTGTCAAAAGGGCCCTTCATACACCTGCCACATAACAACCTCTTGTCAGCAGAAGTTCACGCTTGGCACAGAAGTATTATTGAGTCAATAAGGTTTAATTTTTTAATTTTTCATTCGTCTATGTTTTTAAAATCACAAACACTTTATCAAAAGGAAAATAGTTTTTTTTCTAAGGATTATTTTCATAAGGAAAATTTCCCTTCTCTAAGGAAATTTTTATCCTCACCTTTGTTTTCATTGTTCATTTTAAAGACTCTCTAAATCCAACCCATTTTATTAATAAGGAAAAACTTGGTATCATATCTAAAACCTCAAAATCCCATAAATCCTTTAATGTAGAGTATTCTATTTTTAGGTTCCAAATTCTCCAGATTCAGGTTCAAAATTCCCGGAATTCTGGTTCCGAACTCGTCGAATTTAGGTTCTGAATTATCTGAAATTCAAAATCTGAATTCTCTGAAATTAAGGCTCTGAATTTTCTGAAATTAACACTTTGAATTATCTAAAATTCAGCTTCCAAATTCCTCAGAATTCATACATCGAATTCCTCAAAATTCTGACTATAAATTCCTCCTAATTCTGGTTCTGAATTCTTTGTAAAACAAAATAAGAATATCAATGTCTTATAGACTCTAAATGTATATTTGTTTAGACTATGAACATTTTATTTCCTAGACTCAGAAAAATAAATTTGGTTAAAAAACTTCTTTTTTCCATACATTTATTATGAAATGATGTCATAAAATAAGTTTATAACTAACTGTTGTTCGAGTGACACATGTACAGGTCCCTCTAAGAATAAAGTAAAAGTATGACTGTTGGAGGAGGCAACCAACCATTGGAACGGTACATATAAATATGAGCTCATTTGAAAAATCTCAAAATTGAAAATCAATAGTTCTATCACTCAAGATATTTCATGCTACTGAAGTTATTTCTAGAGAGAGAACCTCATACTTTGTGTTCTTTTGAACAACTTTTACATATTTATTCGTGTGACTATGATTATTGTTGTGTACAATTGAGGGCTTCTGGGGATAGGAAGATAGAGGTGATGAATACCTTAATGATTGAGGTATTAGAGGGATAGCAAGATAGATTATGATATACTTATCGAGGTCTTACCTTGGTGTGGGTAAGATAGACTTTCTTGAAAGTATAAATCAAGGGACCTTTATCCAAGTTTGTTGGATACCATACTCTTTGGGTTAAAAGATTTTACACTTGTTACTTGTTTTGTTTCATGTTTATTTCTATTGTATTTTAATAATGGAAGGATGTAAAACTTTCTTATACATTCTTGTACTTTGGAATACTCTGATAAGTAAGATTCTATATGCTTTAAGGTATAATCTTCTCCTTATAAACTTTCCTTAAGTTTCATTTCTGAAACCATATTTCTAGAACCTAGAAAGTTTTTTTAGTTGAACTAAAAGTGGCTTTGTGAATTTACCATGTTCAACTTCGTTAAACATAGTTTTCCTTATTGTTAAAAACAAAAGTTTTTAAACATACAATTCACCCCCTCCTGTAATTGAGCATCTACATCATTATTTTGATCCTACAATTGGTATCAAAGGAGTTATTTGAAATACTTATATTAACATATAATTTTTCTTACTCAAGTTTTCATTGATCTAAATTTTTCCTTGATTAGGATTTTTTATCTTTGTTTACAAGCCTTTTCTATTGAAATGTCTTCTGTGGGTAGATATTTTCTTATAGAATGGAAGGAATAAATATTGTTTCAATTAACAATTTAAATCCAAATAGACCACCTATATTTGATAAGAATGATTTTGAGTATTGGATAGACCACATGAATACTTGTTTTATTAATACTGGAGTAGATAATTTTGTAATGCTTACTCGAGATTACATGATTCCTAACAAGGAAGTACAAACCTTCACCAACCAAGAAAAGTTAGAATATAAAATAAATTACAAGGTACATAATACTTTGTTGTGTTCTATGACTAGAAATATATATATTCAAATTTCTTCTTGCGAAGATTCTATTTTTATCTGTAAGAAATTTGAAGTTACACAATTTGGTACATCCAATCTCATAGAGGCTAGAAGAGCTATGATTAGAGAAGAATATCATGGATTTATATTTCCTTATGGAGAACCAATATGCAAGGTACAAAAAAGATTTATGACTATTGTTAACTTTCTACAATCTGGTCTTAATGATGATGATCTTGTGGATAAGATTATAGGTATTATTCCAAATGAGTGGGAATCCAAAAGAAAAACTATTAATGAGAATACAAAAGTATCTCAAATTACTCTTGATGAGATTTTTGGAACTCTTCTTCCACATGAGACAATAATTAAAAGAGAAGCTGATATGAATAAGAAGAATAATGGAAATGAAACTATAGACATTACTACTAAAAAATCCAATACTCTTGAAAGGGTAACAAGATCCAATTATAATAAAGTGACTATGTTATTTGAATCTAGTGAAAGTGAACTTTATATGAATGAGATATATAATCATGCTTGATAGATGAACAAGATATTTAAAAATAAATACTTTCAGAATAAATATAAAAATAATGAAATAAAAGACAAGAAAGACTCAAAAGTCACTTGCTATGAATGAAAAAGAGTAGGTCATATAAATCTATATTGTCTTATTCTTATGAAGAAGGATAAAAAGGGAAAAAAATCTTAGAGGAATAAAAAGAAGTACTGCAAGGCTAAAGATAAGAATGTTTTGAAAACTAGCAACACTTGGAGTGCCATTAGAGGTGATTCTTCAGATGAATCCTCAAAGTTTGAATCTTCTGATAAGAAGAATCTTGGTCTACTAGACTAACTACCCATTGAAAATCAGATAATAATGTACAAGGTAAACAATACTGAATCTATCACTAATGTATCTTTCAATGAAAATTATACTAATGATAATTACTGTGAATCTTCAGATTATGAGTCTTCCTCATAAGGAGATAATACATTACCGTTTTATGAAGAAGTGTCTATATTTTCTAAGCATCTTGAGAATTAAAATTCTAAACAAAGAAAAAGATTTATAAGGTAAATTATAGATTATATATTTTAAACAATGAAGTATCTGATCCTTCTAAAGATCTTAATATGAAAATTTTTATTTTTAAAGTATATCCAAAAACCATGAGGAGGTAAATTATGAGAAGGATAAACATCCCAAGGAATGTGAAAATGTAATTTATAAGAAAAATATTTCAGAGGAAAGCTCTAGTGCTAAAACTATTATTTTAAGGATAAAATCATAGATATTAAACTAAATTCTTAAATATTTCCCTTATTATTTTTTTGTCAAACTTTACTTTTGGTAAAGAAAATTTGCACAAGAAGTATTCCCAAATTCTTCCTTTAAGGAATTGTTCTAGTTTTGGTTATACTCATTCAAAACCAATTTTTAGTAATAACTATTTTGTTCCCCAAAGTGCTCCATTTTTCACTAAATGTGTGTGTGGTGGAAATTGGGAAAAATTGTTTTCTTTAAAAAAACCCAATCTTTATGTTTTCATAAAGATTATTTTTCTAAGAAAATGTGGATTCATAAAATATTTCTTTCTGAAATTACTAGAACCAATAAATATTGGATTCCAAAAATAAAACTCTATTATTTTCAGGAAAAAAATAAAGTAACAATAGCAATACATGGTACATGGATAGTGGATGTTCCCGACATAGGACTGGTAACACAAAATTCTTTGAAAAGATTGTCAAGACAAAAGAAGGAAAAGTAACTTTTTGAGATAATGCTCAGGGAGAAATTGTTGTTATAGGTAACATTGTTCTCCATGGAAAAACATTAATTTCAAATTTATTATTTTTTGAAGGTATTAATCAGAACCTCATTAGCATAAGTCAATTATGTGATGAAGGTTATCTTCTGAATTTTAGGAATGACAAATTCTTAGTACACCATTCCAAGGAAGAGTTTATTCTTTCTTCACACAGGAAAGAGAATGTATACACACTGAACATAGAAGACCTTCAAGGGCAAGATCTACCTTGCCTTAGTGAAATAGAAGATCAATCCTAGTTATGGCATAGAAGGTTAGAACATTGTAATCTTAGGAACCTATATGAAATCTCAAAGAAAATACTTGTTAAGAATCTACCTGAGATTAGATTTGATTCTTCAAAATTTTGTGATCCTTGTAAATATATAAACAAACATAAATAAAGTTTTAAATCAATAAGGGATGTCTCAACTTATGATGCATTACAATTAGTGCATATGGATCTTTTTGGTCCAACAAAAACTAGAATATTTAGAGGCAAATATTATGTATTTGTCTTAGTTGATGATTATACTAGATTTATGTTGGTCTATTTTCTAGAAAAGAATATGAATAATTTTCTTATTTTAAAATTTATAGAGCCCAAGTTAAAAATGGGAAAAATCTTCCATTGATAACTATTCATAGTGATGATGGAGAAGAATGTAAAAATTCATATTTCGAATCTTTTTGTAGTAGAAAAGGAATTACTCATAACTTCTCAGCTCCAAAAATTCCTCAACAAAATGATGTTGTTGACAGAAGAAAAAAAATTCTTCATGATATAACTAGAACCATGTTGAGTGAATATTCTATAGCTAAACACTTTTGGGCTGAAGTTGTAAGTACTTCTTGTTATACTATAAATTGAGTTTTGAGTAGACCTTTTTTAACAAAACCCCTTTACGAATTGTGGAATGACAGAATACCTAGACTTTCCTACTTCAAAGTATTTGGTTCCATGTATTCATTCTAAATATTAATGATAATTTACATAAAGTTTCTCCCAAATCTGATGAAGGAGTTTTCTTAGGATACTCCACAACTTCTAAGTCTTAGAGAGTTTTTAATAAAAATACTTGTACTGTTGAATAAATAGTGCATGATAAATTGGATGAAACTGATCCTTTTGTTTTAAAAAAACCTCAACCTATATCTTAGGATGTGTTTTCCAAAACTTATTATCAACCCATGATAGAAGATACTTCTAATAAGGAAAATGTTCAAGAAAATATTTCTAATGTATTTACCCCAGAAGATCTCCTACCATATGTTGATTAATAGGTACTAAAAAACCAAAATCAGTTTTTTCATAAGAACTATCCTAGTGATACTATCATTCGAGATGTAAATAAATCTGTAAGGACTAGAAGTTCTTTAAGAAATGAAGTAGAACATCTAACATTCCTTTCCCAATTAGAACCAAAAGCACTGATGAATCTTTAGGTGATGATTATTAGATAAAATCCATGCATGATGAGCTAAATGAATCTGAAAAGAACAAATTTTGGACCTTAGTTGAAATACCTAAGGAAAATTATATAATTGGAGTAAAATGGGTCTTCATAAATAAGTTTGTTGAAAATGGAATCATTGTGAGAAAAATAGATATATTAGTTTCTAAATGTTATAATCAACAAGAAGGAATAAACTATGAAGAAACCTATGCTCCAGTACCTACATATGAATCTATTCGTATTTTACTTGCCTTTGTAGAATTATTTAATTTCAAGATTTTTCAAATGGATATAAAATGTGCTTTTCTTAATGGATATGTTTAAGAGGATGTTTATATTGAACAACCTCCTGGTTTTTAAGTTAAAAAACATTCTGAACATGTTTTTAAACATAACAAAGCTTTATATCGACTTAAACAAGCCCCTAGAGCCTTGTATGATAGACTTACATGATTTTTGTTACAAAAAAAATATGTTAAGAGAAATACTCATCCAAATATTTTTATAAATAAAGATAAGAATAATGTTTTGATTGTTTAAATTTATGTTCATGGAAATATATTTGGTTCAACTCAGCAATCTTTAACTAATTCATTTGCGAATATAAGAATATCTATGTTTGAAATGAGTATGATGGGTGAGTTAACATTTTTCCTAGGTTTCCAAATTTCTCAAATACCAGAAGTAATTTTTATATCTCAACATAAGTATATTAAATATCTTTTTAAAAAGTAAGTATATGAAAACACTGATAGTATAAGCACTCCCATTGGTACTTCAAATTTACTAGATCTTGATGAAGCTGGGAAATCATTAGATCAAAAATCATTTAGTGGTATGATATGAAGTCTACTATACATGAAATCTAGTCATCCAGACATAATGTTTTCAGTATGCTTATGTGGAAGATATCAATCCAATCCTAAGGAGTCTCATTTAAAAGAATTGAAAATAATTTTTTTTCTATTTAATGGGAACCAGGGATTTATGACATTTTTATACTTCTGGAAATGATTTTGTTTTAAAACGTTTTCCAGATGCTGACATTGGTGGGTGTATAAAGGACTGGAAAAGTACATCTGGAAAGTTTCATTTCTTAGGATATTCATTAGTTTCTTGGTCATGAAAAAAGGAAAACTCAGTTACACTTTCCACTGTTAAAGCTGAATATGTAGCAGCTAGATGTTGTTATACCCAAGTTTTGTGGATGCAACACACAGTCATAGACTATGGAATGAGTTTTACAAAAATGTAGATATTGTGTGATGACACTAGTACCATTTCCCTAAGTAAAAACCATGCCCATCACTCTTGTGAAAAACATATAGATATTAGGCATCACTTTCTTACGAATCACACACTTAAAGAAGATATCATTCTTCAATTTATCAGAATGCAAGATCAACTTGAAGATATTTTCACATAATCTTTCCCATTCGATAGATTTTAATACATTATACAGAATTTAAGAATGATAACCATAAGGTAATATTCCATGTTAACTTTTTGTAAAAACCAATCTCTTTACAATAAGAAATTCATTTTCATAGGGGGAGTACATTTTCTTGTTTAACCAAAATAAAATTACCAGAAAAAAAATTTGTAACAAATTTTTTTTGTAACAATTTTTTTTGTAACAATTTTTTTGTAAGAAAATTTTCTCCTTTTCAAATTATTTTCATATTCAATTTTTTTTATAATCAAATTTTTCGTAATAAAACTGTTCGTAATCAAAATATTTCATAATCTAATTTCATTTCAAAATTCTGCAATCCAAAAATTTTATTTCTTAAGGAATTTTTCTGGAATCTAAAGTTATTCAAGAATAATTTTCCTAATAACTGGTAATTATTTCTAAAAATATGGAAGGTATGATTCCTTTATTTAAATTTAATGATCAAATTTTTACTTGTTTTCATTTTCATCTTTTTTAAGAGAATTTTTTATATTGTTTAATAAATTTTCTTGGATTAACTTTCCTTAAATCCAAATTTTTGACATAAAAACCTCAAAGTAACAGAACCAATAAAAACCCTTCTTCAGCTTTTATCTCAACCATCAGATCAGATCAAGATTATCTCAACCATTGAATCTTTTTGGGAATATGAACCATCTCCTCAAATGCCAATATAAAGGCCCCCCAATGGTTTCCCACTTCGATTATCAAGCTTTGGCATGCTGAATCTATGTTGATTTACTTAAGGCTCATTCCAAATTTTCTCAATTTCCCAAATTCAAATGAATTTGGAACCATCCCTGAAGAAGAAAATGTCAACTATAAAGGATATATGTGAATGAAATATCAACATGAAAAGGATAGTTGATCTGAAATTCTTTGCCAAATATTATTCTCTTATTTCAAAGAATATCAAGTTGAATGGATGGGAGAGTCTATGTGTATCAAAACCAAAGGGATAGGATCTGGTGTATCCGTAGTTGCTGGTATAATTTTATGAAACCATAAGTTTTTTTGTTCCAGATGGAAAACATAATTTTTCATTTATAAGATATAGGAATAAATTTTCTCTTTTGTTCAGTATGGCAGCTAATATCATTGGAATTCCTTATGAGGGAGAAGATGAATTCTTCACCCACAATCTACCGTATGTTTTAGGAATTTTTGATAAGGAGAAGTTTATAGAGTGCCTTGGTTTGTTAGGGGTGAAGAGACCGAAGATCAACCCTCATTCTACTCATTTTCATATTCTAGAATTATGGGTTATGGGGTTTATCATTCCTAGGAAAGGTGATAAGGACACCGTAAAGAAAAGTGACATTTATATTCTGGGTTTTTTGGTAAACCTCTGGAAGATTAACCTTATAAAGTATATCTTTCTTACAATTTTAAATATTATTAAAGGAATTATCAAGTCTCAGATTCTTATGTATCTAGCTCTTCTATCCCAAATCATAGTTCTTTTTCTTGATTCATTCAAAATTCTTTGAAGCTCTATGCCAAAATAATTCAAGGTTATGTTGCTTAGTGATGATACCTAGAGAAGGATGAAGGTTGGATTCAATAATAAATCTGGTGAATTCTATGATTTATCTGAATCTAGAATTGAAACTTTATCAAAGAAACTAGAAGTGGCTGAGACTTCGAAGAAAGGTGGGAAGAAGAGAAAGCTGAAGGAACTAGAACTGACAGAAAAAAATCCTATAGTTCTGGAAACCCAACACACACCTCCAAAATCTAAGAAGCACAAGACCTATCCAGATGAAGTAGTTTCCTAGTGGAGATAAGACAAGAAGAATAGAATTAAAAGGGAGCCTAGTTTTTTCTTGGACCCTTCTGAAGCAAAATATTTTAAGATTGAGGCTACTGAGGAGCATGAGATGTAGGAAAAGCTAAAGAAGTAGAGGAAGAAGATGTCAGAGGTTGAAATAGTTCAAGATCTTCTCGAAGACATCAAGAAAGCCTCTGGACAAGTCCTGGTACTAGAATCATTTCATCAATAATCACTTCTAGTGACTCCAAGAATGAAAATAATGATTTTGGAACTAGTAGAAGCTAAAGAAATTGTGCAGGAGGAGGAAGTGGAAGAACAAGAATAATAGGAATAAGGGGATGACACCTATAATGACATAAGGCAAGTAGATATTTCTCATTGGAAGGAGAGTCCTTATGAGAAATTTTTGATCAATAATTCTCAAGCCAAATCTTCAAAACTTACTACCACAAGAAAAGAAGAACAGGGTCATGAAGAAGTAAATAAAGCAACTGAATAATAGAGTAGAAATCATGAATCAGTTCAACAAGATGACTTTGTGGTAGTTTCCGAGAAAGAAAATACGGAGGAATAAAAAATAGTTCAACTATCAGATAATGAACATGAATTGAAAAAAATAGAGATTGTTCCACGTACTGATAAAGGAAAACAGTTGTTGATTGATACATCGAGGAAAGCCTTGGAGGAAAATAAATATGTTTTTGGTTCGTCAAATAGAAAAGATGAAGTGATAGAGAAAGAATCCCCACTAACTAGAGAAACTAATTTGGAATGATTCTCTCTATGACATGACTTTGTGGTCCAATTTTTGAAGAAGGTGGTTGATACCATTGCATTGTTCTTGAGTATAAACTCGAGGTTCTATATGCTTTAGAACTCATTTAATCAGAAATCTGATTGTTTTTCCATGATAATGGTAAGTTCTTCACACTTGAAACTGATTACAAATCATTCTTCATCGAGAATGAAGCTCACAAGAGTTCATGTAAGGAAATCACAATGTGGTCAAGTAATATAATTGAAGAGCTAATAATATTTGAAGAATTTCAGGAAAATTTGAATGATGCATTTGATACCAAAGATGTCAAGATCAAAGACCATACATCATGTTTTTATGATAATATCAATCTTGAACAAATAGTTCGAAAGAAGGAATTCAATGACCTGAATGGGAATCTTAATTCAATTTAAATAAATTTGAATAGGGAAAGGGATCTAATAATAGAGTTTGAGGAAAATGTCAACAAGCAATAAGAGATTTTGAAGACTCAGGAAGAAATTATTAAGTATTAGGAAGAAAAAAAATCAATGTTCTTGAGATGGAAAATGAGGATCAAGAATAGTTTCTCAAGTGCTTTTAAGAATATCACAAAAATATTTAGAATATAAAAACAATCTTGAAGAATTTAATGTTGAAGGATAAAGAAGGATGATTTTTTCCAATACGATCTTTTGTTGTATTTTTTTCTTGTACAAATTAATTCAATTAAATTTTTGATTGTCCTTTATGAGTTTTTTTCTCTAATACTAATATTTCAGGAACCATTTTCTCTATTCCCTTTATTGTTTTTTGAGAATCACAAAGGGGGATAAATGAATGTTAAAAAGAATACTATGTAAATAAGAGAATTCACTAAGTAAGGGGAGTTTATCTAAGGGGGAGTTTTATCTAAGATTATTTCCTTATGTAATAAAAAGTAAAATCTAT
Source organism: Viscum album (assembly GCA_963277665.1). NCBI lineage: Eukaryota > Viridiplantae > Streptophyta > Magnoliopsida > Santalales > Viscaceae > Viscum > Viscum album. The sequence goes on along the minus strand of OY728156.1, from coordinate 865,467,243 downwards.
TTAAGGAAGTTATGAATACAATCCTTATGGATTTCAAAACCAAAGGGGGAGTTATTCGTATTCACCATGATCCATAAGTAAAGGGAGATATGTTTTTCTTTTATGTTCATAAATAAAAATTCTATGTCCTTATATTATTTTTCGTAAGGATGTTGGTGATTTCCAAAATCACAAACACTTTATCATAATGCAAACAATTTTTTTCTAAGGATCATTTTCATAAGGAAAATTTCCCTTCTCTAATGTAATTTTTATCCTCACATATGTTTTCATTGTTCATTTAATAGTCTCTCTAAATAAAACTCAATTTATTACTAATGAAAATTTTCATTTCTAATATAAAACCTCGTAATCTTATAAATCCTTGAATACAGAGTATTCTATTTTTAGGTTCTGAATTCTCTAAATTCTGGTTTCGAATTCTCTGAATTTAGGTTCTAGGATTCTTTGAAATTCAAACTCCAAATTCTCTAAAATTCATGCTCTGTATTCTCTGAAATTCAGTTTCCTAATTCCAAAGAATTCAGACTCCGAATTCCTTAGAATTTAGACTCTGAATTCCTTATAATTAAGATTCCAAATTCATTGGAATTCAGACTCTGAAATCCTTAGAATCTAGGTTATGAATTATTTGTAAAATAGAATCTGGATATCCTTGTCTTATAGACTCTGAATGTCTATTTGGTTATAATATGAACATTTTTTCCCCAAGACTCTAAAAAGTCAATTTGGTTAAACAACTTCATTTTTCCTTACACATATTATGAAATGTTGTCATATGATTTTTTTATAACTAACCATTGTTTGAGTGGAATATGTACATGTCCCTATGAGATTCAAGGGAAAATATGATTGTTGGAGGAGGGAGTCGACCATTGGAGAAGTACTTATAAATAGGAGCTCATTTGAAAAAAAAATAATAAATGGGAATCAACATTTCCATCACTCAAGAGATTTCATGCTGTTGAAGTTATTTCTAGAGAGAGAGACTCATGATTAGTGTGATCATCTTGTTCATATTGCTTCATGTGACTCCGATTTTTGCTGAGTGCAATCAAGGGATTCTGAGGATAGGAAGATAGAGATGCCTATTACCTTAAAGATCGAGGTCTTGAGGGGATAGGAAGATAGATTTTGATATTCCTATCAAGGGCTTACCCTGTTGTGGGTAAGATTGACTTTCTTGAAAGTATAAATCAAGGGACCTTTATCTAAGTTTGTTGAATACCATAATCTTTGGGTTAAAATATTTCATATGTGTTACTTGTTTTGTTTCAAGTTTATTTTAGTTTTATTTTGGTAAAGGAAGAAATTAAAACTTTCTTATACTTTCTTGTACTTTTGAATACTCTGATAAGTAAGATTCTACATGCTTTAAGGTTGAAAATATTGCTAGTATTCCTCTGAGTCTTCCTATCCTTGAGGTTCTTTGTCTCTCATTGGATATGGGAAAATCCCTTTTCGAGGCTTTAAAAAATCCCCTCCAGTTCGAGATTGAGGGAGAATCCATAGAATCCCTCCATGCTAAGACAATCGAGAATACCAAATATTATGCCATCATCTCTTTCTCTGGAGAAGATGCGGGATCTCCCATATAGGGGCATATCTTCCCATTGTAAATCACTGGGAACTCCAACGTCATGAAGTTTCATCCTTGTCTTTTCGAAACAAGATCTTGAATACACCTTATCCTAAACCAGAGGCTCTAAAATATGGGGTTGTTTGCAGATGATTTGATACCCTATGACTTGAAAATTCATGTTTATGATAAGAAGGAATAGACACATGTTGGCAAGATCCACCTGAAGACCTAGTTTGGTGGCCTGGTAGCCAACACTGTGCACATGGTTGTCTCATAGGACACCCCCTACAATGCATTGATGGATAGTCCACGGCTCCACCTACACACGATGGCCCCTTCATATTATCAATAATTCTTTAATTAATACATTAATGGTCGATTGGGAGTACTCCACGGTGATGCATCCCCCTTCACCTAATGTGAATCATGATACCTAGACACTAACTATCATAAGATTAAGGACAAGAAGATTCATGCCAATGAGGTTGAACATGCTACGACAGTGATTGACCCACGGACAGACCTAGATGATGCTTACATTTTTCCAATCCATTAATTAGCGGCCACGACCCCGGACTTGAGGCAATGCTTTGGGGTTTCCGGAATGAGGTGGAATCACATTCCCAAGTCTATGGGATGTTGGAAGATCACCTCTTATTCCTATACAAATCATGATCAGGTGATCCTAGAGCCTCCTACTCCCATAAGGCATCAGGATGTCCTCCCCATGGCAAGAACAATATGTCATACATTCTTGTTTGATAGGGAAGGGATAAATGGTATCAAGACGATGGTCCATTATTTTGTTGATATAATCAAGAGTGGATCCTTGGGTTGAATATCAAATGGGATTAGGTCGATATATTTCATCACAATGATTTCAGTAGCACAATATTCCCCTGATGCCAATGAGGTTGAACATGCTAATCCGTCTGGAACCAGTGTCCCATCAGGATCTATCGACTCAGGGGAATTTCTTCGCACCAAGGACCCATCATCCATGAATAAAGAAGAATATTTGGAGGAAGCTCCACTAACTTTCTAAGATAGTGTATCCACCATGGTTGATGAATTGGTAGAGGTGAACCTCGGTATCAAGACGAATATGAAACCCACATTGATCATTGACACAATGAATGTCATAGAGAAATAGAAATACATGGAATTCCTAAAGAAACATTGTAATGTATTTTACTAGAGTTACGAATAGATTCCCAGACCAGATCCTCAGGTCATCATACACCACCTCGGCCTTCTAGAAAATCATCGGGAGTTCAAACAACCATCCTGAAATATGCGCCCTTATCACATGACCATGGCTGAGGCCGAGGTAGATAATATCATCAAAGAAAATATCTTAGAGTAAGTATAGGACCATAGATGGTTGGTTGAAATTTTTCCCATTAAAAAAAAGAGTAGATAAATCTGAGTCTGCATCGACTTCTAGGATATCATATGTAACTATTTAAGGGATTAACTTCTCCTTTTGGTGATGGAACTATTGATTGAAACCATTTCTGGGTTCCAGGATAAATCCTTCATGGATGGTTATTCTGGATATAATAAAATCATAATGGCCCCTGAGGATAATGTTTTTACAGCCTTCAGGGGACCACAAGATACTTACTTCTACCAGTAATTCCCATTGGTCTAAAGAATGCAGGTGCCACCAATCAGCATTCCATGCATCGCATATTTAAACTGAACCTCAATACATTGGTGGAATTCTACATGGACAACCTATTGGTCAAATCTTTCCAGCCTTAGGACCATCTCTAATATCTTGAGGTAGTGTTTGGATTCCTCTAATCCCGCCACCTGAATATGAACCCCTTGAAGTGTTCCTTCAATGTCACCTATGCAAAGTTTCTTGGATTCGTTGTTAGATACAGAGGTATCGAGATCGATTCAGAGAAGTTCAGGGCCATCAGTCATATTTCTCCTCTGAGAAACATTCAGGAGCTTCAAGGGCGTATATACGCTGATTCATCACAAATATTCCTGGAATGTGTAATCAATTTTCCCAACTTATGAAAAAAAGTTCCAATTATCAGTGGGCTGAGGAGTGTCAAACCACTTTTGAGGAGATCATGTAGTACTTGTTATAGCCTCCAGTCCTAACTCCACATGTATCGGGAAATCATTTGGTCCTTTATTTTACTGCTCTAGAATGATCTCTCTATGTCATTCTTTCCCATAAGAACAATGAAAGAATATAGAATATTTTATACTTTCTCTTTTGCATGATCCTTGATATAGAGACCAAATATTCCTCTATCGAGAAGAGATTCCTCGTGTTAGTATTCGTAGTGAATAAATTGAGACACTACTTGCAGAATCATGAGATACAGCTAGTGTCCCAACGGGATTCGATGAAATACATCCTAAACTACCCTATGTTGACAGGTATTCTAGCTTAGTGGGCAGTAATACTCTAGTATTTCAACATCAGATTTGTCTCCTAATAGGCCATTAAGTAATAGGGATTGGTAGACTTCATTTCTGCCCATCCAGCTCCTACAAACCAGTCTATGGATCTTGATTTTCCTAATGAGGAAATCCTCTTAGTAGACCAAGCCATTCTATGTTGGAAAATGCACTTTGATGGTTCTTCCGGAATCCCTACTAACAGAAGACTCAATGACCCCAGACTCAATTGAGTGGGTGTGGGTATCATCTTCATCACACCAGCACAAGATTTTCTTATATATTCATTCTAGTTGTCAAAATATTTTTCCAACAATGAGGTAGAGTATTAGGCTTTCATTACGGGTCTCGAGCTGGCCCTTGAGGTTGATTTTCCCCACTTTCATGTGAATGGGGACTCTTAACTAGTCACCAAATAGATAAATGGTGACTAAAGCATCTAGAAGATGAATCTACTAACACTATTAGAACATACCTACCTATTTATGGGCCATTTCCTATCTCATCCAGAAGTTACTCATGTCCCTTGGTCCCAGAATGGTCAAGATGAACCCTTGTCTAGATTAGCCACCTCCCTTATGGAGCCTGATCATGGTGAGTTCATTGTCTATGTAGCACATCAGAGATTCATCGCTCCCATTACTCCAGATTTCCAATATTGCCCATAGGTAAGCCAAATTATCACCAGATCCTCCACGTCAGGACCCTTAGGTCCCCCTACCATAGTGTAAGAGTTGACACCCGACTGGAGGACCCCCTTTATCAAGTATCTCTAGCACAAAAATCTCATGGAAGATCGAGCCAATCTTGAAAGAATCTGACACCACACATTATATTTTACTCTCTATAGTTGTCCCGATCATGAGAAGATCCTCTAAAGATGTGGGTTTGATGGGTTCTCTTCAATTACATCCAAGGAGGTGAGATTTCACAGATCATTCTGGAGGTTCATGCTAGTTCGTATGGGGCTCATCAGATCTGGCCAAAACTATCTCAACAAATCCATAGATTGGGGTATTTTTGTCCCTCCCTAATCTATAACTATATCTAGTTTTCCAAGAAGTTCCATGCATGCCAAATCCAGGAAAATTTGGTGCATTGGTTTCCAGAGCCTCTCCACACTACCAAGTACTCTTGGCCCTTCGTGGTCTGGGGACTCAATGTCGTGTGACCCTGTCCACCGGTGACAGCTCGGCAGTGTAGATTCAGCCTAACCACTATGGACTTCTTTTACTAGTGGGCAGAGGTAGTTCTACTCAAGGAGGTCAAGGCCCATTCTATCGCTGAATTTGTGAGCTCAAATATCATCTACTGATTCAGAGTCCATCACACAATACTCACAAATAATGGTGCCAACTTCTAGGCTGCTGAACTGAATCTGTTGTATGCTATGAAAAACATCTGTTCTAACCATACCTCCCACTATCATGCACAAGAAAATGGTTAGGTCGAGTCATTCAACAAAACTCTCTCTAACATTCTGTAGTATTTTTTTGGTGAGAACAAGAAGAGTTTTCTAGAGAAACTCCACAATGCTCTCTGGGTTTTTCAGATGACAACTTGTAATTCCACTCTGGTGACCCCATATTCCCTAGTGTATGGAAGAAAGTAAGTCCTATCCATAAAAATTCAGTTTCCCTCATTGCACACAACCATTTACGATCAGAAAACATTAGATAAGGTAGCTAAAATATGTATTTATGAACTAGAAGCGCGCGACGAGAACTGGCTACGAGCCCTGCACAACCTAGAAGGGAATCAAAACAAGATATCCAAAGAGTTCAACAATAAATTCTTCCTCCATTATTTCTTACAAGCTGACATGGTGTTGGCCCAGAGAATGCCAATGATACATGGTAGGAATCCACATAAATTGGATCCCAAATGGAAAGGACATTACATCATTCACAAGGTTTACCCCAATGGTGTATACTCCCTTGTTACCTTGGATGGTGAGCATATAACTCATCCCACCTATTCTAAATTACTCAATCAATACTTTGCCTAAGTAAACAAGTCCTACATGACCATAAACTGTGATGTATTTACTGCATGATGTTCAAATTCATGATTCGTTTGAGCTGAAGGATGTAAAACTACTCGGCACTTGTACACCATGACATTAAAATATATGTCATCGCATATGACGTTAAACTGTATATGGTATGGCATGAACCTTAAATTGTTTTTTTCCTCACCATACGACATTAATCTACATGATCCATCCTAGCTGAAGGATTTAAATCAACCTATCACTCATCTTGCATGATGATAAACTCCAAAATGGTCTGATCTCTACATCCTTAAACTGAGTTCTCTTTATTTTTTTATCGCATGATATTAAACTGTAGGACATTTCAAGAACTACATATGGCTTTATTCCCATTCTCATAGGATACGTAGGAATGATCAAACGCTTCATGAGCATAGCCACCAAATTCTTCCCCTTGACTGCCCCTATGAATAGTTCTTTTAGAGGATTGCACATGGTATCATTAAGTTTCCTTTTCCCCCCATTTATGTCAGGTTTAGGATGATCACACCATGTTCCACTCCTATTCTTCTATCCTATCCACATCCTTACCGCATGATTTTAAACTTCATGGCCATTTCAGAACTACCTATGGCATGATTTCTATCCTCATAAGATATGTAGGAATGCACATACATTTCATATACAGGACCAACACCAAACTACAAGATCTCCCCTTGGGTCTATCCCCTTGTTCTAGATGCTTCCCAAAACAAACGGTGTGGTGATGGATTTTTTTCCTTCATTCACGTTAGGTTTATCATGACTGCACCATGTATCCACCTCCTTGGAGATCTCCACCTCTTTCTCCCCTTTCACCATGATGTAGACCACAAGAATGTGCACTCTTTACCCACCCCTTTATAGGGGTATCCATCAGCATCCACATCCAAAAGGAACCTTGAATGGCATGGATTCTTAGCCTTATGGCTCGCCTACCATTTTGGGCTAACATACTCAAGGGTATTGAATGAAACATTTACACAAGTCCCGCATTGTAAATATGGTCAGTGGTCAACAATCATTTGTTTGTACCCATTTTAGGTCACATGATATGGATGTTGGGTTTTGAATATGGTTAAATAACATCCTCCATCATTATCTCCACCCCTATGTGTCCCAAATATTGGGTGAAGTGATTAATTTTTTCCTATTATATTTGTGAATGTGTGTGTGCCTTCAGTAGGGATGTTGGTCTGGGTGGGGTTGACCATGATCGATCTCATTCCTTTATTGTCATTCCCTTATATGTAGGGTAGAACCTAATACCATCAATTGTTTTCCACACCAAGAAATGCTCACATGGGATTAGGAGCTTTGGTAGGGCCATAACCACCTAAAGGGTCACACAAATATGGTCTGATCTCTATGACCTTAAATTAAGATCACCATTTTCTTCATTGCATGATGTTAAACTATGTAATCCATCTGTCACTAACGGATGGGAAACCACTCAGCACTCATCACAGAGGATGAGAAATTGAAAAAATGTTGTGACTTTTCATTTGTGGCTCATCCCCAGGCCCCTCGACCTTTCCAAGCCCCCAGACCAAGTTATCACCTATAATTGTGTAGTGTGGTGTGGAATCTATGTCCTCATTCAAATTGGACTATTCTTTCCATGCTGAATACATCCTCTTGTGAAACCCCTCCATCCATCTTCGTTTTCACAAGACGTTAAACTGCACAGGTCTCACCACGCATTATGTGCCCCGTCATTTGGGTTTCTATCATCTTTCACATCTGAAAGGATCCCCGAACGTCATTGATTCTAGGCCACATGGATCTCCCACTGTCACGAACCAATTCCCCTGATAATTCTAGACAACAATTTGATACAAGTCCAACGTTGAGAATGTGGTCAGCAGTCGAAACTCATTGTTTGTTCCCATTCTAGGAAATGATATAAATATTGTTTTGAAAACATTGTTAGTAGTTATCCTTGATCATTATTTCTACTATGTGGTCACCCGCATGGAAGGTGTGATGATTCACCCTTTCCAACCATATTTCCCAATCATATGACCTTAAAATTGGAATCTACAGTCTCGGATCTATGACCATAAATTATGATATACCACGTCCTCACCGCATAATGTTAAATTGCACCGCATCTCCAAGAACTATGTTTGGCTTCATACCCATCCTCATGAGATACATAAGAAAACTCCTACATTTTTTCTTTGGGTCTATTCCAAGTTAATTTATTCTTTCTCTCAGCCACTTGGCCCATGTTCCCTCTAAGAATTATGAATGGTGTGGAATATGTGGGATTATGTCCTCATTCATGTCAGGTTATTCTCCATGCCATAAACATCCCTCGTCAAGATCCCCCTTCTATCTTATTCCTTACTACATGGCGTTAAACTGCATGTCGTCTTTCAGTACTGTGTATAGCTTGATTCTTTCACTCGTATGATACTTAGAAACTCCAAGACATTTCATCTTTGGGTCAAGTCTTGTTTCTTATAAACCTCCTCATCTCTCTGGCCCATTGGTCCGATTCCTCTAGGAGTGGGTTATATGGTGTGGTATGGGATTATGTCCTCATTCACGTCAGGTTTGTAATAGCCATGCCACATACCTATCCCTCTTGGGATCTCTTCCTCCCGAGGTTCTACACTCATCTCTTCGAGTCTTATGCTCTTGAATTGGGCCCCTCAACCCTCTTGGTAAATTCACCAGCATGTCTAGGAGCACTCTAGTTTAAGAATGAGAGTGATGGATTCTACGTAGAAATGTTCTCTCCTAGTTTCATGCTTCATGTTCCCCTTTATTTAAACATTCATCATCTTTCACATCTAAAATCACCCCCCAATGGCATAGATTCTAGGCCTCAGAACTCTCCTACCATCTCAAGGAAACCTCTCTAACGATTCTGGATGACAATTTTATAGAAGTCCCACATTGCTTATTTTTTCATTGGTTGACTCTCATTTGATTTTCCCATTTCAGGTCTAATGATATAGATGTTGGGTTTCAAACGTGGTCAAAAATCATCCTCTATCGTTGCTCCACCCCCATTATGCCCTACATATTGGTTTTGTGATTCACATCATTTTCCAATACATCATGTCCAAGTAAAATTTAAACACTCTTGGTGTTATCCCTCAGTGCATTTTTGTGCATTATGAAGAAAAAAATCCACATTGAGGTAACATTAGAGGCTTCTAAACATTTCTCCCCTATTACTTTATTCCATGTGTTGAAAACTACTTCTACACGCTTTTTTACCACAACGAGCGCATCTCACATGGTCTTAGGGATTTGGTCGAGGTTTACGCTAGTTTGAAATAGTCTCACTTCCCATGGTCTATGATCTAAGTTCTTAAACTATGATCTCTCTACATGCTTTCTATAAGACATTAAACTACATGATATCATTAAAAACACTATACGGCTTTATTCCCATCTTTATGGGATACGTAAGAATGCCCAGGAATGTTGTCTTCGAGTCCATCACAAGTTCCACTAATCTCTTTTATTCTATATTCTGGCCCTGAGTTTTGTAGGATTATGTGGTGTGGTGTATGTGGCCTTATGTCTTTATTCAGACTGGGTTTGCAATAGCCACACCACATACTCCCCTTTTAGGATCATGTCTCTCCAGCCTCTTGTTCCAGATGATGTTAAAGAGTACTCTCAGAACTATGTATGGATTGATTCCCATCCTTATAGGATACACAGGAAAACGTAGACATTTCATCTTTGGGTGTAGTACCATATCCTTAGGTCCTTTCCAGCCCCTCTGTCTGAGGTTTCTCGCCTAGAAATGCATGGGTTTTGGCGTGAACCTTATCCTCATTCACACCAAGTATGATTTATCACACCATGCACATTCTATATAAAACCTCATTCATTTATATTCATCCAAGAAATATGACTATAAACTATGCTTCCTGGTCCCACATGACTTAAAATTGTTGGATATTCATTGTGCGATATTATGATGTGTGGGCTGATCCTATCAAATGACCTTAAACTATGACATTATTGTCTTGGATGCCTGAAAAAAATGACACCACATTGTGGTATCCTCATTTGAGGGGACACCATGTCTGGTATCATTTCTCCACCAATCCATTTTTCAAGGATGACCTATGGCTTGATTATTGTAGGGAAACATGGATTCTCCATTCTAGGTTTGTTGTTTTACAAAAAAACCACATCCATCTTAAAGAACAAACAAGATATATCAACTGTCAATTATTTTGGTGTGTGGTTCAGAACTGCATGATAGTATTTTACCTGGCATTGGTACCCTACCATAACAATTCTAGAAAAACCTATGGATTAATCACTATCATAATGGTTTACATAAGAACACCTTACCACTTTCCCCCTGGCCCAACCCAACTTTCACTTTTGGTCCCTCAACCTAAAAATATCCCCAAGGAGCACATGGTGTGATAGGAACTCTGTTGTCCCCATTCATATTGGGTTTTTCAACAATAATCTTCTTAAAAAAGTAGTTTGCATCCACATGACCATTTTCTTAGGAAAGGGATTTGACTCCTACAATCTGACATGCTCCATTGGCGTACTCGAATGCGTCGTCGAAAAGATTCCAATGTGTGGAGTTTTCACATGGAAATTCCCTCATTTTGTGTCCACACTTCATGAGCCCTAAATTTGGATTTCCATCCCCTTCCATGTCTAGAGGGACACCATTTATGGCTTGGTCTCATGCCACATTGGCTTACATACCCTCTTGGGCCTACTCCCTAAAAGACCTCAGGTGACATTTTACAACAGGTCCCATGTTTCGAACATGGTCAATGGTCGACCCACATTTTTCTGTCCCCATATCAGGGTAACGTGAAACAAATGTTGTGTTTCGAACAAGGTCCACAGTTATCCTCTATTGTCACACCACTATCATTACGATCCAGATATCGGGCTCCATGATTCACATCTATCCACTCCCTAATGTTGTAGTGGGATTCCAGTATAATCGGTTTTACACCTCTGCGCATTAATGTGCGTTAATAAGGAGGGTCAATAATTTTGGGACCTCATTAACCTAGAATTCCAATGCCCCTAATGCGTGCCTCCATGTACTAGGAAAGTCCCACCACTACTCCTTGTTTCCAACACCGATCAAGACTCATGTGGGATTAGTGGTTTTGGTAGGATGTGTACTGGTGCAGCCGAACCACATGTGCCTCTCATCACGCAAGACATTAAACTAAACCCCCTAACTATGTGTGGCTTGATTCCCATCCTCATGGGGGTATGTAGGAATGCCCAAACACTTTATCTTGGGCCCAACACAAATTTATCCAACTTTGGTCTCTGGACCAATGATTTCCCTTCTGGTTACATGGTATGGTATGGATTTCCTTGGCCGTCATTCATGTCGGGTCTATAACGATTGCGTAATGTACTCCCTCTCTGGGATCTCCCCTTCCACTATCTGTCCTACCATATGAAAATAAACTACATGGGTTATCCTAAAATATGTATGGCTTGATTCCCATCCTCATGAGGTACTTAGGAATGCCCGAACACTTTCCTTTGGATCTATCTCCAAGTTAGACCACCTCTAGTCTATGGAGTAAATAATTCCATCCGGAACACGTGATGTGGAGTGGAATGCTTATGTCCTCATTCACATTGGGATATGTACCACGATGCATATTTCCTTTCTGGGTAACCATGTCATCGACACATGACTTTAAACTACATCCCTACCTTGATCGAGTTCATGATGACCCATGAAAGTTACGGGATGTGTCAGCTTCCTCGCTTGATAGGATTACCCCCACCTGCATTAGTCTATAACCACACTGTTCTCAAGAACTACATTTGTCTTGATTCTTATCCTTATGGGATACGTCGCAATGCCCATGCAGATATCCTTGGGTCCTTCCTAGGGTCATTAACTCTTCTGGCCCCTCGGCCCCAATCACAGTCCAGTCTCTATGAACATAAACTAGGAGCCTAAAGTCCATGCAAAATGAATTTAAACTATTATCCTTGGTCTAAGAAGTATGAATTTAAAACCAGGTGCACTGTCCTCACCATATGACATTAAACTACCTGTCCATCATCCTTATTGGTATGATGTAAAACTACAAGGTATTCTTGGTCCCAATCAAAGAGGTCCTGTTTGGAAGTTGTTATGTTCTTCGATCAGACCGCTGTGCTCGCCTGATGTTTTTTCATCACGGTGGAATAATTCCAAGCATGTTGTACATCATTTGAACAACCAATAAATCCACCCTCAATGCCTTATCTTCCATTTATTGGGGCTCTTATCCCTTCTCAAGCATGAATTAACCCCCTAGCAGTATGGATGTTCAGCCTATGGCTTGCCTACTGTCCAGGGCTAATCATACGAAAGACTAATGGATGAAATTTTGAGTTAGGTCCCATGATTCTAACATTCTCAGTAGTCGGCCCTCATTTTTTATCCCCATTTCAGGCTAATGCAATAGGGATACTGTGTTACGAACAATGTCAATAGCTATCCTTTATTACCACGTGATCCCTACAGTGTTATGAATTTCTTATATCGTGATAAACACTTGCCACTCCCCTCTATTAAAACTAATTCTAATGCCCCTAGCATTACCCACTAGTGAACTAGAGAACATTGGGAAAACTGCAATTCAATTATGCAGAGAACTTCATTCTCCAGTCAGGACTCCCTCCTCCTTTCCAGAAATATGGTTCAGTTTCTCAAACCCTAAATTCCCAAATCTTGGTTGGCACTCTCATATTCATATCGAGTAACGACATGGTCATCCAATTTTTCTAACATAGGGAACGACCCTGCGTGATCTTAGGGATCAATTGCTGAATATTTCACGAATGTGATGGAAATGCAGCAAACCAAAAAAAAACTAATATAACTCATTCATGCATCCAACATAAACAATACAAGCATGAAAGTACGTTTAAGAGTTTACACACATTACAATGTCCAAGGATTGGTCCTTCCTATAGATGGCTTGACCTCTTCAATAGAGCATTACAACTCGACTAATCTCTAGATGGCAGCATCCAGTATCCTTTATCTCCTTCTAGTCTCTCGATCCTCCTCAATGGATATGGGACATAGTTCATTAGCCGTGATACGATCCCACTCCTCGTTGGATCGGATGATATCCATATCCTAAGAGGCTCTCTTCATCCGTTCTTAGGCCTCTTCTAGTTAGGCCTTCAGGCATGATATGAGCCCCGATATTGGGTCGAGGAAATAGAGTACTCATTCGCCTACACCCACAACTACATAATCTAATTTTCGGACTCCTCGAGCCTCTTTATGTTTACCGATTTCCTTTACTGCCAGCCCACCCCATGGCCATGATCATGCTCCTAAATATTCTCAACCATTAAGTCTCAGATGATCATATGAGGAAGATGAGTATCCACTCCTCCAGTAGATAGTTCTCAATGCCTGGAATTAATCCTCCCTATCTGGTCTATCCATTGCGATTGATGGGTTACCCTAATAAAGTGCTTGATCATCTTCCTTGATCGGCGATCGATGATCTTTCTATCCTCTTCACCAAAAGTCATCTCACCCTGGTATGTGGGGTCGGTGGGTTCATATACAAGGAATGCCTCTAGAAACTCATCTGCAGGATCATCATCTAGTTTCTAGTTAGGTAGGTCAGGACCCATGTCATCTAATTGATCCCCATCATCAAATTCCACCTCAATGATTTCAGGTTCGGTCCCATTGACGGTCTCGCCTATGATCGAGAGCACTGTAGCTTGGTCTGTTTGGGTGTCTGCTACCATGACCACCAGCATTCCTTTGAGAAATGAAGTGTCGAGATCTTCGTCCATCCTCACCAAGGTGGACCACACCATTTGAAGAACTGTTCATGCATGTAAAAAACAAAATATGTTAGTTAACCTGATTCAATGGACGACATTTACAAATTATATGTGGAATAATTAAGGAGATCAAATAGTCGGTCTCACCCTCGAGCTATTGTTTTCGGTACCCCAAGGCATAGCCAACCATATATGGTTGGGAAATCCGAAGGCTCTAGGAGAACCACCCTGGGAGTCAGAACCCCGCTTGGTGTAGTAATCTCCATTATCACGGGTACAGATCCCAATTCTCCCACAACATCACATACTATTGCACGAATGTGGGTCTTGCATATGAGGCCCTATTTCATAGGTCAAATGTTAGTTGGGAAATCATAAAATACCTGGATGAGGACTATGGGAAAATTATTTAGGGTTTTCCTCAATTGCCTCTACAAACTCCTCCAATTTCGAGTTTCCAACCTCTCCCTCCTCTAGAGGTCTCCCTATACTGGCCTCCTCCCCCCAGGAGGTCCCTTCTAGTACTTCCAATCGAGGGAAGGGCTCATTTAATTCAGTGTCTGATAACTTTGATGGGGTTGTTAGATTGAGAAGCACCTTCACTCAATCCTTCAGTGGATGTGGAGCACCCCAAAAGAGCATTAAGTCCTCCATCTTGGTGATATACTACTCCCTCCACCTAAAATACTAAAAAACCATCCCTGCCACAACTTATTACTTCAAAATCAATCCCTATGTAGTTCAGATGGTTCCACATATGGGAAGAATTGAGAAATTAGCTGTTAACATCCTAGATGACCCAGTCCTCTAAGAAGATAGAATCCTTGGGCATATCAATATGGTGCAGCCACTTCCCCAGAGCCTGAGTGGGTATCCTAAAGAACCCACTGGGCGGCCTCCCTTCTGGATGGATTTCCTCCTCTAGGACCACCAGATCCACCACTACCTCCTACCTATCAGTTGGTGTGGGTCTCTACGATAGTACACACCTGCTACCATAGGATGTTCTTATCGCCTTCTAGCCCTGACCGCGAGGTTGATGAGGCACCCCGTCTCTAGTGCGGATAGTCCCCTGCTTGAGCATCTCCCCAGGTTAGGATGCGTCACAACTCTCGGTGTACTCCTTCACTAGACCATAGAGAGTTATGGGAGGACGAATCTCATTCCGCCACTTCCCATCAACCCGTGTGAACATGAGACACATCTGATGCATCACACATATATGGTCCTCATGGTGCACTCCAATGTAGACTCGCAGGGTTAGACTCTGCATGCACTAGAATTTCCTTGCAAAATGGTGTGGGGTGTATGGCTCACAGAGAGGCTCATGGTCAAACTGCACCACCATTACTCCACCCTAAAAGGAAAAGATGTAGGACTAATTCTCCTTCATTCTCTAGTCATCATCATTGAACACACCTATTGGAAATGGGGATGGCTGGAAGTTGAACACATCACCCTTCTAGACCCGGTTCAGCACCAGCGACGGGGTCAGCTTGGTCCGAAAACTCCCCACTGCGTTTATAATATCCAGTCATAAGTCTGATCCTGGTGGGGAAATGGGGTTCAGATATTCATATACACCCTTAATATGCACCTCTATCCACCCATACAAGAGATAAAGTGTCACTGACACTCTATGTATCTTTTTTCCCTCACTAATGTGCCATAATACTTTGTATAACATAGCTAGCACATGGATCCCCATATTGATCTATTCCCCCATCAATAATCTGGATACCATGATAAATGTGCTCATCCATAAACTCATGTCTGTATCCCTTACTAGCAACATCTAACCAAAAATGAGTGTAGAGAAAAACACAGCCATCCAAACCACTGGTTTCTACTCAGTGCTGACACAAACCCCATGTTGTCCACTAGTTTTCCTACAAGAGTCTCTAGTAGGATTGATCCTTGCCATGTTGAACCCCCTTCAGGCATGTTTGAGACCTCATTAGTAACATCTCATCTTTAGGGGAATTCAGGAACTGACAAAACCACCTCTTAAAGTGGGTATCCCTTACAGACTGTTTTTCCACCTGTGAAACGAGTTCCATAAATACCATATCCCACAGTGGAAGTTCCTCTAAGTCCCCCCATGTATTCATGGAAGGGTTTAACCCATCATACATCACCCACAATATTAGAATCCCATGTATTTTTATAGGTCCCAAAGGCTGATACCAACCTCTCTATAGTGAAAATAGAAATTGTTGGTCATTGACGACCACCTTCTCAGCAACTCCCGCATCAGCTTCTTCGGCTGGTAGATGTGGAATTGGGGGACAAGGCCACCTCATATAGGACCAATCACATCATCTATGCCCCAAAATACTCGTACGAGGAACATACTGAGAAAGGCCATGCCTAAGAATATGTGAAATTGTCACCTAGGCACAAATCCCACTCATCAGTCCACCCCTTATTTGGGTTCCTCGAGGCCGACTTCAAGATTTTGTGGCACTAAAGAGGAGATACCTCTCACTACAATGCCATCCCATCAATGTTGTTCAAATGATTTTACAAGTAGTAGGAATTGACAGGTTTATAATCCTCCCATGTATGACCGTCGGCCGCCATAAACCATTGGACCTAGCATGGCGTACTCTGAAACTAGTAGGTTCTCTCGTCCCTATACTATTTAGGAATTAGAGCATTACTCCTCAAGAAAAAGCTATATAGGGGAAGCCTTTTGCACAAAGGATAGTTCTTCTGAATTTCTAAAAACATCTCCCTTATAGATTCGTGGTCTGAGTGGCTCTACACAAACTCCCCAATTCCTAGGTTATCATCCATCTATTCCCTCTAGGCAGCATCTGCAATGACCCCCTGGTAGATTCCTAGTGAGCCATTCCATATCAATGATTTTGATTTTCTATACTAGATCACCGAGCTCAGTCACAAAGCTCTTTCAAAGAGCTTGGTCGAAGAGATAGGTTGAAGATCCCTATCGTAGACCTTGCAGTCACAAGCCGCAGAGAGCACACTCGCAGAGTCAGAAGACTCACTCTGCACCATAGAGCACAGAGGACCTGATTTACAAAGAGCAGTCATAGCGCGTGTGGAGAATCGTGAATCAAGATCACAAACACAAGAATTAAAATATGAGAAAGGAAAAAAGAGGGGTCACACTCCCCTATTTATAGTTGTTGACAACTTAGCTTCATGGAGCACCTAGTTATAGTGAGATTCATGGTGTTCCTTAACCTCAAATCGCCTCCCTTCATCGTGACCCGGCTTCACGATCTTGCTATACGTTTTGCCTAAAAATTTTAGTGATATACCTCAGAGATTAAACATCTTTTTCTCCTTATATCTAATTCAAAGTTGGGAATTTGTTGGCAACAAAATATATGCAGAGGAAACATATGCAGAGAGGAAACCAATCCCAAAGGGGTTGCCTCATGGAGCCTATTCATAGATCCCTTTATCACTGCTGCCTTCGCAGAGCCCCTCAGCAGTATGGCCGGCCCAAATCTAGGGCCCCCCTCTATGGTCACCATAGAGTAAAAGAGGTAGGAGGATCCATGGTTACAACACTATTGACTAGAAGCTTCGCGCTGCGGAGGGAACCAAATCGCCTATGCGATACCTTAGAACTTGAAGGAAGCCTCTGCAAGCAGGAGGGAGGGAATTAAGGGTGGATTTATGCTGAGGATAGGATGATGGTTGGCTCTGCATTTATGATAAACTTGATGCAATCCGTGACCAACCACAGAGCACCATGTGGCTTCAAAATGAGATATCATAGCTCTATGTTGCCTCTCGCCTATAAATAATAGGCTTCCCTCAGACCCAAAGGACAAATACCCCGGCATTTCACCTAATTATCTCTCAAATCATGAAGCGACCTCTACTCTGCGAAAAATTTAAAAAAAGAGGTCTTCAAGGTAGTTGAGCATTGCGAAGGACCTTTCCCATAGCTCAAATACCACCCCTGTTCAAGCAGGGATGCCCTTAACTAAGCCCACAGGCCATCGAAAATGAAGGAGTCATCTAAGGGTACTTGATTCATCAAAAATCACTCATGCTTTGCGAAATACCTTCCACACACATGCGATCCACATGCTAAGGTAGTATCACTATGCTTCGTAAGGTACATTGCTTCACAGTGCTATGATTTGCAAGGAAACCATTCTCCGGGAAGTCTTACTCTGTGAAGTCATTTGTATTTTATCAATCACCCTTTATATGTATTTATACCTTATGCCTAGGCTACGCCACTCCACTTCTCAAATCATACCACTTCACAAAGTCCCCCCACTCTGTGAAGCACTAGAGCTTCATAAGGTCTTGGGAACCCATTTTCTTCACAAACCCTTCTCCCATAAGACCTTCTAGGTTTGTACCAAGTGACATCAAGGTCCCTTGGTTAGTGATTCACATTGCATTGATTAGCCACATCCTTCTTTACATAGGCACGCTAACGGCTATTGCTTCATCACATATCCATGCTAACGTGTTCCCCTTAATGGATCACTCCATAAAACTGCTTAACTATGGCATTGATGATGCCTCCCCTTCCCCAATGGTGGGTGGGTATCAGTTATGTATGTCCTAGGGTGCAGAGTGAACCTGACTCATCTAATATGCAGGATGTTAATCTGCCAAGCACCATCATCCTCCACACATGACGTTAAAATGTTGCCTCTCCCCCTTTAATATAAATAGTGTGCCCTATCTCTAAAATTCTTCATACCCACTGGTCTCCATGAGAGTGAGATATTCCTCACATGTAATGAGATCCCCTTTTATAGAGTGGTGTTTATCCACAGGGATGGGTAACCATCCTGGTGTAATCCACCATCCTTTCTTGGGGGAGGTAGCATCCCTACTTCTCCTCTATTCTTTAGTGCCCAAATACTAGGGGATATATTGTCACATAGACCTTCGTCGCCCCATCCCACTCCCTCTTGGTTTTGTTGAAATCGGGAATCCATCCTAGAGTAAGCCTCAATCTCCCTCTCCCTGGGATGCTAATCAATTGTAAGCCTGTATTTTATATTTTGGCCACATGCCAAATGTAAGCCCCACTATATTCCTCACATGCACACCTTTTGTGATGTGATCATATATTCTTTGCTACCTCTTGTTTCTCACACCGACCATGACTCACATCATCTTAGACTATGTATTGACCATGAAATCCTCTCTGGGCTTCCATAGAGTGTAATTCCCTCACCCCCTTCCGAACTATGTGAAATTTGATCACTTACCTTTCCAAGAAAAGTTTATAGGAAGCCCCCATGTGGTTCAATACCAACACCTACTTGTCCCTACCCCCTCATGTCAGTTCACCATCGCCCCGCATGATGTTAAAATGTATAGTCCCTTCCAAATTACATGGAAGTTGATCCTTTCCGTTTCCAAGCAAGGTGCCTAGGAAGCATCCTTGAAGATCAATCCCATCACCCATCGGTCCCGACCACTCCACATAGGCTCCACCTCCGTCCTACATGACGTTAAACTATATGCCCCTTTTCATCCTAATTGATTCTAAACTGTACCTATTGGAAAATTTTGGGTTTTGATACATATTTCCAATGTAGGGTATGCAGGATGCCTCCATTAGGTTCAACCCCAACTGACAATAAGATATTATAGTCCCTGACCAATGGTAAGATGGTGTAGTCCCTGACCAGAACTATGTTGTTGTAGTCCCCTTTGTTGGGACCCACATCACTAGTCTGACCCCATGGCATCAGACCCACTACCAAGCTGTTAACCATGTGTAAGCCATATTATATCATAGGGTCACTGTCCTTTGCATACACCATGATTCCATGCCCCCATTCTAACCTACATGGACATTGATTCTCTATAATGAGTATATGTAGGAATCCTTTCTGAGGTTCAATCCCATTACCTATATCTCATTCTGGTCTCTCCCTTGAGCCTCTTTGTTTCGAGATGGACATGCCCCAAAATTGAGGTTCCACTTCCTCCGTGTCCCATCCATGCATCCATTCTCACGGTTCGCCTCTTAAGGTGTCCCATCACCCCACCGAACTATATGGACTTTGATTCCCTACCATGGGGATACATAAGAAGTCTCTTCAAGGCTCAATCCCAACATCACCACCATCATCACATCGGTTCCATCTCATTATCCATCCACTTCACTCAATCATTCATCATCTATCCAAGTTTTACCCAGGCCTCCTTATCTCGATGAGATCATGTCATCCACATCCTCACTGCTCCTAGAAGTACTCAGGCTGCTAACCACGTGTAATCCCTAGCATGTATTTGGGTTGTTGTCTAATACACACTCCCTGATTCACCATCCCTATGATCTATGTGGGTTTTGATCCCTATATCTCGAGTTATGGTGCATAGGAAACATCCCTGAGGTTCAAACCCTACTAATGGAAAATCTTGGCGTCCCCTTTATAGGGACCCAAGAATCCTTAGATCCATTTTCATTTGAAATTTTGATTCACCCATCTAGTTGGACTCTCAGGTGCTCCATCCTGGGTCTTCACCCATCTGATCCACATATATAAGTGTTTTGATCAGTCTGATCCATCTCCACTAGATGACAAACTCATGGCATACCCTGTGTTAAACATGAACAGCTAAGGAAAACCTCAGATACATGCCTATGGAATATAATTCCATGCACTCTATGTGGTATTCCTAGGGATTCCACATCCTCAAGAATCCCTATCATAAGGGTAAGAAACCTAGATGCATTAGTGTTCCAGCATCCAGACATGCCAGTGATGTCCAACATGAAAAATCCCCTGATCGAAGGTTTCTTCCCTATCAAGACCCCTTGGAAGGTCTAGACAGAAGCATCGTAATTAACTATCATCCAGAAAGAGATGACACTGAGAAACGTTTCATGAAAAATGCCTTAATATTTAAGGGAGACTCGGACTAGGTGACGATTTCCAAGGATGAATCCACGAAAGGAGAAACCGACATCCCATCGTCCCATTTTGATCAAGGAGAAAACTTCTCGGAATAAGTGAGTGATGTTTCCCACCTTTGGAAATCGGGAACGCGGGGAATCAATCAACACATCCTCTAAAGATGGATTCATGCCACGATGAAGGCATTAGAAACAAGATTATAATGATGGTATTATGGGTAGATTGTACCCTCATGATAAGAGGGGAACATCGGTATATCAAAAAATAAATATGAGACAATAATAGAATTAGTATTAAACAAAGAATAGAGCATCAGAAGAATAATATCAGTTGAATACAAATGGTGAATTCTAAAATAATCCAATTTATATATGTCCAGATGATGATACATAAACTAAAGCAGTAGACACTCAGTAGGAAACATGATACAATACAGTACATGAATAAAGAAAATAAATAAAATCTCTAGGGGTGAACTCCATGATCATTCAGAGATCTAACTCAATACATTCCCCCTAAAACCTAGTTATAAGCATAACATCACAAGAAATAATCCACGTTCTTGGGAACATGAGGTCTAGTCGGGTACCATAGTGCAATGGAGGCTCGAGAAGGGTGTGATATATACTTAGTAGGGATCAAAAAAATGTCTATAGTTAAATCTATCCCATGAATATAAGGTATAACAATATTTAGGTATAAACAATTAATAAATGATACTGAATAAAAAATCAATAGTTGGCTCAGGTTCCAATATGTTACATGGTGGATCTATCTTATTATGCTCAAGTTGGAATTATTTTCTTTTCATTATCAATATATATATAAATAATATATGTATAGGGTATTTATATATCGTATCCACCTATATGGACTAAGTACGTGTGGAAATAAGTATCCATTTACCAAGATACTATGTTCTAGTTTGACTGGGGTGTAACTTAGTCATCCATAACTATTCTAAATGAGATATAGGATCCAACATAGGTTACAATATTTACATCTCACAATGAATTTGAGAGTTCATTCTTAACACACAAGTTGGTGGATGATTCATCATGTCAGCACCTAAAATAAGGGATGTGGTGTGTTATGCCCATAGTTTTGGTATTTTCAAAGATGTGAGACATCATGCTCAACACCTGATGTAAGGGAGAGTAAAAAATAATGCTAAAAAAGGACCTTATCCAAAATATCATATCCAATATCAATGTAATACTACTACTAACAATAATATTAAGGAATTACCACTTAATAATAGGTAAACCATTAACCCAATATAACCAAGTCCATCATAATTCATACATGTCATTCTTATTTATTTTTTGAAAGAGGTGTTGTCAATCCACCAACTAAAATTTCCATTTAACTCAAGGCATTCCTTTCTTAAGTACGTGTAATTTACAATCAATGAATGTTAAACACACTTTTCAATTAGTGGGTCATTGAAATTTTATAAGAAGGTTGGAAATTCTATTTTAGAATATCAATAGAGGCCACATACAATGCATTCCATAAATATAGAAATAAAAATAAAGGAATTGGAAACACCAATGATATAAATACATGAAATATTTTAAATATCAATCACCACTTTTTAGTATAGAAGATAGTACACCTCAACTGATAGGGTTTTTTTAGAAAACAAGAAATTTTTAACAACCAATTCATTTCACTCATCAAAGCATCACATTCAAGAGGAGAAACTCAATTCACCAAAAAGAATCATTTTAGAATACTACCAAACATGTAAGATCACTGTAAGGATAATAAAATTAATTTAACAGACTAAAATGGGAGATTAGTCATAAAGAAACCCATTTTTCATTTTTTTTATTTTAGAAAATCATCCCAAAGGGGAAGATTTAGGTTAAGGTAATCACCTATAACCATGTAATAGGTTGTAAAGTAGTCAATACATGATCTAAGAATTTTATTAAAGCCATTTCATAATTTAGTTGAACCTCCTAGAATTTATGGTATATGGAATAGTTTAAAAATTATACATAAATTTATAATTAGAAAAAGAACAATATAAAATCTTCTTAATACCAAGGACTCTTCAATCATCCAATTTTGATGCTTTACCTAGTCCGTTTTGAGAGAAATCAAAGATATTGACATCCACTCTAAAAATTGGTGAAAAAGATTACACTAAAATATTGAAATAGATAGGAATAGAAACTAAGATTGTAAGAAAAAGGATTTTAAACCTTACCTAAAGTTATCTAACTCTTTTGATGTCGTTCAAATTAGAGTTCGTATGAAGGAGAAACCAAGAAACCTATAAGGAGGAGCTTAATATCTCCATATGAGGAGAAACCCACCTTCTATCTAGTGGAAATGATAAGGCTACAGGGGAATATGTTTTACAACCATTTAATTTTTTTTTAAATTTACCCAATTTTAAATGGATGAATGGTTTGGCTGCACAGTTGGAAAAACCATGCTTAAGGAACCTCTCAAGAACCAGCTTGCACAGGTTGGTTGCATGGTATGGTTAACCATACATACCTCATGAAAAATACCACTGTCAAGAACCTATATCAAGGAGAATGACTGTGAAGATCCACTTGCATGGTTAGATCAAAGAATGTGAACCCTACATATCTCATTAAAGATCCACATAGTTTTCTCTGGTGGGCTACAAAGTTTTAAACAAATAATGTGCCCTAAACACTCCTTCTAGTTTTTGTTTTTTCAGATCTCGATGCTCATGAAACTCTACGAAACACCCAAGGCACATCTAGGGCCATTATCAAAGTCTGAAAGAAAACACATTTGATTGTTCCAACTCTCATAATTATGTTGTGAGTCTCAGATAAAAGAATGACCCATCCACAAAATGATAAAATACAAATTCCCCCGGAATTATATCTTAGCTAAAAGACAACTCATTAAAACCTCCCCACATTAAAAATTCTCATCCTTGAGAAGCCTTGTGGAAATCATGAAAAAATAAACAAACCAAAAAAGGACAATAAGTATCATTTAAATGGCCATGTTTCATTCCCAAATGCATAATGCACCTCAAAGCGTTACTTAAATGTATGGATCATAAGACATAAAAACACGAGCCAATTCTCCTTTTCTAACCAAAACACCAAAAAAGTGCTCACCTAATCCCATTGAGCTAGATACATGATCTTGTCATCATCTAATTAAATATCCATTCGATGGTTCTACCTTCCATAGTTTTAAACGACAATAACATCCAATTCCTAGACGCTGTACCTCCACTATCAAAATTTCCATCAAATAATTCCCTAAGAATCCTAATGATGCTCCAGGTGTTAATTTCAATTTATTAAACAACTGATTCGCCATTTACCCCATTTATCCAGTTCGACCCTTATTTTCATGAAAATACCTACCAAAAAATATTTCAATAATCTCAACCAAATGGAATTCTAGGAACAGTTATTCACTGACTATATCCATTAAAAAAATAAAACATGTTAGGCCACCTCCATCTGAACATTATCAAAATGAATGTCTTAGTCGGTAGGTGTATTAACTCAAAAAACGTGAAACATTCCTCTAAGTCATTTTTCCTTTCTCTTGAACACATCTAATAAATATCATTTTGGACATCCAATAATGTTCCTAGACTAACATCCATTTATGTTGTCCTGCATCAACACAAACATGGGTGTACACTTGATCCGATATACACAGACCACCACTCTAGAAACATATCATATGATCCTGAAAAAAGTTTGGGGTACCCTTGTAATCTTTAAATGGATTTTGATAAGATAATCCACGAAAACTTATACAATGACATTTCCAATTGATTCCTCTATGCTTAGTCGATACGTCCACATGTCCAGACCACTAACTGATCCCAATAATATTAAAATCAAGAACTATTAGGTGTTTGTGAGTGTGACCCAGCTGTCACTACTTGGGAACCCAAGTATCACTCATGAATAACTGTTCCTATTTAAAAAACTCTTTTGATGAAATGTAACTCCCTTGTATTTTACATATTGTGTCCACCAACATTTGAATTTTTCATGGTGTAAAACCAATTCTATTTCAGTGTAATCAAGAAATATCAATATAGGGGACATGATCTTAAAAAAAATTGGATCACACTAATAGGATTTTAAATATTACTGATAATATTCAAGACAAATATTTCATATCCAAGATGACGTGTTCTATGGATTCATACCAATTGTATTCTAACTACCGAAAATAAAAGCAGTTGAATCACTAATGGTAGAATTATCATAAAATAAGCTCAGAATTACCTAATGATGCATCATAATTAACCTATAACAACTTATATACTGCCCTAGGTATCCAATGATCACTAATGCATTACCAAAAAATTCCATTAATTACAAATAGTATTCTAAATTTCTCATATATAACCAAATATTTCACGGTCATGCTTCTTTTTAAGCATAGACACCTTACTAGACTCAGCGACATCATAGTCATGAAAAAATTGCACTAACTATTTTTTAAATGGAATTCCTCCGTTGTATACATTATTCCTAAAATCACACATATTCACTAGAACTAACATTACTATAACCACATTATTAGTGTCCAATTCATCAAAATGGGATATAGACAAGCCTCTCATAAGCCCGCTAGATCAAATTCCCCCTAAACACACATGTGAAACTTATACGACTCATGATCATATAAATTATAACATCTAGAATGAAATCCAAAATAGACTGGAACAGAATGTCAAAAAACATGATCATCTTGTTATTCCATCTTGGCCATTGGGACAAATTTGTTTCTATTAACACCCAGGTCAGTCTACTATAGAGATGACCAAAGAACATACACAATAGCACAAGGATCAATGATTCCACCACACTCAACCAGTTATTTATATTATTTTTCAACTTTATGGGTACCACGTATAAGAGTTCACACTACCACAAGGTTTTATACAAAAAACAGAACATTCATGTTATTGTCCGTAGGATTTCTGGTCTATGCATCCAAGTATCTTGTGGTCTATACAAGATATATAACTTAAAGTCATATTGCACCATATGATAATTAACTTTGATGAAGATGTACCAATAACTCCATATATAAGTAAGAACATATGTTTACGCGACCTACTAAGTGTCCAACCATTCCCTTGGCATGTCAGACCTATTGCAACCTAGAATTACATGATCTAAACACCTATAACAAGGGTCAATGATTCCACAACCACCCATCCAAACAAGGTTTTCATTTAGAATCTAATATTCCTACTAAGTAAAAAAGAAACCTAAATGGTATCATACATCAAAAACCTCATAGAATTTAGAAATTAATTTAATCTCCAATGGTGCTACCTACCATGGTCGCACCCCCTACAAAATCATATACATCGACCTTATCACTAGGTCACACAAAACAGATTTCACTATGCCATATGCCTATGATTTAATCTATTTCTAAAAAGGAAAAAAGGCTTATAGAAAACATTAATATTTCCAAGAAAATTAAACTCAAAGATATTTTAATCTACCCTTACATGAGGGTTTAAACTAAGTATACCACCTAAGGTTCAATTTTAATTCATTATAATGATTCAATTTCATTCTTTCAACATTTAAAAGATTTAATTAAAAACATTGAGTACCAATTATAAGAAAAAATCAATTTTTACCTAATTTAACTAAAACCTCAATGAAAAATACGCATGTATTGTAAAAAATCCCCTTTAAACATTAATAATTTATTCGAATCCCTTCATAATTTGGAAATTTTTTATAAAAATTATTTCTAATCATTTTATTTATATATAAGGATTTTTACAATAGGGCTCCTTTATGTAAAATTTCAATTTCTGTATATAGAGGAAAAAACATTTTAGGATGATGTTTGAATATTAATTTAATAACACAACATATAAATATAGCTCATAAGTGGATACAATTTATTATATTTTTATGAGGTAACTGGTTATGTTAATGTCACCATACATTTATATGTACCGACATAAGTGGTTTTAGACACTCGTAGTAACTATTACTATAAATTATAATTATACCCTAATGGGATTAAATACTATGTCTTAATAGATAAGGCATCTTATAAGATTCCCATTAAGCCAAATTGGGTTCATCAGAATGAATTCAAATAATATTTGATTAATTATAAAAGTTTCAAAACACTTATAGTGGGTTATCTCAAAATAAATGTACACCAACTGACCTACATCGTTGTAATTGTGCATTTTAGAAGTTAATCATATGGATCATCATTCACATTTGATATTGTCATAATCATTTATAGAGGAAACCATAAAAAATTTAAATTTTTTAATTACTCTTAATGGGTTTTATCGGATAATCTTAAATACCATAACAGACATACTAAGGTTGAGTCATGTAAGAGTTCCATAAGCAACCAATTCATTTCAAATCATGATTAAATATCTATTTAGTTTATAACCATATCCAAATATATCATGAACTTATTTAATGGTTCAATTAAATGAGTTTCCATCTCGAAATATATAAAAATCACATACACTTAATATATTAGAATTTGGCTTCCATTAATTTGAAACCATATGTTTTAGACAATGCAACCAATGTTTATTGGATCAAACATAAAATGATTTGTTAGTTAAGAAGTTACAATCAACCTAAATAGAGTAAATCCATTTATATTAATGATGGAACTTTAAAAACTAAGTTTATATCATATTTATAAGTATGCAAGCTACCATAAGCAATAAACATCGAGAAACATGCTAAATAATAATAGAAGCATTGATTTTAAACATGGAAGAAAATTAACACATTAAATAAACCACACAAGAATTTTATATAAATAGGAATTATAAATAAATAACTAAATAGGGAAAAAAATAATCTTGTCACTATAATTCCTAATAAGGTATATAATTACTTGCATAATAAATATGCAAGGCACATCATCAAAATCAGCAGGCAGCCTGCAAGTGCACTACATGGCTGGCATATGCCTGGAAAAGGAATTTTTATGTGCCTATAATGTTGAATGTATTGATAATTACATACCATGTCAGGCTAGGGACAAAATACAAAATATTTAATAAATCAATAAGTATTGGAAATTACACTAATCAATCAAAGTGAAGTAATAAATAATAGTAATAAAAAATGGCATGAATAACAACAACATCTCTTTCAATTTGGAGTTTTCCCCATTGGTGGGTCGATCACTCATAGACATGACTATTTACTAAGTTCAAAAACATTCCTAGCCTCTTTTATACCAGCACAAGACATGAAGATAATAGAAAAATTAATAAATTGGATACCACATTGTAACATCTCATCTCAAATCTTTATAAAACCAATAGGAAGATCAGTCACCACATGGCCTCATGTGTTCCACCCCGAACAACAAAGCCTACTAACTAGAAGTGACAGTAAAATGATTTTACGGTGTGGATAATAAACCCTCAAGATAAAAGTAGGATAGTGGTATATCATATAAATAAATAATAAAAAATATAAGAAGTAGTAATAAGTAAAAGAAGGATAAATAGGAGAATAATATTAATTGTATATAAGTGGCCAGTGGAAATATAAAAAAAATGCATGCTTGTCCATATGATGATACTTAAACTAAAATAGTAGACATAGGGTAGGAAACATAATACAATATAGTACAAAAATAACTAAATGAAATAAAATCCTTGGGGGGAGAACTCTCAGATAATACTGAGCTCCAACTCATTCCTATGCTCCTAACTTCTAGGTAAAAGTGTGACCCAGAAAGTAATAATCCATGGTCTGCTGAAAATGAGTCTTCTATGGTACACAAGTATAATTGTTTCCTGATGAGGGTGTGATATATACTCAATAGGCCACCACTAATGGTGTCTATAGTTAAATCTATTCCATGAATATATGGTACAAATATTAGTAGGTATAAAGTAAAAGTAAAAGAAACTGAATAAAAAATCACCAACCAGCTCAAGTCCCTATTGGACATATAATGGCTCTACATTCTTTGTCTCAGACTTTAATGATATTCTAGTTAGTAACTATATATGTATAGTAATTCTATATTTATAATATAGTTAAATTGTGTATCCACATATATGGACTAAGTATATGAGGACCTATGTGGAAATATATGTGGATACTTAGTTCTGGATGGATTGAGGTGTAGCTCAGTCATCCATAACTAGTATAAAATATCAATAGGGTCCAATAGAGTTTAGATTCTCTACATCTCATAAAGAATCGGATACATCATTATCAACACTTGGTATGGTGGGTGTGTCATCATGTTAGCACCAAAAAAAAGGAACATGGTGCATCATTCCAGTTGTTTGAGTATTGTCAATGTTCTGAGATGTCATGCTCAACACCCAATACAAGGGAGAGTGAAAGTAGATCCTCAAAAACCCCCTTAACCATAATATCACATGAAATATCTATATTGTATTAGTAATTATAATATTAATTCATTACCTCTTAATCAAAGGTAACCCATAAGTCCAATATGACGGGGGGTACTATAATTCATATAAGTCAAGCTTATTTATATTTTCAAAGAGGAGTGGGAATTACAACCACATAAATTTTCATTTGATCCAGGACATTCCTTTATTAGGGCATGGAAATTGACAATAAATTCATGTCAAAACCATTTAAAATATTTTTATCCTTTGAATAGTTTTAACAAAGAGGGAATATCCATTTCATAATATCAATATAGTCTATGTATTAGGCATTCCATATATCCATAAATAAACAGAATGGAATAGAAAAAACCAAATCCATAAATCCATGAAAATTTTAACAAACTAATCACCACTTTTTAGTTTAGAATAAATCTCTCCTCAATCAAGGGGTTTTATTATAAAACATAACAAGACTAACAAACAATTCATTTAGCTCATTCAAATATCACATTCAAGAGGAGTAATTTAATTCACTAAAATGAAAAAATTTATAATGATACAAACATTAAAGTTAATAATCAGTACAATAATATTAATTTAACACACTATAAGGGTGGATTATTCATAAGGAAATCCATGGTTCATTTATGATTTAAAAACTCACCCCAACAAGGTGATTCGAATTATGGTAATCACCTCTAACCATGTAGTGGGTTCTAAAGTAGTCAAGACATGATCTATCCATTTAATTAAAAAAATTCATAATTTAGGGGAATCACCTAGAATTTTTTTCGTATAGTATAATAATGGTATTATAAATCTAGATATAAATTGGTAAGGATCTATATACCACTTAATTTATACCATGTATGATTCACTTTTCTAATATTGAGGATTTGTTTGGTCTGGTTCAATATAAATTGAAGAAATAGAAATTCACCTTGAAAATAGGGTGAATGGTCTCACACTAAAATAGTGCAATGTATAGGAAGGGAATCCAAGATATGAATCAATATAATTTTATAGCTTAACTCTCACTATCCAATGCTTCTAATATAATTTGAATCGATATTTGGATGAATGTGTGACCAAGAAACATTAAAGGAGGATCTTGAGAGCTCCATAGGAGGAGTGACCCACCTTCTATCCTTAATAAATGAGAATAGAATAGGGGAATATGTTTTAATATTATTTACATTATAAACTGTAAATTAACCCATCATTAAATGGTCAGATGTTTTGGTCACACAGTTGGACAAACTATGCACCAATTGTGCCTAAGGAAGTTCTCAATAACCCCCTCACACAGTTGGGCCACACAATTTGTGCGACCATGTGTAACAAGTGACCAATACCACTGTCTGGAATGTAAAGAAAGGTTTTATGCTATGAATACCCACTCATGTGGTTATATCATGTCATGAAAGAACTATAACTCTCCTGAAAGAGACACATGATTTCCTCTAGGGCCACAAGGTTTCAGACAAACTATGTGTCCAGACCAGTCCTTCCCATATTTTATTTTTTGGATCCCGGAACTCCTAAAAAAATAGAACACTAGATACACCTCTTGGCCCTTTCAAAAAGTCAAAAAAACACTTTTGAGTGTTCCCACTCTCGTAAATATGTTTCCAAGAATAGTCTAACCACCAAACGAAAAAAATACCATTGAATTATAACATGGTTCAAAACACAGGGAGTTACAAAAATAATTTTAAATAATTGAATATATATTTTGAATTTGAATATTTCATACTATATATTAAATTCAACTTTTTTTGACTAAAATATATAGTATAGATAATAAAAATTACATATCACTGTTAACATAAAAATTATTCTACTTGGTTAACCTAAAAAAGATAAGTGTAAAAAATGACCAATAATATCTATAATACACAATGACTATCCATATTTCAAACCTATACCTTATAAGATCAATATTAACCTTTTTGGAGCCTTGTTACATTAAAAAAACGTCGGTGGAATTCTTTTTTTTTCAAAAATTATATCCTTCACCTCACTTATAAAAGGGTACCCCTTCTCATCTCTTCCTTACATATTCAAAACATTTTGGTTTTGAAAATAACTACCAAAATAACTTCTCAAATTCCTTCCCCTCATCTAATATTCCTTATTAAGAAAAAAATATAACCTACGGAGGCTTTTGATGAAAACCTTTAAAGGATACCTGAAGAAGACGTAACGTTCATCAACAAACGTTTTTAATTTATTTACCCATGAACCTGCTTATATTATTATTATATCACGATGATATAATAACATCAGTGTCCCCCATATAATTTTATTTAGTTATGTCACATTCATTAAAAAACATCTAAACTTCCATCAAATGGTTCATGAAATCATTATTTTTGTGTATGACATACTACTATCTTGAAAAATAATGGCATTCATTTTTCATTTACCACCTCTCACCATCGGGTATGATGATTGATATAAATTATATATATTATATTTATAAAATAAATACAAATATTTATTCATTATATCATTTATACCAAATTTATTTTCATTCAAAATGGGATATGATAACGTCGCACCTGTGTACGGCAGACTACAACCTTATGAAGTGATGTGATTCGCTTTCTACTAACACATTATAGGGAATATAATATGGATAAATATATGTGATAAAATTGAATAATTATTATATTAATGAAATATTTATCACTATTTTATGATAATATAGAAATTTATTTCTTACAGTTTCACCCACTTAATGTTGAAAACATTATTCTGGCACGTGTAGACTACCTCCTTCACGAAACGATGTGATTATCTTCATTCATCACCACACCATATAGATGATATGTATAAATAGTTTTATAGAAATTATATTATATTTATTATATTATGATTAATATTTAATGATAAAATTTTACTTGCCTCTTATAAATAATGGTCTTTGAAAATAGAAACGTCACTCATGCGTACGTACAACTTATTATTTCCATGATCGTATCACACATCATTTATCAAAATCATCATTCATGATATGTATTAAAATAGTAATTGATGTATAAATTTTATAATTATGAAATTAATATTATTATTGAGATGATATAATCATGATCAAATAAATAAGACTGAAAATATAAAATCCAAACATATATGAATGGCAATGTGGTTATTAAAAAAACGTGACTTTAACATTAAATTGTAAATGAATAGGTAATAAAAGAAAATAATTAAATCATATATGTTGTGAAATGATTATTTATGGAACATTAATAAATTTATAATAAAATTATATTTATTACAATGGAGTTTTGAACCAGAACTAAGGACTTTGAGAATTACTGTAAGAGATTTATAGTCTCTCTTTTATTTATGGTAGAAATATGTGAACTCACCACTCATTTATTTTATGAGTAGTATATAGTGAAACTTTGATATGTTATATCTTGAATAAAATTATTATAATAATATTTAAAGAATTTTTTTGTTTTTATTTATTGGGTATTTTGTTTCAAGTGATTACAAATGTAGTATGTAATTTTTGTCTCAATCGGCGTTCTTTGAGACATATGTTATGTTATGAACCTATATTATTTTACAAGGGGTATATACAAACCCATTGACAAGTAATATTATGAATTTATTTATCCTAGTGATATTTTAGGTTTCATTTTTTGTTACTCATTAACGGGGATTAATATTCAAATTTACCACAGTGGTAGAGATTTTATGTTATAATCTTATCATTTATTGGGTTTATTTATGATTATGATTATGATAATAAAATATTATGATCCATATCTCAATAAAATAATTAATTTACATATACTATGGGTTTTTAGGAAATTTCCTAGTAATATTACCATTTTATAACAATATGGTACTTAAAATAATTGAGAAAATGTTTTTATGAAAATACTTCTTTATTTCCCTCTTCTTTCAGAAATCTATTTTCTTCCAATACCACTTTTCGAAAAAAAAAATAAAAATTGTTTCATTATTATCCTATGATTTTTAAAATAAAATTTCAAAAATTTCATAATTTTTAAAAGGTGTTTTAAAAAGGAATATTCATGTCACTTTCCAAACAATTCACTTTTTGATTTTACCAAAAATGTGAAAAGTATGTTTGTTTTTAACATTCATCCCATCAATAGTATTTCTCAGTATCATGACCAATCAATGATTTCAAGATTCAAATTAATTTTTTTAGTTTATTTTAAAAAAATCCAATTTATTTGGGAAATTTTTTTATTTGAAAAAAAATATTTCAATGTGAAAATTATTTTGACAGAATTTTATGTTTAAATTTTTTTTGAATGTAGAATGAATGTTTTTCTCAAAACAATGTTTCAAATACTTTTTAAATATTCCTCTATATGTTTTGAAGTAAAATTTCAAAGAAATTTATTTTAGGAATATTTTTTGAAAATATTTTTTGAAAGGATAAATGATTGTTTCCACATGAAATGTTTTAAATGACCATTCAATATAATTTTCTATCTAAGATGAAATATATTGATTTTAATTATTCTCTAATAGGGATATATTCCAAAGATTCCATTATTATTATTTATCTATTTTTTATTTTCATGACGAAAATATTATTATGAATCCTTTTTATCTTCCATGGGGTTTACCATGATATAATTCTTATGAAACTCGCTTCTTTTTCACTAGGTTATGCTATTATGAAATAATTAAATGATAAAATGATTATGAAACTTGTCTCTTTTTTACAGATTTTGATATGATGAAATGTTTAGGAAAATCAATTCATTTCATAGGATATTAAAAGATGATTTTTTATGGTCCTTTGGAACACATATGAATGAATTTCATAATGTGATGGATGGGTACTATATCTCCCTCCAATTAATTGGTTAATGATAAATGTTCGACAATCATTGAGGGTATATGGATGGTTATATAAATATCAAAAATCATTGTACATGAGTGGTTAGACCAATCACAAAATAAAGTATAGTGTAGGTCATCCTAGGCCTAATCTAGGTGCACAAGTGTTTTCCCAATCCTGACATGTTATAAATGTCTTATTTGGTAGCCTTAACCTGACTTTTTTGATGTTTATGTGATTTCCAAAAATCTATTTCTTATTCCAATTTTATTATCTTATGAATCAGGTTCTTTAATTTCTATATGATTAATTTATTATAAACTTATAGAATTTCCTCCTTTTAAATTTTTTTACATATGATTCTATATACTTGAATCGTTTAGGGTTTATATTATCTTTGATGTTATGATAATTAAGGGTTATAGAATATTGACTTATTATGTCTATAAAAACCATTTCTATTAGAGATGATTTCACTTTGGATCCTCTTCCCAGAATATAAATTTATGAATTTTAAATTTTCCAAGGAGTACCACATTAAATTTTATTTTATCAATATATGGGGTTTACATTGATTTTTTGGTGTAGTCGTCAGTAATATCTTGATACAGAGTTAATTTTCATCAATATGAATTATCCAAAGATAGATGAGCAATTTGGGAGAATAATTAAAACACTAGAGAATATGTTAATGTATTTCCATATATATATATATATATATAAGTTAGTTGTGATCAAAACCTTCCTCAAGATGATTTTTATGGAAAAAATAGCTTCCACTTGAGAATTTAGATGGCTCCTTATGAATCTAATTTGGGAAATAAGTGTAGAAGTTTAACATACTAAAATAATGGTGTAGAAAGAATGTTTTTGGGAGTTGATAAAACTAATAAGATGGAAATAAGTTTATATCCATCTGACAACATGTATAAACTTCCATATTTTCAAAAATATTAATATCATAATCAAGTATTCAATCTATAATTTTATTTTGGAAGGAAGGTATTATACAAATTTCTATGTAAAAGAAATAAATAAAAAACTGAGCTATGGATATATCATTACCATTAAAATACTTGATCATATCGATATTATATATTATTAGTTAGTGATTCCAATAACCCTATCTCATGTTCACAGTGTCTTTCATGTATCAATCCTAAACAATCACATTCCTCATCCATCACATGTACTTAACTCAGAGGTCATAACACTAGTGTATGATATTTCTTTTTAGGAACAACTTGTATGGATTAGGGATCCAATAGAGATTGTTATATGAAACAATAACACTCACCTGGTCATTTGTTGATGGTGATCCCACCAGCCTGAGGAATCTATTTGGGAATCTAAGAATGAAATGAGGCATAAGTATCTTTAGTTTTTAGTCCCAATGTTATGAATTTCAAGGGTGAAATTCATTTTAAGGGGGTAAAATGTAACACTAACAGTTTTTTGGAAATATTTTTTCCCAATAAATTAAATTTCATTGATCTGTATTTTTAAACACAAAACCAAGTTATTCTTACGCTACACGTAACACTAGGATAACATGTGTTACAGACAAAAATGAGTTTTAAGAAAACCGTGATATATTATTAATATAGTAATTTAAATGAAACCTTTATAACCTTGCTATTTAAATTATTGATATGAATAGTAAAATAGTATTTAAATATTAATTGTAATATATTTTTATAAATAAAAAAAATTATAATAAAATGTATTATTTTTGGTACTGTACTTATATGTTAAAATAATACTATTTTCTCAAAAAAATTATTTTAAGTCTTTTGGTAATGAAATTTAAAATTCATTATTGATACTTTTATAAAAAAAATTAAAAATAATTTTTTTAATATCATAATGTAAAAATTATCTAAGGGTGAATTTTTGGTATTTTTCTAAAAAGTTATATTTTTTAATGAATCATGAGAAATACTAAATTTTAATTGAAATCTTCCTTTTCATTTAAATTATTTATATATCTAAAATATATTTTAATTTTTTTTAAATATACAATTATTGATCCATTAATCACACTTTTTCATTTGAATCAGTCTCATATTTAATTTCTATATAAAAACTATACAAAATTTTATCATTTTCCCTTTAAAAACCAACTTTCTCATCATGTCTGTGGAATTAATTTTAAACTAAAATTTTCCAATTAATTTAATGGAATTTTTAAAAAAGGATTGCATATTTTTAGTTATAATATTTTATAATATATTATAATTTTTCCGTAATTGTTTTACCAAAAATACTCTTACCAATATTAATAATTATCTATCACGGTCAAGGTAAAATTGGATTTATTGAGGCGTTAAAATAAAAAGGTAATGGTCAATAATGAACCAAAATTGGTACGACAACAGTTTTATAGGTATATTTAGACATAATACTATATAGTTTCTATTATACACTATTTTTGATCCATGTGACATGAAAACATATGAGTGAAATTCTTTATTTTCATAAAGTTACATGTTTACAACTCACCTCACTTATAAAAGGACACCCCTTATCCTCTCATCCTCAAACCTTAGAAACATATTGGTTCATCAAATAAAATACCTATGAAAATCCCAAATAACTTCATCTAACCCTAATATACTTACTTTGGACAAAAAAATTCCACTGAGGAATGCTTTTGGTGAAAACCTATGGGGGATAGCTGAAGAAGAGGTAATATTCATTAACGACTGTTTTCATTTTATTTCATAACCCACATACTTATATTATTCATATTACGTAATGATATAATAAAATCTGTATATAACATTCACTTATATATTTTTATGTTACATTAATTAAATAAAAAATCTCCATTTTCATCGAATGCGTTAGGAAATCATTATTTTTGTGTTTGGAATGCAACCACCTCACGTACCGACATCAATTATTTTTCTATTACCACCTATCATGGTTGGATATAATGATGGATTTAAAGTATATTTATTATATTTATAAAATATGTAAATATATTTAGTCATTTTATTATATATAAAAATTTTACATTCCATTCTATTGGGTATATGATAATGTCGTTCGTGTATACGGTGGACTACCTTCTCGCGAAGTGATGTGATTCGTTTTTCACTAACACTTTACATGGAAGATAATAAGTATAATTATATGTGATATACATTACATAATTATGATATTATTTTCATATTTATTACTCTTAAATTGTGATATATCATATCATTTCTTACATTCTCACTCACTAAAAGATAGTAACATTGTTCTTGTATGTGTGGACTACCACCTTCATGAAGTGATATGACCCTATCATTTAGTCATTATACCACATAGATTATATGTATAATTATATTTAAAGAAATTATATTTTATTTATTATTTTATGATCCTTATTTAATGATAAAATATCACTTACCTCCTTTTCATAATGATCATTATAAAATGGAAACGTTACACATGTGTACGTACGACATGTCGTACCCATGATCAAATCATACACAATTTATCAAAAAAAAATTATTTCAGTATTGCATTCAAAATTATTTTTTATTTATAAAAATTACAAATATTAAATTTTTATTATTATGTATATTATCTAATAATGATCAAACTAATACGATCAAAAATAAAAAATCAAAACATATACAAAAAAACAGAAGTTATTACCTAAAAACAGCTTTAAAATGGAATTGTTAATAAATCATTAATAAATGAAAATAAATAAGTAATTTATGGAATGGTATATATAATTATGGTTCTGTAAAATATTGATAATAAAATTATATTTATTATTCATGTGTTTTGAACAATAATATGGAATTTAAGACATACGGTAATGGATTTATATTCTATTTTTTATTTCTTAGATTCAAATGAAAATTACCACCTAGATTATTTTGTCTGGAATATGTAGTTTCCAAAAGATATGTAATATCAATAATAAAATAATTTTCATGAAATCTATTATAACACCCGATATTTTATGAGAAATATTTTGTTTTTATGTATAATTTTATATAAAGGAATCTTTCATTACACACAAAACTATCTTGGCTTACTTTACACACAATCGCGACCTTCCACGATAGCATGTGTTGTACGCAATGCTGAGTTTCACTAAACAATGATATGGTATTAAAATATTATTAAAACTAGCTGTTATGAATAGTAATACCAACTTTTTGAAATTTTATAAGTTTTACCTTTCAAAATGGACTCCATTTTTGGATTTGGAATTTCAAAACTGGCCTAGGGTGAAATTTTGGTAATTTTTTGAAAACATTCAATTTTTGTTGAATAGTGAAAACACTAGGTTACTATTTAAAAACCGACTTTTTATTTAAATAACTATTTATTTTATTTAAATTTATTTTTGGTCAAAATTGATACATATTAACTATATAATTTCAATGTAATTCATTGGAGTAATTTTAAAATAATTTTAGATATATAAAAAGTTTATTAAATTTTTCACCGTCTTTTACCCACCTCCAAGGAGAATTTGAAAGTTTACATAAAACTTCATTTTACCGCTTCTATGAGTGGAATTTTAAAAATTTGATCGACACGGTTAATATCAAGGACTAAAATGTGGTTCAGTGAGATGAAAATAATTTATGGTGAATAGTAAATTTTTACTTTTATTTACCATGGTTAAAAGTAAATATGGTAATTAAGGGTAAAAATGATATTATTATTACCCTAACACAAATCCTAATTCTATTGGATAAGTTTAGTTCGACCAAAAACAACCTTAGGAATAAAATATTACCCTTTAGGGCCACTTGGATTAGATTAGGACATTTATTATTAATTTATTTAAAAAAGGTTAAAATAGTTAAAATCAAATTTTAATAACTAATAATTTTTAATATAGGGTTATAAATAAGATAAATTCAACTATAAATATTCATTAAAAAGCTAAAAATATTACCTACATAATATTATTTTATTTATAAATTTTATACCGTAAATAATTTAATTTATTTATGACACAATGATGATGTGGTAATTACTTTTTTAAGGAAATATTAACATAATTGATATTATAAATACAACAATAAATGTAATTTGAGACTTTTTATGAATTACACTAATTTTCTAGGTTAATATGACACTTTATTATTAATTTAATTAACTTTATTCGAACTAATCATGCTGTTATAATTTCGACAAAAATCAAGTACAAAATAGTGTCAAAATTGACATAAAATAATTTTTAAAACAAATATTATATTATTAATTGTTGTTTTATTCCTAAAAATCTAAGGTTCCGCCAAATGGCTTATATAAGGTTATATATATTAATAATTAACAACTTGGGGTTCTTTTGGTTTGTTATAGTAGGTTTATTAACCTTATATTGTAAGAAAATAGGAAGACACGGTAAAATTTAAATTATTTAACTTAGAGATAAATCTAAATGATAAGGTTAACATAGTAACCTAAACATGTCTAAAACCCCTTGGTTGTGAGGATTTCGACCTATCCCAACCTTAGCTTAGAAATAAATCAATTTGGAGCTATTAAAAACCGAATATGATATTATAATAAAATAATATTTTATGTTTTTCCTAAGGTGCCCCTCTCCTCCCTTATAAAAGTGCACCTCCTCCATCTCCTCCTCAAACCACTTTGAGCCTTCAAGCTCAGCCAAACCCTTCCAATTTATCTTCTCCACTTCTCTATAAATATCCTATAGGTCCTATTATTCTTCAAAGACCATCTTAAGTGCCCTAAGAGGAGGTTAAGAAGAGGCGCTTTAAAGAATATGTAATGTCCGTTACCGATTCTTTCAACTTTATTTCTTCTTCTAATTATTCTTCTTTAGTTGTTTCATTATAAAGTAATAAAATCAGTATCACTAATATACTGATATGTTATTATAAATTTTAAAGAAACCTATTTTACCTTTTATCCATCCTATGGAAAATGAAATCACCGTGCGTGCGTATGTACGGAATATCATCTCCACGCTGTGGTGTAATCTATTTTCCACCACCACCTTACTTGGATGGGTATAATGGTGTAAAGAATAACTAGATATGATTATTGTAAAGTGATATTGATTCTGAAATATTATAAATACACTTTAATATAATTCCACGATCATGGGAACGATATCATCGCTCGTGCGTACGTATGGACTATCGTCTCCACGATGTGATGCGACTCGTTATACATGATCTTAATTGCATAATGATTATATAAATGAATTTAATGAATAAATATGATATATATTACAATAATACCATTCCTTTAAATTAGGTATCTATAACCTAAAAAAAGAAGAAAAATAAGAATTTATTCAGCAAAACACGCATAAGAACAAAAAGCAATAGACACCCGAATAACAAGTAACAATGAAATATTACTAATAATAAGCTAAGAATATGACCATATATGATATCATAAAAACGTGTAAGATTCTTTAATAAGTAAATAACATTATTTAAATCATTATACATGAGGTTCGGACACGTACGAAGCAAATCAGACCTAAGGTAAGGGAAAATCTTGCAATCTCATTTTTATCCGAGATTTTTTATAATTAAGAATTTACTGGGGAATATTTATCATCGAAATCCATGTTTCCTCAATATGTAATATTATTTCCATCCACCTAATATTTTTAAATACAATTTTACCAATTGGTGAGTTTTTAGTAAAAGATATGAAAAGAATATTTTGTCGTTTTTAGTACGAGGTACCTTTTGACTTTTCCGGCCAAAGTACGAGAAGAATGTTTTTTTAACTTATAATACATGAATAAGTTCATAGAAAATTATTTCCATGAATATTCCTTTAAAAGTTTTCAAGTTTATTTTTAATCAAATTATTTTAGTTTAAAATTGTGTGACATGTTAAGAATGGAAAAATGTTTTTGAAGTAGAAAGGTTATTTTCCTCAAGAATGGAGTTCAAGTGTTTTATCAAAATTATTTTCCATCTAATATAATATTGGGTTCTATTTCTATCCCTATTTTTACATTGATTTGATTATGTTATGATGGAATTATTTTTATGATGTCCTTTTATCTTATATGGATTATGTTATGATGAAATGATGTTTAAGATTCCCATTTTTATTACATGGGTTATGCTATGATGTATGATTTATGATTTTTTGGCACACATAAGAATAGATTCATTATGAGATTGGTGGGACCTATATCTCCCTCCAATGCATTGGATAATGATTTATATCTCATGAGATAGACATGGCTGGAATGGTAGGTTAATCCAGTTCAGTGATACATGACTGAAACGAGGTGTGAACTCGGTTCAGAAATGGACTTTGTCTGCTAAGATAGTATTGGAAATGAGTCTTGACTAATAAAAAATGAGTCCCTATGATTATGTGTGTATGACACAAAGTTTCAATTTATGATTAATGGGATTACATTTCACTACTATGATTTATCCCATGTTATTCTATTATGATCTCTTTTGCAGGTTAAGATTTCCAAAATGTTATGTTATTATGAATATGATGTGATTTATATTTCTTTTGTTTACCCTTACTAAGAATTTGATCTCACCCTTTTGTATGTTTACTTTTCCCCAGGTCAAGACGAAGGTTATTAAGTAGGATATGCCAAAAGGGACTCTAGATATGATGAAATAAATGGGAGACAATTTAGATTCTTTATGAACCAGTTGTTTATGTTTCCCAGTTTCTAAAGACACTATACCTATACGGTCCTACCATGGTTTTGTTATTTGTTGTAATAAGTATGCTCAATTCTGAAGTAATAACAATGTATGTAATGTTTGGGTCATTATAGTTGGTATCAGAGGAATGGTATAGTTAACCTTTAGAAACTAGGATGTGAAAGCCTTAGTAACAACCCTAAGGATATATCTAAGGATAGGAAAAAATCATAGTGTTTTAGAAATGGCCATGAAAAACCTATGATAAGACCTTAAGTGTGAAATTTTATTCTTGATTATGTGATTTTCCAATTATAATTAGTGTTTCTCACACTATTCTTCTTGGTTTTAGTCAATGACCGGAACCTGAAGGAACCGTGTTAATGTTGAATGTGATGGAAAATGCAATGATTGTCCCCCTGAGCAACCAAACATTATGGGACCTGGAATGAAAAATCTTGTAGCCATGCTCACATAACTTTCTCAAGCTATGAATCATTCAGTACTTCCAAACGAGCAAAGTAAGGAGCAACATTCTGTTGAATCCTTCATGAGGTAGCGTCCACCCTCATTCAGCGGG
The DNA here is from genome assembly GCA_963277665.1 of Viscum album. NCBI lineage: Eukaryota > Viridiplantae > Streptophyta > Magnoliopsida > Santalales > Viscaceae > Viscum > Viscum album. The sequence goes on along the minus strand of OY728156.1, from coordinate 865,425,093 downwards.
TCTACTAATCCATTAGTAAATGAACAATGGATGAGTACCACTTAAAAGATATTTTCAGTTATTCAATGTTCTAAGCATGATAAAGTCTTCTTAGAGGTATATAATTTGGAAGGTGAAGCTGATCAGTGGTGGAATATTATCAAGAATATGAGGCCAAGAGATGAAATTGAGTCCATGGAATGGGACGAGTTCAAGAACTTATTTTTCAATAAGTACTTTCCTCGTATTCTTCGAACAAAGATGGAGAAGGAGTTTCTAGAACTAAAGCAAAAGGATGATGAATCTTTTGGTACCTACAAAAAAAATTCTACAAGACTTGCAAGGTATGCTTCTAGGATTATTATCCAACCTGAGAGTAATATCGATCGATTCTTTAGTGGCTTAAAACCTAGTCTTCGAAGGGCGTTAACCATAATGGACTTCAATAGCTATGAGGAAATCGTTCGATGTGCTCTCAAGTTTGAGTTGGAGATTGGGGTAACCCATCAGTCATATGTGTTTGATAAGAAGAGGAAAATGGAATTCAAAAGAAAATATAAAGAGCACACTGAAAAGATGATGAGTTTTCCCTTATTCTCAAAGTGTGGAAAGAAACATGGAGGTAGTTGTCTTAAAGGGATAATTAAATGTTTCAAATGTGGAAAAGAAGGTCATTGGGCATTTGAATGCCGTAATGATGGGAAGAAGATGTCTAGTGCTGCGAACAAAGAAAAGGCTACAAAGAGTGCACCTCCTACACATCAATGATACAAGTGAAATGAAATGGGGAATTATTCCAATCAATGCCCTAATCCAAGGGTTGCTGATGATGATCGACGTCAACAAACTCTTAAGGATAAAGACAAAGGAAAGTCACATGCAATTTCTATCAGCGATGTGGAGTATGATAACGAAGTGGTGAAAGGTACACTTACCATCCACTCTAAAGTAGAAAATTTTTTATTTGATTCTGGATCCACCCACTCTTTTATTTCTGAAGAATTTTCTAAGGTTATCACTATATTACCTCAATAATTAGATGTTGAGTTAGCTGTGACAACTTTTAGTGGCACAAAAGTCGCATCAAAAGTTTATAGTTATTCTCCAATTGATGTTTGTGGGAAAGTGCTTCCTGAAAATCTTGTGATCCTTCCTGTAGTAAAATTTTATGTGATTCTTGGAATGGATTGGCTTTCTTTATATGGAGCTCATATCAATTGCCAAAGAAGGGAAGTCACATTTCATATTCCAGATCAATTTATGATCGTCTATCGATGTAAGGATGAACATAACCTTCTAGTGGAAATTTCATCCATCCTATGGGTCTTGATTCCACTAAATGAAGATTATTTATCTCAAATGGTTGGAGAGAAACTCATGATTAATAATATACCCATTGTATGGGAGTTTGATGATGTCTTTCTGGAGGAATTGTCAGGTCTTCCACCAAATCGTGAAGTTGTGTTTTCAATAGAACTCATACCAAGTGCTTTACCTATTTCCAAGACACCTTATAGAATGGCCCCAATTGAGTTGCATGAATTGAAGAAGAAACTCCAAGAGAATCTTGATAAGGGATTCATATGCCCTAGTGCATCACCTTGGAAAGCACCTGTTCTGTTTGTTGAGAAGAAAGATGGATCAATGAGGATCTGCATTGATTAGCAAGAACTTAACAAGATCACTATCAAGAAGAAATATCCTCTCCCGTGCATTGAGGACTTACTTGACCAACTAAGTGGAGATCAATACTTTTCCAAGATTGATCTTCGTTCAGGGTATCATCAATTAAGGTTCAAAAGGGAGGATATACCAAAGACAGCTTTCCGTACAAGGTATGGACACTATGAATTTATAGTGATTCTATTTGGTCTTACTAATTCCCCTACTATCTTCATGGATCTGATGAATAGAGTCTTTAGAGACTATCTTGATCAGTTTGTGGTAGTCTTTATAGAAGATATTCTTGTCTATTCCAAGAGCAAGGAAGAACATGAAGATCACTTGATAATTGTATTGAAGACCCTAAGAAAAGAGAATCTTTATGACAAATTTACCAAGTGTGAATTTTGGCTCCAAAAAGTTTTATTTTTGGGTCACATAATATCAAAATAGGGGATATATGTCGACCCATAAAAAACAGAGGTTATCAAAAGATGGTCGAGACTAACAATAGTAACTGAGATTCAAAGTTTTCTTGGTTTGGATGGATATTATTGACGTTTTGTGAAAGATTCTTCACGATTATCTAATCCACTCACCAGGTTGACTCGAAAAGGAGTTAAGTTCGTTTGTACAGAGGACTGTGAAGATAATTTCAAGGAATTAAAAAGAAGGTTATCCAGTGCACCTGTGCTCACACTACCTTGTAGTGGAGAAAAGTTTGTGATCTTTAGTGATGCATCCAAGAAGGGATTGGGATGTGTTCTCATGAAAAACGATATAGTGATAGCTTATGCCTCACGACAGTTGAAAATCCATGAGAAAAATTACCCAACTCATGATTTTGAGTTAGCTGTGGTAATCTTTGCATTAAAAATATGGATGCATTATCTTTATGGTGAAAGGTGTGATATTTATACTGATCATAAAAGTTTAATGTATATTTCCACACAAAAGGAGATGAATATGCGCCAAAGAAGGTGGTTGGAACTAATTAAGGATTACGACTGCTCAATTCATTAGCACCCTGGGAATGAAAACAAGGTGGAAGATGCATTAAGTTGACAAGACCATGCTATCTTATCCATGACGAGGATAAAAAAAGATCCAATATTTGTGGATTTATAAAGGATGGATCTTGGAATTATAATTGAAGGGAATAAATCATATCTTTCTCAAATGAATGTTCAACCATATATACATGTGAAGATTAAAGAGGCACAAAAAGAAGATGCAGAGTTACAAAAGAAGGTGAGAAATGTTCCTGAATTCAACCTCGATTGTGATGGGATAATAAGGTTCAGGAATCGGGTTTGTGTTCCTCCCAACCCAGAATTAAAGAAGGAGCTATTGGATGAGGCTCATAGTTCTTCTTTCTCTATTCATCTTGGAAGAAAAAAGATGTATAGGGACCTGAAAGAGTACTTCTGGTGGGATGGTATGAAATGAGATGTTGCTGAATAGTTCTCTCGATGCTTGGTTTGTCAGTAAGTTAAAGCTGAGAGACAGAACTCTAAGGGAATGTTACAACCATTACTCGTACCTGAATAGAAATGGGAAAACATCACTATGGACTTTGTCACCAGACATCCTAAGACATCCAAAGGCAATAATGCTATCTGGGTCATAGTTGATCGTCTTACGAAAACAACACACTTCATTGCTATTAGAGAAGATTTCTCTCTGGATCAGATTTCCAGGATATATGTAAAGGAAGTGGTAAGATTGCATAGAGTACCACTTTCTATTCTATCTGATCGGGATCCGAGGATTACCTCAAAGTTTTGGCAAAGTCTTCAGCATACTCTAGATACATATTAGTGTTTCAGCACTGCTTATCATCCTCAGACAGACGGTCAGTCTGAGAGAATAATTCAAACTCTAGAAGATATGTTAAGAGCTTGTTTTATGGATTTCAAAGGTGGTTGGGATCAACACCTACCATTGGAGGAATTTTATTATAATAATAGCTTTCACTCCAGTATTTAGATGGCTCCTTATGAATCCCTCTATGGAAAGAAATGTAGGACTCCAACTTTCTGGGATGAAGTTGGGGAAAGAAAGCTATTAGGACCTGATCTTGTTGATGAGATGACAGAAAAGGTCAGATCTATTCAACAACACATCAGATCAGCTCAGAGTTGACTTAAAGGTTATGCCTACAACCAAAGAAAAGACCTAGAGTTTGAAGTGGGTGATAATGTGTTCGTACGAATATCTCCTTGGAAGAGAGTAATGAGATTTGGTAAGAAGGGAAAGCTAATCCCTAGGTATATCGGTCCTTTCGAAATAATGGATCATGTTGGGATGATAGCTTACTGATTGGCGCTTACAACAAATATCTTTCAAGTTCATGATGTGTACTATGTATCGCTCCTGAGAAAGTACATACCCGATCCTTCACATGTACTCAGCTCAGAAGTTGTACCATTGGAGCAAGATCTTTCTTATGAAGAACATCCGATAGAGATTCTGGATAGTAGCGGAAAAGTCCTATGGAACACGACCACTCTCTTGGTGAATGTTTTATGGAGGAACCACCAATTAGAAGAAGTTACATGGGGACTTGAGGATATGATGAGGGAGATTTATCCTCATCTGTTTGTTACAAAGTGATGAATTTCGAGGGTGAAATTAATTTTAAGGGGGGTAGAATGTAACACCCGAGATTTTATGAGAAATATTTTGTTTTTATGTATAATGTTATATAAAGGAATCTTTCATTACACACAAAACTAGCTTGGCTTGCTTTACACGCAATCTCGACCTTCCATGATAGCATGTGTTGTACGCAATACCGAGTTTTACTAAACAACGATATGCTATTAAAATATTATTAAAACTAGCCGTTATGAATAGTAATACCCACTTTTTGAAATTTTATAAATTTTATCTTTCAAAGTGGAATTCATTTTTGGATTCGGAATATTGAAATTAGCCTAGGGTAAAATTTTGGTATTTTTTTGAAAACATTCAATTTTTGATGAATAGTGAAAACACTAGCTTACTATTTAAAACCGACTTTTTATTTAAATAATTATTTATTTTATTTAAATTTATTTTAGGTCAAAATTGATACATAATACCTATATAAGTTCAATTTAATTCATTGGAGTCATTTTATAATAATTTTATATATATATATAATTTATTGAAATTTTCACCGTCTTTTACCCACCTCCTTGGAGAATTTGCAAATTTAGATAAAACTTAATTTTACCACTTCTGTGAGTGGAATTTCGAAAATCTGAGAGACACGGTTAATATTAAGGACTAAAATTTGGTTCAATGAGATGAAAATAATTTTTGGTGAATAATAACTTTTTAATTTTATTTACCACGATAAAAAGTAAATAGGGTAATTAAGGGTAAAAATGATATTATTATTACCATTTAGGTCCACTTGGATTAGATTAAGACATTTATTATTAATTTATTTACAGAAGGGTTAAAATAATTAAAACCAAAGTTTAATAACTAAATCATTTTTAATATAGGGTTATAAATTAGATAAATTTGACTATAAATATTCCTTAGAAAGTTAAAAAGATTTTCTACATAATGATATTTTATTTATAATTTTTAGACTTTAAATAATTTAATTTATCTATGACATAATGATGATGCAGTAATTACCTTATTAAGGAAATATTAACATAATTGATATTATAAATACGAAAATAAATGTAATCTGAGACTTTTTATGAGTTCAAATAATTTTCTAGGTTAATATGACATGTTATTATTAATTTAATTAACTTTTTTCTAACTAATCATGCTGTTATGATTTTAAAAAATAATCAAGTACTAAATAGTGTCAAAATTGACATAAAATAGTTTCTAAAACAAATATTATATTATTAATTGTTATTTTATTCCTAAAAATCTATGGTTCAACCAAATGACTTAGATAAGGTTATATATATTAATAATTAACAACTTGGGGTTCGTTTGGCTTTTTATAGTAAATTTATTAACCTTATAGTGTAAGAAAACAAGAAGACATGGTAAAAGATAGATTATTTAACTTAGAGTTAAATCTAAATGATATGGTTATAATAATAACCTAAACTTGTCTAAAACCCATTGGTTGAGAAGATTTCGACCCATACCCACCTTAGCTTCGAAATAAATCAATTTGGAGCTATTAAAAACCGAATATGACATTATAATAAAATAATATTTTAAGTTATTCTTAAGGTGCCCCTCTCCTCCCTTATAAAAGGGCACCTCCTCCCTCTCCTCCTCACACCAATTTGAGCCTTCATGCTCTACCAACCCCTGCCAATTTCTCTTCTACACTTACCTAGACACATCCTAGAGGTCTTGGTCTTCTTCAATGACCATATTTAGTTCCCTAATAGGAGGTTAAGAAGAGGGGCTTCAAAGAAGAGGTAATGTCCGTTACTGATTCATTCAACTTTATTTCTTCTTCTACTTCTTCTTCTTTAGTTTTTTCATTATAAAGTAATAAAATCAGTATAACTCATATACTGATATGTTATTATAAATATTAAAAAAACCTATTTCCCCTTTTATCCATCCTATGGAAAACAAAATCACCGCGCATGCATACGTACGGAATACCGTGTCCACACCGTGGTGTAATCTGTTTTCCACCACCACCTTACTTGGATGGTTATAATGGTGTAAAGAATAACTATATATGATTATTGTAAAGTGATATTTATTCTGAAATAGTATACATACACTTCAATACTATTCTATGATCATGGGAACGATATCATCTCTCGTGCGTACGTACGGCCTACCGTCCCCACGATGTGATGCGACTTGTTCTACATGATCTTCATTGCATAATGATTATATAAATTAATTCAATGAATAAATATGATATATATTACACTAATACCATTATGTAAATGAGGTATCTATAACCTAAAAAAAAGAAGAAGAATAAGAATTTATTCGGCAAAACACGCATAAGAACAAAAAGCAATAAACACCCGAATAACAAGTAACAATGAAATATTACTAATAAGAATCCAAGAATATGACCATATATGATATCATAACAATGAGTACGATTCTGTAATAAGTCAATAACATTACTTATATCATTATATAGTGGGTTTGGACACGTATGAAGTAAATCAGACTTAAGGTAAGGGAAAATCTTTCAATCTCATTTTTATCTAAGATTGTTTATACTTTAGAATTTACAAGGGAATATTTATCATCCACATCCATGTTTCCTCAATATGTAATATTATTTCCATCCAACTAAAATTGGTTAAATCAAATTTTACCCATTGGTGAGTTTTTAGTAAAATATATGAAATTAATCTTTTGTAGTTTTTAGTACGAGGTACCTTTTGAATTTTCCGGCCAAAGTACGAGAAGAATATTTTTTAACTTATACGGAATGAATGGATTCATTGAGCATTATTTCCGTGAAGCTTCCTTTAAATGTTATCAAGTTTATTTTTAATCAGATTCTTTTAGTTTAAAATTGTATGACATATTAGGAAAGGAAAAATGTTTTTGAAGTAGAAAGGATATTTTCCTCATGAATGGAGTTCAAGTGTTTTATCAAAATTATTTTCCATCTAAGATAATATAGGGTTCTGTTTCTATCCCTATTTTTACATTGATTTGATTATGTTATGACAGAATTATTTTTATTATGTCCTTTTATCTTATATGGATTATGTTTTGATGGCATGATGTTTAAGATTCCCATTTTTATTACATTAGTTTTGCTAGGATGTATTATTTATGATTTTGTGGCACACATAAGAATGGTATCATTATGAGATGGGTGAGACCTATATCTCCCTCCATATGCATTGGGTAATGATTTATATCTCATGATATAGACATGGCTGGAACGGTAGGTTAATCCGGTTCAGTGATACAGGACTAAAATGAGGAGTGAACTCAGTTCAGAAAGGAACTTTGTCCGCTAAGAATGTCTTGGAAATGAGTCTTGACTACTAAGAACTTATTATCTATGATTATGTCTGTATTCCACAAAGTTTCAAGTTATGATTATTGTTATTAAATTTCACTACTATGATTTATCCCATGTTATGAAATTGTGATCGCTTTTGCAGGTTAAGATTTCTGAAATGTTATGTTATTATGAATATGATGTGATTGATATTTCTTCTGTTTACCCTTACTGAGCATTTGAGCTCACCCTTTTGTATTTGTTCTTTTCCCCAGTTCAGGAAGAAGTTTATTAAGTAGGATATCCTAAAACGGACTCTTGATATGATGAAATAAATATGAGAAAAATTAGATGCTTTATGAACCAGTTGTTTATATTTCCTAGTTTCTAAAGACAATATACCTATACGGTTCTACCATGATTTTGTTATATTTTTTAATAAGTATGCTCAATTATGAAGTAATAACAGTGTATGTAAAGTTTGGGACATTATATCTATGGGTTCATTTGATGTTCTGATTTTTTGGGAATTTTCATTCAATAGATTACAAAAGTCATTGAGGATTTTGTCTAAATTTTCATTCTTTCAGTCATATGTTTTTTATGAACCTATATTATTTTATGAGGTGTATATACAAACCATTTGACATGTAATATAATTTATTTATTTATCCTCATGTTATTTTAAATTTCATTTTATGTTATTATTTCATTGGGATTTTGATTCAATGCTACCAAAGTGATAACAATTTTATGTTACAATCTCATCGTTTATCAGGATTGTTTAATATTATGTTTCTAATGATAGAATCACATGATCCATATCTCAAAACATCATTATTTTACCTATAATAATGTTATTTATGTTGTTTTCAATTTGTAGTACTATTTTCCAAATCCTTGGTACGAAAAATAGTTGATAAAATATTTTTAATAAAATATTACCTCACTACTATCTTCTGTCGGAAATACATTTTCATCCAATATCAGCTTTAATAAAAAAGTTTCAAAAATGTTTTATTATTATAAAATTATTTTTAGAAGAAAATTTTAACCATTCTTAACATTTTACAAATTACTTTAAAATTTAATCATCATTTTTCTATCCCAACATTTCCATTTATATTTTAAAAAAATGTGAAAATAATCATTCGTTTTAACTTGCATACAATGCATTATATTTATTATTATCATTACCACTAAAATATTTCAGGTATTCCTTAATGTATTTTAAATATCATTTCCAATAAGCTGTTTTCCTTTAAATTTTGGAAATTTTTATGTTTAAAAAAACGTTTTCAATGTGTAATGAATTTTGAAATTGTTACATGTTTTAAACAGTTTATTTTTAAGTTGAATGAATATTTTTCTAAGGAAATGTTTTATATAATTATTGTATACTTATTAATAAGTTTTCAATGTTATTTTGGGAGAAAATTATTTTCAAAAATGAATTTTAAATTTGTTTTTTATAGTGGAAAGGATATTTTCTACAACAAATGTTTTGATCAATATTTAAAAACAATTTTCATATAAGATGAAATCCTTTGATGTTACTATGTATTATTTTGGATATGATACAATGACACCATTATTATTATTTCTATAAATTGTTTAATTTTAAGATTAAAATATTTTTATGAAACCCATGTTCATTCTAAAAGTTATACCATGATAGTATTATTATGAAATCTTATTTTTTCATGGGTTATGTTATGATATGATAATGAAATGATTATGAAACCAATATCTCTTTTATAGGTTATGATATGATTAAATTTTTATGAAAACCATTAAATTTTATGGGTTATGATAATATTGATGTTTTATGTTCTTTTTGAAAACATATTAATGATTTTCATTATGTTATGGGTGGTACCTATATCAACCTCAAAAGAATTGGGTAATGATAAATGTTCTAAGAGATTAGAGGATATACAAGTGGTTATACCAAGCCCAAAAAGTAGGGTACATGGGTAGTTTTCTATTGCCTAAAAGAGGGTACACTAGAGATATAAAAACACTATACTTTTAAACATAATATTGAATTATTTTAATGATAATTTTACATCAAATACAAACCAAGGATTGTAAAGCCTTGAGTCTTTAGAAGATTAGGTACAAAATTATAATGTATGAATCCAAATTATAGGAAAATTTTATTAAAACTCAATAATTTGAACCTAAATTCTTTTCTTATCTTACATATTCATATGATAACCTAAGAATAAATGAAAAAAATAATGTCTAAATATTTCAGCATGAAAATAAACATAGTAATAAATAATACCACATGGGTAAGAATACATAACATGATAACATAAAAAGGAACTACATAAGTATAATCATATAGAATAATAACTTATAGAATATAGTATTATGTAATCATGTCCACATAAGAGTTTGTAAGAAACATATAAAATGAAATAAACATGACGCAAAAATAACTTCCAGGACTATTTCACATGGTGGACAATGTCCCATAATGGAATTAGTTTTACTCCCTATCGAAACATGACATCTCATGAGACTAAACATTACCAATTAATTATATACTATATGAGCACGCCCATCATCAAATGTTCATTAATATGTTTTCCACATGAATAATCAAAAATAAATAATAAACATAAGGGTTACCCAATGAAAGAAATAGGTATCATAATCATGTTATAAGGCTTATCAAATTGGTGTATCAATATGGTGTCCATGAAAAAATGGATTAAAATAATAATTCTATATCAATAAGGAAAAATAGGAACATATCCTGAAAAGTTAACTCTAATTGAAGTTAATACATATTAAATGAGTGTTTAATAAACATTAAAAATGAGCCACTTTAGTACGATTTGAGGGAAAACATTAAAGAGTCTCTAAGTAAGGAAAATGGAAAATTTGGTTGTGTAAAAACATAACTGAACTGGTAATTTTTTCATAATAAAAAGAGAGATTTAATAAAAAATGGTGTCTTAAAACACATTATGGATTGTACATGGAAATGGGAATGAAATTGGGAAGGTCCCATTAATATGGCTTACTTATCGAGAGGAATAGAAAAAGAGAACCTCACAAAACAAGTATCCCCCCATCAAAGAAGGGTGAATTGAACAAGATACATTTGTTTAGAAAATACAAATAAAATTTAATATAATTACATGAGAATAATTTAAAAATAAATTTGTTTAATTAATGAGTAAACACAACCCAAAGGTAATTTTGAGGTTTGGATGGATCATTTACCTTAAATATAAAAGTGTTCTATACTAGAACATAATTTCATAGATAATAAAATTATATCTATAAATTCATTAATTAAGAACCTATTATACATATATTTTATATTTTATATATTTATTATGTTTATTTATATCTATTCAATGATTTGTATAATTTAATTTTTTCTTTTCGGAAACATTAATTTTGTGATTTCTTGGTCGGTTCACTTGCTTATAATTATGGAAGTTCTTTTCAAATTGTAATAATTACCCCAATTAATTTTTTTGGAATTAATTAACTTACATAAATAAAAATTATCAATTATATAATTTTGTTTTTTACAAGAGAATGATTCATTGGATAAAATGTTAATGAAAAGTGATTAGTTTATTTTGGGTGTTTTTATACGACCATCCCAAACTAGTATTCTGTTTTTAATATTATGATTATATAATCAATTTAGAACCAAAAATTATTTATAATAAAATTATTATAATATATATTAACCCTAAAAATGATTTTATGACCATCAATGATGGTGGTAATGAGAAACGAAAACTCATCATCTATGAATGTTGGGCATTGACACTCCCAGATGATGTTTTCATTTTTAGGATATAAGGAGATGAGAAGATATTTGATGATTTATATTCCAATAACATGTTAAAATTCCATTATATGTATGATAATAGAGTTATAATGTCATTCTGGAAAGTGGATTTGAGGGTATGATAATAAATTAAATAAAAATAAAAGAAAAATGAAGAGGGTTTTACCTCTTGAATATCGTCTCCTTGAGAATCTCATTAAGGTACATGGATATTATATTTTGGTGAGTAAATCATGAACAATATCTGGGGAAGATACTTCATAGAGGAATATGGCAGAATATTATCAAGTTTCAATGCTAAGAAGGTGTGAGGGGAAGAGGTGGTGAGGGATGGTATTAATATGGGAGAGTGGTGTTTTTGATTATTTTATTCATTTGTTTATTATTTTTTCTCAAGTCTATAAATATTGTTGATTGCTATGAATAATTATAGTAACTAGTTCTTGTTATTTTTAACGAATGGTTTCTTACATCATTCATGACTAAAAAATTCATGTATTTTGATTAAAATTCTAAATATTATAAATTACAGTATTTTACTAATCGATAAATATTAAAATACATTAGAAAAATCCAAAAAATTCACCCCATAAAATTTTCGATGATTATATGTAAGGAATTGATCCCTTTTTAGGAAATGAATTTTCTAAATATGATAAACTTAGATTTTTATTACAATCATATTTTATTCTGAAAATTCTAATATTAATATTATAAATGCTTTTATGAAAGATTGAAAAAACAAATAAGGTGTAATAAAATTAATTTATAATAATAATACAAAAAAATAGAAATTTATTATTCTATTTTAAGAAAATATATTTTATTTTAAATAATTATATTAATTATAAAATTATAAATAAACATTTACTTTTTACAAAAATATAAACACTTCATTTGTCATTTTCAAATCATTTATTTAATTATTCAATGATATAAATATATAATATATTTAATTTAAATTTGTACTTTCATAGGTGATTTTACTATACGATTGGATGATTTACTATTCATAATGGTCAAATTACTATTCTAACAGTCAGGTTACTATTCCGTCAGTATAGGTTCCTTGATTTCTAGGAATACCACTTATTTTATTATTATTTTATGAAAAATAATGTTTTTATTATGTTCTCTATGTAATGTATATGTTTTTAATTGTATAGAATAATTATAATGGAAAATTTATTTGAGAAAATTTTTGGTCAATATATTCCTCCCCCTTATGAAATTTATCCCCCTAAATTTTATTTTATATTATTAGTTGAAAATAGGTGAGGGTATAATTTCATCCTCCAGTTCCCATGTAACCTCTTCATAATTATGGTTTATCCACATCAATTCGACCTGATTAGATGTCTTGTTCTGCAAGACTTTTTCTCTATAGTCCAATATCTTCATTAAATTCTCTTCATATGAGAAGTCGTTCTCCATTTGTACGTCCTTCGGATTCAATACATGTGAGGGGTCATTTATGTACTTCCTCAAGAGAGATACATGGAACACATCATGATCATAATCCATTTTTTGTGGGAGTGAAAGCCGATATTACACTAATTATATGAGATAAAGGATCTAAAAGTGTCCAATGTACCTTAGGCTAAGCTTCCCTTTATTTCCAAAATGTAGGACTCTCTTCTATAGTGATATTTAAAGAAAGAAATTGTCTTCAAAATCGAATTCTAAATCCCTTCATAAATTGTGTTCATACCTCCTTTTTCGACTATATATATATTTGATATGTTTTTGGATGGAATTAACCTTCTCTATCATATATTTCACAAGATCGGGTCTATGTAACATTCATTGTCCAACTTAATCCCAATAGGTTGTAATTATACATTACTTCCTATATAATGTTTTTTTGGGAAAAAAACCCCTCAAGGTAACATTGCAACATTTTTGGGTTGATTGTGTTTGTTGACAAAGCAAGTTTCCATGGTGAACTTTCATTTTCTAGAGATTTCGTTGAAAACACATGTTGACAAAGAACCATGAAAAAGGAATGGACGATTTGAAGGAGGTACAAAATGAGAAGTACAAGGTGGCACCGTTTTCTAGTGTTTGCCAAATTTTTGGGGTCCAAAATTTGGAGTTTGTTGAGCATCGTGAAAAGTGGATATCCTTGAAGATCTCATCAAAATATGAAAAAGGCAAGAATTTTGTGAAGATATGCTTCATGATTTGGATTTCGTGAAGATCAGAATAATGTTGATGGTGATTCTTCGTGATTACGACGAGCTTCATGAACGGCAGAGGTTGAAGCTCGTCGCGGAGGTTAAGGGATTTCTGAGGGAGCTTCACAGCAAAGTCATGAATGAATTGACGGGATGCTCCGCGATTACAATGAGCTCCGCGATCAAAAAATTTTCATGGTGCTTCATGATATTAAAATAATTTCAGAAGAATCTTTGGAGCTTTGTGATTTTTGATGACGTGGTGTTGACTTCACGTGGATGGTTTGAGGGTCGATGGAATCACCTTTAAATAAACCTCGACCTCCTCAGGAGAAGTAGAGAGAGTTTTTGAAGAAAATATTTTGCTCTTGGCTCATGAACGTGGTTCACGAAGCCAGTGTGCTTCATGAAATATGATCTTCGTAGCGGCTAATCTAGCTCCGCGAAAGTTGTGAGCTTCATGTTGGCTCAGTGAGCTTCATGAGGGAAGTCTCTCTGTGACGACTTGTGCTTCGCGAGAGTGCTTCGCAAGAGTGCTATGAGAAAAGGCAGGAGCTTCGTGAAGGTTGTTCGTGCTTAACAAAATTGGGAGCCTCATGAAGTTGGGTGATTTGTGAAGGTACTTCCAAAGGTAGTTTCATAGTGTTCAAAGGCAAAGTGGTACTCATCTGAGGATGAAAGTTGGACTTCAACAGAGCATCTATCAATAGTTGAGCATGCATGTATTCTTGCAAATGAAGAGACCTAGAAGTCTATAAACTATGAGTGGACCTTCTGAAGAAGAAGTGGGCTCACATCAGTTGAGAGAGCAATGAGTTCTCAAATTGTAAGTGGTTGTAAACCAGGAGGGACAGTGAGTCCGATTCGAACTTGTAAACAACAGTGTGTTTATATTGGAATTGGTACATCAACACACTGCCGATTTATGCTCCTTGGGCGTATCTCAGTGAGGTTGAACCAAGTAAAAATTGATTTGTCATGTGCATGCTTTAAGATTTATTCATACTCTGCATCGGGAAGGAGTGGGAGAAGAGGGTTTTGTCTAACAGAAAAACAAGATCAAAAGGGGTAGTTGTTTTAATCTGTCATACCCTGATTCATCCCTCTCTTAGGGTATCTAGCCTTGTGGACCTAACAAGTTACATTTGGATCTATATAAATATTATAGAGGAAAATATTGTTGTAAGAAAACATAACCAATGATATATGACGATAAAATCTACAATTGTATTGTAATAATAGGCTCTCATCATGTAATCAATTTTCTAAATAGTATTTTTTGATTGTTCATCACTTGGGGTTTGATAGGTCTCACTGTAATTCAATTAAATACTCAAAAAAATTAAGACTTCTTCGGAATTTAGATGTGAACCATGGATCATGAATAGTTATAATCTAAAGTGGTACCCCATGAATCACCACCACTTCCTTCACATATAACATGGAATTTTGTTCAAGAGATAAATCTTATTTAATAGCAATGAAGTGGGAAGTGTTGGTGAGTCAATCCACCACCACCCATATCACTTCATTTCCTTTTGATGTTTTTAGGACACTAGTGAAAAAATATATAGTGAAATTATCCCATTTCCATGTGCATATAAGAAATGATTTAATCATCCTATTGATCTTATATCTATCTTTTTTTAACTTGATTAGATAAAAAAAATCTTGATATGAACTCCATAATCTACTTTTTCATATTTCCCATCCATAAGTGTTCTTGAATATCATGATACACATTATTACTCATAGTATGTTTGGATAAATATGAGCTATGTAAATTATCCAGGTGATCCTTCATTATATGAGGTGATGAGGGAACACAAATTCTAGTTTTAAATTGAAATACACGACCATCATTGATATGGAAATCATGTAGCTATCCTTCCGTTACTACTTTCACCTTCTTTTGTAGATCCAGATCGTACCATTGTGCCTCCTTGGTCTAATCATGAATAAATGGAGGAAAATATTTTGGGAAAGGTAGGATGTATTCTGTACGGTTATGATTTCCAGATCCATCATTTTTATTCATTGAATATAAGGTCTTTCTCAATCTATGTAATTGATAGAGTAGTAGGTTCTTTTCTTCTAAGAGCATCAATTAACGTATCTTCTTTCCCATGATGATAGTGAATATAGAAATCATAGAACTTTATTTTATCTAACCATCTCCTTTGACACATTTTGATCTCATTTTGTTTGAATATATAATTTTGGATCTTGTGATCAGTATATATGTCACTGTTCTCATCATAGAGGTCATACTACAATATTTTCAAGGAAAAAATCACTATTTAAGCTCTAGACCATGCATCGGGTAGTTTTGCTCATGGATATTCAACTTTTATGAGTTATAAGATATAACATTGTCTTTTTTGAAAGAGTACACAACCCATCCCTTTTTTGGAAGGATCACTATATATCTCAAAAACTTCTTTACTTGTTGGTTGGTTGGGAACTAGTGCATTGATCATCCACTTATTGAGATCCTTAATGATTTGTTGACATTATTCTATCCAGACATACTTTACCCCATTCTTTTTTTAACGTAGTTAGTGGGTTATACAATCAAGATAAATTCCTTACAAAATATTGGTTGTACCCATCTATTCCATGAAAACTTTGGATCTCCATTACAGATGTTGGTTTGGGCCACTCCTCAATTACCTTTGTTTTATAAGGGTCCACATATATGCCTTTTTGGGTGATTAAATTCCCTAAAAATGATATTTCCTCAATTCATAACTCCCATTTAATGTACATTTCATATATTTTATCACTTTGAAAAGTAATGATGATAGTATTGAAATTCACCTCATATTCCTCATTTCTCTTGGAGTATACCAAAATATCATCGATAAAGGCTATAATAATGTTTTCAAGGTTATCTTTAAAGACATAGTTCAATAAGTCCACAAATATTTTTGGGGAATTGATTAATATGAAGGTAATAACCATGAAATCTTAGTTCTCATACCTCATTTGGAAGGAATTTTTGAGAATATATTTATTCTTCATCATTAACTGGTGAAATCCCGACAGAAGGTCCACCGTTGAGGAATACAAAGCCCCACATAGATGATAAAACAATTAATTAATCCATAAAAGGGGATATTTTTTCTTTATCATTATTTTATTGAGCTCATGATGATAAATGAATTGGCACATTGATCTATCCTTATTCTTAACAAATAGGATTGGTGCAATACATGGTGAAACACTCAGGTGTATAAAACCCTTTTCCATATTATCTTGTAATGAATTCTTCTGTTATTCCTACTCAATGGTGGTCATTCCATAAGGATTGTTTGATATATAAAGAGACCAAGGAATATGTTCAATAGATAAATCAGCCTCTCAGTTGAGAGGAATGCTATAAAATCATCCATGTACACATCAGTCTGGTCCCTTACTATAGGAATGTCTTCAAGTGTGATTATATTAATTTCCTTGATCATTTTTATATATATGATTTCTAATAAAATAATAATATCCATGATTGAGAATATGATACTGAATGTGATTCATCCTTCTCCTAAAACTGGTACAGAGTTGGTGGATGCCTCATTATATCAAAATTGATATCCTATTCCTAATAATTGATGTTGGTTTGTATAATGATATCCAATCCATGCCTAAAATAGCATAAAACTCAACCAAAGGAAGTATGAAATGATTTTATATGAGGGTTAGTACAAAAACATTAATGGGGGAGGAGTTATATACTTTAGATGCAATAATTTTCCCTTTGTATGTTCTTATAGAAAACTCAACCTCTACTTTTTGAGTTGATGTTCGAATAGTTCTACTAACCACGTAAGATATTTAAAAATCCATATAACCAAAATTAAATAGTATATACTCTATTAATGAATGAATATATAGTGTACCTTTAACCAAATTAAGGTCAGTCTCCACCTCATCAGTTGTGAAAACATATTCCCTTCCTTGCATCCTTTGAGATTTTTTATTGCCTCCAACAACCATTTTATTATGTAAATATATCACATAATTCTCATGTTATCTATAGTTTAAACTCTATAATACATACTGATTTTTTATCTGAACCTTCCTTTT
The DNA here is from genome assembly GCA_963277665.1 of Viscum album. Taxonomy (NCBI): domain Eukaryota; kingdom Viridiplantae; phylum Streptophyta; class Magnoliopsida; order Santalales; family Viscaceae; genus Viscum; species Viscum album. The sequence continues at coordinate 865,407,452 of OY728156.1, read as the reverse complement.
TTCTTCAATAATAGTGGGCTTATTTAAATATATTTGGTAAAAATTATCATGACAACCCTCTCTTCCATGTTTGAATTTTCTCTTGGTTTCTCTTTTAAAACATCAAGGATTCTTATTCCCACACTTTAGACAAGTGGGATATTGGTATTTCTTTCCATCATGGTATTTATCTTTTGATCCTCCTATATTAAACTCAATTTTCTTCATTTTGTCATCAGGCCCACAAGACCACTAAGACTCTTTGAACTCTATTTCAACTTTAAGGGAATAACAAACAATCACTTCATGTTTTTCAAAATCTTTAATCATAAGTTATTTTCATATACTTATATTTATTCCAGTACTGGTGAAATACTACTTCTTTTTAGTGTTCATGACAATGTCAGGGGAAAATCATTCAAGCCCTATAATGTTTTACTTTTACACCTCGATAGACTCATCTTCCTTTTTTTAGTCTGAGGAACTCCCTATACATATTATGAAAAAGATTTTAGGGATTTTATTTATTGAAAAAATATTTTCCTGAATGCTTCTCATTCCATAGAATCAATTTTATCAATAGAAAATTTTTTTCATCAGTTTCTACCACTGATTAGCTTCCCCATAAAAATGATTGACTGCCAGCACAACCTTCTTTTCTTCTGAGAATTAAAGTATGGAGAATATCTTCTCAATGGAATTAATTCATTTTTCTGTTATGATGGGATCATAATAACCCCTAAATATATGAGGCCTTTCTCACATTAAGTATTAGAGTAAAACTTTACCTTTCTTAGGAGGAGGTTGTTCCACATGAATCATATTATTATTCATAACATGATCTAAATGAGAAAGCACTATCATTATGTTCTGATCTATGGTTACCATATTTTTTTTCATTTCATTAGGGAAATATTCACATTTCATATCCACTGATTATGGGAAAAATTCTATCTATTTTCCCCCCATTTACTGAGAAAAAGAAACATACAATTTGAGGGTATTGAATACTTAACTAAAAATAATAACAAAAGGAAACACTGAACAAATAAGGATAAACATGTAAACTAAAAGTATATCATATATTTTGAATCCATAGGTTTCAATCTAGGTTATCCATGGTTATAAAATTATACCTAGGGTTCATTACTCAACAATTATAGTCCTAATCTCTAAAAATAACAAGACCATGTTCTGACACCAACTATAGAGACCCTATCCTTTTACAAATATTATTACATGATTTTAAGCATAATTAACCATCAAATAAAAACCAAGGAATATAAACCCCATTTTCTTTGGAAGATTAGGTAAATAATTAGAAATCATGAAACCAAAATAAATACATATTATATTTATACTCTATAATGAGGTCATGGCACTCTTTGAGCTCTTACATGTACACAATATAACCTAAGGAATAAATGAACAATGGTATGATCTAAAAATCCAAGTAAGAGAATAAAAATAGGAATAAATAATATCACATGAGTTAGAAGTCATAACATGATGATATAAAAATGAATGGAATAAGAATAAACTTACATAAACATAAAATATATAACATGGGATTAAGTAATCATGGATACATATGAATGTGGATGCAACATATAACAAGACATAGACATGATGTTTCTTGAGACTAAATATTACTCAATTTATTGGAGCACAATCTGTGCACACCCATCATAAACTATTGATTCATATGTGTGATATATTATGAATCAAACGTACTGGTTACCCATAGAAGGAAATGGATATAGGAATCATCTGATAAAGCATTACAAATTATAATATCAGTATGATTTCTATGAAATAATGAACTTAAATTACAATTGTAAATTCTTAAGTGAAAATAGGAATATATCATGATAAATAATGTCCAATTAGAGTGAAAACTGGTAAAAATTATTCTTTTGAATCTTTATAAATTAGCCAATTTAGTGGAGTTTATTGGAAAATATTAAATAGTATTTAATGAAGATAAAGGAATAATTGTTTTCATAAATAAAGAAATGAAATAAGATTGTTTTTCATGATAAAATTAGCAATTCTTTGAAAAAATTGGTTGCATAAACTAGATTATGTATGTTACTTGTAAATGGGTAAGAAATTGGTAATTTCCCTTTAATTGGGCCTACTTTTCGAGAGGAATTGAAAAGGGAATCTTAACAAATTTTTATTTCCCCATGAAATAAGGATGAATTGATTTGGATAAGTAATTTTGGAACTTATAAATATAATTTAAAAGAATTTAATAATAACAATTATGAAATACACTGGTGTAAAAAAAGAGTAAGTGTAGCCCAAATAGAGTTTGGAGCTTCATAGAGATCCCTTACCTTAAGCAAAAAAGTGTTATGAACATGAAATTAATGACCTATATAGTCCAATTAGATCCATTAGTTAACAAACTAAAAACCTATTATACATTTAATTTATTTATTATAATTTTATTAAGTTTATTTATGTATACACAATGAGTTATAGAGCTTAATTTTTTCATTTTGGGAGTATTCGTTTTATGGTTTCATGGTTAGATCACTTGTGAATAATTATGGAAGTTTTTTACAAATATAAATAATTATATAATTGTGAATTTGTATTTTATTAATTCAAAACCATAAATTTAAATGGCATCACATATCATTTTCTTTTTTTATATGATTATATTTCGTTAGGTAAAACGTTAATGAAAAATGGTTTGATTATTTTTGTGGTTTTTTATGACCATGATGAACTAGTATCATATTATTAAATATTATCTTTATATAATTATTCAAAAATAAATAAATTATTATTAATACACATATTATAATCTCTTTTGACCATTAAAATGGCTTTATGACCATCCTTGAAGGCATGAAAGAAAAATGAATACGCATCACCCACGAAGGTGTTGCGTCGACACCACACAGATGATGTTTTCATTTTTAGAACAAAAATTGAGGAGAAAAGACTTTAAAATGGATATTCCATTTAAAAATAATATTCAAGTATAGTTATTCTACTATAGTTATTATGTCACTTTTTATAGGATAATAAATGGTAAAATAAAAAAAGAGAATAAAATAAAAGAGAAAGGAGGTGGGTTTTACTTATTTAATATCATCTGCTTAGGGACCTCTTTAAGGGACATAAAAATGGTATTTTTGTGATATAAAAAATACCAAGACATCCAAAAGATTCGTCGGAGGAGAATGAAACATAATATTAGCATGATTCAAGGCTTAGAAGGACTGGCGAGAAGAGGTTGTGGGGGAGGTATATATTAGGGGGGAGAGTAGTGTTTTTGATTATTTTATTAATTTGTTTATTATTTTGGCTCAAGAATATCAATAACATTGATTATTATAACTAAGTACAATAAATAGTTCCTGATTATTCTAACTAATGGTTCTATATATCATTTATGACTCAAAAATTCATGTATTTGGCATAAAATGTTAAATATCATAAATTTATGTATTTCCCTATTCACTAAAAAGTAAAACATATTAGAAAAATCCAAAAAAATCATCTTTTAAATTTTCTGACATGTAGATTTGAAAAATGGACTCAATTTTATTAAATTATGTTTCCAAATAATATATATTTATTTTTTAATGAAAACCATCATTTATTTAAAAAATACCATGTTAAATAATTTATCTGATTTTATGACATTTTGAAAAATTAATTAAGTTCACATAAAATTATCTTATAATAATTATTCAAGAAATTATTAATTTAATAATAAATTTAATGAAAATAAATATTTTTTTGAATCATTATGTTAGTTATACCATTTAAAAAAAATTACATTTTACAAAAATACCAACACGTAATAGTCCATTTTTTAAAAAAAATATTTTCTTATACCATGATATAAATATATCATATTTTCATTAATATGATACCTAAATATTATTTATAATCTTATAGGTGAGGTTACTCATCTATTTTTCATATTACTATTCCTAATGGTCTTATTTCAATTCCAATGGTTATGTTACTATTTAATAAGGACAGGATCCTTAGTTTCTATGAATTACATTTATTTCATTCATAATTTAGGAGAATATTGTTTTTATTAGATTTTTTATTTTATATAGGTGATTTATACAAAATAAAAAAATTTAAGATGTGAAATTTCATTGATAAAATAATGGATCCTTACAAGATTTCAACCTAAGCCTGATATAGGTACACAAGTGGTTGTCCAAAGCCTAACATGTTATAAATGCATTGGTAGGTAGCCTTAACATATGATTTTCTATGATTATGTGTGTTCCATAAATATATGACTTATTCAACTTTTATGATCTCATGAGTTATGTTCATTGATTTCTTTAAGATTCATGTCTTACAAAAAATCAATATTCATTCCATGACTCAGTTTTCTGGTAATTAATATGCAGGGTTTTATTTTCAAACATTATACTCATGTTATTGTAATCATATTTTCATGTTATGTTTCTTTGTATCCCTTTTTTATTCTTACTTAACATATGGTATCAACCATTCTTATGTTTTCCTTACCTACTTTAGGAAGTAAGGTCTTATGTAGGAGTATTATAGGGGAGATCTTTGTGGAAAAAATTAATGATCTTTCATGAATTATGAATATTGTGTACCTAGTATACAAATGAACAAAACTATTACTATCCTCATGAATGTGTTTGTGAAATGTGTAATATAAATTTATGAAAAGACAAGCTCGATATAGTTGGTATCAGAGGAAATGGTTTTTCTTACCTTTGGAAATTGGGATGGGAAAAAATTGAGATCCTTAGGGATATTTATAATGATATGGATGGGGATTTATCAAAGCATAGATATAAGGATGGGTAAATGTTTTGGAAATGTCCAAAAATTTTAACTGAGGATATAGTGAGTTATTTTCAATAAATTACTTCCATTTTTTGATTCTATAACTGGATGTGGTTTTGGAATTGAAGTAAGTATGGGTAATAAATTTTAAAAGGGTTCATTGAGCTATATTCTATTTTGATCGGGATAATGACAAAAGCCCTTATTGCACACATAGATTGACAATCCTAGGGGATATTCTTGTGAAATTCATAAACACTTTTTGAACCATCATGAATGATTTAAATATATGGTAACTAGGAATGAAATTAGAAAAACATAAACCTAAGTTGTAATAGATAAAAAAATTGTATTGTTTTAGACATCATATAAGTTTTTTTATTATGATGTGGTTCCCCACTATGATTAGTGGTTCTCACACAATTCCTTTGGTTTTATTCGATGGTTGTAACCCAAAAGAACCATGTTACTTCTCAGTGTGATGGGAAATGAAATTATTTTCTTCTTGAGAAGCCAAATGTTTTTGGAGAAGGAATGAAAAATATTGTTTTTTTTTCTTAAAAAAATTATCAAGATATGAATCATGTTGGGAATCCCAGTGAGAAAAGGAGGGAACAAACTTTTATTGAGTCCTTCATGAGGAAACATCCCCCATATTTTAGTGGGTCCTATGATCCACTAGTTATTGAGTAATGGGTCATCATGACTAAAAATACATTGTCTATCATCCAGTGCTTGCATCATAACAAATCCATTTTTCATGTTTACCATTAAGTAGGTGAAGCAGAACAATGGTGGACTATTGTCAAGAATACAAGGAAACAAGATGAAATTGAATCAATGGATTGGGATGAGTTCAAGAACTTTTTTTCAATAATGACTTCCATTATCTTCTTCGTAAAAATATGGGGAAGGATTTAATTTAGACAAATAAAAAGGATAATTAATTTCTTGGTACCTACGAGGAATATTTTACAGGAATATGAAGATACACATATGGTATTATAAACTAACCTTAATGTAAGGTTGATAATATCTTTAGTTTCATAAAAGAAATTCTCCAAAGAGTGTTGTCCATAAGAGGCTTCTGTAACGATGAGGATATTGTTTGATGGTATATAAACATATAAATGGAGTTCGAAGTTATGTATCAATATCTTGGATTTAATATTAAGATAAAAATGTAATTCAAAGGACAATGTAAGAACCATGGTGAGAAAAAGATGACATTTTCTTTATGCTCAATGTGTGAGAATAAGGATGGAGGAAATTTTCTTAAGTTGAAAACTAACTATTTTATGTGGGGAAAGGAAGTTCATTAAGTATATGAAAAATGATGTTATGTTAATAAGATATCTAATGATTATTATAATGAGAAATCTCCACATAATGTACCTCTTACACAGTAGTGTTTCAATTTCAATGAGTTTGAGAATTATACTGAAATGTGCTCAATTATTAGGGTTAATAATGATGATATATTCCAAAAAAATCAGATGAAAAATGAAATGATTAGGCTTATCCAATCACCATGGTGGAATAATATCATGAAAATTATGTCACAGAAATCCTCCCTTCCTTATTTGGTAATTTAATGTTTTATTTTTTGTGAATTAGACCTATAAAAATATTGTTTTTAACCCATTAGTGAAATTTTATGAGATTCCATACCTATATATGAATTGTATAATAATGAATTCACATTTGATATTCTATCAACACAAGTTTAGACCCCATGAATCTAGTAGATGTTTGTTATTTATGGAATAAATTATGAATTTTATTTTGGAATCATTTATGTCTCTATGTGAAATTAGATTAAGAGTTTTGGATACCATCATTGGTATATGAGTTTATTATTTATTATAAGTTTAAATTCATTGACACCCCTTTTAAGTTTTTATGTGGTAGGATTTTATAAAGATTAAGGATTTTTATGACAAATTTATGTAAATTAAACACTTTGGTTTTATATATAGTGACAATGTTATTTGAGGAGGAATTAATTTACACTTTTTGGAAATTTGATTAAAGGTACGGGTAACTATTTTGATTTATCTTAAATTTTATGATCTAATAATTATGGGATATAGTTTTAATGGAATCACACATCATTTCTATTAGTGAATAATTTTATTTTGATATGATTTCTAGAATATACATTAAAGAACTGGTAAGTTTACATGGGGAACCATATTAATTTTTTTTATTGGAATATGTAGTTTACCTCTATGTTTTGGAGAAGTCTTCAGCAAGATCATTATATAGAGGTGAGTTTCATCACTATGTATCATCCTCAGATAGAAGGTCAGTTTGTGAGAATAATTCAAACCCTAAAGAATATTCTGTGGTATTATCCTATGGATTTCCAATGTGGTTGTGATCAACACCGTATTCATGTTGAGTTTTCTTTCAAGAATAAATTTCACTTGATAATACTTATGGGTTCTTATGAAACACTTTATGGAAAGAGGTGTAGAACTCCAACATACTATAAGGAAGTTGATGAAAGAAATCTATTTGGTCCTAAGAAAGATAATGAGATGGTACAGAAGGATATATCCATTTAGAAACATATATGAACTAAAAAACGTGTTTAGATATGTTATATAGATAATAATCGATGTGATCTAGAATATTTAGTTAGTAATAAGGTCTTTCTACAAATTTCATTGTGGAAGGAAGAAGGGAAAAATAAGAACTAGATAAAACAATCCCATTAAAATACATTGGCATATTATGATAGAATATTATTGTTTTTTTTACTTCCAAAAAACCTCTCTCATGTTCACCATGTGTTCCATGTATCACTCTTGAGGAAGTACATACCTGATCTATCACATGTACCAAACTCAAAGGTAATACTTGTAATGACCCTAAGTTTTATCAATGGAATTACCTTCTTATAATAATTCCTTATAGTATAATAACATTAAGAATCATAATGATATATCATGATACTATGTACTATGTGATCATTAAAAATAAATTTTCCACTTCTATGTTTTGAATTTCAAAAATATGACATACACATTTGGGATCAAAAAGATATTTGGAGTCTAATAGGACAAACATAATTTTTTGTGAATATTATCCAACCCCAATGAATATTAATATTACCCTTATGAATATTAAATATTCAAAAATAATCATAACCTTACCCATGAATGAATAAATAAAATTTAGGCATATTATAAGTAACAATTTAACTATAGTAAAAATATTAGTATTATTGTAAGTCATAAATAGTTAATTATAAATAAATAATTAATTTTAAAGAAATTATTTTTCCTTGAATTTTTTCAAAAATTAAAAATTCTTTGTCTTCTATTTTTAAGATAATTTTATAAGACCTTATGTAATTTTTTAGAGCATTATAAAATCTGTTTTAATTTTAAAAAACCGTATTTTTCAAGTAAATTATGATTTTATTTAAAAATTAAATTAATAATATTAATAAAATTATTTTTGAAAATATGACTTCATTTTTGGATTCTACATGTTGAAAAATGGTTAGTGTGAATTTCTGGGATTTTTCTGAAATACTTGAATTTTTGGTGAATAGTAAAATACATTAATTTACTATATAAATACATTATAATTTAAATCCAATATTGATGACATCACATGTGATTTAAGCCCCAAAATATAGAATTCACAATCCCACATTTCTATTATTGTTCGTGGAATCATCACTATTTTTTTATATTGGTGTAAATTAATAAACTAATGATTAAAATATTAAGAGAACCTGTCTCCCCTTCACTATAAATACTACCATTCACACCCTCATTTCCTCACACATATCAAGCTTCAATAATTATGTAAAATCTGCCAAAAAATCTTACTTATCCCATCCCCCATTTAAAAGGGCTTATGGTCTCATCAAAAGACCAATCCTATGTTCTTTAAGGGGGATCTCGAGAGGAGGATTCAAGAGGTAATTCTCCTCTCTCTTTTTCCTTCAATTTCCTTTCAATTTCATGTTCCTTTCATAATATATCCCCAACTATCCTCATACACATGTTATGTTAACTCCATTATCTCACATATAATGTAATTTTATGATACTGATGGTTCAATATATCATCCAACCCCCTTCCAATCTTGTTTTATTTCCAGAAAAGAAAACATTGTTCGTGAGGTGTTAACTTATCACCTTCAAGAACGACATGCTTTATTTCTTCCATTAAATCCTTAAAATCTGGTCATGAAACCATTTTTATGGTATAAAAAGATTATATTATATGTTTTATATCCTATTTTATGTTCTGGAACTAGGTTTTTTACATGTTACTAAATGATTAAACAAAATAAGTTCGTTGTGGTCGAAAAACTGCCCGAATTAACCCAAACAATCATCATTAAATTCTTATCTAATGATTTATCCACATGTTATATAATAAAATACATTATATTATCTTTTTAAATAATGGAATATAATTAATAACATGAAATTTGAGTTCTGTATTTTTATCTATGTTCTACACGAACTTCTATTTATGAATAATAGTGAACCGTTCAAGAAAACCATAAAAATAGACATTCCCGAACAATGAATTTAAACTCTATAACTCTTCCAAAGGACCATAAAATAACTGAATGAAAATATAATGAACCATATTCATGTAAAAAAGGTTTTTTAATATTTAATTAATGAATATCATGTGGTTATACATTACATTAAAGTGAAGAAAGCGTTATGATACATGGTATGGGGGGATTCTCGAACCCAATGTTATTTCTTTTTGTTCTACCTCTTTAAATCCATGTTAGGTATGGGTTCTACATAAAAATAATTTATTCATAATTATATTATCTTTTATTGGTTATAAATTTTCTATAATTAATTTTATGAAAAATCCAATGTTTTCCAAAAAGAAATCTTCTTTCAAATAAATACACCCTTTTTACTTCATGAATATTGTTTCACTCTTCACTCATGGTAAATGGTTTTATGTCAACAATGATATTCCATATTTATTTTGGGGACCAAATGTTTATGAATGTATTATTTATTATGCAAAAACCATTTACTTCCATGGTTTATGTTATGTTCAAATTTTACATGTTTTGATTGTGTCATACATGATAATGTAAATATTATTATGTGATGGGTACACCTGTAATTATATAGAGCAATATGAATGTTTGAAAGTGACGGTGAACCCAAAATTATATAGTGAACCAATGCATTGGGTAAATTTATGAACCTCATGAGTTAAATTTAAATTATTTGTGAACATGATTCTAGAGTTGTTCACAACTCTATGTGGTAGATGACCACTAGGACATGATGATTCAATTTTATGCATTGCCACATTTCATGTATTTTATTAAAGTTTCCTCTCATTATTTGGATGATTATGTTATGATTATGCTCACCCCATGCTATATTTTTCTTATATATCCTATTTATGGGATTTTAGCTTACCCATTTTTGATTTATATTCTCAAGTGACTACCTGTAATAAAGAGAGGTCAAGTTCTAATAAGAAGATAGAGAAGAAGGAATTAAAATCATGTTTATGTTTGATGTTTTAAATGTTACGTTGGGTCCTAGTTTGACCAAGACACTAAACCTATGGATCCACGTGGTGTAATAATATTATGTTTTTTTATCTTTATAATGATGTAATAGTAATTTAATAAAAGGTTGGGCTACTATTGTTGGTATTAGAGGTAAGGTTTAGTTAATTTGGGAATTAGGATTAGTGAACCCTAGAGAAAACCTCTAGTATTAGACTATGTACAAATATGCACACTAGAAGCATTATATAAGAATATCATAACTAGTTATTTTAGTGAAAATTTTAATAATCAGAAAGTTCTTTATTCATGAATTGTTGACTTATTTTTTGTTATAACCTTTTTCTATTTTGGAAAACGGTGGGAACCAAGAGACACCAGTCCAACAACCCATGTGAGGGAAAATTCAGTGATTTCCTGAAGGACTTACCAAATTATTAGGGAGGTGGAGTTGAAAACATCATGGTGATATATATATAACTATCTTAGGTTATAAACAATAACCAAAATAATGGGGAATGTCCTCCTTCACTAAAGAGGGAGAAACTGGCTATCGAGTGTTTTATGACACAACGACCACTGACGTTTAGTGGATCTTTGGATCCACTAGTTTAGGAATAGTGAGTCAAATCCATGGAGAAGATGTTTTCTATGATTCTATATTCTGAGATGGATAAGGTGACATTATAAATTTATCATCTAGATGGAGAGTCTGATCAATGGTGGGATTTGATTAAGAACACCAAGCCAAGTGATGATATTGAAGAGATGGAATGTGAATTATTAAAGATCATGTTTCATTAAAAGTATTTCCCATGAACTTTTTATATGAAGATGCAGGGTGAATTCATAAATCTCAAGAAAATGGAAGGAGAATCTATCACAAACTATGAAAAAAATTTCACAAGGCTTGCAAGGTACGCTTTGGGTTTTGTTATCAATAATGATATAAAAATTGATAGATTTTTTAGTGGGTTAAAACCACACCTTCAAAAGGCTCTTGAAATTCAGGAAATTGGGAGTTATGAAGAAGTTGTTCAGTGTGCCCTTAAATTGGATATGGATTTGTTCGAATATTCCCATGGTTATAGTGATAAAAAACAAAGGATGGAGTTTCATGCAGGAGGATATAATGATAAATGTGGGAAGAAAACTCAAAAAGCCACATGCCAAAAATGTGGGAAGTGACATCATGGAAACTGCCTCAAAGAGACGAGGAAATTATTCATGTGTGGGAAAGAAGGCCACCATGCTAAAGTGTGTCTAAACGACATGAGAAGGATAATTTATCAGATGAAAGGGGAGCCCCACCCATGGTTCAATGCTACAACTGTAGGGAGCAAGGTCACTATGGAATCTAGTGCACTAAACCTCGATTCCTCGAGGGTAATCAGCATCAGCATCAACAAAAGACAAAGGAAAAAAAGGGATATATTATGACATTACTACTATGTAAGTAGAGCAAGATAATGAATTCGTACAAGGTAAACATTATATTCACTCAAGAATTTATAAAATCTTATTTTATTCTAGTTCTACACACTCCGTTATATCATTCATGTTTTTTAGTACTATAAATTCGAAGCCCCAAAACCTTGAAGTAGAGGTATATGTAAAAACACCAAGTGGTGAAATCATTGAAACCAAGGTGTTTGAATCTTCTCCTATTGGAGTATATTGTAATATTCTTACTAAAAATCTCATAATACTTTCCTTGGTGGAATTAAAAACCATAATTATAATGGATTGGCTCTCATTATATAGAGCACATATCAATAGTCGGGAAAAAGAAATATCTTTTCATATTATGAACCATCCCATGATCCTTTACAAATTCAAGGAAGATCATGAATCTACATTAAAAATCCTTCAATGGTTTGGGTGTTGATTCTCTATGAATAAGAATCCCTTGCCCAATTGGTTGAGTCAATGTAATTTTCCAACCTTGCAGAGATGCCCATTGTGAGGGAATACGGTGATGTATTTCCTGAAGAGTTACCCAAACTTCCCCAATATCATGAGGTAGATTTCTCCATATAACTCATACTTGGAGCTACTCCCATATCAAATTTTCCATATAATATGGACTCTATTGAACTGGTGGAGTTAAAAAAGCACCTACATGAGCATTAGGACAAATTTTTCATACTCCCCAGTTCATCTTCATGGGGTGCTCCGGTGAAATTTTTAAAGAAGAAGGATGGATCAATGCAGCTGTGTATAGATCATCAGGAACTCAACAAAAAAACATTAAAGAACAAGTATCTTTATACAATGATTGATGACTTGTTTGATCAGTTAAGAGGAGCTAAATACTTCTCAATGGTGGATCTTCATTCTAGATATCATCAGAAAATAGTAGAGATGGATGATATTCCGAAGAATTCCTTCCGTATAATGTATGGGCACTTTGAGTTTCTAGTGATGTCCTTAGGACTTACTAATTCCCCTAATATCATCATAGATTTGATGAATAGAGTCTTTAGACATTACCTCAAAAAATTTGTGGTAGTGTTTATTGATGATATTCTCATATACTCCAAGAGAAATGACTAACATGAAGAACATCAAATACTTGTGTTGGAAAAATTAAGAATTGAGAATTTGTACACCAATTTCATAAAGTGTGACTTTTGGATGAAGCAAGTCACATTCCTGGGAGATGTGATCACAAGAGAGGTAATTTCTATAGACAATTCCAAAACAAAAGAGATCGAGGAATGTCCAAGACCCTCTAGTGTCAGAGAAATCTAAAGTTTTCTTGGATTTTCTAGGTACTACTGACGTTTTGTGAGAAATATCTCATGATGGTGAAGCTCTAAAAATAAGTTAACAAGGAAAGGGGTAACATATATCTCGAAGGAAGAATTTGAGGGAAACTTCAAGGAGTTAGAGAGAAGTATGATCACTGCACATATACTCACTCTATTAAAATGTGGAGAAAGTTTTCTGATATATATCAATGCTTAAAATAAATTATTGGGTTTCATACTCATGAAAAATGATAATGTGATAGAATATTCCTCACAGTAGTTGATGATACATGAGCAGAACTACCTAACACGTGATCTAGAGTTGGAAGCTGTACTTTTTTCCTTGAAAATATGGAGGTACTACCTTTATGGGGATAAGTGTGATGTATACTCAAACCACAAGAGCCTAAACTATATATTCAAACAAAATGATCTCAACATGTTTCAAATAGATGGTTATACCTAATCAATGATTACGATCTCTCTATTCACTATCATCCTAGAATGGTGAACAAAGTAGCTGAATATTTAAGTAGAAAAGAACCTACTACTCTATCCATGATAAAGATTTCGAAAGACCCTATCTTCTTTAATATGAAATGTATGGATTTAGAAATCATAAGGTCATGGGATATATCCTACCTTTCCCAAATTATTGCAGAACCATCAATCTAAGATATGATTAAGAAGGAATAAAGGGATGATCTAGAGTTACAAAAGATGGTGAATGCAGTAGAAGAAGGGAAGCTACCAGAGTTCCATATCGATAATGATGGTGTAATTTAGTTTGGAATGCGTATTTTTATGCCTTAATCACCCATGATAAAGAATGATCTAGAAGAAAATTCACATAACCCAACATTCTCTATCCATCCTGGTCACCCCAATATGTACCGAGATCTTTGAGAGCACTTTTGGGGGGATAACATGAAGATGGAGATTTCATAATACATCTCAAGATTCTTGGTATGTCAGCAAGTTAAAGTAGAGATAAAAAACTCCATAGGGATGATGCAACCATTTCATATACCCATGAGGAAATGGGATAATGTCACTATGGAATTTTTCACGGGTGCCCTGAAGAAATCCAAGGAAAATAATGTGATATGGTTTTTGGTTGAATTACTCGCCATGAATGCCCATTTTATCGATATTCTAGGAGATATCTCGCTTGAAGAACATACAAATATATTTGTGAAGGAACTGGTAAGACTGCATGGTGTTCCAATATTGATATTCTTGGACCATGATCAAAGGTTGATATCTAAATTATAGAGAATTCTTCAACATTCTTTGAGCACTGAATTAAATTTCAGCATGGCCTATCACCCCAAACTAATGGCCAATCTGAAAGGACTATTCAGACGCCTGATGATATGCTAAGACCCTGCTCTCTAGAATTAAAAGGTTTATAGGATCAAAATCTCCCATTGGTTGAGTTCTCATACAAAAATAGCTTCCAATCGAGTATTCAGATGGAACCATATGAATCTTTGTATGGAAAGTGATGTAGAAAACCAACCAGTTTGGATGTAGTGGGGTCAAGAAAGGTACAAGGATCTGATCTTATGAAAGAGATGATAGATAAGTTTCAAGTCGTCTAAGAAATATGTCAAATCATCTCAGATTCTTAAATAGAGATATTTTAATGACCATCAATGGGACTTAGAGTTTGTTTTTAGATATCAAGTTAATACAAATATCACCATGGAAGAGATTCAGGCTGTTTAGAAAGAAAGGGAAGCTAATCCCAAGGTACACTGGCCCCATTGAGATACCTGACCGCATAGGATCTGTGGCCTATCATCTTTCACTTCCACCAAATATAGATCAATTTCATGATGTGTTTCATGTATCACTCATGAAAAAGTACATACCATACCCCTCACAAGTATCTGAACAAATAGGTGGTATCGCTGGAAGATCATATCTCTTATGAGGAGAAGCTAGTGAAGATTATGGAAAGGAGAAAAAAGGTCATATGCAACAAGACAACCAATCTTTTCAATGTGTTTTGGAGGAACCACTATGTTAAATATCCAACTTGGGAACCATTGGAGGTGATAAAGAATAAGTACCCTCACTTATTTGTGTAAAACAAAATTTGGAGGGTGAAATTTAATAAGGGGTGAAGAATGTAATGACCCAAAGATTTATTAATGGAATTTCCTTATTATAATTATATCTTAAAGTATAATCACATTAGGAAGAACAATGATATATTATGATACTAAATACTATGTGATCATTAAACATAATTTTTCCACTTCTATGTTTTTAATTTTGAGAATCTGACATAAACAGTTGCGATCAGTAAGAAGATTGGAGTCTAATAGGACAAACTTAAATTCTTTCTGAATAACTACCTAACCATTTGAATAGTAAAATGACCCTTATAAATATTAAATCATCCAAAATATTATTAACCTTACCCATTAATGATTAAATAAAATTATCCATCTTATAAGTGAAAATTTGACCATAGTAAAAGGATTAGTATTATTGTAAGTAAAAAATAATTATTTATAATAAATTAATTAATTTAAAAGAAATTATTTTTTTCCTTAAATGTGTTCATAAATTAACAATTATATGTCTTCTGGTTTTAATATATTCTTATAAGACCTTATGTAATTTTTAAAAGCATTATAAAATCATTATTAATTTTAATAACCTGTATTTTTCAGGTAAATTATGATTTTAATAAAAAATTAAATTAATCATATTTATAGAATTATTTTTGAAAAAAGGACTTTATTTTTTGATTATAAATGTCGAAAAAAGGTTAGGGTGAATTTTGGGATTTTTCGGAAATACATGGATTTTTGGTGAATAGTAATGTAAGATCACGGTTTTTGGAAAGGTATGTTTTCATTATGTTTTATTTGAATCCTTTGTTTCAGGCATCAAGGGATTTCTTATGAATGTATGAGAGGCCTTGGGAGTGTTTCAGGGGCACGGGGCATGGAAGAAAGGAAAACTAGGCAAAACATGCCAAGGCGCATGGCCTACGCACAGCCAGGGAAAACCGTACGGCCTGTACAGGTAAACCGTGCAGCCCTTCTCCTTCGGGCAGTAGTATGAAAACTGTTTGTGTGCGGTTTGTCAAACCGTGTGGCTAAACCATGTGGCCACTTAAATTTGGGAAAATTACAAGTTTTTTACTCCGGGCTTTTAAACCCCAACTCGGGATTTTCTCTCCATTCCTCCTTCTTCTCCCTTGGAAGGTACCAAATCTCCCAAGAGCTCCTAGAGGTCGATCTCCCTCATTTCTAAGGAGTTCTTGGTGCTGTTGGTTGTGGATCAAAGCTTTGGGTATGGCTAATCCTATCCTTTCTTCTCTTTTTGGTTTAGGGTTTTTATCTTCCTTCCCTCTCATTCCGAATCTCTAAAACCCTATCTTTTGGGTGAGTTTTAGGTTGAAGCTCCAAAGGTTTGTCGGATCGAGGTCTAAGGACTCTATTGAGAGTGCATTCAACCGCAGTTTCGAGGTAGGTGGTCTGCAAGTGATATCCTATGGTTATTTGGGTATTTGTGCATGTTTAGTTGTGTTATTTATTTTCCCTTGGTTATGTTTTGAATAACCTTGGCATGTTTGGTAATAATGGTGTTTGAAATGGAAAATGGGAACCCTCACGATCCTCGTGGGATGTGCTGGGATGGGCTTGACCTAATTTAGGGCCATCCATGGGATGTGCTGGCTTTTCCCGAGTTTAGGGATTCTTATAAAACAAGTGACCTTGTTTTAATAAATTGTAGATCACTTGATAAATATGTTGGAATGTTTGGTTTAACTTGGAAAAGATGTTAGGTGATGCACCTAGACTTGGTAATAACCTGAGGATTATATGGAACGGGTTGAATGGTTGGTTCATGGGAATGATGAATGGGTTAAATGGGTTAACGTGTAAACTAAATAAAGACCATAATGTGATGGATTATGGGTTTATTGTTGAATTCTTATTTAGTTAGGCATAACACATGGGAATTGGGTGAATCATTAAATGATGTGAAATGGTAATGTGTTAATGGGTTAAGGCATGATGCGGACTCCCATGTGGGGTGTTGTGAATAGTGTTTGCCAAAGGGAAATGGTTTGGATGGTTGATGGTTACTTATATGTATAAGAATGTTCACATGGCTTCGTAGAGTGGGGTATGACTTGAGGATCTACGCCCATGGGTTGAGCTAAGAATGGGGTTCTAAACTCCACCCAAAATGCACGGGTTAGGAAATGGGACTGAGGGACTATTCTCCTAACGGTTGCATCTGCCCAGACTGAGGATTCAAGGTGAGGATATGGTTTCTATGAGGGGTTATTCCTAATGATATAGGATAACGATGTGTTTACACTCTTGCATTTGATTGTTGGCCTTAGACCCAAGTAACATAATGTGTGTGATTAACCCATGGAAATGTGATGAAATGGTAAGTGATGATAATTGGTAATAAATGAATGGTAATGGAATGGAAATGGCTTTGGATCTGAACTTGTTAATGGAACCTTAATTAATTACTTGGATATTTTCATTCATATTCCTTTTTCATGCACTACATATTTATACTAGATATTTTTTAGACACCTTTAGTGGTGGCCTACTGAGTTGTACTCACACCCTGCTTGGGCCGCTATTGGGTACCCGAGTAGACTTCATGTTTGCTGGTCAGGAGAAGGGCAAGGGTCCTTGCTAGATAGTCGAGTGGACATGGGTAGCATTTGTTGGAGGATCCGGACATGGAGTTGGGACCATTTTGGGGATTTTGGTCATTGTCTTTATTTTGGGTTTTTGTTCACTCTTGCACTTGTAGTATGACATGGCATATTTGTTGTTGGAAATGGTCGATATACATATTCCTTGTGTATTGGTTATTGTTTCCACTATTTGGTAATTTATGCTGTGCCTTACTCTGATAAAAAGGTGGTATAGTCTCCCCACTTGACCCCATAGACCCCCGCTACTAGTCGGCAGCCTTTGGCGTACGGGGAGGCGCGCTTAAGGTCATGTAACCACTGGACTCGGAGCACCGGTTTAGTGGTTTCCAGGTTGGGGATGTTACAAAGTGGTATCAGAGGAGGTATTTCTTCTCCTTCTCTGAGGTCTTGTTATTTGGGATAGGTTGCCAAGGGTTAGGATGTGTCGGGCCTTGGTAATGAGCTCGTGCTTGGGAGTAGCTAACCCATGTACGACGGAAAACCCAAGTCACCCTGGGAGGGAATTTTTGTTCTTGGTTGTGTGTTGTTACAGTTGATGATATTTCACTATTGGGTGATGCACATGTGGTTTGATGTGACTATTTTATGATATTTTTATTGTGGCCTTAATGGCACAAGGATTTTCATTCATGCATCATAGTAGGAACCTAGGGAGATAGGTGGCATGCATTGTGTTAGGCACACACACGGGATGGGTGTGTGAGGCAGGAAGGTAGGGTGCATCATGCATTTCATGAAACAAAGAAATAATGAGAAGAATGAGATAAAACATGAGGGTAAAGGATGTTTAATGAAACATAAGATTTTGAAACAAAGTGGAAAATGTTTTGTAAAACGTTGTGTGAGTTTGGTGGTAGTGCATGGTTGTTTACCCCATGTGGACCATGGACGCGGTAGGGATGGTCGGGGCGGTGAATTTTAGGTGGTAAGGTTATTAAATTATCATATGAAAATGGGTTGTTGTAGCTAGTAAAGAGCTTTTTTGAGGAATTCGTGAATGTTTTATGGTATGCATGCTAAATCTCTTGTTTGGCAATGTAGAGAGATGCCACCACAACGTCGGTTACAAGTTGGGAAACAGTAGGATATTGCTGAGAACACTCCTCTGGTAGAAGAGTAAGAAAACGTGGTGATCAATGAAGGTAGGGAAGACCAGTTTCGGGAGAACATGGATCGCCTTATGCAGATGAGGGATCGGGACCCAGGGCGGGTTGCACGGAGTATGTTTGAGCTGACTATGGAGTTCCAGCTGCAGCACCCTCCGACCTTCACCAGAGAGGATAGGCCAGAGGCAGTTGAGTTCTTGTTAGAGTATGTCCAGAGGATACTACATCATCTGGAGACCCCTGTCGAAAAGAGAGTGAAGTTGGCCACTTATATGTTACAGGGCCAGGCTAGGCGTTGGGGTGATATTCAGGCTCAAATCAAGCAGGCTGAGGGAATGTCATGGAAGTATTTTCAGGAAACGTTTCTGGAGAATTTTTATCTAGAAACTTTGAGGTAGGAGAGGGCTGCATATTTTATGAGCCTGACTCAGGGATCACTATCGGGGATGGACTATGATAGTTGCTTCACTGATTTGAGGTGTTTTGTCCTGGTGTTAGCAGGGGATGAGGTAGTGGTAGCATAGAGTTTCCAGGATGGGTTGAGACATGAGATCAGGTCTCAAGTAAAT
Organism: Viscum album; assembly: GCA_963277665.1. NCBI lineage: Eukaryota > Viridiplantae > Streptophyta > Magnoliopsida > Santalales > Viscaceae > Viscum > Viscum album. The sequence continues at coordinate 865,387,990 of OY728156.1, read as the reverse complement.
TTCTTCCGCTTGAAGAGGTTCATGTAGGTAGCATATCAGGCATTTATCTCAAAAGGAAACCTGAAGGGAGCTTCGGGTAGTGGGCTTGTGGTGCTAGTGGGGAAGACGAGTAGTGTAGCTACCAAGGGTCGAAAGCGACGCCATGAGAGCTCACAGCATGGTGGAAGTGTGCAAAGTGGCTGGAAGAAAGGTTCAGCCTCTCAGAGTGTAAATAAAGTGTTCTAATATCAGTTCGATAGGCCGAGGCATATGCGTGGTTAGTTTCCTCAACCTCCAGTTGAGTTCCGTTCATGCGGCAGGATGAGACATGTACAGATGTTCTGTAGGAAACCTCAGTAGGTGGGTGAGTATGATGGCGGAAGACAGGTACTGGATACCGGAAGGGGATAGTTGCCCTGTATCAGGTAGGCAGTTGGAGCTCTCTGGGCCGTACTAGCAGGGGCGGCGGATGTGGGACTCCAGGGAAAGATCGCTCATGCCAGCAGGGCAGTGCGGCGCAGGGTGTTCAGGCTGGAGCCCAGGGTAGAGGGGCTAGTCAGCTTCAGGCAGTTCAGTTTGCGCCTGGTGATGGTGAGGTTGGACCATCAATTGTTCGAGGTATGATCCTTATAGCTTCTAATATTGCTAGTGCATTGTTTGACACAGGTTCCACACAATCATTTGTTTCTGATAAACTTGTGGTAGTGTTGGGTTTACCTGTGGATGGGGTCTGTGGAGTTATGTCAATTGAAAACTTGTTGGGAGTGCGAGTTGAGGATATCAAGCAGTGCAAGGGATGTGCAATGGAAGTTGGTGGGTATTGTTTTCTGTGGGACCTGTTCGTTCACGAGATGTCAGGTTTTGACCTAATCTTGGGAATGGATTGGTTAGTGTTGTATCAGGCGCATATATACTATTATCATCACAGAGTATTGTTCAGGTCGCTTGAGGGTGAGTTTTTGTCCACCATGGTGAATGGGATATTCGAGCAGCGCATGCGGGGCCGTTTTGTCAATAGATGAGTGGAATCATGGCTCAAGTGGCATGCCACATTCTTGATGATGATGAGGGAGGGGAACAATATTATTTTCTTCCTGTGGTGGATCAGTTTCAGGACGTGTTTCCTATGGATTTCTCGGGATTACCCCCTGAGAGGGATGTTGATTTCACGATCGAGTTACTGCCAAGAGCAGAGCCAGTTTCTATTGTGCCATACCAAATGGCACCAGAAGAACTCCAGGAACTGAAGGTTAAGCTTGAGGAGTTAGATAGTAAGGGGTTTATCCGTCCTAGTACATCTCCTTGGGGATATCCCGTGCTTTTTTCAAAGAAGGCTGATGGGTCGTTGAGGCTGTGTGTTGACTATCGAAAGTTGAACCAGATGACAGTGAAAAATCAGTGCCCTCTTCCTAGAATTGATGACCTGTTTGATCAGTTGAGGGGTACATCAGTGTTTTCTAAGATTGATCTGAGGTCAGGTTATCACCAAATGAGAGTGAGGTCATCTGACGTATCACAGACAATGTTCCAGAGTTGGTATGGGTTGTTTTAGTTTGTGGTAATGCCTTTCGGCTTGACCAATGCACTAGCGGTGTTTATGGATTTGATGAACGAAATCATTCATCCTTATCTATATTGGTTTGTGGTTGTCTTTGTTGATGATATCTTAGTGTACTCTAAAACTCACGATGATCATGCCCAACATCTTGACATCATCTTGGGTATGCTAAAAGAGCATCGGCTATATGCGAAGCTATCAAAGTGTCAATTCTGGATAGGTGAGGTGCATTTTTTTGGTCACATCATCTCGTAGGCAGGTGTGTCAGTGGATCTAGAGAAGTGAAGGCAGTTGTATCTTGGGAGCATCCCAAGAGTGTTTCTGATGTTCGGAGTTTTCTGCGTTTGGTCGGGTATTATAGAAGGTCCATTCAGGATTTCTATCACTTGGTACCACCACTCTTGGGCTTGACCAAGAAAGGAATTAGGTTCGAGTGGTCCAAGTCCTGTGAGAATTCCTTCCAATAGTTGAAGAAGCGGTTGACGACCACACCTATCTTGATCTTACCTGAGTCGGGTAAGAAGTACATAATGTTTTGCGATGCATCCGGAGTCGGACTTGGGGCTGTGTTGACATAGGATGAGCGGGTTATGGCTTATGGGTCAAGGCAGCTGAGACCTCATGAGCGAAAGTATCCCTCTCATGACCTTGAGTTGGCTGTAGTGGTGTACACCTTGAAGTGCTGGAGGCACTATCTGCTGGGAGAATAGTTTACTGTGTTTACCGACCATAAGAGTTTAAAGTACATCTTCTCACAGCAGGACCTAAATCTTCGGCAACAAAGATGGGTTGAATATCTCCAGTCTTTTGACATTGAGTTAGTGTACACGCCGGGAAAGGGAAACAATGTTGTTGATGCTCTGAGCAGGAAGGTTCAGAATCAGGCGGTTCATTAGTCCAACACCGAGTGGAAGGTGATGGCTTTGTTTGCAGAGATGCACCAGGAGGTGCAGGAGGAGAATGGTCAGGTCACTCTTACTTCTTTAACGATGGATTCGATGATTTTGAGTCAAGTTAAAAAAGGTCAGCTTAAGGATCTTGAGTGTTTGATCATGAAGGAAAAGATTAAAGGTGGGGAGCTACCTTCTGGTTGGGCCGTTGACGTGGAAGGTGTTGTTTGTGTTTGTGATCATGTGGTTGTGCCAAACTGTGTGTGGGAAGAGTTGATGTGTGAGTTCCATGCATCAAAGTGGGCTGTGCATCCTGGTCGGACCATGATGTATCGTGATCTCTGAAGGCAGTTTTGGTGGCTTCGAATGAAGAAGGAAGTTGCGGGCTTTGTGGCACAGTGCGTTACCTTTCAGCAGGTGAAGACCGAGCATCAATTCCCAGGTGGTTTGTTGCATCCATTTCCCATTTCGGAATGGAAGTGGGATGATGTAACGATGGATTTTATCATTGTTCTTCCAAGGACTCCATGGAAGAATGATGCAATCTGGGTGGTTGTGGATCGTTTAATGAAAGTGACTCATTTCTTACCGATTCAGGAGACCTTTACAGTCGAATAGTTGGGTGAGCTGTATGTTCGGGGGATAGTGCAGTTGCATGGTGTTCTGCGAACCATAGTTTCGGATCGAGATCCGTGTTTCATGTCAAGTTTCTGGAAAGGGTTGCAGAAGGTTCTTGGTACGCAGGTGTTTTTGAGTATGGATTTCCACCCACAGACGGACGGGCAGTCGGAGCGTACGATCCAAGTGTTTGAAGACATGTTAAGAGCTTGTGTCTTGGACTTTGGTGGTTCTTGGGAGAGACAACTATCGTTAGTTGAGTTTCCCTACAACAACATTTTTCAGGCTATGATTCATATGACACCATTTGAGGCACTCTACGGGAGGCCATGTAGATCTTCATTGTGTTGGCTAGAGGCCGGTGAATTTGAGTTGTTGGGGCCAAGTCTTGTGCAGGAGACTTCAGAGAGAGTTAAGTTGATCAGGAAGCAGATGGTTACGGATCAGAGTAGACAGAATTCATATACAGATCAGAGTCATAAACCTCATGAGTTTTCGGTGGGTGATAAAGTGTTCCTTCGGGTGTCACCAAGGTTGGGTCACCGTCGGATTTGAAAGCAGGGTAAGTTAGTGGCCAAGTATGTGGGACCTTTTGAGATTTTGGAGAGGATCATACCAGTGGCTTATTGATTGGCTCTTCCACAGTGGTATGTTGGGATGCATGATGTGTTTCATGTGTCGCAGCATCGATGGTATCACCCTGACCCATCTCACATGGTTGAGGTGGAAGATGTGGAGCTTGAGGCTGATGCGTCCTTTGAGGAGCATCGGGGTTGTGTTGTGGATTATAGTGAAAAGGTCTTGCGAGGCATGATTGTGCAATTAGTTCGAGTACTGTGGAAGCATTAGAAAGTTCATGAAGAAACTTGGGAGTGGGAATCAGATAGGCAGGCTCAGTGGCCGAGACTCTTCTCTTCGGTGGAGCAATGAGGCTTGGGAACTCAGCTCGAGGACGAGCCTTTATAAGGTGGGGAGGTTGTAAGATCCCAGTTTTTGGAAAGGTATGTTTTCATTATATTTTGGTAGAATCCTTTGTTTCGGGCTTCAAGGGATGTCTTATTAATGTATGAGAGGCCTTGGGAGTGTTTCTGGGGTGCAGGACTCGAAAGAAAGGAAAACAGGGCAAAACCGGATAGGGCGCACGACCTACGCACGGCCAGGGAAAACCGTGTGGTCTGCCCAGGTAAATTGTGCAACCCTTATCCTTCAGAAAGTAGTATGCGCACGGTTTTTGCACAGTTTTTCAAACCGTGTGGCTAAACCGTGTATCCACTTAAAGTTGGTAAAAATTACAACTTTTCCACTCTGGGCTTTTAAACCCCAACTCGGGATTTCCTATCTATTCCTCCTTCTTCTCCCTTGGAACGAACCAAATTGCCCAAGAGCTCCAAGAGGTAGATCTCCCTCATTTATAAGGCATTTTGGGCCTGTTGGTTGCGGATCGAACCTCGAAGTAAGGATAATATGATCCTTGCTTCTTTTTTTGGTTAGGGTTTGTATCTTCTCTCCCTCTTGTTCCGAAGCTCTGAAACCCTATCTTTTGGGTGAGTTTTAGGTTGAAGCTCCAAAGGTTGGTCAGATCGAGTTCTAAGGACTCGATTGAGAGTATGTTCAGCCATGGTTTCGAGGTAAGTGGTCTACAAGGGATATCCCATGGTTAGTTGGGCATTTGTGCATGTTTAGTTGTGTTCTTGTTTTCCCTTGGTTATGTTTTGAATAACCTTGGCATGTTTGGTAATAATGGTGTTTGAAATGGCAAATGGGAACCCTCACAATCCCCGTGGGATGTGTTGGGATGGGCTTGACGTAATTTAGGGCCATCCATGGGATGTGCCGGCTTTTCCCGGGTTTAGGGATTATTATAAAACAAGTGACCTTATTGTAATAAATTTTCGATCCCTTGATAAATATGTTAAAATGTTTATTTGAACTTGGAATAGAAGTTAGGTGATGCACCTAGACTTGGTAATAACCTGAGGGTTATATATAATGGGTTGAATGGTTGATTCATGGGAATGATGAACGGGTTAAATGGGTTAATGTGTAAACTGAATAAAGACCATAATGTGATGGATTATGGGTTTAGTGTTGAATGCTTAGTGAGTTAGGCATAACACATGGGAATTGGGTAAATGGTTAAATGATGTGAAATGGTAATGTGTTAATGGGTTAAGGCATGATGTGGACTCCCATGTGGGGTGTTGTGAATAGTGTTTGCTAAAGGGAAATGGTTTGGATGGTTGATGGTTACTTATATATATAAGCATGTGCACATGGCTTCATAGAGTGGTGTACAACTTGAGGATCTACACCCACGGGTTGAGCTAAGACCGAGGTTCTAAACTCCACCCTAAATTCACAAGTTAGGAAAGGGGACTGAGGGTCTATTCTCCTAATGGTTGCATCCACCCAGACTGAGGCTTCGAGGTAAGGATATGGTTGCTATGAGGGGTTAGTCCTAGTGAGATAGGATAACGATGAGTTTACCCTTTTTCATTTGATTGTTGGACTTAGACCCATGTAATATAACGTGTGTGATTAACCCATGGAAATGTGATGAAATGGTAAGTGATGATAATTGGTAATATATGAATAGTAATGGAATGGAAATGGCTTTGGTTCTGAACTTGTTAATGGAACCTTAATTAATTACTCGTCAATTTTCATTCATATTTCGTTTTCATGCAGTACTTGTTTATAATGGATATTTTGTAGACACCGTTGTTGGTGGCCTACTGAGTTTTACTCACACCCTACTCGGGCCGCCATTGGATACCCAAGCAGACTTCATGTCTGCATGTCAAGATAAGGGAAAGGGTCCTTGCTAGATAGTTGAGTGGACATGGGTAGCATTTGGTGGAGGATCTAGACTTGGAGTCGGGACCATTTTGGGGATTTTGGCTATCATATTTATTTTGGGTTTTTGTTCACTATTGCACTTGTAGTATGACATGGAATATTTGTTGTTGGAAATGGTTGATATACATGTTCCTTGTTTATTGCTTATTGTTTTCGCTATTTGGTTATTTCTGTTGTGGCTTTCTTTGATAAAAATAGTGTATAGTCTCCCCACTTGACCCCATAGACCCCCACTGCTAGTGGGCAGCCTTTGGCATACGGGGAGGTGTGCTTAAGGTTATGCAACCACCCGACTCGGAGCACCAGTTTAGTGGCTTCCGGGTCAGGGATGTTACAAGTAAAATACATTAATTTACCATATAAACACATTATAATTTAAATATACTACTCTTGACATCACAATTGATGTAAGAACCCATATCTCAAACTCAATTTCCCTCTTTACTATTATTGGTTATAGAATCATCATGTATTATTATCTTGGTGGAAATTAATAAACTATGGATTAAAATATTAAGAGAACCCCTCTCCGCTTCACTAAAAATACCACCCTTCACACCCTTATTTCCTCACAACTATCAAGCTTCAATCCCTGACTAATATCTGACCAAAAAACATCCCTAGCCTCTCCCCCACTTCCAAGTGCTTCTGGTCTCATCAAAAGACCAAGCCTAGGTTCCTTAAAGAGGATCTCAATAGGAGGATTCAAGAGGTAATCCCCCTCCCTCTTTTCCATTATTTTCCATTCAATTTCATGATTTGTTTCTTATTCTCTCCCCACCTATCCTCATACACATGGTATTTTAACTTCATTATATCACATATATGGAATTTTTAAGATAATAATGGGACGATATATTATCCAACCCCCTTCCCCTCTTCTTTCTTATTCTAGAAAAGAAAACGTTGTTCGTGAGGTGTTAATTTAACCCCTTCAAGAATGACTTGTTTTCTTTTTTAAATTTTTTCCTTAAAATTTGTTAATGAAACCATTTTTATGGTTGAAACGGATTATAATATATGTATTATATCCTATTTAATTTTATGTAACTAACTTATGTACATATTACATAATTATTAAACAAAACAAGTTCGTTATGGTTGAAAACCGCCAGAATTAACCAAAACAATCATCATTAAATTCTTATCTAATTATTCATCCACGTGGTATATAATATAACTAATGATAAGATAATTTGAACTCATATAATATCTTTAATAACATGAAATATTAGTTCTTTATTTTTATACATATTCTACACTAACTTCCATTTATGAATACAAGTGAACCGTTCAAGAAAACCATAAAAACAAACATTCCCAAACAATAAATTTAAACACTATAACTCATCCGAAGGTCCATAAAAAAAATAATGAAACCATATGAACCATATTAATGTAAAAAAATTTCTTTAATTTTTTATTAATTAATATAATGTGGCTATATAGGATACTAAAGTGAATAAAACGTTCAGATATAATGTAAGGGAAATTCTCGAACCCAACATTCTTTCTTTGGGTTCTCCCTCTTTCACTCCATGTTCAGTATGGGTTACCCATAAAAATAATTTATTCATAATTATATTAACTTTTCTAGGATATACATTTTATATAAATAATTTTATGAAAAAACCAATGTTTTCCAAAAGAACTATTCTTTCAAATAAACACACCATTTTTACTTCTTGAATATTGTTTCACTCTTCACTCATGTTTAATAGTTCTATGTCAAGAATGATATTCCATATTAATTTTGGGGAACAAATGTTTATGAAAGTATGATTTATTATGTGTAACCCATTTATTTTCATGGGTTTTGTTAAGTTCAATTTTTACATGTTTTTAATGTGGCATGCATGATAATGTAAATATTATGATGTGACTATTGCACCCAGAATTATATTATGAAATATGAATGTTTTAAAGTGAGGGGTGAGACTGCAATTATATAGTTCTCCAATAAATTGGGTAAATTTATGAACATAATGAGTTAAATTGAAATTATGTGTGAACAATGATTCTATATTTGTTCACAATTATGTGTGGTGGATGACCACTAAGACATGATGCTTCATTTTTATGCATAGCCCAATTTCAAGTCTTTTATTAATGTTTCCTCTCATTATTTTGATGATGATGTTATGATTATTCTCACACCATGCTATATTGTTCTTATATATCCTCTTAAAGGGATTTTAGATAACCCCTTTTAGATGTATATCTTCATGTGACTATATGTACTAAGGAGAGGTCAAGTGCCAATAAGAATATGGAGAAGATGGAATAAAATAAATGTTTATGTTTGATGTTGTAAATATTATGTTTGGTCATATTTTTTCCAAGACACTAAACCAATGGATGTTCATGGTTTAATATTATTATGCTTTGTATCTTTATAATGATGTAACAGTAATGTAAGAAAATGATGGGTCACTATAATACCACTAGAGCATGATATTTCTTTTGTGGAACAATCAATAGAGATTATAGATAGAACATATAATGTTCTAAAAAAATTACAACTCTTCTTGTCAGTGTATTTGGTGAAACAACAATCTTGGGGAATCTATGAGGGATCCTGAGGATGAAATGAGTCAGTAGTATCTTCAGTTTTTAGTACAAAAGTTATAAATTTTAAGGGAGAAATTAATTTTAACGGTGGTGGAAATTAACACCGTGGGTTTTTATAAAATATTTTTTTCAAAAAATAAATAAATTTATATGATAGATTGTGTTACAATCAACAATAAGTTATTATTTTACTACACACAACACTGGCTTAGCTTGTGTTACACACAAAACCGAGTTTTATCAAAACCACGATATATTATTAATATATTTATTTAAATGTGACTGCTATAAACTAGAAATTGAACATAAATATATGAATATTAATAAATAATTTATAAATATTAATTATGGTATTTTTGTGTAAATAAAACATAATGATAATAAAATATATAATTTTTAGTAAATTCCTTATATGTTTTAAAAATTCTATTTTCTAAAAAAATGCTTTTTTATGAATTTTGTGAAAAAAATTAAATTTAGTTTTTGTTAATTTTAAAAATATAATTTTATAAATAATAATAAATTTTAAAATTATAATATTAAAATTATCTTATGGTGAATTTTTTGGATTTTTCTAGATACTTTTATTTTTTGATGAATGGTGAGAAATCATTATTTTTTTTAAAAAATTTCCTTTTTATTTAAATTATTTATAAAATAAATTATATTTTAAATTTGTTGTAAAGAAACAACAGTAAAATAATACATCCCTTAATCCAATATAGGTCATTAAAATCAATTTTATATTAAATTTGGATATAAAAAATTTGTAAACTTTTGAACATTTTCTCATTAAAAGCCTGGATTCTCATCACGCCAGTAGGATTAATTTTAAATTAAAATTTACCACTTATTTGAATATAATGTAGTAAAATTGATTAAATATTTAGAAAAATTAAAATTTATATTAGAAAATAATTTCAAATTAATTTTTGGACAAAATGATTAGTAAAAACTGAAAAAATCATCCATCATATTTAAGGTAAAATTGAATTAACTTGTTATAATAATTATTCTAGATTCTTATGAGAAGTGTACAATTAGTTACTTTGGGTTTAAAATTAATTATATACAAAATTTTATAAGTAAATTCAGTTACATATAAATTACTAAATTTATTTGGGTATGTCAAAGAAATAGTGAGTTTAGATTTCTCTGAAAGGATTACTTTTGTTAAAGAATCCATCTTATTGTCATCTATGGAAAAGTCCCCAAAATATGAATGTGTAAAATAAAAATTTACCTGATATTCAAAATATTTTGAGTATATATAGAATTGATATATAATATCTAGGATTTGAGCATTTATAAATAATACACGTGGATAAAATTTCAAACAAACTAAATATTAAAGAGTCAAATAATATTTATTCAAGTATCCATTCAGGATTGTTGAATCCTAAAGTTGTATGAAGAAAAAGTAAGTATTTCAGTACATTGAATTGTTCATGATTTATAAAGGTTTTTTTAAACTCCATTGAATGTCTATGTCATTTATCAGTGTTATATAAATCAACACTTCATTTTTTAATTGTATTAGATACCAATTTATGCTTTAAAAGGGTTGTAAATATATAAGAGTTCAAAATCAAGGGATGAATTGGTTGATCATGTATATTTCATTCATGTAATGAAAAAAAGAGTTGATAAATGGAATATTTTAATTTAATTAAATGCATCATGTAAAGATTAATCTAAATAAAGTATGTTTATAGTTATCAAATGTTTCTTTGTGTGATTAGATTTTTTTAAAATAAATAGTTTTTATACAGAATATGATATGATATATTTTATATATGTGGTTTATGTTTCATCAATTTCTATATAATATTTTTAAAATCTAAAAAAAAAACAAATTACCATAATAATTATTTTTTCCAAATATGTGAAAAACTATGAAGAATTATTCTCTTTCAACCCATTAATGGTATATTTTAATTAATGCAATCTTATTTGTGGATGAAATTTTTTAGAATTTATAGAATAAAATATAAGATATGGAAAATAGTGTAATTGTTAAAAATTAATACTAAAAGAAAATAAGTGTTATTTGATAACACAAATGATTTTTTATACCTTATAATCATATTATGAAGGTAATATAGTGTTAATGAGTCTTTTAAGAGTATGTTTGAACTTAATTAAGTTCAATGATAAAAAATATATGGTTATACGTGTCTAAAATCCTTGTGATTTCCACACAATAACCTATAGGGTTTCAAAATATGTGATGATAAGGATAAATTTATTTAGTTACATTTAGATTACTTGAAAGAGTTGATATCACTGTTTCCTATAGGATTATAAAATTCAATAGTGAATTTTATTTAACATAAAATAATATATTTAAAGTAACAAAGTAAGTAGAAATGAAAATATTTATATTTATTCACTATAAATATGTGAAAGTCTCTTTATACTAAATGTGTTTAATATGTGTTGGTAAATAATAATGTAAACAAATTCATTATTTACCATTATATATATGAAGGTAAAAGTTTCATGGAAAGGGTTTCTAGGATGATTATGTTAATCATAGAAATTGTTCATACTAGAAAAAAACAACATCATAACATTTAATGGTGTAGAGTTAAGGACTTATAATTTTTTCAATGAGTTCAACATTAGAAATATGATTATTAAATATTACTATTATTCAAACATGGTTTCTTAATAAATTACTAAATATTTTTATTAGATTTTTTTTTCAGTTATTCATAGATATATTTTCCAATAATTTCATATAGATATATTATGTCAACAAAACCCTAAAAAGTTTGTTATTCATAATAATAATATAGAAGAATATAATATATGAATTGATTTATAGGTTCTTTTATTGGGTTTTGTTAATTATTCCCAATAGAGTGGTTATAATATAAAATGCTTCATATTTAAAGGAATATAAACTTTATTAATATTCCATGTCGGTTACATATATCTATGTATTCATATACATTTTTTGAATTATAATAGTTTTTTTCCTCTCAATTAAGTCCTTTATGTTATACCTTACTAATTTCCATCATGGATCACTCTAGTTTTGAGTAAATGTTATTTTCAGAATGAGTAACATTATTTTATGATTTTAGTAATATGAACATGATGCCATAAAAATTTGTGGTGTAAGACCCACTATGTATGCCACATGGAGTGTTATAAACTATGTATTTGGTATACTTAGGTTTAATGTATTATATTTAAATCTAATATTAATTTTTTAGGTTTTATACTTATAATGATAACATTCATACATTGACACCCTTCTTATGAATCTTGGAAGAATTGTTAATAAATTGGTTGTTCGGTATGTTGATGATAATGTCATCTATTGGATCTCAACCCAAATGATAGTTTTCATAATTTATGACAGGTATGTCATTTGGGACCTTGATTAAAATATATTGGGAAGTGTATATTCAAACATAGATAGTATATAAGCTTTTATTATTTATATAGATGAGGATTATGTGTTGTGGTCATATATAAAGATGAATCAAATATGATAAAATCATAGATCTAGTTAGTTTATACATGAAGACTCAAGAAAATGAGATTTTTCTATATGGAATTTACAAAATCTATATAGTATTATGAATTTATAAATTATTTATTTAAATTTATAATAAAAATAATTTTACTATATAGGAGGTTAGAGTGTGCTCAACTAAGAAGATGTTAGAGGTAATATGTAGAGACCCCAAACTTGACGTACATGGACATTTCATTACTTTTTTGGAATACTTAATACATAACAAAAATAGACACACAAGGACCGTAATAGTTTAGTGTCTTTGGAAACTCAGAATATAATCTTCTAATCGTGTTGAAAGATCTTCAACATCTACAATAAAGATCTTCCCCTTTTTTTCTTACATGAATCCTTTCTTTAAATCCTGGGGAAAAGAAAACATATAAAGTTTGAGCGCTAATGCTCAGTAAGGATAATCATGGGGAAAATAAAACAAACCATATACATTTGAACTTCAACACATGAACATAATATTTAAACATCAAAATCTTGAGCAATGACATAAAACATGGAAGTACATAAGGTGTAGATCATAATGGATCATCAATCATGATAAAATATCATGGGAACAAAACATGTAATTTTGGGAAACCATTAAGCACATGTTATTATTTCTATAGTAGCTAAGGAATTGCTGCCAAGACCATCTTAATGGACAATTTCCCTTTCTGAATTGAGTTCACTCCTCATTCCAGTCCTATATCACTGAACCAGATTAACTTACTATTCCAGCCATGTCTATCTCATGAGATATAAATCTTTACCCAATTCATCGGAGGGAGATATAGGTCCCACCCATCTCATAATGAAATCATTATTACGTGTTCCAGGATATAAACATAAATCATTCATCATAACCCAAAGAATAAAATGGGTTTCATAAACATCATCTCATGATAACATAATCCATATAAAAAAATGGATATCATTTAATCATAAGAAAACTCAAACCATGTATATCATAGAGACATTATACTTGAAACATACACATATGAAATAATGTCATCTTATATGGAAAATGGTTTTGATAAAACACTTGAAATGAATTCTTGAGGAAACTATCCTTTCTTCTTCAAAATCATTTTCTTTTCACAAAATGCCATGAAATTTTAAAAGAAAAGGATTTTGTTGAAAATAGTAATGAAATTTTGTAGAGTAATCTTCATGAAAAAAATTCATTATATTACCTTAAAAATCCATTCATTCCATATAAGTTAAAAAAACATTATCCCCGTACCTTTAACAGAAAAGTCAAAAAGTAACATGTATGGTAAACAAAAAGAAAGATTCCTTTTTATAACACAACATAAAAGTCAAAGAGGGATAAACATGACTTTAAAAATACATGGCTGGATATTAAACACCATATTAAAAACATTTTTATGGACATGTATGAAAAATAAAACCCCAGTAAATACTTACGAATAAACAATCTCGGATAAGAACGAGATTGGAATAATTATCCCTTACCTTATGTCTAATATGCTTCGTATGTATCCAAAACTCCTGTATAATGATTTAAGTAATGTCATTTACTTATTACAGAATCATATTCATTGTTATGATATCATATATGGTTCACTTATGACTTTATATTACCCTTTATTTTGTAAATTCCATGTTAAAGCAGTGTTTTGGATAAAATCGTTTCATTTATCGTACATGTTTCGACATGTTGTTTTTGATATTATTACTTATATCCTGATTTACTTAATTCTAGAATGTAAAAAATGATTTATATATAATATATATTCAGCATATAAATATATTTGACAGATCCATAAATGGAATGAAATACACCGTTCATAGAGACGGTAGGTCGTACGTACGCATGAACGTTGTTTTCATTTCCTTATTAAGTAAATGAAACATATATGTACATATATCCAGTATCAATACTATTTAATATATTTCATGATTATTTATTATATATACTTTATAATCATACTTGAATGGTTATCATGAAAAATGAATCTCATTGCGTTCATGGAGACGGTATTCCGTACGTACGCACGAGCGATGATATCATTCCTATGATCATGGAATTGTATTGAAGTGTATGTATAATATTTCAGAATCAATATCACTTATATATAGTTATTTATTTACACCATTATACCCATCCAAGTAAGGTGGTGGTGGAAAACAGATTACACCACGGTGTGGAGAGAGTATTTCGTACGTACGCACGCGCGGTGATTTCATTTTCCATATGATGGATAGAAGATGAAATACGGTTGTTTCATATTTATAATAACATATCAGTATATTATTGATATTGATTTTATTAATTTATGAGGAAACAAATAAAGAAGAATAAGTATAAGAGGAAATAAATTGAAAATAATCGGTAAAGGATATTACCTCTTCTCTGACGCGCCTCTTCTTAACCTCCTCTTAAGGCACTAGAGTTGGTCTTTTAAGGAGACCAGAACCTCTATAATGTTTCTAGGGAAGTTTACAAGGTAAATGGTTAGGGTTTGTCCGAGATTCAAGTCTCAAAAAGGTGTGAAGAGAAGAGGGAAGGGGTGCCCTTTTTCTAAGGGATGAGAGGGGCACCTTTGGTAACATAAGAAATATTAATTTATAATAAATTAAACCCCACATAAAAACATTCAAAGTGACTCAAATTTGGATATTAGATAAGATACAGTTGTAATATCATCAACCAATTAAATTTAGATATGTTTTGATTTTATTTTCAACCTTATCATTTTGATTTATCGTTATTTAATCTATTTAATTTTGTTTGTGGTAATAATGTTATAAATTTTATATGGTTATAAATAATTACCTATGTTTTGTGAATTATCCATAATTTGGTAATTGAAATTTTAGAAAATATAAATATAAATTTTTAATTTTTAAATATTTATGTGATTTTGAAACAATTTAATAATATGTTATTTTTATAAAATAACAAAAGTGTTAATTTTGAAACTCTTCATTTATTTGAATTTAATAAAATCCAAAGAGAGGATATATTGGAAAAAAATGCTTAATATATTCCTAACATGTCATATGCATCTAGAAAATTTGTGGAGAACATTAATTAGTTCATATAATATTTATTTTAATATTTATAAAACCATTTATTTGATATTTCCATTAATAAAACAATTACTAAATTATTTTTGTATAATCATTTAATATACATATTATTTGAATAAAAATTAAAAATAAAATCTTATTATGAAGATAAATATAATACCTTTTATAATATTATTTTTTCTCAAACTTATCATCTTAAAATCACAACATTAAAATTGTTATATTTATTAAATTATGAAGGTGACATCTTTGAAATCATTTAAAATAAAATAATGTAAATGTCCTAATAGGTTTTATAAGGCTCCAAATGGTCCAAATATCTACCCTTGTATGATTAGGGTATATATATACTCGACCAATAATTTTTGGTCAAGTTTCTGGTCCTTTTGATAGGTATTAGTATTTTAATAAAAACTATATTATTGATTTTTCACTAAATAAATAATTTCTACATCATTAATGTATAAGATTTTAAGGTAATACAATATTTATTAAAAATTACAAATAAATTACCATGATAAAGAAAAACATTTTATATTTCAAATGAGTATTTATAATCTAATTTATATTCTGTATAACTATATATTAAAAATAATCTAATTATTAAAGTTTGAGTGAGACATTTCACCTTCCTTTAAATGAACTAAATAAAAAGTCTTAATCAAATACAAGTGGGATCCATTAGATTCCATTTCTACCCAAGTATGATTTATGGTAAAATATAATCATCCAATTATATTAGTACAAGTGTTAGGGTAATTTTATAACATAACATTTACCCTTAATTACTTCAATTTACCTTTAACTATGGTAAATAAAATTTACCGTAGTTAATATTCTTAATGACTAAAAATAAAAATTAGCTTATGAACACAATTTGGACCTACTAATTCCAAATATGAAATCCATTTTTCCAAATTCAAATAACAGAAGTTGCAGAAATTAATTTAAAATTAATCTTGTTGTTAAGAAAATGAGTTTTAAAAGTTAAAACATTGCAAAAGATTGAAATGATTTTACTTATGAATTCAATGTCAAATCAATGATAATGATATAAATTATATTAAATGGTACAAATATATTCTATTTATAATTTAAAACCATTAAATTTTATAATTTAACCATATAAATTATTACGATGAAAAAAGTTGTTTTTAATTAAAATATAGCGTGTTTTTACTATTCATTAAAATATAAAAGTTATCAGAGTAATATTAAAAATTTATCCAAAGTAAATTTTAATATCATGATTCCAAAGAAGAATTTTATTTTTTCAAACTGAACTTATAAACATGTCAAAAACTAGATTTAAAGTTGGTGCGCCATCAAAAGCCGGCAAAACTATATTTTTTAAAAAATACTTATTTTACTCTAATAATTTATTTTGTTCTCACACGATGTTCATGAAAATGTGTAAGATGAAATAATAATGTCATAACATTTAAAATTTAGTTAATAATATTCATAATGTCTAGATTATAATAATATTATAACCATATATCATTGTTTAGTGAAACCTGATATTGCGTACAACACACGCTATCGAGGAAGGTCACGATTGTGTGTAATGCAAGCCAAGTCAGGGTTGCATGTAGTAAAATCTCCCTTTAGTGTTGCGTATAACATAATCAAAACATATTTCATTTATACGTTAAACAAAATCTATACTTAATGTTGTGCAGAATAATTTCTACAAAACGAACTTGAAATTTTGTGTAACACGAGCCAAGAATAATGTTGCGTATACTACAAGCTAATACGGTGTTTCGTATAGCAAAAACTAATTTTGGTGTAGCAAACAACACAAGACATCAATGAAGTAAAAAATAATAATTCTCATAAAATCTCGGGTTATTACATTCTACCCCCTTTAAATTAATTTCTCCCTCGAAATTCATCAGGGTTATAAATCATTTACTACTTGAAAGTTTCATTCATAGTAACTCACATTGTAAAAGGAATACTAAAACTTAATTTTAAAAAGTAAAGTAATAAATGTAATGGTTACCTATATTAACTCATCACTGGGTTTCCATATAAGAGAACATAGGTGGAAATATGGATATGGAAGAAAAATCTAACCATCAAGTTCTGATGGAGAGTGGTAGAGGACATGGCTTTGAAAAAGCCGACAATCACAAAGTCATAAATTTGTGATGATTTAAGGTACCATATGATTTATCATATATGAGAGAACTAGGAAACAAATTTTGGTTTCCAATATCATTTTCGAAATGTTGAATATTTTTTTGAATTAAAAGAAATACTTACTTGATTTTGGTACAATCTCACTATTGTTCGTGCCTTGAATAATTTCCACTTCATCTCTTAAAGAAATGAAGTTGAATTTGTCTTCGTGAAGCGTTAAAGTATCATGATATATAATGTTAGTTTATTCCATTTGTCTCAAACAAAAGGTTAGAAAATGTTATAAAATATACATAAGTCCATCTATAGTGAGATTAATCGTATATGGTGCCTGAAATGAACTTATACTACATATATCATATCACATAATAAATTAAAACTAATTTATACAAACTAGGGACTTCCTGTAGGCCTGTGGTAGGTGATAAAGGCCTGTCACACTTCAGTTGTGGGTTTGATTCCCACAACCTTGTTCGACGTGACGGGTTTTCGCTTGTCCTGTAGGTTGTTCCTTTTTCTAAAACTACATTATTATAACATTCTAGTAATAATATCAAAAAACGTTCTAGCCTTAAACAATAATATCTTATGTCTAACTTAATTCATTCCAATATTTAGGCTTATCTAAAATACTTCTGTCCAAGCTCATAGTATAAAGAAAACAATTACTAGAAATTTCATCTACTGAGCATGTGAATACCATCATTTATCCCCCACATATCATAAGATATATATCAGGTTGGAAACACTCCAAACATTTGAATTCCTTAATCATGTATTCTTTTGAAAAATGAATACCCACAAAACCTTAGTGAAAACATTAATTCCGTCAAAAGTTAACTCTTTCCACATACCAAAATCCCAAAATTTCTATATACTCAATACATGATATAACTTTGTCCTTATATCATTCATGAGCTCATTTCATTATCTCTTTATCCCTTCATTATGCTCATATCATATTCTTTCCAAAAATATTTCAATCACTTTTCATGGTTACCGGTACTATTCAACATATACTTCCAAATACTATAGAAAAACAATAGTTTAACAATCCTTAAATGTGTCTTTATTCCATATTACCATTACCTATACAACATAACTCTTGATAAACATAAATCATTCCACTACCTTCTTAAACCATGGATCGCACTTCAACAATTCATTAAACTCACATATCATTTGTAGTCTCTTCATCTCATCAATATAAATACTACCCATACAACCATGATGATTATCTTCATGAGATTTTCCCTTAGTGCATTGGTTTTCATAATTCCCATACATTCCACATTTAAAACATTTAATCATTGTTGATGTCGTAGCAATACCATTATCCTTGTCTATGGTATTAACTGAACCTTTTCCTTTACACTTACTGGATCTGTGTCCTTCCTTTCCACACCCAAAGCATCTTACAGTTCCTTTGAAACATGCTCCCTGATGCCTCTTCCCACATGATTTACATGAGGGAAATTGAACTTTCTTTCCTCTATGATCATCATGAAACTCCATCTTTCTCTTATTACCTGAGTCGGGAAACATACCAAAGTTGAGATTATTGATCATATTATGAGATTTCTGATTAGGCATAATAACGATATGTGGAATTCCAGATCCAATACCATTTGGTTTCTCATGAAAAATATCATTACATTGTCCATCATATCCTCCATTATCGTGAATCAACCTGTTTCCATCCATATTCTAAAACCCAAAATGAATAGTGTGAGAGGAAAAAATCATAATCAAGGGGGAGTACCTTCAATATCTATCTTCATAGGTTTAATTTTAATATCTTTTCTGTAATTCTAGGACTATAAACTATACTTATACTTAACCTTAGGGACATCCCTAGACATATCTTATAAATATCTCTAGGGATCTCACTAAAGTTTTCACATCCTAGTTTCCAAAGGTTAACTAAACCTTTCCTCTGATACCAACTATAGAGACCCCAAACATGACGTACATGGATATTTCATTACTTTTGAGGAATAATTAATACATAACAAAAAAAAGACATAAAAGTACCGTAATAGTTTAGTGTCTTTGGAAACTCAGAATATAATCTTCTAATTGTAGTGAAAGATCTTCAACATCTCCCATAAATATCTTACCCTTTTGTTTTCTTACCTAAAACCTTTCTTTAAATACTGGGGAAAGGAAAACATATAATGGGTCATCTCAAATGCTCAGTAAGGATAATCAGGGGGAAAATAAAACAAACCATATACATTTGAACTTCAAAACATGAACTTAATATTTAAACATCAAAATCTTGAGCAATGACATAAAACCTGGCAGTACATAAGGAATAGATCATAATGGATAATCAGTCATGATAAAATAACATGTGAATAAAACATGTAATTGTAGAAAACTATTAAGCATGTGTTATGATTTCCATAGTAGCCAATTCATTACTTCCAAGACCATCTTAGTGGACAAATTCCCTTTCCGAATCGAGTTCACTCCTCGTTCCAGTCCTATATCACTGAACCGGATTAACTTACCGTTCCATCCATGTCTATCTCATGAGATTTAAATCTTTACCCAATGAATTAGAGGGATATATAGGTCCCACCCATCTCATAATGAAATCATTATTACATGTTCCACAACAAAAACATAAATCATTCATCATTACCTAAAGAATAAAATGGGTTTCATAAACATCATCCCATCATAACATAATCCATATAACAAAAATAGATATCATTTCATCATATGAAAATTGAAACCATGTAAATAATAGAGACATTATACTTTAAACATACACATATGAAATAATGTCATCTTAGATGGAAAATGTTTTTGATAAAACACTTGAAATGAATTCTTGAGGAAAATATCCTTTCTTCTTCAAAATCGTTTTATTTTCACAAAATGCTATGGAATTTTAAAAGAAAAGGATTTTGTTGAAAATAGTCATGATGTATTGTAGAGTAAGCTTCATGAAAATAAGGTGTTATAAATCCATAAAAATCCATTCATGCCGTATATGTTAAAAAACATTCTCCTTGTACTTTTAACAGAAAAGTCAAAAAGTACCACGTACGGTAAACAAAAGAAAGATTCCTTCCATAACACAAAGTACAAGTAAAAAAATAGGGGTAAAAATGACTTTAAACATACATGGATGGATATTAAACACCTTATTAAAAACATTTTTATGGACATGTATGAAAAATAAAACCCCAGTAAATACTTACGAATAAACAATCTCGGATAAGAACGAAATTGGAATATTTATCCCTTACCTTATGTCTGATATGCTTCGTATGTATCATAACCTCCTGAATAATGATTTAAATAATGCAATTGACTTATTACAGAATCATATTCATTGTTATGATATCATATATGGTTCACTTATGACTTTATATTACCCGTTCTTTTGTAAATTCCATGTTAATGCAACGTTTTGGGTATAATCTTTTCATTTATCGCACGTATTTCGGCATGTTATTCTTGATATTATTACTTATATCATGATTTATAAATCTAGAATGTGAAACATGATTTATATATAATATATATTCAGCATATAAATATATATATATGATAGATCGATAAATGGAATGAAATACACCGTTCATAGAGACAGTAGGTCGTACGTATGCATGAACACTATTTTTGTTTCCTTATTAAGTAAATGAAACATATATGTACATAAATCCAGTATCATTATTATGCAATATCTTTCATGATTATTTATTATATATACTTTATAATCATACTTGAATTGTTAATCATGGAAAATGAATCTCATCGCGTTCGTGGAGACGGTAGTCCGTACATACGCACGAGCGATGATATCATTCCCATGATCGTGGAATTGTATTGAAGTGTATGTATAATATTTAAAAAATCAATATCACTTATATATAGTTATTTATTTACACTTTCATACCCATCCAAGTAAGGTGGTGGTGGAAAACAGATTACACCACGACGTGGAGACTGTATTCTGTACGTACGCACACGCGATGATTTCGTTTTTCGTAGGATGGATAGAAGATGAAATAGGGTTGTTTCATATTTATAATAACATATAAGTATATTAGTGATACTGATGTTATTAATTTATGATGAAACAAATAATGAAGAAGAAGTAGAAAAATAAATAAATTGGAAAGAATCGGTAAAGGATATTACCATCTCTTTGATGCGCCTCTTCTTAACCTCCTCTTAAGGCACTAGAGTTGGTCTTTTGAGGAGAAAAGAACCACTATAATGTTTATAGGGAAGTTTATAAGGGATATAGTCAGATTTTGGCCGAGATTCAAGGCTCAAAATGGTGTGAATAGATGAGGGAAGGGGTGCCCTTTTTATAAGGGATGAGAGGGGCACCTTTGGTAACATAAGAAATATTAATTTATAACAAAATCAACCCCACTTAAAAACTTTAAAATTGACTCAAATTAGGATATTAGATAATATATGGTTGTAATCTCATCAACATATTAAGTTTATACATGTTTTAATTTTATTTTAAACCTTATCATTTTGATTTATCCTTATTTAATCTATTTAATCTTATTTGTGGAAATAATGTTATAAATTTTATATGGTTAAAAATACTTACTTTTGTGTTGGGAATTATCCATAATTAGTTACTTTATTATATTTTAGACCATATAAATTTCAATTTATAATTTTTGAATATTTATGTGATTTTTAAACAATTTAATAATATGTTATTTTTATAAAATAAAAATAGTGTTACTTTTGACACTATTTATTTATTTGAATTTAAATAAAATCCACACAGAGTATATATTCGAAAAAAAAATGTTTAATAGATTACTAACATGTAATATGCATCTAGAAAATTTGTGGATAACATTAATTAGTTCATATAATATTTATTTTAATATTTATAAAACCATTTATTAGATATTTCCCTTAATAAAACAATTACTACATCATTTTTTTATAATCATTTAGTATACATATTATTAGCATAAAAATTAAAAATAAAATCCTATTATTAATATAAATATAATACCTTTCATAATATTATTTTTACTCGAACTTATCATCTTAAAATCTCAACATTTAAATTGTTATATTTATTAAATTATGAAGGTGACATCTTTGATATCATTTAAAATAAAATAATATAAATGTCCTAATCGGTTTTATAAGGATCCAAATTGTCCAAATATCTACCCATGTATGATTATAATATAGATATACTCGCACAATAATTTTTGTTCAAGTTTCCGGACCTTTTGATAGGTATTAGTATTTTAATAAAAACTATATTATTGATTTTTCACTAAATAAATAATTTCTACATCATTAATGTATAAGATTTTAAGGTAAAAAAATATTTATTAAAAATTACAAATAAATTACCATGATAAATAGAAACATTTTATCTTTTAAATGAGTATTTATAATCTAATTTATATTCTGTATAACTATATATTAAAAATAATCTAATTATTAATGTTTGAGTGAGACATTTCACCTTCCTTTAAATAAACTAAATAAAAGGTCTTAATCAAATAAAAGTGGGATCCATTAGATTCCATTTCTTCCCAAGTATGATTTATGGTAAAATGTAATCATCAAATTATATTCGTACAAGTTTTAGGGTACTTTTATAACATAACATTTACCCTTAATTACCTCGATTTACCTTTAACTATGGTAAATAAAATTTACCGTAGTTAATATTCATAATGACTAAAAATAAAAAGTATCTTATTAACACAATTTGGACCTACTAATTCCAAATATGAAATCCATTTTTCCAAATTCAAATCACAGAAGTTGCAGAAACTAATTTAAAATTAATATCATTGTTAAGAAAACGAGTTTTAAAAGTTAAAACATTGCAAAAGATTGAAATGATTCTACCTATGAATTCAATGTAAAATCAATAATAATGATATAAATTATATAAAATGGTAAAAATATATTCTATTTATACTATAAAACCCTTAAATGTTATAATTTAACCATATAAATTATTACGATGAAAAAAGTTGTTTTTAATTAAAATATAGCGTGTTTTTACTATTCATTAAAATATAAAAGTTATCAGAGTAATATGAAAAATTTATCCAAAGTAAATTTTTATATCATGATTCCAATAAAAAATTTTATTTTTTCAAATTGAACTAATAAACATGTCAAAAACTATATTTAAAGTGGGTGCGCCATCAAAAGGTGTCAAAACTTTATTTTTT
This sequence comes from Viscum album, assembly GCA_963277665.1. Taxonomy (NCBI): domain Eukaryota; kingdom Viridiplantae; phylum Streptophyta; class Magnoliopsida; order Santalales; family Viscaceae; genus Viscum; species Viscum album. The sequence goes on along the minus strand of OY728156.1, from coordinate 865,364,578 downwards.
GAAAAATACTTATTTTACTCGAAAAATCTATTTTGTTCTCACACGATGTTCTAGAAAACGTGTAAGATGAAATAATAATGTTCTAAAATTCAAAATGTAGTTAGTAATATTCGTAACGGCTAGTTCATAATAATATTATAACCATATATCGTTGTTTAGTGAAACATGATATTGCGTATAACACACGCTATCGAGGAAGGTCGCGATTGCTTGTAATGCAAGCCAAGTCAGGGTTGCGTGTAGTGAAATATCCCTTTAGTGTTACGTATAACATAATTAAAACATATTTCATTTATACATTAAACAAAATCTATACTTAATGTTGCGCATAATAATTTCTACAAAACGAACTTGAAATTGTGTGTAACACGAGCCAAGAATAGTGTTGCGTATACTACAAGCTAGTAAGTTGTTTCATATAGCACAAACTAATTTTGGTGTAGCGTACAACAAAAGACATCAATAAAATTAAAAATAATAATTCTCATAAAATCTCAGGTTGTTACATTCTACCCCCCTTAAAATGAATTTCACCCTCGAAATTCATCGGGGTTATAAATCATTTACTACTTGAAAGTTTCATTCATAATAACTTACATCATAAAAGGAATGATAAAACTTAATTTTAAAAATTAAAGTAAGAAATGTAATGGTTACCTAGATTAACTCATCCCTGGGTTTCCACATAGGAGAACATAGGTGGAAATATGGATATGGAAGAAAAATCTAACCACAAGTTCTGATGGAGAGTGATAGAGGACATGGCTATGAAAAATCCAACAATCACAAATCCATAAATTTGTGATGATTTAAGGTACCATCTGATTCATCAGATATGAGAGCATTAGGACAAAATTTTTGGTTTTCAAGATCATTTTCCTAATGTTGAAGAATTTTTTGAATTAAAAGAAATACTTACTTGATTTTGGTACAATCTCACTATTGTTCGTGCCTTGAATAATTTCCACTTCATATCTTAGTGAAATAAAGTTGAATTTGCCATCCGTGAAGTGTTAATAGATCATGATATAGAATGTTAGGTCATTCCATTTATCTCAAACAAATGGTTAGAAAAAAGTTATTAAATATACATAAGTCCATCTATAGTGATATTAATCGTATATGGTGCCTAAAATGGACTTATACTTCCTAAATCATATCACTTAATAATTTAAAACTAATTTATACTAACTAGGGACTTCCTGTGGGCCAGTGGTATGTGATAAAGGCCTGTCACCCTTCAGTTGTGGGTTCGATTCCCGCAACCTTGTCTGACGCGACGGGTTGTCGCCTATCTTGCAGGTTGTCCCTTTTTATAAAACTAAATTATTATAACATTCCATCAATAATATCGAAAAAAGTTCTAGCCTTAAACAATACTATCTTATGTTTAACTTAATTCACTCCAATATTCAGGCTTATCCAAAATACTTCTGTCCAAGCTCATAGTATAAAGATAACAATTAATAGAAATTTCATCTACCGAGCATGTGAATACCATCATTTATCCCCCATATATCATAAGATATATATCTTGTTGGTCACACTCCAAACATTTGAATTATTTAATCATGTATTCTTTTGAAAAATGAATACCCATTGAACCTTAGTGAAAACATGAATGCTGTCAAAAGTTAACTCTTTCCACATACCAAAATCCCAAAATTTCTATATAATCAATCCATGATATAACTTTTTCCCTATATCAGTCATGATCTCATTTCAGTATCTCTTTATCCCTTCTTTATGCTCATATCATCTTCTTTACAAAAATATTTCAATCACTTTTCATGGTTACCGGTACCATTCAACATATACTTCCAAATACTATAGGAAAAAAATAGTTTAACAATCCTTAAATGTGTCTTTATTCCATATTATCATTACCTATACAACATAACTCTTGATAAACATAAATAATTCCACTACCTTATTAAACCATGGATCACACTTCAACAATTCATTCATCTCACATATCATTTGTAGTCCCTTCATCATCATCAATATAAATACTACTCATACGACCATGATGATTCTCTTCATGAGATTTTCCCTTAGGGCATTGATTTTCATAATTCCCCTAAATTCCACATTTAAAACATTTAATCATTGTTGAAGTCTTAGTAATACCATTCTCCTTGTCTGTGGTATTAACTGAACCTTTTCCTTTAATCTATTTAATCTTATTTGTGGTAATAATGTTATAAATTTTATATGGTTATAAATACTTACTTATGTGTTGTGAATTATCCATAATTGGTTACTTTATTACATTTTAGACCATATAAATTTCAATTTCTAATTTTTAAATATTTATGTGATTTTTAAACAATTTAATAATATGTTATTTTTATAAAATAACAATAGTGTAAATTTTGAAACTATTTATTTATTTGAATTTAAATAAAATCCACACAGATTATATATTTGAAAACAAATGTTCAATTGATTACTGACATTTCATATGCATCTAGAAAATTTATGGAGAACATTAAGTAATTCATATAATATTTATTTTAATATTTATAAAACCATTTATTAGATTTTTCTTTTAATAAAACAATTACTACATCATTGTTTTATAATCATTTAATATACATATTATTTACATAAAAATTACAAATAAAATCCTATTATGAATATAAATATAATACCTTTCATAATAATATTTTTACTTGAACTTATCATCTTAAAATCAGAACATTTAAATTGTTATATTTATTAAATTATGAAGGTGACATCTTTGACATCATTTAAAGTATAATATAGTAAATGTACTAATCGGTTTTATAAGTCTCCAAATGGTCCAAATATAAACCCTTGGATTATTAGAGTATATATATACTCGACAAATAATTTTTGGTCAAGTTTCTGGTCCTTTTGATAGGTATTAGTATTTTAATAAAAACTATATTATTGATTTTTCACTAAATAGAGAATTTATAAATCTTTAATGTATAAGATTTTAAGGTAATAAAATATTTATTAAGAATTACAAATAAATTACCATGATAAATAAAAACATTTTAGATTTCAAATGAGTATTTATAATCAAATTTATATTCCGTATAACTATACATTAAAAATAATCTAATTATTAAAGTTTGAGTGAGACATTTCACTTTCCTTTAAATAAACTAAATAAAAGGTCTTAATGAAATACAAGTGGGATCCATTAGATTCCATTTCGACACAATTATGATTTAGGGTAAAATATAATCTTCCAATTATATTAGGAAAAGTGTTAGGGTGATTTTATAATAATACATTTACCCTTAATTACATCTATTTTCCTTTAATTATTGTAAATAAAATTTACCGTAGTTACTATTCATAATGACTAAAAATAAAAAGTAGCTTATTAACACAATTTGGACCTACTTATTCCAAATATGGAATCCATTTTTCCGAATTCAAATCATATAAGTTTCAGAAACTAATTTAAAATTAATCCCGCTGTTAAGAAAACGAGTTTTAAAAGTTAAAACATTGCAAAAGATTGAACTGATTTTAGCTATGAATTCAATGTAGAATAAATGCTAATGATATAAATGATATTAAATGGAAAAAATATATTCTATTTATACTTTAAAACCATTAAATATTATAATTTAACCATATAAATTATTACGATGAAAAACGTTGTTTTTAATTAAAATATAGCATGTTTTTATTATTCATTAAAATTTGAAAGTTATCAGAATAATATGAAAATTTTATCCAAAGTAAATTTATATATCCTGATTCCAAAGAAGAATTTTATTTTGTCAAATTGAACTTATAAACATGTTCAAAACTAGATTTAAAGTGGATGCGCCATCAAAAGGCCGCAAAACTACATTTTTTGAAAAATACTTATTTTACTCAAAAAAATTATTTTGTTCTCACAAGATGTTCTTGATAATGTGTAAGATGAAATAATAATGTTATAAAATTCAAAATATAGTTAATACTATTCATAATGGCTATTTCATAATAATATTATAACCATATATCTTTTTTTAGTGAAACTCAGTATTGCGTACAACACACGCTATTGAGGAAGGTCGTGATTGCTTCTAATGCAAGCCAAGGCAGGGTTGCGTGTAGTGCAAGCTCCCTTTAGTGTTGCGTATAACATAATAAAAACATATTTCATTTATAAATTAAACAAAATCTATACTTAATATTACATTGAATAATTTCTACAAAACGAACTTGGAATTGTGTGTAACATGAACCAAGAATAGTGTTGCTTATACTGCAAGGTAATACGGTGTTGCATATAGCACAAACTAATTTTTCCGTAGCTTACAACACAAGACATCAATGAAATTAAAAATATTAATTCTCATAAAATATCAGGTTGTTACATAATAGCTTCTCATCTCAATTTTCCATTCATTGACATATATTTCTTATTTTCCAAATGTTTTCATTTTAGTGTTGTATTTATTTCCCAGGTATTTATTTTATCAAACTTATAAATTAATTAATGGTATTTAAAATAAATTTTACTTTCCATATTTCAGGTGATATTGACTCAATATTTCCTAAAAATGTATGGTTTTATTTGTGTCTATTGTAATTCTGATAGACATTAATTTTTTAAATAATTTTAACTTTTATAAGGTATTATTTTGATTAAATTGCCCATTTATTTATTGTTATATATTATTCATTTAATTCATGGTATTTAATAATGAAAATAAAATTCTTTCATAAAATATAATTTGATTCATCTATTATAAAAATCTATAAGGTGTTTTCTCATCTCAATTTTTCTTTATTGAGATATGTTCTATATATACCACATTCATTATTTTTTGGGTGCATATACTTCTAATAAAATTATTTTATCAAAAATTTCATTAAAATTAAAAATATATTTAATTTATAACATCCATTATATTTTGATTATAAGATTACCAAATCTGTAATGCATTTTCTTTAAAATCGTTATTTCAAAATTTTGGAATTGTCTTACCCACCACATTTTCTACAATGCCCATATTCTTTATATAGATTATAGAATGTTCCTATATATTTTATCATGATTTGCCAATATTATTTTCAAATATCACTGACTTTATTTATAAATTTTTAAAAGGGGTCATTTTAATGTTTTCAATATAGGTCAAAATTTTCTTTCGTAAGACAAGTTTTAAAAAAAATATTTTATAACTTTTACCATTTGAATGCATTTTCATACCATCATAACCATTATTTTATATTAATCTATAGTTCTAAATTTTCCTAGTTTATTAAATAAAATTATATTTCTTCAATTCTATGAATTTTTTTAGTTTTTAAAAGTTACCAAAAGAAAAGGATATTTCTTCTTAATTTTTAAAATATATTTTTAATGATTTTAAAAAAGTGTTTTTCTATATTTAAACATATGGAAATTTTTTTATCCTTAGGTCTATTATATAATTAATAAATCAACATTCATTACATTTTTGGAATATGATTTTGTTCTATCTATATTCTTATGAAACCCATTTCTCTTATATGGGTTAATTAATATATGATTGAATTGTGAATAGTTTATTTTTATTTGGTCACACATATATATATTTTGTCATTATGTGATTGGTTGGTATTTTATAGACCTCCAATGAATTTTGTAATGTTTTATATATCATGATATCAGGATGGTACATGGGTGGTTAGACCATGTCCACTATGGTATGAGATGCGGGTGGTTATCACAAGTCTACTATGTTATGGGAATGTGGTTTTCATATCTCATTATGATGTTAATATCTTGGTTGATGAACATGAAAAATTTTATGATTACAATGTTTAAATTCGTTATATGTGCTTATGTTATACAGTACACTTATGTTATGATCTCATTGATCATGATTTTTTTACTGATGTTTCCAATCTCTAATGACTCATAACTTAGGTTATGATAAAATAATTATTCCATGAATAATATTTTATGATCAATCATATTTTTGTATTATTCTCAAATGTTGAGACCATGTAACTGGATCAGATTCTCTTAACAATGCTCTTATATTTTGATCACTTGGGATCTACAATTATTATCTATCTGGATTAGTCGAACTAAGCAATTGAGATTACCCAATCAAATGTTTCAATTTACTCAAATTATATAGAAAGGTGTTGTGTATGACATATAGAGAAGGGTACCACTTATGGATAATTTAGTCTTGGATATTTAAGACATATTTTGGAAAAATATTTTCTTTGTGTAGTTGGAAAAAATTCCCCATGCATGAGAGAGATATGATTTTAAATAGTTAAAGGTTTTGTTCCAAGATCTTTAAAAATATAAACCTAAAAGGTATCATGTATATAAGGGGATGAACTTTTTTTATTGGTTTTGTAATTAGGGATACTTAATTCTATATTGCATGCCTTCATGTAAATAGTATTTTTTTATTACCAGATCTGGTTGTATGGGTTTGGGGAGTTTTAGTTGGAATCAAAGAAAATATTTAATGAAAATATTTTCACATTGGAACAATGTGTATGGGTTTGAGGAGTCACAATTGGTATTATAGTAGGGATTAGATCACATTAGATGTCAGTATTTTAATAGATGAGGATAATTTAAGATTTTTGGACACCTTTACGGCTTTATAATTTTATGGTTGATCATATGTTCAAAAGAATATATACCCTTTTGAGGTATTATGCGATTGGATTTTGTGGTAATTAATTATATTTCAGACAAAATATTATTTGGTCTTAGGATTTATAAGTGATTAAGGTATAGATATCCTATATAGTTTCTACGTGTTTTGATAAAGAGTATATTATTCTTAATAAAATAAAAGTGTTAAATGATGATGGAAAAATAATTTGATCTGTATATATAACCATAAGGATTATAATGTAATTTTATTTAAAGGGAATTTATGTTATTTTGGTAAAAGACTTATTTATTTTTTGGAGTATTTATGATTAATGTAATATTTATCGGTATGTAATTAATTTTTTTTATAATAAAGCTTGTTATGAACTTTGGGAACATAGGTTTCTATAGTTTTTCAGTTTAGAATGTGGTATGAAATATCATGATAATCTTGGGTTACATATTTTTGGGGACTATGTTATTAATATTAAGTTTATGAATCTTCTGTTAATATGGGTTAGATGAAAAGAGTTGTGATTTTAATAAATAGTTGAACCAAATGTATCATTGGTTCAAATTATGGATTCAAACCATAATACACTTATTATTATTTTTATCACTTATTATCATTATCATTTTTTTATATTATTTTTTTAAAATACTATATTAGGAAAATGATGTTTTTAGTTGTATGTTTCTAAAAAATCCATAGTCTTATAAAGGAATTATATTTAGAAAACAATTATCAAATATATATATATATATATATTATGACTTGAAATATGATTTTTCCCAATCGTACCTAATATAGTGAGGTTGATATCTCATTAGAAATTATATCATTGGTCATGTATATCCTATAGATACCATTAGCTATTTATATTGTTGAGTGATAATCAATTTTTTTTAAGATGTAATATATTTAAGTGTGTATAATGTAACAACAATATATTTTAGTATATATTTATTCTAAAAAATACTAATTGAATAGATAGTTTAATGTAAAACACCAAATTAAAATGAATCGATACTTCATTACAATTCAATAATAAAATATATACATTATTTGTATTCAATGTGAAATAAAATTTAGAAAATTAAAATGATCTCTTATTTGGTAAGATATAAATTGATACTTGGAAGAGGAAAGTGAAAAAAATCCCTTTTTATGGGTTTCGTATTTTGAAATATTATTGGAGGGAATCAGAAATTCCTCCATACAATAGAATTGCAGTTTCCACCAAAATTGGGTGGAAATTTGGAGTTCTATGGGAACCCATTTTTTTAAAAACATGTCACCCACTCCCACAACTAAATACCTCATTCCCCAATAAACTGCTCAACATCTGATGACCACACCCAATGACCAGAAAATATAGTTGATGATATATGAGGCTACAATGGATGATAGATTTTAAAGGTAAGGTGTGGGTGGAAGGTTAATACAATTGTTTAGATATTGGGGGTAGAGCATGATGTGATGGGTGACATGGTTATAGTGGGTGAATGTTCTGTGGGTTTTTGATGGTCAGTGGGTGAAGGGGGTTTGAGGTAGTCATAGAGGACAAGTGGTGGTGTTGTGAAATGTCATGGGGCCTAAAGGGTGATTGGTGTGGATGACCAATGGGAGAAAGGGATGCGGGGTTATGATAGAAATTGGGAATTGGGTTATGAAGGGTGATGAGGGTGTGAGGTTATGGTGTTTAGCGAGGTAATGGGAATATGGGGGTCTAGGGTTGGGATGGAAATAATAAGTTAGTGTTTGGTGGTGCAGGGAGATGTAGAGGGTAATTATGTACTATCAAAATTTTATATTTTATTCCATCATAAATTCTTCAATTATAGGAAATATATTTATTAGATTTTATTCAATCTATGATTCCATTTTATTTTCTGTTCCCATTTCCCTTTTTGTTTCCTTCAAAACACACTCACCACACAAAACATAGCATAAGAGTAAAACCTAAAGTAAATAAAATGATTATATAATGTCTTATTATAAAATATATATTTTTTAATTCCTTGATTACTATTATTATTATATAATTAATTTTTATAAAAGTTGATAGAGAATAATTTAGTAAAATTTTATGTTTAGTAGATAATTAATTGATTGGATTTTATTAAATTCATTAATTATTTAAAAAATAGTTTTTATGAAATATCATTAAGTATATATGTATTTATATTGGGAAATATTAAGTAATTTATCTAATTAAAAGTTTCATTATCCAAAAAATATATTATAATAATTTTAATTTCTATTGTTAATCAAATAACATTGTGGAAACCTATTGTTTAAAAAGTCATTTTTATAAATATTGTTTATTTTTATATTTTATATTTATATTTATAAGATAAATTAAAAAAAATATAATTTTAATTTAAAAAAAAGAACATAATTATTGTATTAATAATGTAATAATTTTATTAATGTGTACTTTTCATATTTTTATTAAAATGTTGATTTTGATATGAATAGTTAAAATATAGTTCAACAAATACTATAAATCTTGTGAAATCATTATAATAAAAATTTTACCTTAAAATATGTGAAACCTTTTTCTTGACTAATAATTCATATAAGGAGTAATATAATCCATTTAAAATTAAAATTTTAAATTTATTAATATATTCATTACATTTTGGAACCTAAGTTATGTTTTATTGTAATAAAAAACTAATTTGGTCTCCATTCCTTTTATAATGTACTCACATTGATACATCTATTTTTTGGATTTATTTTAAATCCAAAAATAAAATCTCATTTTATCAGAACCCAATAAATCTATTGGAAATCAATACTATTCATAAATTTTCTGAAAATTCATTTTTCTTCATGGAAAGGGAAATTGTCTAAAAACTTTTTCCATTCATTATGAATATTTTTAATAAAATTAATTTTTATCTCTTTTAGGAAGTAAATATCCAAAAATGATTTTAATATTTATAATAGTCAATTTATAATTATTTTATAAGATCAAATTTATTATTTATGTATTAAATAATTAACCTAGATAAAAATTGAGTTACGATAATAAAGGTAAAGGAAAGAAAAAGGGGTTAAAACTATGTCATAAAAGATAAAAATATCATGAAACCCTCTATAAAAGTATTTGAATGAGGTATTTCTTAAAAAATAATTATCTATTTTCCATTTCTTTCTAATTTGGATCAGCATTCTATAGAAAGTGACATGTCTTCAAATAATGTAATCAATATTACAAAATGTCACTTCTCTCACTTATAAAAGTAGTATGCATCCACCCCTTCAAATACACACTAAGAAATAAAATCCAACTCATTCATATTTTATATTTCCTTCCATAATATTTCAATTTCATGGTATTAAGGTTTTTACTAGAAATAATTTAAAATCCTCCCCTTTAAAAATTGTTTTTTGATAGAAGATTCAAGTCCTCAACATGAGTATTACCAATCTATAATTTTTAATTCTCTATATTTCTGATCCACCTACCTCAAAACCAAATATGATCATTATAATATAATTAAATCATTGTCTTTAATATAATTAAATTTTATTATATTTATTGAACTTCCACAATCTATATATTCACCATCCAATGGAAAATTGAAATGTCATCCGTGTTATGTGTATACTACTCCCTCCTTAAATAGCATAGTTTATTTTTCATCCCCACCATACATGAATGGTTTAAAAAAATAATTAATGAACCTAAATGATATTTTTCATGTGATCAATGTTATTGAAAGGTAAATTTCTCTTTTTACTCATATTTTTAAGAATGAATGTTCTGTTGGAACCATGGTCATTCTTTTCATGAATTGGAGTATGGTTTGTGTTTGTTGTCAATCGTCAGTGGAAGTTCAGAATGTGAAGTGATCATATAGAACAAGCAGATGACAGTATTGAAGGTGGCACTGTTTTCCAGTGTTTGCCAATTTTTTGGGCCTGAAAATCGACAAATGGAGAAAAGTTTTTTTTTGGAAAAGAGACTTGCGTGTCATTGACTTGAAGGAGAGGAAACTTGCGTGCCTTTTTTTTCAAGATCAGAACATGAAAATATGGAAAAGGGGGAAGGGCGCCAAAGTTTTATGTTTGGTCGCACAGGTGACTTGTGTGCCGAAACTTGCACACTGAGGGAAGACTTGTGCGCCATCACACAGGGTATCCAAACGCCTATAAATAGAGGTCGACCCCTCCTCATTCGGTACGATGTTCAGACTTAGAAAAAATCAGAGCTCCCGTCGCGTAGGTGTATTGGTCGCGCAAGTTGTGGTGGGTCACACAAGTTGAGGTTGCGTGGTAGTTGTTTGATGCGCATCCAAGGTCGTCTGGGTGAGAATGACTATTGGTCGCCCAAGATTGGAGTTGGGGAAGGAAGTGTCGTGCAAGTGGTTTGGTGACACGTGCGTGCCAGGATTTGAAGAAGCGTGACAGTTGACCTTTTTGGGCCAAAACCGGTTTGGGTGGAAAAGAATGTGAGTCACGCAAGTTTGAAGTTGAAGAAGTGGGTGTCACGCAAGTGGGAGTTTTGGACTTGCGGGCCATCTTAAAACTTGCACGCCGGGCATGGAGAAGCGCGCCAGGTGTGGTTGAAGTAAGCCAATCTTTCTGGGGCTACGTGAAAGCTGGTAGTTTGCCGGATACCTTTGCTGTAAAGTGAGATTAGTCTATGGGTGGAAGTTGGACTTCAACAGAGCATCTAAATACAACAGAGGATGCATTCTTTTGCAATGATGAAGAGACCTTTATCTCTATAAACTGAGTGGGACGCCACCAAGGGTAGTGAACAATGGGGAGTCAATGGGAGTGACCCGAGGGATGCAGTGGGATATCCCTGAATAATTGCAAAGGCAGTGAGCCTGGGACAGATTGACTGTTCCCAAACCTTTGTAATCCACAACGAGTGAAGATTAGTGGAATTTGGTACGACCGACAACCTGTCGGCGTATGCTCCTTTGACATAGCCCTTAGTGGTGAAACATGTAAAAACTATTGTGTCATCTCTTTACATGTGAATGTCTTATTTATTCTCATATCCATCATACAGGTTAAACTAGTTTCTACCAACATGGGAACATGATCCGTCAGTTTAAAAGAAAAAGATGACACCCTGATTCACCCCTCCCCTCTCAGGGTGTCCCAGGGTCCTTCAAGTGGTATCAGAGCCAGGTTACTGGTGTTTGATCTATTTTATACTGCCATGGAAAATTCTGCCAGTGGTAGGGGAGCTCCCCACTTTCATGGAAGTAATTTTCAGATTTTGAAGAATAGAATGAGATCTCATCTAAGATCCCTTGGAATGGATGTTCTGTTTTCCACTATAAAAGGTATACTTGTTACTGATCCAACAGGGATGGCTATGAAAGATGCCGATAGGAAAATTATTGATGCTGATGCTAAAGCACAAAATTCTCTCACCGCTTCCCTTTCTAATTAGATCTATCTTAAGGTGATGAGTTGAACCTCAGTAAAGTCCATTTGGGATATACATGAAAATATTTATGAAGGATATATCAAAGTTAAGGAGATGAAACTACAAGTCATACACAATAGGTTTGATGATCTGAAGATGCATCCTAATTAGAATTCAGACTCCTTCAATCAAATTACAGAAGTGGTTGGATTAATTCAGGGTCTAGCTGAAGAAATCAAAGATGTTGACATTGTAAAGAAAATATTAAGAATACTTACACCCCTATACAATGAAAAGGTTTCAGCCCTTGAGGACATATATCTTTCCAAATTTTCTTTGGATGATTTGTTGAGAATCCTAGTGTCATATGAAATGAGAGTCAAACTAGAAGATGCTACTACATGAGTAAGAAAGTAAATGGCGTTCAAATCCATAGAGAAAATAAAAATTTCAAAAGATATTAGTGGAGAAGAAGATGGGGAAAAATAAATTCTTTCTCTCATTGCCAAGAAGTTCTAGAAGGGAAAAGGGAAATTCAAAGGTATGTTACCTCTAGCTTGCTTTTGTTGTGGCAAGTTCGGGCGCATTTCTTCTCAGTGCTTAAGAAAGTTCGATGACGATGATAGCGATGTTGAAAACATTGAGAAGCCTAAGAAAAGTTTTCTCAAGAAAGGAGACTTCAAATATAGAAAGAAATTCTGAGGAATATTATTGTCTGTGAAGAGGAAGAAGATTATAATGAATTTTGTTATGAAGAATGTAACGCCCCGACCCAAGTTACCCAGAGTCGGTGAATTATTACATAACATTGGCATGATCACAAAATATCAATTCTTGAAAGACCGATTAGTTTATTAGCCTTGGAATAACTAGATACATTCATAAAGTTTACATTACATCATAATGTGAAAACTACAACAACATCTTGTCTCCACACTCATATCCCCTTAAACTATCCCTCCAGGTCATTCATAAAATACTTATTCACATCCTGGGAAAAATAAAACATAGAAAGGGGTGAGCTCAAATGCCCAGTAAGGATAACAATATAGCGAAAAAATTCATAAATAATCATAAACATTTAAGACAATGTATACCTAAAACAAAAGCCTTTTAAACTTGAAGATCAGCATAATATGGAAAAAATAACATGAAATAATGGCATTTACTTATTCACATGGATATTCTACTAGTCAAATAATCACATGTAATATCAATAACCACTTTCATAATGATGGAATGCATAATTCCAGACTATCATAACCACATAGTCAAAGCCTCGTGCCAAGACTACAAATAAGCTTTTTTCAAGGCCTTCTTCCAAGACACTAGTTTGTCTCATGAGACCTACCGATGCATCAAGGAGATATAGTAGGCTCCACCCGTCACTTACTAAGTCCAATGCATTCCTCATATGAATATTTTGAAACATAACATAAATATTCATATTAAAACTAGCATAAAAAATGTCAATACTTTTAACCACAAACCATGAATTGTATAAAAATAGCACATCCATAGTCAAACATAACTCATTCTATACAATATGGAAGATTGCATTATATCAGATTAACCTCAATCGAGAAAAATAAAGGATATTTACATAGATTAAAATAATCATCAAACTATTGAGAGAAATATCCCCCTTTTTCTTGAAAACATTTTAAAGTCACACTATTTGTCAAGAAGCCATTTAAAAATAGATTTTTGAATCAAAGTGTCTCATACCACTTTGAAACTTTTAAAAGGAATTTTAATTTTAAAACATTAATGTCCATATAAATAAATTCTTAAAACCATTTTAAAACATGGACATCAATGAGAATGATTTACAATAATAAATCTTTAAAACATTTTAAAATGATATTTTAGTTAGAGTTCCTAACCAAAAGAGAGACACTTGAATACAAATAATTTAGGTAATCAAAACACTGTAATATCATGAGAATAAAGGGATTCAAGATATACAATTTCAAAGTACATTATATACACCATATAAAAGTGATTTGGTGTGTAACAACAAAGGAGTCTCAATGAAATGTAGATTGAGATGAAATCTCTCATAAAGACCGTATCCTTAGGTTAAGAATTAATCAATGACATAATCATGTGTGAAAAATATAAATACACTCAATATGATTGTATATTAAGTGTAAAACAATCAAAGGACATTCACAGATATTCTTGTAAAAACAACACCAATGAATTGGATGTTTAACTCAACAAATCGAGATTGAGTAAAAATTACTCTTATCAAGTTCATACCGATGACTTGAGAATTTATCAATGGAGTGATTATGTGCATAAAAAGTATATCCATATATAGGGTAGTGGAAATTATGACATAATAAAAATAATACTGATTCCACACTTAATCTTGGAGTAAAATAATCAATGAATTATGCGTAAAGCCGAATGAGTGGAAATTGAAATTTCAAATTCCCTTATTGATTTGGTAACATACGAAACATACACCCATGAAAGAAGGATCATACAATGATGATGTAAATATCCATAAATTAAATTATATTACACAATGAATACAATCATGTACAGTACAAACACCACATGCAATAAACAAGTGGTGAACAATGGAAATCTCACGGACTTAAAAGTGAGATAAGAAACCCCTTAACTTGTACTTTTCCTTGGTATATGGTAGGTTAAACTCTTTTATAATGGTATAATAATTGTTATTAAATTATAAAATAATCATATACATTAATATGATATCATATATGATCTTTTAACATTGCTTTGTTAATAATATTTTAGTATTATCGTCGTTTCGGGTGTTAACTTACTCGTTTTCTCTTATATGTTTTGTTACATAAGCCAGGTTTGTTTGGATAGGTTGTATCTTATTCATATCAAGAATGATATCAAGGCCTTAAACATTATTTTTAATCATCAAATGAGAATTATACTTGAATGGATACGATGTGGAACCAATCTCATCGCGTTCATGGAGATGGTAGTCCGTATGTACGCCCGAGTGACAATATCATTATTTTGATATTAAAATAATATATAATTGGATGGTATATCATATATACAGAATAATTATCATTTTATATTTATTATTTACATGAATTACACATCATTATTATACCCATCCAAATAATAATGTATTGAATAACAATTACACCACGACGTGGAGACGGTAAGTCGTACGTACGCACGTATGGTGACATGTCATTCAAGGGATGGATATAATATTGAATATGGTTGTACCATATTTATAATAAAATCACAGTATATAGTAGATACTGGAGTTATTATTTTAGAATTGAAATAATAAATAAAGAAGAAGTTGAAGAAGAAAGGAACTTGAAAGATGGTGGTGAAAACATTACCTCTTCTTTAGGTTATTCCTTTTGATTTGATCAAAAGGGATCCTTAGGTTGTCTTTATGATCAAAATAAGGCCTCTAGGTTGAAGTGAGCGAAGTTTACAGAATATTTGGGCAGGGGTTGGCCGAGCCAAATGGCTTTGAAGGTGTGAATTAGAGATAAGGGGGAGTGCCCTTTTATCAGAGGAGTGAGGGGCACATTAAGAAAAACATAAAATATTATTTTATAATAAATTCATATTCGGTTTATAATGGCTCCAAAGTGACTTATTTTGAGACTAAGGTGGGGATGGGTCTAAATCCTTTCAACCAATAGATTTTAGATAGGTTTGGGTCACTAAATTAACCTTATCATTTATATTTAACTCTTTGTTAAATAGTTTGACATTTACCATGTCTCTTTGTATTTTTTTATTATATGGTTAATAAACATACCATATACATCCAAGAGAACCCCAAGTGGTTCATTAATGTTACACCTATCATTATATAAATCTCTTGGCCAAACCTTATATTTTTATAAATTGAATATCAATTAATAATATAATATTTGTTTTAAAAACTCTTTTTTGTCAATTTTGACACTATTGGGTATTTTGTTTTTGATAAATTCATAACAGCATTATTACTTTGAAAAAAATTAATATAACCAATCCTAATATGTCATATTAACCTATAAAATTAATGTAAATCATAAAAAGTTTCAAATTTCATTTATTTGGGTATTTATAATATCAAATATCTTAATATTTAATTAATTAGGTAATTACTGCATCACCATTAAATTATTTAATGTCTAAAAATTAAAAATAAAATACTATTACATAGGAAATATTTTTATCTTTCTAATTAATATTTATAATCAAATTTATCTTATGTATAACCCTATATTAAAAATGGTTTAGTAATTAAACTTTAATTTTAACTCTTTTAACTCTTCTTTGAATTAAATAATAATAAATGTACTAATAAAATCCAAGTAGACCTAAATGATAATATTTTCTTCCTAAGGTTATTTTTTGTCGAGATACACTTGTCCAATAGAATTAGGACATGTGTTAAGGTAATATCAATATCATTTTTACCCTTAATTACCCTATTTATTTTTTACCGTGGTAAATAAAAGTAAAAAATTACTATTCACCAAAAATTATATTCATCTCATTGAACCAAATTTTACACCTTGATATGAACTATGTCTCTCAGATTTTTGAAATTCCACTCATAGAAGCGGTAAAATTATGTTTTATGTGAATTTCCAAATTCTCCTAGGAGGTGGGTAAAAGAGGGTGAAAACTTCAATAAAATTTCTATATATCTAAAATTATTCTAAACTAAATCCAATGAATTACATTGAACATATATAGGTATTTTTTATCTATTTTGACCTTAATTAAATTTAAATAAAATAAATAATAACTTAAATAAAAATTCGGTTTTAAACTATAACTCAGTGTTTTTTTCACTATTCATCAAAAATTGAATGTTTTTAGAAAAATACCAAAAATTCACCCTAATATAATTTCAATATTCTGAATCCAAAAATGAATTTCATTTTGAAAGATAAAATTTATAAAATTTCAAAAAGTTGGTATTACTATTCATAACGGTTATTTTGATTGGTTGTGGTGTGTGTTAGAACTCACAGTTGCGTACAACACACGCTACTGTATTATTTAAAGAGAAGTATACCGTGGAAGATTGGGGTGTTACAAAGAAGTACCAGAATTTAAAACTGGGAACCATGCTTCTGTGATGGCCACTGTTGAAAAATCAAATGATTCTGGTGGAGAAAATTAGTTGAAAACTAGTGTAAATCCCGAGTTGCAACTTAAGGATGTTGTTAGTAAGATTAAGATAAAATTTAAGAGTTGCAATAAGTGGAAATAAATTGTAGAAGAATCATCTGAATATGTTGATCAAATTGAAGCTGAAATTGAACGACTGGAAGAATTGGTGAAAGTTCGGTCTAAAATACATGAAAACAATAATGATGTAGTGGATCTGAAGCTGAGAATTGAAGAGAAGGCAAAGGTCATCAATGACCTCACCTCCAGACTAGAGGAAAAGTCCAAGACTGCTAAGTGTCTTGAGGAGGAAGTTGTTAATATTAGGAGTAAACTTAAGACTGAATCAATTTCAAAAGAATCAAGGAATAAAATACAGTTTGGAAGATTCTCAGATGCAGAATTACTGGCAAGAGCAAAGTGTGGTTCATATGGGGTTGGAAGAATCTTGAGTGATCAAAGACCCTCTTGCATGGGAAAGAGAAAAATTAGTTGTGAAGCTAAGACATCAACTGCTGGAAGTGAACAGAGCCAAATGAAAGACAAGATGAATGTTGGACATGTTGAAATGTTGCATGAAGTTTTGAAATGGAAACCTGCAATCCAAATTAAAAGGAGAACTGAAAATTATCCTCAAACATTCAGAAATGACAGGCAATCCAACTATTCTCCCAAGGAAGAAGGTATGAGGAGAAATTCAAGTGAGAAGACATTTCCTCTCATGATGTGTCGGTTCTGTGGCTATTTAGGCCATACCATGTCATATTGTGAAGAGGTAAGGAGCTACTTGAATGGGGAAGATCTGGGGTGTCAACAAAGGAGAATGACTTCATATCCTCCATCTTATAAAAGAAATAGTTTCTATGGATACTATTTTTGTTGTTCTATCTTTGGTAATAAGGCTATCAATTGCAGGCAGAGAAGGGGCATGGATACTTCATACCGGAGTTCAAGACAAGTCAAATCTCGTAAACAAGATAGTGTTACTATTACAAACAGGTTTTATCCTCTCGAATAAGACTTTGACTATGAAGCACCAATGTACACGGATGAGATAATTGAAAGGCCATCGGTGATCTATACTCAGTGCAATGTCTCATGGAAAGAAATGATAAAAATTGAAAAATCCATCCTTGTAGAGGTGGCCCTCAAAGCTACGAAAAGAAACAGTACCTAGATTATGGATAGTGGTTGTTCATCTCATATGACAGGTAATGTTGGCCTATTAATGAATATCAAAAGAAAGGTTGATGGTACTATACGATTTGGTAATGATGGAGCTCTTAAAATCAAAGTCATTGGAAGTACTGAATTAGACAGTGGAGAGCTAAAGAAGACTGAAGTCCTTTACGTAGATGGCCTATTTCATAATCTACTCATCGTGAGTCAACTTTGTGACGCAGGACTTATAGTTACTTTTAATCAGAAAGGCTTCACTATCAAGGGAAAGACATGCAATTCACTTTTGAAGGGATGCATAATAGAAGGCAACTTGTATCAGGTTCATAGTAACGAAAATGATTGTTACATGACTATTGAATAAGAAAAAAATTTGTGGCATAGGAGACTAGGACACATCAATCAACAATACATTGAGAAAATATCAAAATTGAGGATTGTCATGGACATTCCCAACCAAAAGCGTGAGTGTGAAAAGTCTTATGACGCTTTCATTCTTGGAAAGCTGGTCTGTAGTTCATATCGGCCAAAGAAGAAAAAGGTATCTCATCTTCTTGATCTAATTCATATAGATGTATGTGGACCGATAAATGTTCCCGGAACTCATGGGGAAAGGTACTTTGTCCTTTTCATAGTTTATTACAGTAGAATGGCATGTGTTATGGTCATTAACAGGAAAAAAGTGGTTGACTATATGAAAACATATCGACGAATCACCGAGAATGATTCTGGACAAACAATCAAAGTGTTGTGATCTAACAATGGAGGGGAATACACGTCTATTGAATTTGGAAATTACCTAGAGAAGTAAGGGATACAACATGAGGTAGCTGCTGTGAGAACTCCACAAAAAAATGGAGTTTTTGAATGTAGGAATCGACAGGTGAACAACATGGCGTGAACTATGTTGATTGAGAGTCATATTCCATGACATTACTGGAAAGAGGTTGTTCAAGCTGCAGTGTATATTCAAAATAGAACAGGACATTATATGGGTGAGATGAAGACACCATATGAACTGTGGCATGGAAGGAATCCCTATTTGAGATACTTTCATGTTTTTGGAAGTAAATGCTTCATCAGAAACAAAGAAGGAAATCAAGGGAAGTATGGTGACAATGTATATGAAGGAATTTTCCTCGGATACTCAACGAACAACAAAGCCTAAATGTGCTTCAACAAGCAATTAGAAAGGACTATGGAAATCAGTGATGTTAAGAAAATGAAAGAGACGTCCCTAAATGCTTCAAGGACGTCATATGCTGATGTGATAGAAAGTGAGGAATAAAATGAACGTGGAGAAAATACAAATACAAAAATAGAAGAAGTTGTACAAATCACTCAGTGGTCACATCATGATGTTTACTCAAAAGAAGATTCTGAAGAGGAAACTATGGCTGGAGAGAATGAAACTGAACCTCACAGGAGAAATCGAAGAGCTGAGATTGATCCATCTAACATAATTAGGGACATGATTGGACCAACTCAAATAAGGAGGATGAGTAATAACACACAATCTTCATTTCTGTCAGTTGTGGAGCCATCCTCATTTGAAGAAGCTGCAAAGGATAAATCATGGGTGAAAGCCATGAATGAAGAGTTAGATCAGATTGACAAGAATCAGACATGGGATCTTTTATAGAGACCCTAATGTCACAATGTGATTGGTATAAAATGGATCTTCAAGAACAAGTTTTATGAGCATATAAGTGTTATTAGAAACAAGGCACGACTGGTATGTAAAGGATACTCCTAGATTGAAGGCATTGATGTTGAAGAATCCTTTTATCCAGTGACTAGACTGGAGTAAATCAGGCTTTTCCTTGCCAAGGCACTTTAAAGTGGATATAAAGTATATCAAATAGATTTCAATACGAAATTCTTGAATGGTGTACTCGAAGAAAAAGTCTACATTGAACAACTAGTGGGTTTTGTTCTTGGTACTGATGAAACAAAGGTTTGCAAAATGAAGAAAGCTCTATATAGTTTGAAGCAAGCACCATGAGCATGGTATTCCAGGCTGGACTCGTATCTCAAGAAGCTGGAATTAAAAAGAGGAGGAGTAGACCACAATCTATATGTGAAGAATTCTCCAAAAGATCAGTTCATGGTTCTAGTCTACATTGATGAAATTATTTTTGGTGGCATCATGCAGAAATCTGTGGATGAATTTTCCAATCACAATATATTAGAATTTGAATTGTCTATGATTGGGGAGATCACACATTTCTTGTGGCTACAGTTGATTCAAAGGCAGGATTACACTTCCATTTCTCAAGAAAAGTATGCAAGAGAGCTTCTGAAGAAGTTTAATATACAAGACTCCAAACCAATATCAACTCTGATTGTAGTTGGAACCAATCTTGGAAAGCATTAGGATGGGGAATCTGTAGACCCCCCCCCCCTATGTACAAGAGGATAATTGGGAGCCTACTGTACCTGACAGCGACACAACCAGATATTTTCTTTTCAACCTTTATAGAATCCCGCTTTCAGTGTAATCCAAAGGAGGAACATATGAAAGCAGTAAAAATAATCATGAGGTATATTCAAGGTACTAACAATTGTGGCTTATAATTTGTTATAGGAAGAGACAGTGAATTATCATCATTTTCTGATGCTGACTGGGCTGGCGATGTAGTGGACAGAAAGTCCACCAGTGGTAGAGCATTCTATATTGGGAATAAATGTGTTGGCTGGTTGAGGAAAACACAAAAGTACTTCTCCTAGTACTACTGAAGCAGAGTATATCTCCGCCACAAAGTAATTCCCTCAACTGCTATGGATGAAGCAACAACTAACAAATATTGGTGATGAGGTGATGCAACCAATGGTAATTTACTATGATAACCAGAGAGCAATTGATCTTACAAAGAATCATGTTCAGCATTCTCATACAAAACATATTGAAATCAGGTATCACTTTATCAAATAAAAATTTGAGCAAGGTGTGATTAGAATGGATCATGTGGGAACTGATGAGCAAGTGGCTGATATCCTGACAAAGCCACTGTCAACGAATATGTTTGAGAAGCATCGATTGAACCTCGGTGTTCAGCCACCTCCCAGTGCATAAGGAGTTTACGAAATTCCCCTCTCCCCAGTTTTGTTAATTTTTTTTAATCTGTTTATAGATGTGATGTAGGTTTGTGGGGGAGATACTATTCAGGGGGAGTGTGGTTTGAGCTAAACAATGAACAATTACTGGTCTTTGGGTTTATTGTCAATGGGGTATAAAGGACTAAATTTAGGCATGTAATTCTTCTGTGACACTGTAAATTCAGGAATGTAATGCTTCTATGACACTGTAAGAGAATTTCTTGGGCATCTTTGAGAATTCCAAAACATAGGAACCCAATTCAAAATTCAGGCATGTAATGCTTATATGATATTTTAAATTTAGGCATGTAATGCTTCTGTGAAACTATAAGAGAATTTCTTGGCCATATTTGAGAATTCCAAAATATGAGAACACAATTCAAGATTCCTCTCTTGTTTTCAACACTGATCATTGCACACGTAGACTTAGAGTGTTGGCTGAGTTGATTCTTGAGTTTGTGGTTTTCCTATGGCCGGTTCTCTATTGAATTTATTTTCTAATTTCAAACTAACCCAAAGGGGGAGATTATTGGAACCATGTTCGTTCTTTTCCTGAATTAGAGTATGGATTGTGTTTTTTTCAATCCTCAGTGGAAGTTCAAAATGTGAAGTGATCATACATTACAAGTAGATAATAGTATTGAGGGTGGAACCGTTTTCTAGTGTTTGCCAAATTTTTTGGCCTGAAAATTGACAAATGGAGAAAAGTGGTTTTTGGAATAGATACTTGCACGTCGTTGACTTGAAGGAGATGAAACTAGTGCACCTTTTGTTTTTCAAGAACAGAACATGAAAATATGGGAAAGAGAGAAGGTCGCTCAAGTTTTATGTTTGGTCGCGCAAGTGACTTGTGTGCCGAAACTTGAACGCTGAGGGAAGACTTGCGCGTCGTCGCGCAGGGTATCCAAACACCTATAAATAGAGTTCGACCCCTCTTAATTCGATATGAAGTTCAGACATAGAAGAAATCAGAGCTCCCGTCGCGTAGGTGTAGTGATCGCGTAAGTGGTGGTGGGTCGCATAAGTTGAAGTTGTGCGGCAGTTGTTTTTTGCACGTCCAAGGTGGTTTGGGAAAGATAGAGTATAGGTTGCCCAAGTTTGGATTAGGGGAAGGAAGTGTCACGCAGGTGGTTTGTTAACACTTGTGCGCCAGGATTTGAAGAAGCGTGACAGTTGACCTTTTCACGCCAAAACCAGTTTGGGTGGAAAAGAATGTG
The DNA here is from genome assembly GCA_963277665.1 of Viscum album. NCBI lineage: Eukaryota > Viridiplantae > Streptophyta > Magnoliopsida > Santalales > Viscaceae > Viscum > Viscum album. The sequence goes on along the minus strand of OY728156.1, from coordinate 865,341,950 downwards.
AGTCACACAAGTTTGAAGTTGAAGAAGTGGGTGTCGTGAAATTAGGAGTGTTGTACTTGCACACCGTCATGAAACTTGCTCGCCGGGCTTGGAGAAGCACCACAGGTGTGGTTGAAGTATGCCAGTCTTTCTGGGGCTGTGCGAAAGCTGGTATTTTTCCCGATAACTTTGGTGTAAAGTGAGATTAGTCTATGGGTGGAAGTCGGACTTCAAAAGAGCATCTACATAAAATAGAGGATGCATTCTTTTGCAATTATGGAGAGACCTTCACATCTATAAACTGAGTGGGACTTTACGAAGGGAAGTGAACTATGTGGAGTTAACGGGAGTGACCAGAGGGACGCAGTAGGCAATCCTTAAACAATTGTAAAGGAAGTGAGCCTGGGACAGAGTGACTATTCCCAAGCCTTTTTAATCCACAATGAGTGAAGAATAGTGGAATTTGGTACGACCAAAAACCTGTCAGCGTATGCTCCTTGGATGTATCCCTTAGTGGGGAGCCAAGTAAAAAGTGTTGTGTCATCTCTTTGCATGTGAATGTTTTATTTATTCTCATATCCATCATACAGGTTAAACTAGATTCTACCAACGTGGGAACAGGATCAGTCAGTTTAAAAGAAAAAGTTGACACCTTGATTCAGCCCTCCCCTCTCAGGGTGTCCCGGGGTCCTTCATGTTCATTGTAAAATTTAACCATCTAAAAAAAGTATACCAATACACATTAAAATTAATAACATTATACAATTCTATTTCATTTATATAACTCATATAAATATTTATGAATTTTATTTATCAAATTAATAACTATTTTTTAAATCATTCTGATTTTATAAAAGTGATATTATCATTATGATATAGAATGTTCTTACTCATTTAGTCATTTTAATATTCTCTTCTTTGGGTCAATTTCCCAACCAATAAGAATAATGTTAAATTTTTTATGTCAAAAATGATTAATAAGTGTTAAATAATTTAATTTTTTTGTAAAATTAATTAATTTCATATTTTTAATGATACACTTTTATGGGAGCTGGATGGAAATGGGATGTTAGATTCCAAAAGTTTATATCATTCTTGTTATAATTCTTCATTTTATTTCTCACAGATAAGCAAATTGATAATCCTCATATCAGGCCCTCAAAGCCGATCGTTATTTAGAGGATTGCTCATAAAAACTACCTAATTATGCTAACTTTAAAAAATGGGGTTTCTCTTTATGCTCTAGGTGAAGGTCCTACAATCAGCACAAAGAATATATATCTCAATTTTTCCTCTCTTAAGCCACTACCTCTTCATTATAGATGGTGATCTATGACATTTTCTAAATCTCTCTTCTTGTTATACCCAATGTAGCAAACTTGTTATTTCATTGAACTTCTATTCAAGCATCTGCTCTAATAAAATACATGTTCATGGAAGCTATTACTTAAAACATACTATTTATTTGAAGAAATCGGTATGAAATTCGCCATGGGAGAGGGGATATATTCATTCATGTAGCACTGGTGAAAATAAATACAGCAGCTAAAGGAGAAAATTTGAACCAAACTAGACAATACAGTAACACGATGCATGATTCTATAATCCTCAAGAAAATGGAAAACACTAGGTTAGTTCCCAGCTCATACTATTTTGCTTAAAATTTCTTGGAAACCACCCCTGCTTGGATGGATTAAAATATACTTTGATAGAGCCTCTAAGGGTAACCCCGATCTAGTTTGATGTGGCGAGATGCTTAGTGATCACTCTGATCAAATTATTGGGTGTTTTGGTGGAACTTTTGTCATATCTCCTTCAATTGATTCTGATCATATCAGTGTGATACATTTGGTTAATTATTAAACAATCAATGACATGGATAATCTTTGGTGGGAAAGAGATTCCACCATATTTGTTATAGAAATTCAGAATGGAGTGGATTGTTTATCTTAGAAAATGATGGCTAGATGGATGTAATGTCGTTCCACTCTATTAGAGCTCAACTACATTTTCCCACATGTTTATAGAGAAACTAAAATGGTGGCGTATGGGCCAGAAAACAAATATATCAACAATGATTTTACTTGGTTTGATGATTTACCATTGGACATGAGTCCGCCTTATGAGAAAATTGTAATAAACACCCATAATTTCGTCTCTAGTAACTTTTTTCACTTTCAATAAATTTATATTGGTCTCTTGGGCAAGGGTGACCCCCCCCCCCCCAAATATTTTTTAATTATTCTAGAACGATTATACATATATTTTTATTCATTAATAAAGTCAATTATTTTTGTGAAATCAAAACATATAAAAATAGGTTTTAATGAATTTAATTAAAATCATTAGTATATATTCAAATAAATTAATAAGAGAATACAATACAATATAAAAAACATTGTATGAATTTGTGAAAATTCTATAAATAATGAAACCATGAACATGGTGTGAAGATTAGAACCGTTGAATCAAAACATGAGTGGAAAATTGAATATTTAGCACAAAATTTTTAATATTAACAAATAATTTTTATAAAATGTTTAATGAAAAAATATAATTTAATATACCTAGTAAGATAAATATAAATATTTTTAAAATATATATATTTAATAAAAAAATATATTTTTTATTGATTTTTATGGAATGTTTAATCAAGTGTAAGTCTGGAGAAAGGGTTTCTCATCTCAATATTTCATTCATTGAGATATACTTCATGTTTACCCCTTGTTTTTATTTATATAGTGTATATATTATGAAAAGATTTATTTTATCATATTTATTATGAAATTAAATGGATTTATAAATCCACCTTAACTCTAATCATTCATGTAATTTTTATTTTTATTTTATGAAATACATTTGTGTTTTTGGGACTCAATTTCAATTCTTTGATAAATGATTCTTTTAAGGAACCATATAAAATTTTATATGGTTTTATTTTTATTCATTTTCTCATGATTGTATTATAATATTTTTTTAATGCAATTCATGGGATTTAAAAATACCAATCAATTTACCTCTTAAAAAGTATTTTAATTGAAGTGTTATATAATCTGAATAAGTGATTCTCATCACAATTACCCATTATTTAGATATGTCTAATATTCACCAATTTTATTTTTTATGTTTTTTTATATAATAACCATGAATTTATTTTAATAATATTTCCATTGTAATTATGAATATTTTTAAATATATCTAAATTCCTCTCTTTCATGAGGTTTTTATTCAAAACATACTTAATTCATAAGTTATTTTATTTAAAATCATAATTTAATAAGTTTTAAATTCTCTAACTCAAATATTTATTTCCATTTAAATATTCTTTATATTGTCACAATACTTTTATGATATATACACTAATTAATTCACAAGGTCATTTTTGACTATATTTACTTTCATTATAAAGGTTTTAAATTTTTCTTCCTAATACATGACACAATTAACTTTCATTAAAAAAGTGTTAAATGAATATTTTATTCAGCATTATGTCTTGGATACATTTTCCTTTGATGATGAAAATTATTTATTATTAATATAGCTTTCAAAATTTACATGTTTTTTAATTAAAATTATATTACCATTTCTTTATGAATTTTACATTTTTTAAAATTTACCAAAAGAAAGGGATATTTCTTCACATTTTTTAACATGTATTTCGAACTATTTTATAAAAAAATCATCTATGTGAAAATTAATATATATTTCTTATGATTTATTAGGGATATTTTCTAATGAAAACATAAACCTTCATTCCATGTATGGTATATTATTATGTTTTTGTAAGTTTTCATAAAATCATTTCTCTTCCATTAGTTAATTAGACTATAATGGAAAATTAAATATTTTCACGTTTTTATGGAACACATATGTATGGTTTTCCATTATGTGATAGGTGGGTCCTTTATGGACCTTTAATTTATTAGTTAATGTTTTGTATCCCATAAGATCATGGAGGGATAATAATGTTTAGCGCCCAAGTGTTAAGATGGTATGAATTATGATATACTCTATAATACCAAATGTAGGATAAAAATGATATAGTTACTATATGTAGTATATAATAATGCTCAAAATACAAGAGGGGGATGAATTGTAGACTTTAAAAACTCCTTTGGAACTTTTAAACATGGTTATGTTTAACATGGTTAAACAAGGTATTTCACAAAACCTCTACTTCTGCACACTTACTAGATTCTGAAAATATGATTCTGAGAATGTGATTCCGAAAAGATGGTTCCAAAAAATGAAACTTAATGAAAGATTACAAAAATATATATTCTACCTTAAATACTATAGAATCTTACTAAATCAGAGTATACAAGTATAAGGAAGTATAAGATGATTATACTTTCCTGAAGGAATAAAATGCAGCGGAAAACATGTAACAAAACAAGTAACAAGTAGTAAATATTTTAACCCAAAGAGAAGGGTATCCAATAACCTTGGGTAAAGGTACCTTGATTTATAATTTCAAGAATGTATGTCTTACCCACACCAGGGTATGCCCTCAATACGAAGATTGAATTCTGCCTTTCTATCCCTACAAGCCCTCAACTTGAAGGTAGTCGGTGCCTCTGTCTTCCTCAGCAAAGAATCCCTCAACATCAATGTAGTTAGCACCTCTATCTTCCTATCCCTAGAAGCCCTTGACTATACATAGTAACAATAAGAGTCGCACAAAGAAAATATGAACAAGATGTTTAGTATTCACTAAGCATGAGAGCCTCTCTCTAGAAATCACTTCAACAACATGTAATCTCTAGAGTCATAGAACAGTGTTGAGCTCTTTCAAATGAGCTCCTATTTATAGGCACAGCTATAACGGTTGTCTCCCTTCTCCAAAGATCATATTTTTCCTTGAATTTTGTAGGGTCCTATACACGTGTCCATCAAAAAAAAGTTAGTTAGTAACTGAATGCACGACATTGTTTTATAAAAAAATTAAGTTTAAGCAAAAATATGGTTACATAACCAAAATCAAATATTCAAAATGTAAGCAAACAAAAAGTCCGGAGTCTAACCAAAAACACATTCAGTGCCTATAATACAAGGATATTCAGATTCTATTTTCTAAGGAATTTGGAACCTGAACTCTATATAATTCTAGAGTCTTAATTTCAAGGAAATTAGGAATCTATATTCACAAGATTTCAGAACCTGAACTTACAATGTTCAGAGTCAGAGTTCATGAGAATTCGGTGTCAGAACTTACAATGTTCCGACTCAAGGTTCATCAGAATTTGGAGTATGAACTTACAATGTCTGGAGTCTGAATTCATTAGAATTCAGAGTCAAAACTCATAAGAGTTCAGAGTCTGAATTCAGAGAACTCAGAGTCCGAACTCAAAAGAGTTTGAAGTCTGAATTAAGAGAACCCAGATTCAGAACTCATAAGAGTTCGGATTCTGAAAATAGAATGCTCTTTATCTAAGTATTATATGATTCTGAGGTTTTAGATATGAAACCGAATTTTACACTTAGTTAAGATAATGAGAAATGAAAAACATGGTAAGGATAAATTTCCTTGGGGAAGGAAAGTTTTCCTTACAGAAGTAAAACATAGGGTAAAATAAAATTTTCCTTGAGATAAGGTGTTTGTGATTTTCAAAAAAAGAAGGAATGGTAAAGTCATAAGGAAACCTTATTGACTTAACAATCTCCACAATCATGAAGGAATGGATAATTCATAAGGAAAACCTTATTCAATCAACAATATCTCCCTTTTTGGAAAGCACAATCATCCTTATGAAAAAGATAAAAAGGACTCAGAAAATATTTTTCTAGACATTGCAAATAAAACTTATCTCCCTTATTATATGGGAAAAGAGGAATACGACTAACTCCCCCTTAGGGTTTGGAACACTAAGGATCATATTCTAGATTTTCAGAATGAGATTTTTCATTATCTGGAGTATGGAAATCTCTTTAATGAAGATTCCCCCCCTAAGATAAACTCCCCCTTACTTAGGGACATTTATTATTTACTTTGTATTCTTTTTCCTTTCTCCACCTTTGTGATTTTCAAAAAGAGTTTGAGGGTATGGAATAGATATTATAGTACCTGAAATATTAGTATAAAGAATCCAAACAAAAATGAGCAACTAAAATTTTATTAAGATAGGAATAATAGGTACAAGGAAGAAAAATACAACAAAATATCAGATTGGATCTATTTTCCTTTCTTATCCTTGGATATAAATTTATTCACTATGGTTTTCATCTTTTTGAGTTCCTTATGGTCTTCTTCTGCTTGATTTAGGAGCTGATTTTGATCCCCAGCTTTCTTCTATAAGACCTTGATTCTTTCATCCTGATCCTTAAGAACCTCGGTCTGAGCCTTTAGGACTTCTTCCATCTAAACAAGTTTTTCTTCAATCTCAATCCGTAGATCTCATTCCCTATTCCAGATTTGAGAAATAGGATATAGATTCCCATTTAGATCTTTTACCTCTTGTATCCGAGTATTCTTCTCCAGAGATATCTTTTCCTCAAAGCCCGTCATGAGATCCTTGATTTTACCATCTTCAATATCAAAAGCTTCCTTAACAGCATCTTGAAACTCACAAAGCTCTCTCAAATGTTCAATTATTTTCTTTGACCAGCTAACTACTTTCTTACAAGATCTTTTGTGTTCATCATAGTTAATGAAGAGGATCTTGAAATTAACCTCAAGCTTTACACACTTATCCATCACCATCAACACTGAATCTGATTTTTGATTCAAGCTATGTTGGAGCATCTTACTTCTCGAGTCAATGCTTAGAATGATTGGAATGGTGTCAAAAAGCTTTTTCAGTGATTGAATGTCGAAATCATGTACTAGGGATGATGATTCTGAATTTGAGACTTTTCTTGGTGAGGGATATTACTCTAGATCAGCAAGTTTTCTCTTAGATGATCCACCAGCTTCCTTCTTCTTTAAAAAACTTTAGTAGGTGTATCCACAAACACTAGTTTCCCCTTATCAGTTCTCAAAACAGCTTCCTCATCCGAAAACTCATGTTCACTGTCAAACAGCTAAGAAATTCTATCATCATATATGTTCTCCTTTTCATCTCCTGCCTCAGTATCTTCAAGATGAATGAAATGATGATTATAACATTCATCCTCAGAGAACTTATTCACTTCATCTTCAGATTTTTCATCTAACCCAGGAGTAGGAATCTTTGAAGATCCGGCTTGAGAGGTATGGATTGAAAATTTCTGGGATGCACTTTCCTTCTCATGAAAGTTGTCAACTTGCTTTATGAGGTCTTTGGTGTCACCACTGCTTTCTTCTTCTTCCACTTCTTCTACAAATTCCTTTTCATCAACAATCTTTTCTTGTACTTTTTCTGAAGTGAGAAATTTCATTCCCGGTGTCACAGGTAAGGCATATACCAAGAAGTATTTCGGTATAGGGATATTCTTAGATGCTTTATCCGTATCCCCCAATTGGTATTGAACAATTTCAGCCACCGAAATCCTCTTATTTTCCTTCCTTTCTTTATCTTGCTTCTCAATCTCATCAGCTATCTTTTCTTTTAAATCCTTAGCTTCTGTAGGATCTAAGCCAAACTGTGGATCTCCCTCCTTTAAATTTTTCTTGTATTCCCTCCACTTTGAAACAACCTCATCTGGATAAGATTTTTTCTTCTTAGGTTTTGGAGGTTTGGATTGGGCTTCCTTGGCTTTAGGGGTTTTCTCTTCTTCTTCTACTTCCTTCTACTTTATCTTCTTTCCATCCCTTTTCAATGGTTATGCCACTTCGTGTTCTTTCGAAACAGCTTCAGCCTCTTCTACTGGTAGATAATAGAATTATATTTATTCCTTAGGAAAAACAACTTTCATCCTTGTGAGGGTATCTTAACTAATCAACATGACTTTGCAATTCCTCGTCTTTGAACTGCAAGGGATTTTGAAATACTCTAAGCACTGAACAATTAGCTTGGAAAGAATGTCTAGATACATTATAATCGGAGCCTTCAAGTTTCCATTCTTGATATTATCTATCGTAACCAGAATATGCTTGACCAAATTGATCTTCCTCAGATTCACCAGAAAATCTAGGATGTACATTTCACTTTTCTTCAAAGTGTCCTAATCACCTTTTCTTGGAATTTTAAAACCTTGAACCCATAATTCAAGGATTTGGTTATTTTTAGAGAGGTGAGAAATCATCAGAGTCTTGACATCTGTAAGACCGAGGATCTCCATAGATTTCACCATGACAAAACTTCCTTGACCTTCTGGAAACTTATGGGAATAGAACTCAGCTTCCCCTTCAAATGAAAATCCAATCAAACTGGCTACCTTTGTATATGAAAGAGAATAAGTCTTACTATAGATTTAAAAAAAATGTGCCTCTGCCTTCTTCCATAAAGAAACTGACTGATTCATAAATCTGAATAAGCATATCCGGATACACCAAATCTTAAGCACCAGGCTATGATATGAAGACACTCTCCCATCCGTTCAGCTTCATATTCTTCGAAATAATAGAATCATACTTGTTGTAGAAATTCAAATGCACCAGAATTTCTCTATATACCTACCATTCTGGAATTGGCTTGACAGTAAACATATCTTTTAGAGATAATTCTTCTGTAGAAATTCAGAATTGAGAAAACTCTTTGAAGTTTTGAACGGGCTTAATTAGAAGGTCAGAACTTCAGCACGCAAGAGCTTGAGATAGATGTGGGAAAACCCCTCAGGGGTCCTTTATATAGGTGTTGGAAGAGACGATTCATCTTCCAAACTCTATCCAATGGCTAAAAATCCTTCTGATAAGATCTGATGGTTGATATGATAGCTGCAAGGAAATCTTGATAGAATCCAATCTTTTGAGTTTTTTAAAAAAAGCATTCAGATTTAAGGAAAATAGAATCCGAAAAATTTAAACATAAATTAAAATTCCAGCAAGTAAATTATGATGATGAAAACTTAAGAAAGAAAAAATACCTTTTGGATTTCTAGGAATATTATTTGTATTGAGGAAAAAATATTCTTAAAGAAATTTAGATTCTGAAAATTTTGATTACGAAAAAACTTAAAAAAAATGACTACAAAAATTTCCATTAAGAAAAAAAAACTTGAAAAAGATCATTACAAAAATTTTGAGTATGAAAATTTTAGACTACGAAAATTTTCTTTACAAAAGATTTGAAAAATATAACTATGAAATGTTTTGAAAAACATTATTACAAAAAACATGAAAAACTTCATTATGAAAAACTTGAAAAACATCATTACGAAAAATTTGAAAAACTTTATTATGAAAAATTTGAAAAACTTCATTATGAAAAACTTGAAAAACTAACAAGAAAATGTACTCCCCCTATGAAAAAGAGTTTATTGCTATAAAGATATTGGTTCAATGGGAAGTTAACAAGGAGTATTAACTTATGGCTATCATTCTTAAAATCCTTTTAATGTATTCAAATCTATCAGAGTGTAAATATTTTGTGAAAATATCAGCAAGTTGATCTTGAATTCTGATAAATTGAAAAATGATATCTCCTTTTTTTTTGTGATCCCTAAGAAAGTGATGCCTAATATCTATGTGTTTTGCACGAGAGTGATGTGCAGGTTTTTTACTAAAGGCAATTTCACTTGTATTATCACATAAAATTTTTGTTTTCGTAAAACTCAAACCATAGTTTGTGAGTGTGTGTACACATTTTCTTTCCTATGGGCAGAAAGAATTAACTCTTCCTTGGAATTGTGTACTAAGAACTTATCATTCCTAAAATTCACAAGGTAACCTTCATCACATAATTGTATTATGCTAATGAGATTGTGCTTAAGACCCTTAACAAATAAAACATTTGAAATAAATGTTTTTTCAAGAAGAATGATGTTACCCATACCAATAATTTCACCATGAGCATTATCGCCAAAAGTTACTTTTCCTCCTCTCATCATGATAATATTTTCATAGTTTTTTTACTATTCATGTGCCAGGAAAATACTCTATCCATGTACCATGTATTATGGTTTGTAATTTCTTTAATTTCGTGAAAAAAAAAGAGTTAGACTTTCGGAACCCAAACAATCTTGGATCCAGAAATTTCAGAAAGCAAAATTTTAGGTACCCACATTTTTTTAGAAAAAATAAGCTTTATGAAATCCTAAAGACTGAGTTTTGTTTAAGGGACAATTTTTTGCCTAGTGTCCACCAAACTGACACTTAGTTCAAAAAGGAGCACTTTGAGGAACAAAATAATTGTTACTAAAAATTGGTTTAGAAATAGTATAAAAAATACAGAATTATTCCTTAGAGGTCGGATTTGAGAATGCATCTTATCAAAATTTTCCTTACCTAAGGTAAATTCTGACAAACACTTCCTCAAGGAAAAAATTTCAGATTTTAGTTTGATAACCAAGTTCTTATCTTCAAAAACAATTGATTTGGAACTAGAGTTAGGCTCGAAGAAATTTTTCTTATAAATTATGTTTTCTAGATCCTTGAAAAGTTTATTATTCTCAGAATTTACTTCCTCAAGATTTTTTTGAAATCCTTTCAAAATCAAAAAATTTCTTATCAGGATGTTTAGAAAGATCTGATATTTCCTTAGTAAGAATAATATTCCAAGAATTTTCCTTATCAAGATTTTTCAAGAGTTTTGAATTCTCATCTCAAGGAGCTTAGAAAACCTAGAAACTTCATCATAGGTAGGTAAAGTATTATCTTCATCAGAAGAAGATTCTTATTCAGAAGAGCTATAGTATTTACTATCAGTATTGTTTGCATTCAAAGAAACATTGGTCATTCATTCAAGAATTGTTTACCTTAGCCATTAAGCAATGATTGTCAATAGGTAGTATGTTTATTAGACCAATATTATTCTATCTAGAAGATTTGTAATCTGATGAATCATCTGAAGAGTCTCCACCAATGGAACTCTAGGTGTCATTAGCTTTCAAGACTTTCTTAGCTTTAGATTTGTATTACTTCTTTCTGTTTCTCTCATAATGATTTTCCTTTCTTTATTTTCTCTTAAGCATAGGAAAATCAGGCCTTATATATCCAACTCTCTTGCATTCATAACAATTAACTTCTGAATATTTCATATAATTCCTTTCTTTCTTCTTATATCTGTATTGAATGTTCTTCTGTCCAACAATCTTGCTCATCCGTCAAGCAAGATTTGCTAACTCATTTTCTGAAGATTCTTATCTACTAGATTCAGATTGTATATCAATCTTCCTAGATTTAGATATAGTAACTCACCCAGGAGTCTTAGATTTCATATGATTTGAAGTTGTAGTAAAAGCAACACTGCCATTCCCATTCTTCTTTTTTACATGATCAACATCTCTCTTCATTCTGGTCTCATGTTAAAGAAGAGTTCTAAAAAGTTCATCAAGAGAAATCTGAGTAACCTTTCTGTTCTCATCAATAGTAGTTCTCTTGGATTCCCATTCATTGGGCATAATGTCTATGATCTTATCAACAAGAGATTCATCATCTAATCCTTTCTCACCCATGTATTGTAAACTATTCACAATACTCATGAATCTTTGGTGTACCTTACATATGGGTTCTCCATAAGGAAAGCAGAAACCATGATATTCAGCTATGAGCATGGCTCTTCTAGTTTCAATACCATTCAAAGTTCCAAAGTGGGTAACCTCATGTTTCTTCCAAATAGAATTTACTGCTTCCCAAGATGTCATTTGGCTATATATATCTAGTAATAGAACAATGAAAAGTATTGCATACCTTATAATTCAATTGATATTCATGCTTTTCTTGATTGGTGAAGGTACTAACTTCCTTGTTAGGGATTTTATATCCTCCAGTAAGCATAACAAAATCATACACTCTAGTATTGATAATAAAATTCTTTATGGGATCTCTCCAATATTTTTAATCATTCCCATCAAAAATAGGTGGTCTAGTTGGATTTATATTGTTTATGGAACCAACATTGGTTCCTGCCATCTTAAATAAAAATCATTCCACAAAAACATGTTAATAGAAAAAGATAGGATTAAAGGAAAATATTCCTAAGTAAGGAAAATAATAGAACAATGAAAACTGAGCAAGGGAAACTTATATGTGAATATATGTATTTCAGAGACCTTCTCTGATACTAATTCTTAAGATGGTATGGAGTATGATATACTCTTTAATACCAAATTTATTATCAAAATGATATAGATACTCTATGCAGTATCTAATGATGATCAAAATACAAGAGAGGGTGAATTGTACACTTTAAAAATTCCTTTTTAACTATTAAAGGTGGTTATGTTTAACAAGGTTAAACAAGGTAATTCACAAGACCTCTTGTTCTACACACTTACTAGATTATCGAAATCTGATTCTGAGAATTTGATTCCGAAAATATGTTTCCGGAAAATGAAACTTAATGAAAGATTACAAAAATAAAGATTATACCTTAAAGCATATAGAATCTTACTAAATCAGAGTATACAAGTATAATGAAGAATAAGATGGTTATACTTTCCTCATCAAATAAAATGCAGTAGGAAACTAGTAACAAAATAGGTAACAAGTGGAAAATATTTTAACCCAAAGAGAAGGGTATCCAATAACCTTGGATAAAGTTTCCTTTATTTATACTTTCAAGAAATTATATCTTACCAACACTAAGGTAAGCCCTTGATATGAATGTCAAAGTCTGTCTGGCTATCCCTGCAAGCCCTTAACTTCAAGATAGTCTGCACCTCTGTCTTCCTCAGCAAGGAATCCCTCAACTTCAAGATAGTCGGCACCTCTATCTTCCTATCCCTAGAAGCCCTCGATTGTACACAACAAAAATCAGAGTCGCACAAAGAAAATATGAACAAGAAGTTCAGTACACACTAAGCATGAGAGTCTCTCTCTAGAAATAACTTCAACAACATGTAATCTCTAGAGTCATAGAAAAGTGTTGAGATCTTTCAAATGAGCTCCTATTTATAGGCACAACTCCAACGGTCGGCTCCCTCCTCCAGCAGTCATATTTTTCCTTGAATTTCGAAGGGACCTGTACACATGTCACTCAAACAACTGTTAGTTAGTAACTGAATGCACAACATCGTTTTATAAAAAAAATATGTGTAAGAAAAAATATGGTTACATAACCAAAATCCAATATTACAAATGTAAGCAAATTAAAAGGTTGGAGGCTAACCAAAAACACATTTGGTGTCTATAATACAAGGATATTAGGATTCTTTTTTTAAGGAATTCAGAACCTGAACTCTATAGAATTTCATAGTCTGAATTTCAATTAAATTTGGAATCTGGATTCACAAGAATTCGGGACCGGAACATACGAAGTTCGGAGTCAGAGTTCATGAGAATTCAGAGTCTGAACTTACAAAGTTTAGAGTCAGAGTTCATGAGAATTTGGAGTCTGAACTTACACTGTTCAGAGTCTGAATTCATTATAATTCAGAGCTAGAACTCATAAGAGTTTGGAGTCTGAATTAAAAGAACTCAGAGTCAGAACTCAGAAGAGTTCAGAGTCTAAATTCAGAGATCTCAGAGTTAGAACTCATACGAGTTAGGATTCTGGAAACAGAATGCTCTTTACCTAAGTATTATATGATTCTGAGGTTTTAGATATGAAACCAAATTTTACACTTATACAAGATAATGAGAAATGAAAAACTTAGTATGGATAAATTACCTCGGGGAATGAAAATTTTCCTTATAGAATTAAAACACATGGTAAAATGACATTTGCCTTGAGATAAGGTGTTTGTGATTTTCAAAACAAGAAGGAATGGTAAAGTCATAAGGAAACATTATTGGATTAACAATCTCCCCAATCATGAAGGAATGGAAAAGTCATAAGGAAAACTTATTGACTCAACACCAAGTCCCCTATGTTAAGGGATGGTGTACTTATCCCATGTTTACTAAGTTATGATTTTTATGTTTATTTTTTTACAACAATGTTATGTTATTCAACAAGGATATGTTTTGATGTCATGGATCAATATTTTTTAATAATGTTTTCACTATCTTATGAAATATACCTTATATTATTCTAAAATACATATCACATGACTCATTTATTATAATCTATGATTTTTTTAGGTATTTTTATCTTATGTGATGAACATATTTTTTGATTATGGTCTCATATACACATGTTTATCTTATTATCACATATGATCTTTGGTTGTCCTCTCCCATATTTACCCTTACTGAGCATGTGAAATCACCCCTCCTTATGTTTACATTTTCACTAGTTTTGATATAGGTGGTAAATTTTTGTATGTCTATAATGTTACCATGTGTAGATAGCATTTTGTAATTTTTTTAGTAATTATTTTGGAATAATAAAATTTTGGTATAGTGGGAAAAATTCCACAAGGGTGAGAGATATATCAGCATCATCTACCAATGGTTTCCATTCATATATATCTAAAAAAACCAAAAAGGTATTAGGTATTCGAGTGACTCAATATTTTTTATTGTTTTTTTAATTATTTATGGTTATATTTTTATTTCGTTAGTTCATTGAAAATCTAATACGTAAAGTGTTTTTTAGCATCAGTTTTGGGTATACAGATCTTTAAATTCTTAGTTTTTATCAAATACAATGTGTAAAGAATACGATTTTAACAATTGATCTAGGTGTATGGTTCTAGGGATTGTAAAAATTAATGAGAATTCATGAGAGCATGTGATGTGAATAGTTGAAAACATTTATTGAATGATGTATGGAAAGATCGTCAGATCCCTTTGTAACTAGACTAAAATTGATCCTTTGCAAGAGGACAATATTAGTTTACATTTATGGAACTCGATATATATATTTATCATCAAATGTACAGTATATCATGAGACCACACACTATGGATGACTTAATAGGGATTTATTTATACTCATAATATGCTCTAAATGTGTTTTAGTGTTAATAGAAAAATAGTTTTTTTTCACGAGGCATTATATATGATGTGATATATGATGAAGATAATGATAATCTTTGGAACGTTTTTTTCAATATATATAAAATTTGGTTTTTATTTTTTTTCATACGTTATTTTATATGATATAGTATAAGGTGTATTGGATCTGGGACTTTGGGTTTTAGTATAAGTGGTTGATTGAGAGAGATTTTACCTAAATCCTAAATATCATTTGATCTAAATGGGATACGTTATATTTTATATCTATAAATGATATTTCGTGATTCATTATTTCTCAAATATAATTTATGATTTGAAGATATTATATGGTGGTCTTAAGAATAAGTTATAGTATGAGACTTTTATATTGTGTGGCATATTATGAGGAAAAAAATTAATTATATAGGTGGATGAATAATAAAAATTATAATTTGAGTGAGTCAACAATTATTATCGAACATTAAATATAAATTACATTAAACATAATTCATGTGAGATTGTTAAATTATTGTAATAGATACATGAGTTAGATATATAATTTTTCCATGTGTTATAATTCCTGAGTAAATTTGTTTGTAATCGAGGACTATCCTATATGGGTCTATATAAAGGATTCATTTATTATTTAATTTTCATATGGAATAGAATATAATAATACCAAATTATTAAAAGAAACTACTTTACCATATATCTCCCATCTTATACTTCCTTTAAATTATAAGGTACTATAATGTTAGGGAGGATGAAGAATCCCACTAAAATGTTGATAGATTCATCATCTCACAGATATATTAAAGAGAGGGTAGTCTTTAGGATGCCCTTTTGTGATCTTCATCAATAATGGATAAACATGATTTAGTAGATTTACACTATTAAAGGAATGCATATTTATTATTTCATCATTTCATTTATATATATGATTTTATTTATATTTAATGGATATCTTGGATTACGTTTCTTAATAATTTTTATTGAAATTAATACGTGTTATTATATCCTTATGAAACACAGAATGTATATAATCCTCTACTCTGGGATCCCATTAATCTAGTAGTGAAGATGATTATTAAGAGTCTATCTAAATTCATTTATAACATTAAAGGATGGTCATCCAAATTAGTGTTAGTGATAACTGATTTAGTATATGAATTCTTGGAATAGAACCCTCATATCATTATATGAGATGGTATGTGTACTTCCCATGTCTGGTGAGATCACTAAGATGGGGAGGGATGAATCAGTGACCCCTTTTTATTTTATGAATATTCCTTCATAATTTAACCTTTTTATCCAGTTAAACTTTAGATCTACTTATTTTATATTCAATCTCCCTTCATGTAGTGTATAGAATGTAAAAGTTAAAAGAAAAAAATATTCATGTGGTTTGGCCATGAAAACCTACACCTTTTTATGTTTTTGAGATGTTTCGGGAAATTATTTTTCCACTATGAGTCATAGGAATAAAATATACGAACTATCTCTTGAAAATATTGATGGTTAATCTCTAGAAATAATTAGTATATAATATCAGGAAATATCTTGTCTACAACAATTTAGAGAATCCACCTACCAATAGGGCCTTTATACTTCTATATTGGTAGTTTAATCCATCTCTAAAAAAGCTTCTCATCATCTCCCAATAAGGCCTTTATACTACCTCCCTGTAGTTATTCTGGTGTACTCATTAACTCATCCTTGAACATTTCTTCATTTCCTTCTTCAATGGTAGAGATAGTCATCCTAATTCTTCTTAATGTTTATATATCCTATCTTCTTAAATAATGCTTCAACTTTCTCATAACTCTATTAATAATGAGAAATCAATGGTAATAAGAATGGGGTCCTAATTACTACTTTATTATTGGATTAAATATAGTTTTATTCATGATAGTCTAGTTTTCTTTCCTCTTCAATGAATATGAATTCAATAATTATATTAAGTTAAATATATTTTATTAAAATCAATTATTGTCTAGGGTCTTAGTATAAGGATCTCTATATTTTCATTATGTTTATATAATCTCTTTCAATGAATCACTACTATTTTCATATATAGAACTATAAAATTTATTCATAAGATAATACCATGAATAATATTATTTTCCATAAAGGAATTTTGGGACACCCATGATATTTGGAAGAAGGTATGATCTTAATTAATATAAATGGGTTTCATATATTTATGATCTGTTTCCAATTTATAAAAATCAGAGTCTTGGTCAAATATACTCATTTAAAATACCCAAATAATATGTTTTTTTTCATATACAAATTCCCCTATAATATGTTATTCTTTAAACTCATTTTAAATATCCACTTGTATATCATCATGCATCTCAACCAAAAGAACTTATTTCTAGTGGTTTGTTACTCATATCAAGAATTTTATTTGTCTTAGAAAACACATAATATTTCTAACTATTAAATATATATATACTCATGAAGATATAATATAGGATTCAATGGCTTATGAATAACTCTAAATACTTGAGATAAAGGAATAATTTCACAAAAAAAATTCATATAATTATCATCTCACATCTAAAGGATCATTATCAAGAAGATTTTTATTAATATTTTAAAAAATAAATTGTAAGAAAAACTCAAATTCATATGATCTAAATACTTATATTCATTACTTTTACATTTTTAGTCAACATACCTCACAAAACATCTGAACTAAATAGACCATAGTGTAGCCCTAAATATTTTACTTCACATACCTTCTTCTATCAATTTATATACCATGGTAATTTCTAAAACATAAATTAGTATATCATTTCTCATTGGTAAATGATAATTTAAACACGGTAACCACATTTGTTTATAGGAAAATCACTAATGTATATTTATGTATTCATATCACAACACCTATAAGGAAATAACTCATCTTGTGTAACATATCTATTCTCCATCATATCATCACCTTTAGTTTGATCATGTACACTTAGTATTAAACCCAATGATTTTAATATCATCGTGATGTTAAAATAATTAATACTATATTCTTAGAATCAACTTACTTATTTAATAAGAATATATAAATTGTGAAAAAATATATTTTCACTTCAAAGATTTACCACTCAAATAAAAAATCTGTATCATACATTTCATCATGAATAAATGAACCATTTTAATTTTAAATTATATTTAATCAATGGATCAGGAATGAGATGATAAACCATGAATATAGGTTGTATGAATAAACTATTGACCACATTAAATTTTTGTAGATACACAATTTAATTATACTTAACTATTGCAACCTTTTCCTAACCATTACATATGTTTATGCCTAAACGTATTGTGGTTATGTATAACTTAATTATTTCATATGCAGAGGATGACATTTATGTTGCGGGAAAATAATGGTTATGAGGATGTGAATGATGATTTTGCAGAAGTTGTATAATGTTTAAGCAGAACAAGTATGATATTGAAGTATCTACTCATCTTTTCTAAATAAATTCTAGGACATTGTAATTTAAAATGGTGTAAAAAGTGCATATAAATACCTTAATTATTGTTCCCAGTTTCATCAGGGATTATCACATCAATCATCATTACATGTTTTTCCTTTTTGAAATTTTCCATCCATGATATCCACTATATAATCCAAGACTTATTCTCTATTTTTTCTATTTAGTATGGTAATAAATCAATATCTTTAAAACATATTCAAATATTCTCTTAATCCTAGTAGCCTTATATATTTAAAACTATTGGTACCTATAGGTTTTGAGGTATTTCAAAAAATATGGTAGGAAATAAGAAAATGATAGTAAGGAAAATTATGAATAATATCTGGTTCCACCAAAGGGTTTTCATTTATTTCTTACATAAATCACCTCCCATTATTAAGATTTAAAACTTTCCAAGTCATATGAGGATGACCATATTAAGGTTAACGGTCCACGTTTATCATAATTACTTTACCAGACTGAGATGATTTTACTAGGTTTTATGCTGAATTGTAATATAATTATGATTTTATGTCTCATCAGAGAGAGTGTTAGATAAATTGAATATGGTGGTGATTTCATGTAAAAAAAGTTTCGATGATCATGAGTATTGAAACATATCAAGATCCATACCAAGATGAAATGGGTAGAAAATAGTTTGTATGAAAAAAAATTCATAATATGATGTTTTAAGGAAGTTCACCATATAGAATATAATGGAAATTTCATTACTTGAGTGGGTTTTTGTGATTTATGTTTTGGATCTTATGGTTGAATGATGTTATACTCCACATAAGGGTTGATGTTCACATAATATAACTATATCACAAAATTTATATATTATATATAAGGGTTCATACAATGATATAAAGTTTCTGTTTGACATTTGTGAATATTACTAATAATAGGAAATTTTTCTCATCACATATATATGTTTCCATGAAGTGTTATCATATTATGACCATTAGACAATCTCTCTCAAGATCATATTTTTTATTCCATTTGATAAAACTTCTAGTTTTTTGAATAATGTTCTATTTTATAAAAATTACAACTTATGGACAAGTGAATAGTTTTGATAATAATTATTTATATGATGATCAGAAGAAATTTGACCATAAAATGGAATTTGAACAAAGCAAAATATCCTTTTGGAACACATAATGTACTGCAATAGATGAAATAGTGCATCTGCAAAACCATGGAAAGGACTATATACTATTATTCAATATTTAAGTCACCAATATATTCATTAAAACCATTCTTAAGAACATCATAATAAAATTTCTATATTGGTAACTTCTCTTTATTCACTTTCACATTTCCTTCATATATTTCAAGGAAACAAAGAAAATAAAATCTAATAATGTCTTAGTTGAGGAGGAAGCCAGTGAATCTGAAACTAAATATTATTTTAGCAACAAATTTTAGGAATTTATATTTTATTTTAAAAAAATTGAAATGATTCACATCAAATTATTATTGAAATTCTTGTTTTATGTGCTTTGTCAATAAATATATTGGATATTTTTCAACAAAATTTCCATGACATAGGGAAGGATGAATAAAGTGACAATTATTATGTAAATTAATGAATTTATCTCAAGAAGATGGAAAAAATATAATTCATATTCCAAGGTAAAGGATATGAAGTTATTAAAATAAAAAAATTGAAACTTTTTTTCTAAATAAGATGAAGATGATGATAGTAAAGATGAAGCTAAAAAATCTATTGATAAAGAGACTATAAAATATCTCATTGATAATAAAAATAATGAATACTTTATAAGTGATGAATATAGTTACTCTAAAAATAACAAATAAGGGACTAATATGGAGAATATTTACATGAGATATTTCAATGATTTACTTTAAAATATTTTCGGGCTTAAAAAAGGGAATAATAAGTTGAAGAATGAAAATATTTCAAAAAAATAAATAATATTTTCTAGAATAAAAATCAGAGTTTCTAAAATACATTTATTATTTGAAGTAGTTTCTTGATTAAAAGAAGAACCTCAATGTTATTTAGAGAGAATTGATTAAGGTGAAGAAGGAAGTTTCAAAACATATTAAAGATAATAATGGAATTAAAAAATTTAAAAATCCTGTTTATAAGTTTATTAAAATTATAAGAGGTATAAATCATAGGAGGATCAATAATAGTTATAATCAAAGGTTTCTAAGAAGGAAAGTGATATGTAGAAGAAAGAAAAAAGTTAATAAAACCATTTATATATCCATAACAAGTGAAGTTAACAAATCTATAGATTTTAATGTTTCCAATTCTGAACCAAAATCTTCTACTAATAAAGATTTTATTGAGGTTATGAAGATATATAAGCTGATTAAGGAAATTTTAAGAGGTAACAAAAACATTACTGGTCAAAAAACGTCATATGTTGTAGGTACTAAAGTTGATGAAAAATGAGTACATAAATCCAAATTGGATTTAAAGTTACAAAGATAAATATGGTTCCTATAGCTACTATGGTTATTTTAAAAGATTATATCATATGAAGATGTTTTTGCAGGTTAATCATCAACACTACAATGAATCCAGGAGAATATGATGGCAACATTTGAGTTGGAGTCAATTAAATCAAATAAGAAAAATTAATAATGGTTGTTTGATGATTGAAATTATATTCCCACCCTTGGAAACTGTTTCTGAAATATGTGAAAATCTTATATATCCTTAAAAGTGGTGTACTTTTATGTTAATTTAAAAAAATTATAAAAAATATCAATATCTACAGGATAATGAAGAAAAAAATTAAAATAAAATGCCTTCATTTTCAAAACATATCTCAAATCTACGAAAGGAGAAAGTTATTTTATATTTGATAGTTGGATTTCATAAAAAATAAAGAGATATTTAATGTTATTAAATAATTTCAATGATATTAGATAATTTACTATGTCTTTTGGGAATAATGATTCCATCCTAATCAAAGGTGTTGGATATGATATCATTGTGAAAAAAAAGTTAAAATCTAAAAGTTCATTTTTTATGAAACAAATTTTCTTGATTTTTTTCACATCATTATGGTGAAGGTAATGGTGTTTTTCTATAATTGATTGTTTTTTAAAATAATTAAATATGATAAAGTTGTAACAAATGAAAAAAACCAAGGGAAACATGTTTAAAGATAGTGATGTGTAGAGTTCATTCTATTTAGGAATGATTGTGGAAAATCTGTTATGGCATAAGAAGGTTGGGTATTATGTGTCAGATGAACATGGTAAGCTAAATAATATATAATTGATTCATGATATTCATGAATTTACAAGAAATATATTTTTGGGTTGTACCATATTACATAAAGGTAATATTACATACTCAATATATAATGGAGTTGAGATACATTCATCTCATCCCTTAGAGATGATTCATTCTGATATTTTTAGGCCATGAAAATGAAAAAAATAGAGATAAGTATATTATTTATTTTATTTATGAGTTTACTAACATTACATGATTTTGTTTTTGAAACATTAATTAGTTTCCATCAATATTTATAAGAGTTTTAGGGGAAGTTATGAAAAAGAATGCAGATATTCTGTAAAGATGATTTTAACTAACAATGGTGGTGGTTATTCAAAGAAGGTGTTTGGGGATTATCATTAGAAGAAATTAATTCTTCATAATTTTAGTACACAATATATAATTTGACAAAATTTATATTATTTAATAAAAAATGGATGTTTAGATTTTATGGTGTGAATAATGGTAGTTGAACATGATATTTCTCGATATTTGGGGACAAAACTATCAAAGAGGTAGTGAAAATAAAAAATAACTTTTTATACATAATTATCTCTAATATGACTTCTTAAAAAATATATTAAAAATTAAAATCATTTCTGGAATACCAAAGGGTTTTTGGAAATCATGGAATTATAAAACTCAAGGTAGAGAATCATGGGATGTTTGATTAGAGAATAGTTGATAAAATATTTCTTGGATACCCTCCTAGTGATAGAAGATACATATGTTATAATAAAGATACAATAAATATTACTGACTATAAAAAGGTGATTTTTTTGAATATTAGGAAAACAATTTATACATTATTTCATATGGCGAGGAAAGTAACTATGAATTGGCTGTAGTTGAACAATTTCAAAAATTTCTTAGCAATAATAATATTGACACTTCTTGAGGGGAATATTCTGACTAAGCTATATTAAGTGATGATGAATAATTATTTTTGTCTCATCCTAGTCATGGGAAGCAAGTAGAAGTCCATAACATCATTGGATATTAATGATAGTATGATCTAACTATAATAACATTAAGGATAGATTCACATGCTTCCATATATTCACAGGTTTATCAAAATGATGTTCATGATGCTTTAGAGAATCAAGAGTGTATTTATTATTATAAAGAGTTTTATTAGATTTAGAATAAGGATACATGGAAAATATTAACCAAACCAAATTATAAGAATGTCATTGGAGAAACATGTGTGCTCCAAGATACGTTGAATGAAAAACATGGATCCATAAGAATAAAGTAATAAATGGTTTGTAAGGGTTACTCTTCAATTATATACATTAAATTTTATGTGACATTTTATCTAGTGTAAATGTTATAATCTATATTTCTCGTTACCACTAAAATAAATAATTATAATATCTTAAAAATGTATTCCATGTAATATTTTTGAAAATGTTAGTCGTATGAAGAGTTTTATATTACATAACCACGTGCCTTAATTGTTTTAAAAAAATGAAATAAATTTGTGCATGTTATGTATTTCATTTTATGTGTTGAAAAAATCCAGGAGATCTTGGAATTCAAAATTGGATAATTTCATAGGAAATTTGGACTTCAAAAAGGATGACTTGATACTTGACTATATAAAAAAACAAGGTTAATATGTTTCCATTATTGTGAGTATTTATGTTAATGAAATTATATTCACGTGGAATGATAAGAAACATATAAAAAATTCAAAGGATATGAAGATGTTATTTGAAATGTATATACGATGAGAAATGAAATACCTTTTGGCCTAAAAATCTCTCAAATTAATAAAAACATTTTTTGACCTCAACAGAAGTTTGATATAGAAATTATAAAGAAGTTTGGTATGGAATATTAAAAAGCAATTCTCATAACAAATTCATTGGTAACATAGTTGTTAAAATATACAATAAAAAATATGATCCTAAAGAGTTTAGAAAATTGGTTGGAATTTTTTAATACCTACAGTCCTCAAGACTAAATATTGAGTGCACTATTAGATTGTGATTCGAGAATCAATCTGCTCTAGAAGGATGACATGTCATGGTAGGACAAAAATTCTCATACATATCAAAGTCAAAACTAACATTAAATTAAAATGTGATGCATCTAGAAACATTGGTATGTTTGTTTATACATATGTAGATTTTTAAGGTTGGGCTGATGAAAAAATTTCTACATCGGATTGAGATTTCATTTTTGGAGAATGGAATGTGAAATTAAATACAATGAAACTAATTTATAAAAATATTTACATAGAAAAAATTATTATGTATCTATAAAAAAATATAGAACACAACTTATGCATATGAAGATATAATTAGAATTGTTTTTGTTTATGTGATGTTTCCCCTTATCTTGGGTTATGTTAATAAAATTTCTATAAATATTACTAATAATCTAGTTCAACAGACTCATTTAAATAACATTAATAACATATATCACCTTATCAAATAGAATGTAGAAAAGTGTAAACTGAAGTAGGTTTATTTTTTCTTATAAAATAACATGTTGATGAAATTTTCACGAAACCATTTTGAAAGGAAATATTTCATATATGGAGGTGGATCTAATGATTAATACATCACCCTCTTCAAGGAGAAGAATGTGATTTCAGTCCCCTCTCTTATATTTTATTTGGATAGTATTTTAAAATAGAGATAATTTTTTTACATTAATCCATCCATTGGTATGTATTTTACATTTTTAGGGACATAATGTATTTTGAGAGAGTTATTAATAGGTTTAAGAAATAATTTTTACATGAATTTATAGTTTAAACAGTTTTTTAAAGTTGGTGTCAGAAAAAAATCATAAAGTATGATATAAATTTTTTAATGAATCATTCAAGTGAAAAAATATGGTCAAAATGATTCTAATAAAAAAATATGATATGAACATAAATGTATCTTATGTCACTGATTTTTGAAAAAAGTTATTGTTTTTAATGATTCATGTATCCTACATTGATTTCACTCACAGTGCATTTGATATTTTTGGATAAGTAATCTAACGAAAGAGTTATGATATTTCAATGGTTTCTTTTCCATGGATGAAAACAAAATACAAGGGGGAGATCTTTATGGCCAAGAGGATCTAAAGTGTTTCAAAAATATGGAAGTTTATAAAAATATCTTGTTTAATAATGTTACAAATTAAATTCGGTTTCCCTAAAGGCTTTAATTTTCTTATTTTTCATCAATCACATCCTTTTGTTTAGATTTAAAAAATAGTTAATCAGATGAAAAAATTATCTAGAGGTTGTCAGAACAAGTTTATCAAACAAACATTACCAAATATAAATCATCATCCTGATCTATGTGTTGAATTCCTATCTTATTATTCTTATAATTATCATCATATAGTGTTCAATTAATTGAATATTTTGATGAATTTTTGTCTTTAATGTATCTAAAATCATGAGTATTAAAATATATCATAATCCAAGATATGTTGAATGTGAGATAAAATCATTTTATGTATAATTTTCATACAACATTTTTTGGAGGATGTTATCTAGATAATATATAATGGTCAAATATTTGGATGATTAAATTTTTCTTTTTGTTTTTTGTTTATAATGTTTTGGAAATGAAGGTTGTATGATATTATGAGATGTGTAAGGGTAGTTTATCATTTCATGCATGGGTATCTCATAAATTATATATTCTATATAATGTTTTATATCAAGCTAAAAAGTTTTTGTTTGATATTTATGATGATATCCATTTAGAAGAAATTTTAAATATCACAAATGGAATTTTACAAGCAGAGTTATTGGAAAAAGGCCACTGGATGACCTCTCATAATTTCATCGATTGGATTCCATCATATGAACCTTCTAATAATTGAATGGTGTTTTTTTTTAAAAAAATCCATCAAATAGACATGTAATAAATTTATAAAAAAATTCATATTGGATGATCAAATGAAATCCAATAACTCCACAGATTGATGGTTTTGGTTTAAGTTACTAGACAACTATTTCAATATAAATTGTATCAGAAATAGGTAGGTGTTTGATGGAAATAGAACAATATTTATGATTTATGTAATTATATGGTATATTTATCTACATAAATACCCATGGGACATTTCTATAATATATTATAGGAACACCATATAGTGGTTCATCATATGGAACACTTTTTATGATGTTTTATTAGATGAATAATTATATTAAAATTATACATATTTTTATGAATTTAAGAAACATACATAAGGATAATAAATGTGATGATGTTACACTGATCATTCAATGTTCCAAACATAATGATGTAATGATATTTGATTATCAATTAGTTTTAAGGTTGTTTGATGTATCTTGATGATTTCAGGACTTAAGGAACATTAAAGCCATATTTTAATGACTTTTAATGTAGTCAATTGAAGGAATTTCATTAATATCACATTACCTTCTTTCAAGTACTTAATGACTCTTTTTAATTCTCTTTTGTTTTGGGTGCATTTTTGGTCTTCAGGGATGGATATAATTTATTGATAAAATTTCTTGAATAGAGAGGATGTATGTTTGTTTGAGATAATTCACTCTGGGTATAATTGGGCCAAAGGATTTAGAGGCTCTACATTAGATTCCGGTTTAATTTGAGCTATCATTTGTGGTTCTGGGAGGGGATGCTTTTGGAAAATGGATATAGAAATAATTTATATCATAAATCCATCGTTTATGACATAAAATGTTTTATTTCTACCATCCATGAAATATTTTATGAGTATTATCTATTTTCTGTAAAATAATTGATCAAGGATAACTAACATGAGGTAATGTTTTATTAGCCTATATTAGTTATGGGATATTTATATCGCAAACTATTTGTTTACAGTATAAATCCTTTAGTCGAAAATATTTTTATCCTATTTCACATATGATGTTTCTTATATATTGCAGATACTTTTCCTTCCACAAATCCAATCTCACATTAAGGTAGTTTGGGTGTCACTTCCTCCACATGATCGCTTTTATTGGTGTGGTTTATCACCATTGTGGTGGTTTTTCTTCCTTTGGGTATATGTGATCTCCCTCCCCTTATTTATCTTAGTTGATCTAGGTTTGGTAGTGGAGTTTTCTGTGTTTGTTTTAGTTATAATAACCTAGATTCAATCTTGATATATATATTACTGGTTCCTTCATGCCATGTCTTTCAGAGGCTTATCTACTTGTTTCTATTCTCCATTTTTTTATGGTAATTAGGTTTCCTCCATTCATGAGGTTGTTTTCTCTATATAAGGGGTTAATTATTCAATATATATATTTTATTTTCATGTAAAATGTGATATTTTATTAAAATGTCTTATTTGAAATTGGAATAGTTTTTTTGGATGAGATTCATGTTTTTGAAGGTGTTTTTTTTCAAATGGGTTTTCACTGAAAAAAATTTGGTTAAATTATTTAATAAGTGATTTTGGTTTTAAAATTTTCTTCATGCCTGAAGTGGAAATTCTTTGATTTGAAAATGTTTTGTTAAATGTGAGCATGGTTTTTAAATGTATTTTGGAAAAATATCACATTGGGTAAACATGGATGCATTAGGAATATAATTTTCACTATTTATGTGTGTCATGCAAAAAATAGGTTTATTGTCACTTGTGTGTGTGTAAATACATTACGGTTTATATTTTTTGGATCCAACATAGGCCAATATTGGGTGTTTTCTTTCATTTCTATCATGCATACCAATAAGTTAGATCCTACATGGGGTGTTCATTCATTATTTATTAGTTTACCATATGATGGTATATTCCATGGATATTTTCTCAAATTTTTATCATATGGTGTATCCAAGGTTTCTTACCTATTTTCTATTACACATGAAATATTCATGGATTTGGTGAATTTTTTATGATTTTATAGAAACTAAATAAACGTTTTTTAAACAGTTTTACTTTATGAAAATGTTATGAATAAGGGATTTGTTTTAATGATAAAAACTAATACATCATCAATATCAGAACTTGTATATATTATTTGATTGTTTCATATTGTAAATTTTTATTGTTACCTATACATTCCTTTTGGATGTTCAAATTTTGTTTTTTAAGGACTTGGGTAATGGAATGGGTATTCTATATCATGTCTTTTTCTCTTATTATCGTCATCTTTATAGAGAAAAGGTTTGGTTGTGACTAACGGTCGCATCATGACATTTATAGACTCATCTCATTTTATCTCTCTAGTTTGGCCTATTTTTATTAACATTATGTGTATCATCAATATATTCTCATGATTTCATGTTGTTCCCAATTGGGTTTCCTTTTTAGGTTTATTATGGGTCATCTTGCTTCTGCTTTTTTGTACTTCACCATGTGGTGGAACTTCTTGGGTAATTTTTCTAGCTAAATATGGTTAGTTAATTATAAATCTTTATCAATTGGAATACCCAACCTAAAGTGTTGTTAAATTTATTGGGTTTTTTTAGTTTATTTGGTTGAAAATATTCAGAGCTTCAGAATTTAGTTAGTAAGAGTGGGAGGGGGCATGGTCAGTTAAATTCTGTGCCTGAATCTGAGTTATCAGGGGTGGTTTGGGTTTTTTTCAAATCTTGAGACTTGGTGGTTAGGTTTATCTAAATAATTTGTTTTTGGGATTATACAAATGTATTTTTTCATTTTAATTTTTTGTATTTAATTTATATAATTCATAATTACATTAAATTCATGTTTCATTAAAGCAATGATGTGGATTTTTGGAAGTTGGGTTTATGAATTGGGAATTGATCATAAACTGATTGGTCATTGTCTTATGGTTAGAATACTATGCCTACTAGAATCATTCTTACAAACTATATATAGGAATTATTGAGATAGGTTTCAGAGGAAAATCCTCCATTTTTTGTCGAAGTAGTAATTAGAACTATTTGGACACTAGATTAAGTGGGTGCTGGGAAAAAAATATGAGTGGAGGAACTTGGATTAGAATTTACTAAAAATAATCCCCCCATATTCAATGGTGAAAAATGTCCCTATAATCATAAGAATATATTGAGTACATTGATAGTATTGTAAATTTTTTGAATACTATTAAGGACTATATGGTTGGTTCTTTCATGTACATGCCTAAGGGACTAAGAAGAGGTGGTGGGACATTATTGTTCAAGATATTTTTCCCAAGGATATTTCATAGTCTTCTATTCAGAAAATATTAGCTAGAAATTTTATCCTATGATTTTATTTGTGGAAAATATACAATATTTACTTACCATAGAGAAAGGGGGAGTACTATTCTGAAGTATTCCACTTATTTTTCTGATTTCGTTCATTTATAAATAGATACACTAACCAATGACTTCATAAATGGTCAGAGGATTGAGTTATGATTAAGGGTTGATGTTCAGTCAATGATACTTATTATGTTCCTCCTAACCTTTTTGGTAGTATTAGATAAGGATTCTTGGGTGGAGAATGAAATAGATGGGATAACATGTTTGTGTGGTACTTTGGTTGGTGGGTTTGTTAGTTAGGGAATGTCTTCATGATATAAAATGAATCAAGAAAGGTAGCTATTTTTCTTCAATTCAGGTTTAATAGGATTCAACAGGATTGTATTAGGTTGTGTTCCCTCATTATTAAAGGCATATCCATACCAAGTTTAATTATGTGGAGGCTCCCAAGACTTGTTATCAGTGTAGAATATATTGTAATCTGAGGTGTTTTAAGGAAGGATATCCCCATGAAGTAAGGATGTATCCAATCTCACTAAGGGTTATCATTATTGTTATGATGCTTCCAATATAGTTGGTTCTTATCCTCAAGACAATGTGAGTATTCATGTAGCCAAGTAAAATTATGGTGGAGAGGAGTCCAAATATCTTTATGTTGTGGTGTATACACCAATGGAATCTGATGTATACTTGACTACTGTTAAAGGTATGTTGTTTATTTCATCTTCTATGGTGGGAGTTTTTTCGATAAAGGTGTTAATCATTCTTTAATATTATCATAATTAGTTTATTCCT
Source organism: Viscum album (assembly GCA_963277665.1). Taxonomy (NCBI): domain Eukaryota; kingdom Viridiplantae; phylum Streptophyta; class Magnoliopsida; order Santalales; family Viscaceae; genus Viscum; species Viscum album. Next base: position 865,312,422 of record OY728156.1, on the reverse strand, counting down.
TTGAGCACAATTTTATAGATTATGTTGTAAGGAAATCCTTTCATGTTTGAATTCTTGGTAAAAGAAGTATTGTTTCAAAGGAATTTTATATCTAATAGGGCAGTCTCAGTGGATACTAAATAGATACAGGAATATATGTTTTTGGAGTATCCGATTTTTTTTGATATATAAACCTTTTTTGGGGATGGATATTTATTATAGGCAGTTCACTTAGGACTTATACAATATTGAATATCTCCGGAAATATTTAACCTATAATGGTAGGACGTTTTTATTGATGAAAAATGTTAGATATATTTTGATGAAATAATGACGAGGTCTAATTTGAATCCATTTTTTATTCTTTCTGAAATGATTTTGGATGTGTTTTTTTATATGATGATTTTAAAACAATATTGAGGATTTTATTTGTGTTAAGGGAATAGGTGGTGGAATGCGTCTCTCTCTAGTAATTCCCTCAATAGGAGAACAACCATAACCATGATTTTGAGTTTGTGTTGGTTATGAATTCACTCAAAATGTGACATCAATAACTCATTGGGGCATTCTTTGAGGTGAATTTTGATCATAAAATACCTAATTATATTATCATTTAGAGAGATATAAACATTAAATAGGGATGTAGGGTTTAGTATTTTCAGTCTTTTGGTTTTATTATTTATTGTACTCTTGAGAATGTTAATGTGGTCACTTATGCACTCTTTAACAAATAGCTGACACAAGCAGTGAAGGAGTCTGTGTAATAGTGGTATCTAATCAATTTTTTTGTAGATATGATCTTGGGAGTGGAAGAAGTTTTTGGGAAGGTGTACTTTCCTTCAATAATGGGAGACTCATCATTTTATGAGTGGGTTTTGATAGGAAATTACCTAACATTGAGTTCTATCACATTACTAAAATCCTAAATGGTTGAGAGAAATTAGGTGGGTGGTATTGATATCTAAATGGAACTTTGTCTTTCTGAAATAGTTTAGGTGGCCCTTTTTCTATGTGTCAGGAGTTGATTCAAAGGTGAAATAATTATTTTTGGCCCAATCACCTTCGTACTACCAATATGTATCATAATTTTATACATTGTTATTTGTGGGAGGGGATAAGATATTTAATTGTAGACTTCGTATCACAGTGTAACATGCATCATATAATTATGGCAGATCTCTAAAGACGAGTAAGGTTGTTATATCCATTAACCATTTCGGTGTGGAGGTGGGGTGAGATTTACATAGACTTCATCATTGGTTTACCGGGGAATGGAATTAGAATGGATGTGATTTGGGATATCATTTATTGGATCATGAAATTGGTGCATTTTCTCTCCATCAAAGAGAGGATAAAAGTATATTACCTAGGGATTTGTGTGTATGATAGGTTGTGATGCTTTATGGGATTCCCCCTATGTTAGTTTTTAACAGGGAACCAAGGTTCAAATCTATGTTTCAGAATATTTTTAAAGAAGTGATGGGTTTCAAGTTGATAATGAGAATGGATTACCATTTGCAAATGGATAGATAGATAGCAAGCATTATCTAGGTTCTTGAATATATTCTACTAGAATGTGTGCTTCATTGTGGTGGTTCTTGGGAAAAAATTAGCCTTTTTGATTATTCATATAATAGTAGTTATCATGCATCAATTAGGATATACTCTTTTAAGTAATTATATTGGTGGATAGGTATATATTCTTTATAATGGGATGAGTTGGTAGAGAATCCCTTAGTTGGGAAAAGTATTTTTTAGGAGATGATGGAAAAGGTGAAATTGATTCTGAAGATATTGGTCATGGTATAGATTAAACTAAAATATTATACAAATTGTTTTTATTGACTGTTGGAGGTTTAAGTTAGTGATAATATTCTTATTAGTCTCTCAACTCATTTGGGAAACAATCTATTGAGTTTACTGGGTATGGTTTATTATCCCCCTAGATATTTTGGAGCATCATGGAAAGGTGGAATATCGTTGAACATACCATTTATTTTACTTTCATTCATGACCTGTTTAATGTTTCCCAACTATGGAAGTATCAATAGGATCCTTCCCCTATAATATAATGAGAGGATATTGATCTTTATCCCCATACCACCCTATTTTAGAATCCATTATAGATTATAGATCATTGGGAAAAGGTACGAGAAATCTAAAAATATTGCGTTGGTCCATGTAATGTAGAAACATGGAAAATATTTCCATGAGATGCGGAAGTCGAGATTATTGATAAGGTAGTAGTGGACATCACTTTTTTTTCAAGTCCATGTACTTGATACCTATATAGGGATATAAATAGATTATGGTTGGGATATTATAACATTTTATTATGTTTTTCCAATTATTTCTTGATAGTTTTTTATTTGATTTTTTGGGAGCATTTGTCGAATTTCAGGGACAGAGATCATTTTTCATGGAAATGAGCTAAAATTCAATGATGTATTCCAATATTAATTAATGGAGTCTCGGTATAAATGTGTCAAAGGATTTAGAGGGTGAAATTTGGGTTTGTGTTCAATTGTAAGCCTTATGGGTAGTACTATAGGGGTTGCTGCTAGGAAATGGCCGAAGAATGAATTTGGGTTGTAAATCCATGGGTTATGATGTAAATTTTCCACTATCCAATATCCATGAAATAGTTCCTAGAAAAATAATATTGAACGATGTAAAATCCTATTTTATTATATAATATTATCTTTTACACTATAAAATAATCAATCATGTATAATTTACATATTGTAATGTGTTTTCATGTGTATATGAGTTATGGGACATTTAAACCGTAAATAAGTTGTTTACAACATAAATCATTCTTCATAAAGTTTTATTATCATGTTTTACATCTCATGATTCTCATAGTTGGATGTCTCTTTTCATTCCTTGAACCGAACCACTTTTTGTAGTGGTTTGGGTGTCCCTTCCTCCTCTAAATCACTTTTCTTGGTGAAGTTGATCACTAGTGCGGTGGGTTTCCATCCTTCAGGTATGTGCAATATACCTTTACATATTTAGCTTGCTTGGTCTTAGTTTTTTATTGGCATGTACTTCATTTTTTCAAAGGGAAAATAACCAGGTTGTAATATCTATTGGTCTGCTTTTAGTTTTCCCTTATGACTTCTATTTTGAAGCTTGATCTTCCTATTCCCAACCTCTATTGTCGAATGTGGTTAGGATTCCTCCATTCTTAAGGTAGGTTTATCTATACAAGGAATTATTTATTAAAATTTTTATATGTTCTTATTAATTCCTTTGGGTTATTCAATGGAAATGTGTTATTTTACATTAGAATAGTTTTTTGGGATGATGTTCATGTTTTTAAATATCTTTTCTTTAAAAATGAATTTTCAAACACAATTTGTTTTGTTAAATTCATTTTAAGGGTGGACCTAATTTCAAAATAGGTATTCATTCCTAGAAGTGAAAAGACTTTGATGTGAAAATCTGTTATAAAACATGATAATGGGTTTTAATTGAATTTTGGAAATCTTAACACATTAAATAACTTTGTTTATGTAATGAATATACTTGTCACTCATTGTCTATGTATTGAAACAAGAAATTTATTATCAATTTAGTGTGTGTAATTCCACTAGAGTTTATATTGTTTGGATCTATATTAATCTTATATTAGGTGCTTTCTTTAATTTATAGAATCTATACACCTATGTTATATCCCAAATGGTGTGCTTTTTCATTTATCTTTCATTTATCACATGATGTTACATTTTAAGGTTATTTTATTACATGGTTATCATATGGTTAATCCATGGATCCGTAACTCATTTCATTCATACTTAAAATATTCTAGGATTTGGAGAATATGTTATGATTTTTTGTAGATTAAATTAATATTTCATAAAATTGTTTTACTTTATAAAAATTCTTTGTAAACTGTATTTTTTTAAATATAAAAATAATGCATTATGTGTATTGAAAATTGAATAGATTCATTGGTGGTATCCTATGGGTATTTTTTCTCAAACCCTACATTTTCCTTTGTCTAATTTTAGATATAATTTTTTAGGACTTGGGTAATGGAATGGGAATTTTGTTTCATGTCAGTTTCTCTTATTATCATCATATTCATAGCATGATGGTTTTGTGGTGATAGAAGGTCACATAGGGACATTTCTAGACAATTCCTATTTAAACATTTTTTGGGGGTCCATTTTCCATTTTTAAAAAAGCCAATGATTAAATAAAATCAGAAGAATGTTTAAATGAGTCTGAAGTACGGGATCATATTACAATCTCTTTCATGTAAGGAAATAAGATCAACAGGGAGGTATTTGATACAGGTGATGTCTTGATTTACTCCCACGTTGGGTAGGCCATCATCAAATGTATTATCTTCTCGATAAACATGAGTGATGATATAGTTGAGATTGATAAGCGAATATGTGCATTCCATCCAACATGTAGTAATTGATCATGAAATATGAATAATTCCATTACAAATCTCTTGCACGATGGTCTTCGAGTCACTTTCAATCCAGATATTGTTCTAACTAAAGTGCATGGAGAAGGTGATAGCATGAATTAAGCTCATCATATTAGCTTTAAGGGAGGTAGAAATGCCACAACTACCCATGAAGGAACCAGGAATCTGATCGAGATGATTCTTGAAGATAGCCCCACATCTAGAAGGGCCTAGAATGCCTTAGGAGGTGCCATAAATATTAATTTTGACTCATCTAGGAAGAGGATCTTTTCGGAACACCTCTATAGTATGGTGAGAATGAAAAAATTACCATTAATCTGAAGATGTCATAGGATTCCAAATTCCTGCACTATGTTGTCGCAATGTCCCTTTTTCATCAGAGTAGCTTCATGAATGGCAGGGATGATTTGAATCTGACTTTCATTTTGATTGTATGGGTAATTCTTATGAATACTAGCATTCTGATCATTCCATATCACATGGTAGAGCTTAGTAAAAATAGCTAGGAAAAGGTTCTTGATTTTTTTAGAGCCTTACATGCCTGCACATTTCATTAGTTGAGCTTTGGCGGAGTCAAAATTTAACCATCTACAGTCAGAAATGTCAATAATATATTTCCAAATATTAGAAGCAATAGAGTAAGAAAGAAATAGGTGGTTAGAATATTCTCTATGTTGATTACATAATTTTTACTTAGAGTAGAGCTGAATTTCAAAATATTTAAGGAAAATATCTGTGGGAACTCTATTATGAGAAAGACGCCATATGAGATTAAATCTAGAAGATTTTATCAAAGTCTTGTTGAAATGTTTTAACAAACTGTAATCATTATCAAAGTTATAGAAAAAATTAATATTGAAATCTTTGGAGTTTAGAAAACCATTGTGAGCATGTTCCCAAATTAAGAAATCATTAGTGTAAGTTAAATATTAATTTTCAATGATATTCATAATAGTATTAGAAAGTTGTTTGAGTTGAGAGTTAATGGATTCTCTAATAGAGCTATTGATATTCTCAGGGGTCTGATCGAGAGATATAATTGAATTTATAGGTGTGCCCATCCAATTATCCAACCATAATTTCACATAGGATTTCCTAGAGACCATCAATCTAGAATTATTCATGATAATGGAAAAAATAATGTTTGATGGAGGGAGAAATGGAAGAATTAATGAAATTAAAATTACCCTTCTTAATTTTATCAAGAAATATATTTTTGAGGAAGGTAATAGCTTCTGATGTATTGAGAAAAAGGTTCCAAGTGAGTCTAGCTTGAAGGGATTCATTAAAGTGTTTTATATTTTTAAGGCATATACCACCTTTTCAATGGGCATGCAGCAAGTTGTCTAGGAGAATGTCACAAACTTTCTTTCATGAATACCTCCAGTCCAGATGAAATTCTTAATAGAGGTGTTCATTTTTTTTATAAGACCGACATGCCATTTATTGACCATCACAGAGTAGACCATCTTGGAGACAATGGTAGATTTTACAAGACAAGTCCTACCAGTCATAGAGAGATACTTTCCTTTATAAGAAGATATCTTTTTTAGAACTTGGTCAACTATAGTCACAAAGTGGGAAGACTTGGGTCTACCTAAAAATATGGGAAAACAGAGATAAGGGAAAGGGATCTTACCTTTTTTCTGACCTAGGTCACTAATAAGGTTACATTTTCTAGTGGTAGGAAATCTCTTCCCAAAGAATATGCAAGATTTGTTCGAACTAATGATTTGACCAGAGACCTATTTATAGTGTTAGAGATCAGTTTTTGGGTTAATAATGTTTCTTAGGTCTTATTGATGGAAAAGGATGAATTCATTAGTATTTATATAATGTATATGAGAATTTACATTCGTGGAGAAATTAATGGATTTTAGCAGGTTTTGTTCCACCATACAGGTAATCAGATGACTAAGATAATCATCTTCTTTTGAGAATAGAATGGTAGAGAGGGGGTCACCTTGTGTAACACCTTTGGGGCATTTAAAGAATCCTTTTAAATAGTGGTTGATAAAAATTGATATAGATTCCAAGTTGAAAAACATTTTTATTATAGTGATAAAAGATTCACTAAAACTATAACTTTGAAGAACCTTGCTGAAAAATCTTCAATCCATGGTGTCGAAAGCTTTTCTAATGTCATGTTTAATGGAAATATTCCCTCCTATGTTAGCCTTGTTAAAATTTTTAACACACTCAGAGGCAAGAAAGATGTAGTCTTGAATGGATCGTCCCTTAATAAAACCAAACTGGTTCCAGGAGACATATTTGTTAGTGATAATTGAAAGTCTGTTTGTAATGATTTTAGTAATGATACTATGAATAGTGTTAATAAGAGAAATGGGTCAAAACAGATGAATCTCAGAGGAAATTTTCACTTTTGGAATTAAGGTGAGAAACTGGGCATTAAGAGCATGAGGAAGGACAATATTGGAGAAAAAGGAAATGAAATGTGTAAAAACATCAATATGAATCATCTTCTAATAATGTTGGAAGAAACCATTATTGAAACTGTCTGGATCCAGAGCACTATCTATATTCAGACTAAAGATAGTGTCTTTGATTTCAAGATCCAATAGAGTGTTAAGAAGGAATGGGTTGTCTTCAATAGTGACCACCATCAGAATGATCTCATGAAGGAGGTCCTTATAGATATTAGGACCATTAAAAATGGTTTCATAATGGGAGACAATATTATGATCAATGACATCTTTGATGTCGAGCAGCTTGTCCCCATAATTTATAATGGTTAACGGATTGCAGGCCTTCATGATTTTTGAAGAGCATTATAGAACTTAGTATTTATGTCTCCATCTATTAAACATTTGGATTTATACGTTTTTTCCCTATATTTTCTTTAAAAGTGATCAGGGAGTTGAGTTTAACCGCAAGGTTTATTTATTGAGTTGAATCAGTGTTGAGGTCGAAGCTAGTGTTTTTGTTTTTAATATCATTGAGTTCTTCCCCAAGAAGAAGTATTTCATTATTAATTTGATTTTCTGTAGAAATGAACCAACTCTTGAGATATTATTTGATATTTTTTAACTTGAAATTACTAGAAAGGGCATCGTTATTGTGAGACATTGAAGAACAATAGTTTTGGATGAAAATAGTGGAATCAACATCGAAGAACCACACATTGTTAAATATGAAGGGTAATCGGGGTTTCATATTTTTGGGAGATACATTAAAATGAATAGGGTGATGGTCGTAGTTCAGCCTATGAAGGGTGGTGCTGGAGATAGTGTCTCATTTTCCTAAATCATGGACATTCGTGAATTATATATGTAATTTGGAATCAACCACTCTATTGTAATGTTTTCTTTACCAAGTGTATTTCACACCAGTGAGATTAATTTCTATGAGATTGTTGTCTTCCATTGAAGTTTTAAATTCCCTCATGGTAATAAAATCATGATAAGGTCCAATTTTATCACTTGAGTTGATTATGGCATTAAAGTCTCCTAGAAAAAACTAATGGTTAGTAATATTAGTTCCTAGATAAGAAATATCCTTCCAAATAGTTATCCTTTCTTGGTATCTATTTTTTTTATAGAAAAAAGAGAAGAAGAGGTTTGTGGCATCAGTATTGAAATTGAATGTAAAAATCTGATCAGAGACATTAAAAATATTTACATTCAATAATGAAGAGTGTGAAAAAATACATAGAGATTCAGAATTGTAGGTATTTGAGATAGATCCAATAAATGTGTGGTTATATTGACACGAGTTTTATTATTTAGAAGAATAAGTAATGTTTTGTCTTAGAAATATAAAATAACATAGGATGGTGAGTTTAAACTATTCTATTTAGAATAGTGAATTTTTTAGAGTTTCAATACCTAGACAATTCCAAAAAAAGAATCTTTACTTAAACCTCGTTTTGGAGTTAGAACTCCCTTTTTTCTTCATTCTAGAGCCTTTATTTCCGGAAGACCTTATAATGTTTTGATCATTGTTATTATTAGTGGTTTGTTCCTATTCATTATAAGGTGTGATAAATTTCTTCATTGTAGGTTCATTTCTTAAAGCATTCATAATTGTGTTTGTATTGATCATGTTACATACCATCAAAGAAATGGCATTTTGGTTAGATAACAGAGTTCCAGACTGTTTAGACTAGTTCTTATTATCTACAGATTGAGAACCATCAAAAAATAAATTGGTAGAATAAAAATTAGGTGTTCTTGGGTCCTTTGAAGCATCTATATTCTGCTACTTGACAGTGTCATGATCTGATGGAAGGAGCATATGCCCGGTGGGTTCAGGATGTGCCTGCATAAGCATGGGGTCCTGTACCGAGGTTTTTCTTCCTTTTGTATGTTTTACAGGTTCCCGTGCCAAGGAACCTTGTCTATTGGTGTTAGAGTTTTTGTTTTGTGCTTCATCCAGAACAGAATTTATACTAATATGAGGATTCCTATATTTTATAGGACAACCAGTGGTCTCTATCTCATTTGAAATATTGATAGATTTAATGTAATTTGGGTTAGAATATCCTGATTCATTAGCCTTGTTTTTGGCTGCGTATTTCATCTCTAGAGTAGTTTCATTGTTAGATATAGTAGGGAGGTTTCTTGAACTCTTTACTTTGACAGTCCTTTTAGTAGGTTCTTTTATTGAAGCATTTAGAGTTGATTCTGTAGAGTTAAAATTATATAGAATCAAGGAATTAGGATAGTCATTGCCAAAATCTTGAGTACCATTAGTAGATAAATTAGTAAAAACGTGAAGTAGCATACCTGGAGTCTCCTCCACACCAAAAGCAGCTATGGTAAAGGTTGTCTGGATAGTGTCTAATGCATCCATAAGACACTACTTCTGATGAATAGTGTCACTATTTTCGTAAATTTCCAAGGGGACTTATACCAAGGTTGTATTTTACTTTACGGATTTAATAGATTCAATGGCTTTGGTAAGATTTACATTAACCTTAGAAAAATTGGACTGTATCATGGTTTGAAAAACTTTCAGAATAGTAGAGAGTTTCCGAGTTTTTATAGCAGTGCTAGTGGCATCTAGAGTTTTTGAGTCAGAGGATTTGTGAGAAGAGGGAATAGAACCTGAAACATTTGTCTGATTGTTGGTCTCATTTATTATCTCTTTAGTAGTATTAATATTTAGTAGGGAGAGTACCTGGTTCTATCTAGAACCCAAATCTTAGAAAATGGGTTCAAACATAGTTTTCAGATAGAAAGCAGCATTGTGATTAGTTGTAGTGCCTGTGTTGCAATCATTACATTGTATTTTTTTTGGTTGAGATATTTTACCCCTCCTACCCAGTGTGGGTTAATCATTTTTGATGAGATTAAAGTTGGATACCTATTCGGGTGGACAAGTACTGAATTATTCTTTCTTATGAACATGATTGGATAGCCTAATAGTTTCTAAAACCATATTCTAAATCTCTTCTATAAGGATTTTCTCCTTAGTGGAGTTTTCATCCTCTTCAACAACATCTTCCCAGGTTTTACCCGAGTAGTCCCCTATGTGTGTCAGGATATGTTATTTTTTCACCCAAATTAAAAGTTTCTTTTTGGAGGGTTCTGGTATGTCAAATATGGGATCATTTTATTTTTTTCTCCTTATTTCCTTCCAATCATTTTAAATTGGCTGATTCACTTGTTTTCTAACCACCCAACAATTGTAGATTGTATGTCCAATTATCTTAGAAAGGTCACAAAAGGGAGGATTCCTCTGATATTATATTTTAATTTTAGTTTTTTAATCTTTATCATTGAAATATATCATATTTGATAGCTTTGAATCAATCTTAATTCCACCATAACTCATTGAAAGATTTCTAAGTCAACATTCAATGTTCTTTGGTCAATTTTCAAAGGATATCTGAGGCAAGAAACAACAATCATTTGGAATTTTTGGGTTCCAAAAAAACTAATTAAGGCCGTGTAGTTTAACCCAAACTTGTTCCATGTTATTTTTATATTTTTTCGGGTTGATAGAAAAGTACCATTAAGTTATTCTAAGGAATCCCTACTTTAGATTAATATTACCAATCTTCTAAACCTTCTCTAGATAATCTTGTTATTTCAATAGAATGTGGTAATATTCCTTGCCTATAGGTATCAATTTACAGTTTGGTATATTGCAGGAGTGTGCAATACACGAATGAAAATCACGCAAAGGCCAAGGTTGGTCACCTTTGAGGTAGGAGATGTGGCCCATGATAGAGAATTTTCATAGTTGTGGGCACTGTTGAAGTGAATTTGGGTCTGCTTCCTCCAAGAAACCACTTTAATCAAGTTGCTTGAATGGGGGAGGCTTCATTTTGATATCTTTTCTCTGGTCTGTATTATTCAGAGCATCTAGAAAAGTGATCCCCTGAGATATACCAGGTAATGAGCGAGTGTGAAGCTTTTCTTTAGAGATATCCTCTTCAAGATTTTCCGCGACAATGCATAGCGCAAGGGGTGTCTGTATCATTTGAGAATTCTTGAAGTGATGAGATTCTAACCTTCATAGCATGATTAAATCCTCCATGATGGAATAACTCAAGAGAATCATGCTAGAGGATCCCTAGAGGCTCAATAATTTTAGAGATAGATGGTCTCTCATCTCTCTAAAGTCCCATTCGAGAGCTGCATCCCGTGGTCTAGGTTTTTCATTGGTCTATTTTCCATAAATTTTTATTTCTCATGTATATTTTATGATTCTTACATGTTATCCCCAATTATTTTTCATTAGTCAGGTTTATCATGAGTAACCTAGCTTCCACTTTATTATATATCACCATGTGGAAGACCTTATTAGGTGACATTTCAAGATGGTTTAGGTTGGTTCATTATTGATTTATAGAGGAAAACTGGTAACTATAAGTGGGATATTTTAATCAAGTCCATATGTTTTCATCATATCATATAGGAACCATTCCTATATAATGTGATTGTTGCATCAATGAATAGGTGTTGATGGTTTTTGATGTGATGAGAAGATATTCAAAAACATTGAAATGACGGGAAAAAATTCAAAAGAATCTAGTATGATGATACTAGATATAGTTTCCCATCATGTTGGTATCAAACATACATTTTGAATAAGTGATCAATTGAATAGGCTATATAGGCATCGGTCAAAGGATTATAGATTGAGTTTTATAACTAGTGGTATTGGAAAGATTGTATACCAGGATGGTTAGATGAATAAAACTAAAGAAGTGGAATCAGTCTTTAGAGGGTACCAAATGATGTTTACTGGATGGCTGATGAGATGTAGGATAATTGAAGAATGGGTTATCAGATATAAATTTTATATATAAGTCCAAGGATATAGTTCTTATTTGTTACTGAGAAATAATATAAAGAGAAAAATTACTTCCATGAGAGGAAAGTGTGAAGATAGTATATGCAGCATAGTGAGAAAAAACTAAAACTTTTTATTGAAGTATTTTTATAGTTTTCAAAAACACATTGTTAAATAAATTATTATTTAAATGGATAATTTTCACTATCTATTGAATATAGTTTTTACCATATGTATAGATATTCAATCCCAACAGTAACCATATATGGGGAATTTTTTTAAGTATTTTTTGTTGTTTGGAAATATTTCTAAACCATGTCAAGGATTATATATTGTTATTATGTAGTGATCAACGTGAATACTTGTTTCCCTATTGTTTTGATTGTTTTAGTACTTTATGGAAAATTCATATCTCTCTAATAATATGTGAAGTTAGTTTTATAAAAAATAAAAAATAAAAAAAAATTCACTAATTCACCTCCTCCCCCTCTCAATTCACACAAATATTGAATAGTGCTAATAAAAAATAATACAATTTATGTTTGGGGAAAACAATAACCCACCTCCACCCCCCCCCACTTTTAATTATTTTCAATACCACCACACTTATTTAAAGTCAATATCTGGTCTCATTTCTTTATCTTTATTATTGATAATCAAATAAAATGGATCTGTAGGAGTTTAACCTAATTCATTTTTTAAACTCCTTGAGATAATGGTTTATCAAAAATAGACTCTTCTATCTCTTAAAATTTTAATTACAACCTAATTATATTGTGAGAGAAGGATGAAACTACCCATACAACATTGCCAATGGCCTTTAGATTATATACACTAGTACTTATTACAAAAACCTTGTATAGAAAACAAGAGAGATGTCTCCAAGATAATAATAATATTCATTAATATTTCAGCATGACATATCATTAACAAAATTCTCAATTTATGGTTTTTTCAATATATTTTTTATGAAAAAGTTACCCTATAATAAACTCAATAAATCAATCAATAAATTAACATTTCTATAAAATTTACTCCCACATTATCTTAATAACCACATCAACCAACACTAACCCACTGTAAAAATATTTTTCATAATAAAAATAAGTATAATTACTGTTATTTGAATACCACAACCTTCAATTTGTTTCAATTGTACAAAATTCTATATTTCAGGTAGTTTTACTTTTTTTAAAGATTCTATTAATCATTAATAGTTTTTCTTTAGAAATACTACAAGAATGAAACATCATTTTTATTATACACAGATATTATGGCACTCAAAAATATTCCCCCTATTTATTTCCTTTAATTATTTACATGTTCATACACATAAAAGGAACTGAATAAGGATGAGAACCTCCATAGCTTCTCAGTTGGAGTAGTGGTTCTGAGACATCATTTTCCACCCATGTAACTTCTTCTCGAAAACTCTAACTCTTTATTATCTCTTAATTATATTTTCCTTCCTTTACTATATAGGACCGATCACCCTCAAATAGCTGGGATTTCATTCTAGTTTAAATAGTCATATAAATTTAGCAAATATATCAGTTTTTTTCTTTTTATATATATTTATAATTTTGGAATCTTCTAATGTTTTTTCATTATGATTAATATATCCCTTGTCTCGTGATCATCCTTCTTCTTCAGTGGATATTTTTCATTTCATTCACAGTTTTTGAACTTTGTCTCACTAGTTATTTCCCCTTAAATTTATTTAGTTATTCTTATTGTGGCAGCAATGTTATGAATTTGGAAACACCATGCCCCAAAATCTTTCACCACACACACACACCTTCACCATATTTTAATATATCCTTTTTGGGAAGCCTTTCAATATCATTACAAGAGGTTTCAACCACTAGTACAATCCATTCATCACTCTCTAGGATTGAATAGTTATTATATTACAACTTTTACCAATTATTACTTTTTTCCATGGTGATTTTCTAAGGGAAATTATGTGGCCTCTCATTACTCTATAAAATAATTTCTTTTATTCTAGTTGACACCATTAAAAAATTACTTTTATATTAACATGGGAGTAGTCTTATTCATCAATTTATTTTCATTATTTCCCAAGGTAGTATTAAATATTTTACTCTAATTCTATGCCATTTATTAAAGTATTATTTTCAATTTAGTATGGTAGATTATTGGGTTGATAAATTCCGTTATTGTTTATAAAATTTTCCATATATATTTAGAAACCCATATAACATATTAAATCATTCAATTTTTTTTATTAAAATATGTATTTTCCATTTTATTTAGAGTATTCTTCTTTGTAGTGGTTTTATATATTTATATATATTTTCTCCCCCTTTATTTAGGTCCTCTATAATATAAAAAGGTTGGAATATTTTTCCAACATTCAATAAAACCGTTTACAATCATTGAGTATCACCAAAAATAGCTAGTATGTCTTTTTCTCCTAACTTTGGTTATATTCTGCCCAGTTTTTCAAACTTCCACTACCTACTATATTTATTCTAAAATTGCAAGTTTTTTAGTATATTAATTTTGAAGGTTCTATCCCAGGATATTCTATCATCCCCTTATTATATACTTTTTGGTTTTCCTAGATTTTTTATCAAACCATATTTTCCATGATTGTAATATTATTTCTAATATATAAAGTGAAGAAACATTAGTATAGAAAACATTTTCTAGGTTATAGGATACATTCATCCATGATCTATAGATAGATGGTTCATCAAACAATCTAAGGTAATTTTTCAACTAACATATTATTCTTCTTTCAAGAATCTCATTTTAAATTACTATATCATAATCTCTCTTTTTAGATAGTTGAGAAGTTTTTCTTATTTACAATGTTTTATTTTTACCTCAAACTCAAGACATCTCAAGTTAAGGAAGTTCTTATCATACTAAACTGATATCAATCTATCCTTATAATAATTCATTATATTTATAATTCATTATACATTCCTTCTAATACTTTCTCATATTGAACTATCAATATCATTTTTATTCATATCATTGATTTATAATTGTGTATCCCTAACATTAAGAAAAAAACTGATAACTTTTAGAATGTAAATTCAACTTATCAAAACCCAATATATGTTACTATTTATCAAGAAAATTCCCTTGATTATTTATTCAATCAATGAAATATTTAAATTCCAAATAGTTTCTTTCTCATCCATTAGTTCTAAGAGGTTAGTGAGAAAATTTCACATTTTCAATTTTTAACTTAGTTTATCTTCAATATTTTGAGATTATTCTTCTAGTTGTGAGTTATTATCAAGAAGTATTATGAAAAAAGTATTTATGACAACAATTAAATAATAAAATTATTTAAATACCTTTCTTGTTTACAGTATAATTCTTCCATAGTTTTTATAGACTCACCTTTTTAATACTCTCCTAAAGATGAGATAGTTTCATTAAGTGTTATTATAAACATGGAACATTACCCAATGAATTGGAGATCAATATTATGATAACCTATAGTATAATATGTATATGGTTAACTTATCATAAATTTTAAAATGGTCTCACAATTTGTCATATAGAATTCCTAAATTCTATATCGGGAATAAAAACTAAAATATTTCACCTTTTCTTCTTAATATCCTTTATAAAAACTTTTTAAGCCATATGTAAAATATTTCTTGATATCAAAAAACACATACCTTTTAAAGCCCAAGTTTCTATAATAAAATACCCATAACAAAATGAAATTGGTTTTTATTTAAGTAAAATATGGAATCATATAAAGGAATAGAAAATAAATTATCAATTATAGTGGATTGAAAAATCATCGACATCGTATAAATTAAAACACAACATTTTTTTTATTTCTTAAGGAATGTCAACCCGTTCCATAAAAAATACATAAAAATATTAATTAAGAAAACATTTTAATGTAACAAAAAATAGAGATAAAATGTCCTTTCTATTTTATTTATGTTTATATATATACATAAATTCAATAATTTTAATAATATGGAAATGGAAGATATATTTTTGAAAATGAATAATTAAAACATTTAAAATGAGGTCTTAATTTAAATTGAAACTTTACTAAAGTATGACACATCAAATATTTAATTATGTTCTAAAATTATATACTTATGTTAATTATAAAATTATATAAGAACCCTTTCCATGTTCATTCCTTTATCATTTTATATTTCTTGTCATTTATGGCCTTGTTTCATTTAGTTACTTCGCCGATTTAGTTTATGTTGGGAATTTTGAGGATGTATAATTCATGATCCGAAACAACCTTCATATGATGAATGTGGTCATTGAACTAATAATTATATCATCTAAAAAATAATTATCATGAAATAATTATCATTTTTATACATTAATTAATCTTTTCAAACCAACCATGAATCATTGTTATGAAAAAAATTACATTACAATCGTGGAGACAGTTGGTTATACATACGCAAGAGTAACATTTATATTTTTCAAATAACAAGAGTTAAATAATGTAAAAACAATTATATATTTCTATAATTATAATTATTTCATTAATATAATATATATACATTAAATCCATCACTGTAAATATACATTAGATGGAGTGTTTAAAAACAAAAAAAACATTTCATTATGGAGGTGGTTCTACATATGTACACTCAAATGATGTTTTCATTCAACATTTGGTGGAGAAGAATATGAAAAATATATCAACATAGAAATAATAAAATATTTTTATATTCTACATAACGATTTTATTATATCAAATTTTTAATAAGAGTTATGATGGATGTAGAATAAGAAATAAAATTATAGTTTTTGGTTAAAAGATATACATATTCTTAGGAAAACCGACATTTTATTACACCTTAAGACCTATATGGTTGGTATTATTCCCAAAATAAAACTTCTATAAAGTGGTGAGGGATTTTAGAGAGGGATTCTGGTAGGTATTTTCAAATATAGAGTGGTCAAAAGGTTTGAGGAAGACAGGATAGGAGGTTGCCTTTTATAAGTGAGGGGAGGGGCACTCTAGGAATCACTTAAATTATTAAATTAATATGAATTAATATTCATTTAAAAAGGAACCTAAATAGATATATTTATAATATTGGATGATTTTGATTATAAATCCTCCAAAAAAAATGAACAGGTTTAGGTGTTTTTTTCTCCCATACCTCTTTGTTTAAACTACTTTTTAACCCTTTTGACCAATAACATGATAACAATGGTTTTTCACTTTAGGGGCCACATAACATAATATAAAAATAAAATTGACCCATAAATTGAACAATGATTATATTTTAACCCATATACGAATAATCTTTTCTAGATAAACAATTTTTATGAATTTTAAATCACTCAATAAAAATTATTATAAAATATAATTAATTTAATTTTTTGTACAATTTATATAATTTTATGTTAAGGTCATCTAAATAATAGTTGAATTAGATTATGAAAATATAAAAAATCCATAATAATTTAAATATATCAATAAAATTTTGTTACACTATTGGTCTCCCAAAAAAATCAAATAGTGTTTTTAAAATTATTTATATGATTCTTTCAACCTTCACATTAATTGACTCGGCGTTGAATTAGGATTTAAATAAATCATAAAATCATAAAAATATAAAAATAAATTAAAATCAAAATGATAAATTGCATAAGTTAAATAATTAATTGTATATACATTAATTAAGTATATTTACTCACATATATGTCATGAAATCATATTTGATATATTATTTGGACTTTTTTAGTCTTGCACTACAGTTGCACAACCATTTGGAAAATTCATTTCTATACAACTAAAAAAGGATTATGTATCCTTAATAATAATCTATATTAATTAGTATTTATTAGTAAATTAAATAAAAAGATCTTCCTTTAAACATATTATCTTTTAGAAAATGAATTTGATTTTTTCATTGTAATATAAGCTTAAGTTTAGCACTAAAAATGATTTTCATATTTATTATGAAATAAATTATAATTTAAAAATTTTCATTTATTTTTATATTATATTTGTATTATATTATCATAAAATATCATTTCAATAAGTTTAATAAATATTATTATATTATTTATTTCTTGGTGATATCATAAAATATACTATATTTCAAAAAAAACTAGCTTTTTACTATTTACTATAAATTTAACTTATTCAAAAAAACATCAAAAATACACCATAAAATAAATATTAATTTATGAATGAAAAATTAATAAAAATTAATTATATTATGTTAATATAATTGATAGAAATTACTTTATATATAATTTAGAAAAAGGAAATGAAACTGGTTTTCAGAAAAACACGGCTTGAAGCCCAGAAAGAAAGTCATGAAAAATAAGGTATATTTATGATTAAAATGTAATTTATTGAATGATATATAATTAAATAATACTTATGAAACATTTATATTCAAATAAAATAATAATGTGACTTTTTAATGAAAAAAATGGTAATTTAACTGAAATTGGCATTTCTACCTATTCACAGAAAAATCAATATTTTTAGAAAAATAAATAAATTTCACCCTAAGATAATTTTCACCTGATGATTTAAAAAGCAATATCCTTTTAAAAAGGAAAATTTATAAATTTTTCATATGTTAATTATAATAATTTCTAGCAAAAATCAATAAAAATTATTTTAAATGAAAATGTATTTTTGAAGAATAATATGATAGAAAAGGATTGAGTACTTATTTACAAAGAATAAATAAATACATATGTATTGAGTGAAAATTTTATATAAATTTCATTATATGGTTGATTGTATTAATACCATCTAATTTAACAAAGAGTTTATAACTATAACATTTAAACAAATATATTTCATGGTGTCTGAGATAATTATTGAGGGTTATGTATGCTATTAAACATATTATTATTATTTTAAAATTTTGTAGTTTCAAATTCCCCCCCTTCCAGCTAAGAAATTTCAACCCTAAACTTTAAACATTATCTCAAGACTTAAGCGATTTTCATTTCAAACTACCTTTATTGGAAACACACATAAAAACGGGTTAATAAAACTTCCTTCTGAATATAGGTAAAGGGAAATATGAATCTCATCTAGAATAATAAGGAACCAAGTTTCCAAATAGTTTGACATTATAGGGAAGAAAACTATAGAAAAAGTGGAAATAAATCTATTTCAGGATATTTATGAAGAGTGAAAAATTAAATTGATCCAAAAAATTGAATGATCTTGAGGAAGTCAATAACTAAAAAATAATAAATAAATGTGGAATGAATAAATTACATCAATTGATTAGAAAAATGTTAATAGGATACCAATTTTTTATAAAGATCCATTTCCTAATGATGAGAAATTACTTTAACATATATACCAAAAATATATGTAAATATACATACATAAAAAATAGTATTTCTCCTTTAATAAATTTCCATCACAATCTCATCATTTCCTCCAATGATTGAGCATTCGAGAAGAATTCATCATGACCAAAGAGAAAATATTATCTTATAATAGATCACATAATCCACAAAAAGATAAAAAGATATCCTCTTATCAATATATATTAACCAAAAATGAAATTGTTATCATTAGGCAAGAACATCAAAAATTAATAAACCATTATAAGAAGAAATAACACATTTGTATCACCCCAAATATCTAAAGTGTGAACACTCTATTCAGTAGCGTGTGTGACGCACAACACCAAGAGTGGAAGGGAATTTGACATCCAAATAATTTAGAATATATTTACTAATTTAAATAAATTCAGTATGATTTTTTACTTAAAATGCATGGGATACTGAGTTAGTATGTGACCTTTGCAATAACGAGTTTCTTCAATGGCTTGTGGTAAACTCCAGAATGAGTTTTATCAAACAACAATGTATTATTAAAATATTATAATAAGATATAACCTATAAATTAAATTAACATTTAAGAATAGTTTTAAATAAATTATGAAAAATCATGTTTTACATAAATTAAAAAATTAATTCATCAGTTTCATGTTAACTAGAAATTAATATAAGAACCAATTGAATATAAAGGTAATATCTCTATTTTGTACTCATAAAGCTATTTTACCCTAATAAATTATATTAATTAAAATTAGTGAATGATATTAGTAATATATATATACTGTTCAATAAAATATTTTTTATAATCATCCAATATATTTTATAGACATAAGGCAGGAACAAACTCAATATTACACATAAATATACAATATTTTTATTGGGGCACTTTTACCTCCACTACTGGAAAAATACCATATACCAACGGTTTGGAACCTTTGGTATAGGCCTCCAAACTGTTGGTATAGGCAATACCAACTGTTTGGAGAACCATTTCTAAGTAATCCGTGGGGATAGGTCCTTACCAACAGTTTAGAAAACCATTGGTATATGTAATATGAAAATCTATACCCACGGTTCCATAAACTGTTGGTATATGTAATTCAAAAAATAATCATTTGGTTGGTTCTGATCCCAGCACCTCCCCTCTATGATTGAACGACCTAACCACTAACCTAACTTAATTTTGTGAACATCATTTCATAAATATATATATGTATTATCATAATTATTTTAAATTTTTATTTATTTAATGTCCTCTGTAAGAACATTCCATTAAAAATACATGTACCTATACCAACGGTTCTCAAAACTATTGGTATAGACCTATACCAACACTTTTAAGAACCGGTGGTATAGGTTCATTGATTTTGGGTCTTATACCAATGGTTTGTCAAAAACCATTGGTATAGGGTGACCTATACCAACGGTTTGTCCAAAAGCGTTGCTATAGGTCCATATAAGTGACTTATACCAACGGTTTGCCCAAAATATTTGGTATAGATCATATTTCCAGTGGTGCTCCTTTTAATTCAGAACCTATTTTAAATTAATTTTTTTAATATTTTGTATATTTTATATGTAAAAATAAACTTCTTATTTGAAAGAGAAACAAAAAAACTAAGTTAGGGTAAATTGTTTTTATTTTTCTTTGAAGATTCATTTTTTTAAAAATAGTGAAAAATATTGAATTTTAGTTCATAATTTATTTTCATATATTTCATTTATAAGGTTCAATTGTATATTAATTTATTTTAATATTTAATTGTATCATATTTTTATAAATAAATAAAATTTTGTTCATTCTAATAAATTTCACTTTGAAATTGACTATAAAAACCTAGAAAACATCTGGATGCTTTTACTTTGAAAACCTGAATTATCATGCAGTCTGTGGGATTAAATTTAAATTAATTTTTACCACTTATATGATTGGAATTTGTAAAAATGGATTGAATATTTTGAATAATAATAATTTAAATCATCCAGTAATTTCAACTTATTTTTTGACCAAAAATATTAGTGAAAGTAATTAAAACTAATTACTACATTTACGTTAAAAAAATATTAATAAAGAACTAAATCATAATCTTAAGGTCCAAAATGACCTAGAAACTTATCCAATTCCCATTTTATGGAAATTTTTAGACCCTATACTCCCTTTTATATACATTTTACCATTACTATATCCAATTTAAATGAGAAAAATGTGGGTGGAATTCTCTTTCCAAAAACAAAAATAGTTCTACTCCTCCTCCAATATAAAAAGGCCCCTTTTCCTCCCACTTACTCACACCTCTAAGGACACTTTTACTCGACCAATATCAGTTAAAATATCTACTAAAAATCCCAATACTCCGAATATATGCCTAACCTTAGGATAAAATCAATCCTTCGAATCCCTTTACTGCAAACCAAAAGGAGTTACTGAATTAGAGGTAACATTCATCCTCAACTAATTTTTATTTTCATTATCCACCCCGTAAAATATTATTATTATGTTATAATATAAAAAAATATCCAAAATATTAAAATATTCTTTATGCAATTTTTTATACCTAAACTCACACACACTTTCATCTATTAGTTAACTAACATACTGTTTACATGTATGGATAACTACCACCTCACAGATTGATGATGTTCATTATTCCATTACCACCTCTCATTGAGGGAATTATGATGGACCCTCAATTTATACATGTTATATATGATATATATTATGTATTTATGATTTTTTAATTAGTTAATAACATATATCCTTATACGTTCCATTTTGTGTAAATGTGATAATATCGTTTGTGGAAGTGTGAACTACTGCCCACACAAGGCAATGTTATTTATTCACACTAAACATGAAATGCATAAAGGATATATTTAATTAAACATTTATGAAATAAAAATCCTATAAATGATAATCATGGCATAATTATATGTTTTTTAAATATAATATATATATCATTTTCATTATTACCCTTTCACACACACTTAAAATGTGATAACATCATTCATAGACGTGTGGACTACCACCTCCTCGACACAATTTGATTCCTTTTACAATAATATATATATATATATATGATTAAATAATATCATATTTATGATATAATGATAACCCTATAATGATGCAATATTAACTACCTATTTTACATAAAGATCATTGAAAAATGGGTATGCTAATCATGCGTATGTATGACCTACTATCTCCATGATTGCAACGTTGATTAATTTTTCGTAAAAATATTTCATGATTTGTTTTAAAAGAATAATTTTAAGTAAAAATATTCTACTTATTTCATTAATATAATTCTGGAGATGTAATTACCCCTTTGACCATAGTTGACCTATGGATGATTTTTTGACACATAAACCGAGATTCTCCAAAACAGCTGATGTAAACTTATTTATTTAACTAGTTGACTATAACATGGTAATAAGTGAAATAAATGTAATGATAAAAATGAATGAGGTTTATAGGAAATTATAAAATTAACATAATTTATTATATAGGAAATTAATTGATTGTCAATCAAAATGAAACACAAGGTAATGTATTTTTTTTCTCTCTTTTACATTTCTTTGAGGCTTAATTATTATTATGAACATAGATTATTTTATATAGAGTATATACTAAAGCTGAAATGTTATATAATTAATATTATTATTATCATTATCTTATAAGTTTCATTTAATGTTATTACTCCAAGGGTTTTATGGATCTAAATTTTTCAAAGTGGTATGGGACACTTTGAGATGTTTAATGATTGTTTTCATAAAAATGTTTTAATGGTATTCAAATGTTATCTACTTTCATTACCTATCCACCATTAGGGAAATATTGATAAATATAAATCCTTTATTCAATATTTATATTTGGTAAGGTATTTTATTTATTTTATGTGAGGAACTGTTTTGATAGGTAATACACAGGTTGGGAACAGTTTAAGGTAATCCCTTTAGGTTGGGGACTGTAGGATCAAAAATGAAAAAATTAGATTCTCAAATACAATTGGGTGTGAATTTTATACTTTAAAAATTCCTTTAGAATCTTTAATGTTGATATAAAACTTTCATAAGGAAATTTTCTTAACCTTAAAAAAATCTTTTTCTTATGTTTAGATTTGAAATTTTAGAAAATGTAGTTTAAAAAAGTTAAACAAAATTCACAAACCCTCTTAAAAAACATTTTATTAAACTTTACAATATTAAGATAAAAACTTAAAAAAATATTTTCTTAAAAGAAATATTCTACCTTAGAGAATATAGAATCTTTAATGTAATTAGAGTAACGTAATTATAAAGTATAATAAAGTTATAGTTCTATATTTAACAAAGTTAAAATAGAATCGGAATAAAAATAAATTGAAATAGAAAAGAAGTAATAATTAGATTCTTTTAACCCAAAGAGTAGGGTATCTAATAAAAATGGATAAAGTTTCCTTGATTTATACTTTCAATAAAGTTTGTCTTACTCAAACTGAAATAATTCCTCAATCCAATGATCAGTATCTATCTTGTTATCCCTGCAAGCCCTTGATTTAGAAGGAAATCAGATCCACTGTCTTCCAAATTTGGAAGCCCACGATCATTATGATCAGAGTCGTCAGAAAGCAAGTCTGAACAAGTTGTTCATGCTTGAACAAGTTGTTCAAGACATTCCCATAAAGTAGTGAGAGTTGTAAGATCCTATCTCTCTCTAAAAATCACTTCACAAACTTTGATCACTTTTCCATTCACTTTTCATCATCGAAGATCACTCAGTACTTTTCTCATTCAAATGATCTTTTATTTATAGGAACAACTTCTTAATGGTTAGCTCCACTCCTACAGTCATATTTTCCTTAAATTTCAGAGGGACTTAGACACGTGTCAAATAGAGAATAGTTAGTTCATAACAAATTGTACGAAACCATTTCAAGTATAAGAAATGATGCTAATTTTAAGGTAAATGTTAATTATATGAAAACTTTGAATCTGATAATATTGGAATGATAAATTAAGAACTTCTAACATTATCATGAAAAAGGATTCTTATGAAAATGAAAATCGGTTGGATAAAAATGGTATCACTATTTTTGGGTACCGATATCACAAAAATAGTATGACATTTGTACTAGAATCTATATCATAAAAATAACAAGACATTTGTACCAGAATCGGTATCATGAAAACATCATGACATTTGTACTTAAATCGGTATCATGAAAACCTCATGACATTTGTACCGTAATCGGTATTATGAAAACAACATGACATTTGTATCAAAATCGGTATCATGAAACGACATGACATTGGCAACAAAATTGGTAACCTAAAACATCATGACATTTATAGGTAAACGTAATGACAGATTCATAAGTATAACAGAGTGACGATTTTGTAAGTACAATGGAATTAAAATTTATGTAAGTAACTGTAATTAGAATTCTGTAAGTATAACGAAATGAAAATACTATAAGTAAAACAGATTGAAATATTCAGAACTTAAGAAAAAGTGTTTTTGATTTTCAAAACATAAAACCATATGGAATGGAGAATTCATAAGGTAACCTTATTGAATCGACAATCTCCCTCTTTTTGGAAAGCACAAACCACTTTTCTAAGGAATAATATATTGACTTTGATAAAAAAAAGTACGATAACACTTATCTCCCACTTTGAAATAAATTTAGGATGAATATGACAAACTCTCCATTAGGTTATGTTTCCCAAGGATCATATTATAGATTTTCAGCATCTAGTTTTCTTTCTTAAGGAAATATATTCCACTTATATAAAAATTTATTCTTAAAATAAACTCTTCATTAATTAGGCATTATTCTTTCTTACCTTACTCCCCCATAATATATTCTTCATCTTTAGAATCATCATTAAATTCTTCCTTCAAATAAATTCTCCCCCTTTGTGATTTTCAAAAAAATAATGGAGAAGTAAAAGATGTACCTGTAAGGCTAAGGAAACATACATTTGAAAACCAAAATATAGATGTGAAAGAAATTTCTTAAGAAAATTTTGGAAATAAAGATTAAATTACAAAAAAACATTGGAATGCAAGAAAAAAAATCTTCCATCATTCTTCTGCTCAGACAAAATTTTCTTTATAAAAGCTTTAATTTTCTTCACTTCATTATGATCTTCATGAAGATTGTGCAAAAAGATCTACTGATCATAGTTCTTCATTTCTAAGGACAAGATCCTTTGTTCTTTATATTTGATTCTATCTTCTTGATTCTTAATTAACTCTTCTTTAACAACCACATTTTTCAGTAATCTTTCTCTCACTTATTTTTTCACTACTTATAGACCAGAAAACTAAATTTAGTTTGATAACTATCTCAAAAATGGATGCCTTGAATTTTTTTTACTCGGATTCACAAGTATTGAATGCTCTATTTTTTGAATCCATGAAGTCACTGAACTGTGTGAGCTCTTCATTGATGGTTTTGGTGCAGTTACAGACTTTCTTACAAGTCACCTTCTGAGCTTTATAATAAATCAAAAGATTACTGAAGTCCACTTCTTGATTGACCACCATATCCATAAACATGTTGCTAGATTCTGTCTTTTTATTTAGGGTCTCTTGAATCATTTGACTCTGGGCATCTATATTTTAAAGAACTGAAATAGTGATGACTAAATTTCATAGATAAAACTTAACAAATTCATGCTCAATAGTGAACGAGGATTCAGAATCTGAATTTTTTTTTAAACTCCTCTAGGAGTTAAGGAAACTGGTTTCTCTATCCTTTTTTATGTCTTCTGAGGTGTTTCCTTTTTATATGCGGCAACCAAAACACTATTTCCTTTAATAGTATTTTGAACTGGGGTTTGTTCATCTGATACATAGACAACATTAAGATATCCATGTTCATCTTGTTCTCCTTAAAGTTGTTCTTCTTGTGTTCCTTCGTGTCTTTCTTCTTCCTGGATCTCTTCCTCTTCATCAATTTGTTGTTCAACCTCATATTTCTATTTTTCTTCCAATTCAACCTCAACTTCTTCTTCTACTTAAACTTCTTCTTCAATTTCAACTTTTTATTCAATCTCTTGATCTTCAAAACCGGAATTAGAATTTGAACTACGAGGAGTTACAATGTAATCTTCCACTTCCCTTAAAATATCATCACTATCTCCATGAATGATCTGATATTCTTTTTCATGAACAGGTAATGATAATGTTAAGTCTTTCTTTTCTTTTTAGGTTTCTCTAGTGGAAACTAGTTTCTTATGAACAACTTGAGGTTCTTGTACTTGTTGAGACTTCTTCTCTACATCTTTCAGTAAATACTGACACACTTGAGCTCCCAAGGATTTCTTCTTCAAGAACTTCTCTTTATTTTCATTCTCTAGAATTTTAGCTTGGTTGATTTTGAAGGATTTATCCTCTATAAAATTTATACCAAAAGAAGGATCACCTTCCCCTCTAGTAGCTTCCATCTCTCTCCATTTTTCAATGGTTGCATCAGAATAGTATTTTGGATTCTTTGTAGGAGGAGGTGCTCATACCAGGACATGAGGAACTGATTCTGGTAAGCTTGGTTCATCATTGTTTTTCTTGGGGTACCGCTTTTGAAGATTCCAGAACATAACCCTTGTTCTGGACAACCATTTCTTCAAAACTTTTGGATTCTGATAAAAACACTACCTTCATTATTCTTAGAGTATCATCTCTAAGAAATAAGATCTTAAATGGCTTCGAGACTGATTGGAAAGGGAAATTTAGCTCTTGAAGGAACATAACAATTATCGTAGAGATAGTTTTCTAATATATAAGAATCAACGATCGGATTATTCCACCTTTTACTGCTTGGATAGTGAGAAAGATGTACTTGATCAAGTGGATCTTCATTACATTGAAAAGAAAGTCTAAAATAAAGATATCACATATCTTTAAAGAGTATTTATCGCCTTTACTTGGAGTACGAAAACCTTGCTTCCATAGGGCTACCAGCCTGTGATTTGTTGTAATATTTGTAATCTTTGGAATCTTAACATACTTAAGACCAAGGTAATCTAGATCCTTGTCTTTTTCAAAAGAACCTTCCTTCAAGGGATGTCTTTGAGAGCACAAAAATATCCACTCCTTCATACGGTATGTTGAGAACATTTTCCACCTTCTTATAAGGTACTATATAAGCCTTGTCAAAAAACTTGAACTTGAACACATCATTGCCATCCTTTTGGAAGAAATTAACAGATTCATAGAATTGAATAACCAAGTAAGGGTAAAAGGAATCCTAACTTTTCTACTTAGCCACATAGAAACATTCCAATCCATTAGTTCTTATTAACTTAGAGATAAGGGAGTCATACTTTTCAATGAAGTTAGGTCATAGTAGTATTTCTCTAAAGATCTCCCAATTTTTTATTTCCTTGATAATTGGCTTTTGATCTGCTGAGGATTCATGATACATTCAGAGTTAAGGAAACTGTAGATTCAGACTAAAGACTTTGAAGGAAACAAAAATCAACCCAAATATTAGGGAAGATGGTGTTGTAATCATAAAAAATGCACTCCCTTGTATAGAAATAGCTATGACTTTTCAACTTCCATAAGATAATCAAACGGATTAAAAACAAACTGATCTAACATGGCGGTTTAGGATGATTGTAGAAATAATTTAATTCAAATAATTTGAAGTAAGGTAAACCATGAATTAAAAAATTTTAAATACCAATAATTGAAACTTAAAATTAAAATATGAGGAGTAAGAAAATGTACCCATGGGAATACTCGGAAGAATTTATCTGTATTATAAGAATTATCTTGGATGTTTTAAAAACCATGAATTTTATTTCGAGAGTTTGAAATATGAGAATTTCAATTACAAGAATTTTAATTTCAAACAGAAAGAAAATATGAATTTATTTAGAGAAATTTTTTCTATGGAAATATAAAACTTCTTTAAAGAAAGAAATGTAAGGAAAATCAAACAAGCATATGTACTCGCCTTGAAATAAGGAGTAATTTAATGTTATGATATGTTTTAAACAAGAATTAGATATAAATGATTACCTTATAGTGATCATTCATTGATTTTTTTAATGTATTCAAATATATCGGAAGGTAATGGTTTTGAAAAAATATCATTAACTTTTTCTTGAGTTCAAATGAATTGAAGAATAATATCTCTTTTAAGTGTGTGATATCTAAGAAAGTGATGTCTAATATATATGTTCTTTGCACGGGAGTGATTTTCAAGGTTTTCACTTAGGTAAATGTAGATTGTGTTATCTCACATTATTTGAGTTTTAGTAAAACTCATACCATAGTATGTGAGTATGTATTATATCCATAACACTTGAGCACAACAACTTCCAGCTGCTACATATTCAGCTTCAGCAGTGTAAAGTACTACAGAATGTTGTTTCTTTTAGGACCAAGAAATTAAAGAATCTCTTATGAAATGAAATGTTCTGGATGTACATTTCCTATCCATTTTACATCCACCAAAGTTAGAATCCAAACAAATTTTATGATCAAAAGCATTTCCAGAAGAATAAAATAGTCCCAATTCTAATGTTCCTATTAAATACTGAAAAATTATTTTTAAAGCCTTTAAATGGGTTTCTTTAATATTTTCTTAGTATCTTGCACATAGGCATACTGAGAACATTATGTCAGGTCGACTGGCTATTAATTAAAGTATACTTCCTATTATTTTTCTATAAGATGTTTGATGCACATGTTTCCCTGCTTCATCAATATAAAGAGTATTAGAGGTTCTAATGGGAGTACTTATACTCTTAGTTTTTTCATACCAAAACTTCTTAATAAGATACTTTATATACTTATGTTGATATATGAAAGTTCCTTCTGGTTTTTTAGAAATTTTAAAACCAAGGAAAAAAGTTATCTCACCCATCATACACATCTCAAGCTTAGATTTCATAAGATTCTCAAATGAATCAGTTAAGGGTTGCTGAGTTGATCTTAAGATGATGTCATCAACCTAAATTTGAATAATAAAAACATCTTTATTAACTTTTTTAATAAAAAGGGTCGTATCAGAGGTTCCCTTAACATATTTATTTTGAAGAAAAAATCCTAAAATCCTATCATACCAAGCTCTAGGTGCTTTTTTATGTCCATATAAATATTAGGTATGTTTGTAAACATGATTAGGATATTTTGTATCTTAAAAAATATGGGGTTTATCTATATAAACCTCCTCTTATACATAACCATTATGTAAATCACACTTCCCATTCATTTGATAGAGTTTGAAATTAGAGAATGCTACAAAGGATAAAAGAATACAGATAGATTTGAGTCTTGCTACAGGAGCATAGGTTTCATTATAGTCAATTACTTCTTGTTGATTATAGCCTTTAGCAACTAATCTTTCCTAATTTCTAAAAATTATTCCATTTTCATTGTATTTATTTCTAAAACCCCATTTTACTCTAATAACAGAAGTTTCCTTAGGATTTTCAACCAAGGTCCAAACTTGATTCCATACGAATTCATTGAGTTCATTTTGCACAGCCTTTATCTAATCTTTATCACCCAAGGCTTATTCATAAGTATTTGGTTGAAATTGGGATATAAAACAACATGTTGAAATTCATTATTTAAATAACTTATAATAATTTCTGGTTGAGTAATATAACCAATGATATTATCACTGGGATGATTCATATGTAACAACTGAGTTGGGTTTTAAAAAACATGTTCATAAACATAAGGTAAAAAATCTTCAGGTGTAAATGTTTTAGAAGTATTTTCCAGAAAATTTCCTTATCTAAAAGATTTTTTATCAAAGGTTGGTGATCAGTTTTAGAAAATATATCAAAAATAAGTTCAGGTTATTTGAAAACAAATGGATCAATTTAATCAAATTTAACATGTCTTGTACTAGTGTTTTTATTAAAAACTCTATATTCCTTAGAGTTAGTGGAGTATCCTATGAAATTTCCTTCATTGGATTTGGGTGAAAATTTAAGTAAGTTATATTTAGTATTCAAGATGAATACATTGCAAACAAAAACGTTGAAGTAAGAAACATTTGGTTTTTGACCAGTCCATAACTCGTAAGGTGTTTTATTAAGAAATGGTATTATTAAAACTCGATTTATAGTATAAAAATAAGTACTTATAGCTTCATCCCTAAAAAGATTAACTATAGAAAATTCACTTTACAGGGTTCTATTCATATCTTGAAAAAATACAATTTCTTCATTCAGCAACACTGTTTTGTTGAGGAGTTCTTGGAGATGAAACATTTTGAGTAATACCTTTCTTACTAAAAAAAGATTCAAAATACGAATTTTCAAATTCTATATCATGATCATTATGAATAGTTATCTACAGTAGATTTTTCTCTTTTTTAACTTAAGCTCTAAATTTTTTGAAATATGAAAATGATTTAGATTTCTTTGCAAGAAAATAGACCCATGTAAATCTAGTGTAGCCATCAACTAAGACAAACACATAGTATTTTCCACCAATACATCTAGTTTGTGATGGACAAAATAATTCCACGTGCACTAACATTAAGGCATTTGATGTTGTAACTTCAATTATAGATTTAAATCTACATTTATGTTGTTTTCCAAATTGATAAGTATTATAAACTTTTGAAGAATCAAAACTATGTTCTGTTATATCCTTAACAAGTTCTTTCATAGAAAGTTTACTAAGATTCCTTAAGTTACACTGTCATAGTATTCTATGAAAAATCCATCATTGATCTTTAAATGCACTAAGTCAGGGTATATATTGACTTCTAGGGTCTTCTAGGATTATGGTTTACACATTCTCATGCTGAAGGGCAGAGAGAATAAACTCATCATCAGAATTGTGAACTAAACATTTATCATTTCTAAAATTCACAATATAACCTTCATCACAAAATTGGATTATGCTAATGAGGTTGGGATTAAGGTCTTTTTCAAAAATAACTTTTGAAATAATAGCTTTACCAAGAATAATAATGTTACATGTACTGAAAATTTCTCTTTGAAAGTTATCCCCAAAAGATACTTTTCCACCTTTAGTCTTTAAAATATTTTTGAAATAGTCTTTGTTACCAGTCATGTGTCTGGAACATCCACTATCCATATACCATATGTTTTTGTCACTTCATTTATTAGTCTAAAAAAAGAGTTAGGTTTTTTGAATCCTAACATGCTTGTATACAGAATTATCAGATAATAAAATCTTGGGTATACACATTTTTTTTATAAAAGTAAGCTTTATGAAACCCAGGGGATTTAACATTATTTAAAGAATAGTTCTTCTTCCAATTCCCACCAATTTGGCATTTAGTGAAAAAGGTAGCTCTTGGAGGAACATAATAATTGTTTCTAAAAATTGGGTTTTCATGAGAATAGCCTAATATTTGATTATTATCATGAGGTCGGATATGAGAATACATCTTATCAAAATTTTCCTTAATAAAAGAAAAATTTGAAAGAAGTTTATTCAAGGAAAATATTTCAGATTTTATTCTTAGGACTAAATTCTTATCCTCTAGAAGAATATCTTTAGATTTATGTTTATCCTCTAAAACATATTTTTCAAAAAAAAATTAAGATCCTTAAAAAGTTTATCATTCTCATAATTAACTTCCTCAAATTTATTATAATGATTTTATAAAACACCATTTTTCTTATCACGATATTTGGTATGATTTGAAATTTCTTTTGTTAAAATTTATTTTCAAGAATTTTCTTTTTCATCTTTCTTAGAAACATTACAATTTCTCTTTTTAAGAAGGATAGAATATCCAGAAACTTCCTCAGAGGAAGGAAAATCATTATTGTTGTCTAATGAAGTGGATTATTCATCTGTAGAAAAATATTTATCAGGAAAATTTTAATTTAAAGACATATTGGTTAAGGATTCAATAGTTCATACCTTATCCATAGTAAAATGATTTTTAAATGGAGCTCTGGCTATTATACCAATATTATTTTGCTCAAAAGATTCATATTTTGAAGAATCATCAAAATAATATCCACAACTTGCACTCAATGTTTCATTGGATTTCAAGACATTATTCTTCTTTGATATGTAGAACTTCTTCTTGTTCCTTTTAGAAGTCCTGCCCTTCTTCTCTCTCTTCTTAATCAAGGGACAATCAGGTCTAATATGACCTATTCATCTACATTCATAGTATGTCACTTCTCTATCTTTTTTCTCTTTTCCATATTTCTTTTTGTATCTATATTAAAAGTTTTTATGTCCAAAAATCTTGTTCATTCTCTGAGCAAGATTTTCTAACTCATTTTTTGAAGCTACGCTTTCATTAGATTCCTATTGAATAACAACCTTCTTAGATTTAGATCTTCTAGCTCTCTCAAGAGTCTTGGATTTCATATGATTTGAATTACTTGTAAAAGAAACACCTCTATTTCCATTATTCTTCTTAATATTATCAATATCTCTCTTCATTATGGTTTCATGTTGAAGAATTGTTCCAAACAACTCATCAAGAGAAATCTAAGTAACTTTATTATTCTCATCTATAATTGTCCTCTTATATTCCAATTCATTAGGCATGATGTCTATAATATTTTCTACAAGAATATCATCATCTAAATCTTTTTCACCCATTTATTGTAAACTATTCACAATTGTCATAAATCTTTGTTTAACCTTACATATGGGTTTTACATAAGGAAAAAAGAAACCATGCTATTCAGCTCTGAGCATGTCTCTTCTAGTTTCAATGACTTTAGAAGTTCTGAAGTGTGATAATTCAAGATTTTCCAAATTCTACTTGAAACTTCACAATATAAAATTTGGCTATATATATTTCTAGTCATATAACAAAGAAAATTATTACATACCATAAAGTTCTGTTGTTATTCCACCTTATTCAGATTATTAATGGTTCTATGTTTCTTATCAGGAATTTTCTAATCTAAAATTAACAAAATGTAGTTGTCTAAACCTGTATTTATCATAAAGGTCTTCATTCTATCTCTCCAGTACTCATAGTCATTTCCATCAAAAATCAGTGGTCTAGTAGGATTCAGATTGTCCAGAGATCCAACATGAATGCCTGCCATACTTAAAATAATATTTATTTCCACAAAACTTGTTAGTAGTAAAAGTTTGTAAAGAAAGATTATCAAATATAAATTAGTTAATAATAATTAAATCTTGAGAAAAAAAACATATATGTGAATATAATTATTTCAAAAACCTCCACTGATACCAACTGTAGGATAGAAAATGTAAAATAAGATGCTCAAATACAAGTGGAGCTGAATTTTATACTTTAAAAATTCCTTTGGAACCTTTAATGTTGATATAAAACTTCCTTAAAGAATGTTTATTAACCTTATGGAAATATGTTTCATAAGGTTATCTTTTAACTTTATGAAAATGTATTTTAAGAAAGTTAAACAAAATTTACAAACCCTCTTAAAGAAACTTTTTATTAAACTTTACAATCTTATGATAAAAATATAAGAAATGTTTTTTTAAAAGAATGATTATTCCTTAGAGAATATATAATCTTTAATATAATCAGAGTAATAGAATTACAAAATATAATAAATTTATAGTTTCTAGCTTTAACAAAGTTAAAATAATAGCGAAATAAAAACAACATGAAATAGAAAACAAATAACAATAAGATTCATTTAACACCAAGAGAAGTTTATCCAACAACCTTAGATAAAGGTTCCTCGATTTAAAATATCATGAATGTTTTTCTTACTCAATCCCATGTAAGCCCTCAATCCAAAGATCGATATTTGTCTTGTTATCCCCTCAAGCCCTCGATTTAGAAGGAAATCAGAACCTCTATATTCGAAATCTGGAAGCCCACAATCAGCACGATCGGAGTCTGCACAAAGAAATTCGGAACAGGTTTTTCACACATGAACAAGTTGTTCACAACATCCACCTGAAGAACTGAGATTTGTAAGAGCCTCTCTCTCTAGAAATCACTTCACAAACATTGATCTCTTTTCCCTTCACTGTTCATCATCGTAGTTCACTCCGATCTTTTCTCATTCAAATGAACTTGTATTTATAGGAAAAACCTTCCAACGGTCGGCTCCACTCCAACGGTTAAATTTTCTATAAATACCGGAGGGACCTAGACAGCTGTCAAACAGACAACGGTTAGTTTGTAACAAATTGTACGACATTGTTTCATGTATAAAAATAATGTTATGTTTAAGGTAAATGTCATGTATAATAAAACATAGAATCTAATAATATTGGAATGATGCATTAAGCAATTATAACATTATCAAGAAAATAGATTCTTAAGAAAATAAAAATCAGTTTGAGAAACCGATATCACTTTTTTTGGGTACTAGTATCATAAAAATGGTATGAAATTTGTATCGAAATAGGTATCATAAAAATAGCATGATATTTGTATAGGAATTAGTATCCTGAAAATAGCATGACATTTGTATCAAAATTTGAATCATGCAAACAACATGACATTTGTATCATAATCGATATTATGAAAACAACATGATATTTGTACTGAAATCAGTATCATGAAAAAACATGACATTTGTATAAGAATCGATATCATGAAACAACATGAAATTTGTAGGTAAACATAATGACAGATTCATAAGTATAACAGAGTGACGATTCTGTAAGTATAACGGAATGAGATTTCTATAAGTAAACGTAATGAGAATTCTATAAGTATAACAATATGACAAAACTATAAGTAAAAGGAAATGAAAAAATCAAAACATAAGAAAAAGTACTTGGGATTTTCAAAACATAAAACCATAAGTAATGGAGATGTCAAAAGATATTCTTATTGACTCAATAGGTACCATTTAATAAAATCCACTCGATGCAACAATAGTCTCATGGGATAAAATTTGGTTAGTAAAACCCTTCTTATTTCTAAGTAGTATGTTATAAACTATCTTGTGAAATGTATTGACATCAATGATAAGGTTAGATAAACTAAATCATTTTGTACCCCGTATGTTTTAAACTATATTATGAATGGTCTTAATGGTAAATTATTCATGTTTATAAAAAACTTTATGTCAAACAATTAATAATTTTTCTTAGGTAGTTTCATATATTATTCATTAATTATATTTTTGATCGACATATCTATGGATAAATTTCATTTTAATTTCATTTATTAAAATGAATTTGTTTCAATTTTCTTACCTTGTCATACTGATTTTTCCTTATCAAGTTATTTTAATGGAATGTGATATCAGTTATTTACCTTTCTATATTGGTTTATTTACATTGATTCATTATTTATTCCTCTTTACTTACCCTTATAGAGAATTGATTCTCACCCTTATTGTTTTCCTTCTCCCATAAATCATGAAGTGTACTATAAAATATATAAAGTTTCATGAACCAACCTGCGTCAACCCCAAACCTATGATCAGAGCCAATATATGAACATGCCCGAGAGGCATTCTTGCTCCTCCCAAGCTGGTGAAAAGTTCCAATGGAATCACTAGAGATGATTGGAATAGTTTCACCCAATAAAATAAACAAAGAAAGAAAAAATAAAAAATATGAATAAAATTTATTTCCAAATTTTACATCATTTTAATTTTCAAATAGAAAGATTGCAAAACTTTGAAAAAGATAAGATCATAATTACTAACCTAAACATAACACCACACAACACCTCCATGTGACCCAAAGGATCACTCTCCAACCAAACATCAACCATCTCCTAGGGTGACTAAACTAAAACTGGAACCTTCAGGAGAAACTAAAAACCAGAAACACTATAGGAATGAGTATTAAAACACAGTAGGTAA
Source organism: Viscum album (assembly GCA_963277665.1). Taxonomy (NCBI): domain Eukaryota; kingdom Viridiplantae; phylum Streptophyta; class Magnoliopsida; order Santalales; family Viscaceae; genus Viscum; species Viscum album. Next base: position 865,276,688 of record OY728156.1, on the reverse strand, counting down.
GACCGTATTATTATATTCCTAATGAATATCCTCTAAATAAAGTAAAATTAATTTTTTATTATGAAATAAAATCTATAAAATTTATTTTTTCTGTATATTACATTTCAAAATAGAAAATCAAAATCCATTTCCCCCAAATTTTAAACAAGGCGCATTCAAGGAGATAGGTTAAGTTCAAAGGGAAGAAGTGTGAAGGGGAATAAATAAGAATCATTCATTTTTCATTAAATTAATTCAAAATAAATTTCTTGAAAACTTTTTAACAAAACACATAATCATAATTTACTAAGAAAACTCTAAAACCAATAACATGGTATATAGTCACATAATGAGGCCAATGGATAATGATACTAGAGTCGGATCATCATGGGAATACCTAGGAACTTGTATGACAACAAGAACATAATATACATGTGACTCATCCCAATAGAATTCCCAAATCGATGAAATAATAATTCTCTAATTCCATACTGTCACACTACCTATCATGGTTTAGGGGCCTGATCGCATTGAAATAATTCCAAATATACACTTACAATGGGCCATTATCTAGTACAATAACCTTGACTAGTAAAGAAATCATTCTCTGCAAATATTTTTTCTATTCTTGGTTCACATGCCATCCAAGAAATGAAAGTAACAATTCACATATATATACAACCATCCACTACCACAACCAGCACCACCCTAACCTCCTCAAGGAGAAACAAATTCCTTAAACAAGAATCACATGGGTAGAGTCCTTTACAATGGATATCCCCTCCCATTTAACAACCAACTAGGAAATAGATCTCTCTTATAATAGTTTTCCAAAGAACCAATTTTAGATTCCAATTGGGCCTTATCTAGTTTTTACACATACTAATCAGTTCATAAATACCCACACACAAACCAATTTCAGAACCAATCACAGCTTTGGAAAACTATTTTATCAATCCCATGCACCATTAAAATTAAAACACAATTACAAGGTCCAAAGTGGCATATACCGTTAAGAACATAATGTCAACACTCATTTTAAATACTTAAATCACCACTTTTAACATCACAAATGTGTTTATGAAAACCAAACCATGCCATTATAAAACAGTTGTCAATTTAACGATCTAACCATGCCATTTTCAAAACACATGGAAGGAAAAATCCTTTTAAACTATTTCAAACCATCACGAATCAAGAGACTTCATAAAATAAAATTAACTTAAGAATATAAAAATAATATCTCACAATTAAGAGTGGTGAACAAATAATGAAATTGAAGTAAACCTAATTTAAAAGAAAATATTAAATGGGGTCCAACCTCAAAGATGGCAAAACTTTCAAAATCCAATAAAAAAACATCAATCACAACACCACCACACCCATGGGGGACTTAAACCAGCCTAAAACCACAATATTTAACCCAAATATTAAGGATATAACCCTAAAAATCGAGTTTTAACCATTATAGAAGAGAAAAGCCAAGAAAGGGGGAAGAATAACGTAAAAATAGGGAAGATAGAAAGTGAGAAAGAACATATAAGGATATTTATTTATAAAACTGATCCAAAAACACCAAAAGAGAGGAGATCCAAGTATCCAAGAGAGAAGGGGGGCACTTAGGTTGAAAAAACCTAAATGGGGAAGTTAGGGATGATTTTGGGTTAAAAATCTAAGGGGACAAAAAGAGAAAATCAATTTTTTCAAAACTGGGCAGCGCACACAGCTAGTCCACATAGTCTGTCATACCATGGGATAAACATGCTTCTGCTGCTTTTGAGGGACAAAGGTACCTCATGGTTTCCTGGTCCAATGAGCATGGCTATGTAGAGGCCATGAAATAGGTTATGTCTTCTATCATACAGTTTCCTTGGTTGGCGCATAGTTACTACTAACCGTGCGCAAACTGTGTGCCTAGCCTGTCAAACCTAAAAACCACCAATTTCACCCAAAATATAAGTAATAATACAAATAGGTTAGCTATGACAAGGGTATAAGAGAATAACCTTCCAAAAACTCAAACCTGGCACACTCAGTTCCTGGGAAAAGAGCCAAAAATCAAACTAAACCAAAAACGAAGTTGAATTTCAAAACCCATGTGTGACAATTCTTCCCACCATAATTCTTTCCTCCCCCATAAATCCATCCCAATGTTTACACAAAAATAATAACCACTACTCCTTTACACTACGATGAGATTTATGAGGAATGACAAATTAAGAAACTACTAAAACATCACTATAATAAAAAAAACTCACAAGAAGAACTTGGGGATCCAAAGATGGAATCCCCACTAGGTGACACCCACCCACAAAAGTTTAACCGCCTACATTTGATCAATTAAAAAGAAATCAAAAAAACCATGACATAATGTCCATCCCCAAAACATGAACACCACAAATACCTTCAAGCGGGACACAAACACTACTAGAAATCTGGGCTTTTGAGCCCCGTTACCTATAGCGACCGCCATTGGCGGTCGCTAGGTTTCCCAAAAAAAAATGGGGCTTCACCCCCCCCCCCCCCGAACCCTTCTCCGCACAGCCTTGTCGCGCACCCTCCCCATCACCGCACTCCCTCCCTCACCTCCCTCCCCGGTCGCTGCGCGCCCTGCCCCGCCGCCGTGCACCCTACCTCGACGCCGTCCCCCATCTCCCTTTCAACCTCAGTCCTCTGTCGGCCGCCCTCCGCCCTCCATTGTCCGCCCTCCTCCGGCCTCCCTCCGCCGCCCCGCCCTCCGCTGGCCGCCCTCCACCCTGCCCTCCATCTTCTTCGGGCTTCTTCCACCTCTGCCGTTCGGCTCTAGTCGCCCTCCGCCCTTGTTTTGCACGGAATTCGGGGATGACCTCCTGGACGGGAGATTCAAACGTTCCGATCGGTTTCTAACGGGTTTGTTCATAGAACCGGAAACATCCAATGATTCCACATCTGTTTGGACCTACTTTCCAAAGGCAGGCGCTCATTAGCTTGTGGACTAATGAGGCTTAGGAATTTGCATTGGTCGAGAGGATGGGAGGTCGGACACATCACACCTTTTTGAGGGGAATTATTGTCTATTCCGGGACTCTCTTTATAGATTTAAGTTATGTTCGTGAATCCTTATTACATTACCAAGTATAAAATGTGCTTTCCTTTAGTTTTAACAATCAATGATTAAATATGCAAAGAAATTTAGAGAATCTTTTATATGTATTCGAGGTTCTTCATCAAATAGAGAATCATCTATATCTTGTTTAGAGATTATTGGTCAATGGTATCCTTCAAAACATTTATATAAAAAGTCTCTTGGTCATTTATGATGACCAGGCTGGTTTTAAAGCCACTCAGTGGGGCACTTGAAGTTTATCATCATTCAGAAGGACAGAGATTATTTTAAAGTTGGGATCGAACCCATAAATGGGCTACCTACGTATCCTTTGTTTTGGGAAAAGGAATCAGAACCCACGTAGTTCGAGTTATGGAGTATGATGTTTATGATTGATGGCTCAAAGATGAATTTCATAATTACTTTTACACTCTAAGCTCACGTGAGTCATGCTCGGTGTGAGAAACAAGAGGTATTGGTAAAATTTAGACAATTGTGCCATGAAAGATGCAATCATAAGAATTTGTTTGGGGCTTATGTATGGATGACTGCCCAGATAGATGAAGGTTTAGGATTTACTTTTAGGGAGAAAATCCATGAACAGGGTCCATAAAGTTATATGTGCTTCATGGAGATTTGAATACTCTAATCTTGGGGCTTACTCCTGAGGAGGATGCCCAAGTTAAGAGGGGACTTATGATTGGGTTTTATTCCTAAAAAGGAAACCCAAATCAAAGGTAAATTATGACTGGTTAAGAGATGATTAAGGGGACTTGGGGCTTATTCCTAAAAAGGAGACCCAAGGTTATGACTGAGTCTTATTCCTGAAAAGGAGACCCAGGTTAAGGGACTTGGGGCTTACTCCTGAAAAGGAGACCCAAGGTTATGACTGAGTCTTATTCCTGAAAAGGAGACCTAGGTTAAGGATTAAGGTTTGGGGCTTACTCCTGAAGAGGATGCCCATATTTGAGGTTGGGACTTATTCTTAAGAAAGATGCCCATATTTGACGTTTTATAACTAGGGATTATTCCTGAAAAGGAGACCCAGGTTAAAGATTATCTCATCTTGAAGGATGAGGTTGAATGAATGAACTCTCAATATTTGGTGACATAAAGATGTTTAAATCACTAGGTTTTGAGAGATATTTCACAGAATTCCTTTCAGATAAGGATGTCAAATCAAGAAATCATGCCATAAATGGCTTTGAAGAGTATCTTGAAGACTGAATCTTGAATAGGAAGGGTGAAATGGCTTAAGAGGGGTAAAATGGGCAAGATGGGCACCCCAAAAGATAGGGGCGTGCAAGTCTTGAAAGGCGCGCAAGTCCTGCGGCGGCGCGCAAGTATTGGTCGCGCAAGTATACTTGCGCGACATGAGGGGTACTTGCGCGATTTTCAACCAGTATTGAAATGCTTGAGCGACTCTTTATTAAACCCTTTACAATCCTCTTGAGGTTCTTCCAGAGAAGGGACGCGCAAGTTATATTGAAGGAATTAAGTTGGTGCACAAGTGTTTGATAAGTTTCAACACTTAGGCCTTCCTTCTTCTCTAGATCTTCCATTCTAGGTAAGAAATTACCTTAAAAGTGTTCTGGAAGCTTTGAGAAGAGACTTGGGCGTCGGGAGCTTCAATCCGAGTTTCTGGAAAAAGATCCTCCTCGAATGGGGGGCCCACAGGGTCTATTTATAGGCAAAAGAAGACCCAGGGCAGTTACCGGGCGGTTACCAATTAGGTCGCGCAAGTCACCTGCGCGACCAAGGTAGCCGCGCAAGTATACTTGCGCGGCAGTGGTATCATTTGCGCGGTGGATTTGCTGTTGATCCTTTATTCATTCCTTTGTCGATTTTTGATGTTTTATTCAAAGGACGATTCACTTTCAGCTCAGATATTCCCTTTTCCGATCCTTAGATTCTGTGACGATAGGAGCGTCAACAAAAGTCCCCCCTCAGAGTTGGATCCGGAGAGAAATGAGGATTTGACTCTGAGGAAATCGAATCCCTCCAAAGGAAAATGGAGGCGCGCAAGTCTTCAGTGCGCAGAAGAAGGCGCGCAAGTTTGCGTCGCGCGGGCCTGAAGCGCACTGGGTGCGGCGCGCAGGTAGGCTTCCTGGCCTATAAATACATGGCCTCACCTCCGTTACATGCATCTGGATTTTCGGATTTCTCGAGCTTTCGCCGCGCAAGTCTTCCTCGCCGCGCAAGTCTCTTGATTTCACTGTTTCCTCGCTGCCGCGCTACTCTCAAGGTAATAGGGCTTGTGCGGTAATACTTGCGCGACAAAAACCTACGCGGCACATGTATAACTTGCGCGACATCTCCATACTTGCGCGCCTTAATGCCTTAGCCATTTTTTTCAAATTCTTTCACAAATTTTATGAAAAAATAAACCCATTTAAGAGTTAGTTTATTCATCTTTTGTGCAGATTCAGTGGTTCCTAAAAGAATTGGAATGGCTGATGAACTGGTTAGCAAGCGGATTGATGACATGATGAACATCATTGTCCATGATTATTATGATATCTGCAACAGCACTCTCCCATATTTGGCTAAGTACTTGAAGAAATGTCATCCTATTTTTCCACGGAGCATCCATCTGCCTCTATGTGGTCATGGTTATCTGCAAGGAGTCAATGTTTCAAATGCAAAAAATTATACACCTGAGATGCAGCTGCGCTGCTACTCCTCTATTTCGGTTATGCTATGCATTAAGAGCAACAACAATGGTGTGAACTATCAAGTTCTTCCTCTATGCCATTTCCTTGCAGATATGAAAATGGAAAACCCAAGGGTTCAAATGTTTTCCACTGCCAGTTGGTGGAGAGAAGACAAACATGGCATTAGAGAAATATCTGAAAAGTGTACTCTCTCCAAATGGCTCTTTACTTCCAATGCTCCATTCTCAAATCCATGTATCCATCTTTCAAGTCTCTTGGACAGAAACAGAGTCACTGTTTGATCAGCAGAAAATTTTCTCAAACCGCACTCAAGAGCATCCTTTTACAATTGTTCCAAGAAGAGCTAGTATCACTACATCTCTTATTGTATCCAATTGAATGAATGAATTCCAGGTGGTTGCTGATGAAGCTCGGGATTCCGTAAATCAAATGAAGTGTTATATTGAAAGCCTCTTGTAATTCTTGAAAAAGAGAAGAGACTCCAGTCTGTGGATGTCCTTCTAACTCTTGTGTATCAATGAAAAAACACTTTTGTCTTCAATCATTTGTACCTGCATTCTTTCATTACCTGCTTCAATTTTACTTAAGCCAATGGTCCTCGTAAGTATAGTTTGATTTTTACTAGGATTATTACAAATAACCCTACAAACTTTGAATCTTTTAATTGCTCAATATTACCTAAATCATACAGAATGTATGTTTAGTGAGCTGGAACTTGACTTTGATTCAGAGTTCCTTTGTCTTTTGTGGGTAGTTTAAAGTCATGCACGCCGGACATAAAGGGGCTAATGTTTAAGGTCGAAATAGCTTTGACCAAAATGGATTATAATTGACACAATTTCTTGACATTTTATCTGAAAACATATTACCATACTCAAGTATGAGGGAAAAAAATGTAAACTATGGCCTAAGAATATTTGAATCTGAGGAATGATATGAAAAAGAGCTAAAAGGAATTAGAAGAAGTAGTTTCCATGAATGAAGTTACTATTATTTAACAAAACCCGTTAGGGGGTTGAAATATGCAGGGCCACCTATGGGCATTGGCTGCATGGTCAAATAAATAGCATCTTTTAGCTAACAAGTCTGTTATGTGGACTGTTTATGCAAGGCCACCTATGGGCACGTGCTGCATAGTCAGGCAAAAGAACTCCCAGAAATTTGCTTTCCTAGTGCTAAAAGCCAATGAAAGGTTATGGAGATTCAAATTTTCTAAAGTATAGAGTTTGTTGTATGGAAAGGGGTACTTGAATATGGAGAAGATATTTCCGAACAAGAATATCGAAGAACTGGATGAATATCACTCCTACGAAGGTCTGACCCAAACGTAGGGAAGAAGAATAAACCATAGACTTGAATACTTTCAGATCATGAAAAAGGATATGGGACAAATATGTTAAGGATGGCTATTTTTTTGCGGATCCCTACATACTGTCGTTTAAGACAAATAAGGACAAAAGAGGCATTCTTCCCAAGAATGAAGTTATTATTATTTAACAAAACCCGTTAGGGGGTTGAAATATGCAGGGCCACCTATGGTAATTGGCTGCATAGTCAAATGAATAGCATCTTTTGGCTGACAAGTCTGCTATGTGGACTGTTTATGCAAGGCCACCTATGGGCACGTGCTGCATAGTCAGGCAAAAGAATTCTCAGAAGTTTTACATTTTTGTGATTAGAAGTCATGAAAAGGGTTATAAAGATCTGAAAATATTTAAGGTTAGGATTATAACACATAAATATGGGTATTGTCCAATGTATATAGAGATACATAGGTCATTGATAACCATAATCATGTTGTGGCTGGGTCCTGAATTGAAATTTGGACTTCACTACGTATCTCATAAGAATGAGAATCAATCCATACATAGTTCTTGAAATGCAGTTTAACGTCATGCAGGACGAAAGTATGAGTGATCTTAGTTTAGGGTCATAGAATTTGGACCATAATAATGAATACACAGTGTGTGTTTTCATGAGGACTTTTCAGCCAAGGGACTGAAAGTGAAATTTGGGGTTAGGCCCAAAAGACTTGGGACTGGATTCGAGGGACACTCGAATGTTCCTACGTATCCCATAAGGATGGGAATCAAGTCCACGTAGTTCTAGAACTACCCTTTGTACAAATTTGGTTCGTACATGTGAAGGGTGAAAGGGGATTTTAGTGCAATGATGGTTTAACCTAAGATAAAAAGTTCAGGCATTACCATGTATGCCCGTAAAAAATGAAAACCATGATTGAAAAATCAATTTCAATAATAGTTCTCTTTCAAATGAGGAAATCAAAGAATATTGTAGTTTATTGTCATACCGGACAAAAGTGTTGTATAGTTTAACGTCATATAACAGGGACGAAAGTGAATCAATGTAAAGATATTGATTCCACGGGCGGTTTCACAAATCAACATCATATGAGGTTGTGGTTAACCGATGTGAAGAGATTGTTTTTGGGGACAATGATCTAATAAAAAAATGTTGTTGGGACTTACACATGGTTAGTGGCCCAAAGGGAGTGTTATGGTTGATGTTCGCTCTAAGCTCACGTGAGTCATACTCGGTGTGAGAAACAAGAGGTAATAACAACCTTAACGATGCACAGTTTTAATGTCATGTAGGACATAAAAAAGGGACTATGCAGTTTAAAGTCTTGCAGTTAGGACTATTGGTGCTGCATAGTTTAATGTCATGTAGCAGGGAAAAAATAACAGTTTAATGTCATGTAGGTCATATCAAGGACTTTCTGTACAGTTTAGCGTCATGTAGTTAGGACGATGGGGATAAAATATTTTAACGTCATATTGGACGAAAGGGGAATTGTGCAGTTTAATGTCATGCAATAAGGACAAAAGAGTGTACCATTTTAACGTCATGTCGGACGAAAGTGCGAATAGTTTAAGGTCATATGCATGGACCGTGAATGGTGCAGTTTAATGTCATAATGGACCTTTGAGATTATATAGTTTAACGTCTTTTCGGACGTGAGGGGCTTTTATACAGTTTAGCATCATGTAGTTTAGGACGTTACAGTTTAACATCTTGCTGGACATATGGGATTTGCAAATAGTTTATGGTCATATACATGGACCAGGGATGATGCAGTTTAAGGTCATGCTGGACGGTTTAGGGAACTTTTTCACAGTTTAATGTCGTGTGGGACGAAGTTGCAGTTTAATGTCATACTGGACCATTGCTGTATAGTTTAACGTCATATAGCAAGGACGAACTGGGGTTGTACAGTTTAAAGTCATGTAGCTAGGGCTAAGGTGAACCAATATGAGGATATCAGTTCTAGGGACTTTTTACAGTTTATCGTCATGCTGGACGTTGGAATTGCCACACATTTTAATGTCATGTTGCTAGGACACAATATAGTTTAATGTCATCTCGGACAAAAATATGGCTGTATAGTTTTAACGTCATATAGCAAGGACGAACTGGTGCCGCACAGTTTAGTGTCATGTTGCGGGGACATTGAAGGTGCCACAGTTTAACGTCATGTTGGACGAAATTGCAAATAGTTTAAGGTCATATGCATGGACCGTGGATGATGATGCAGTTTAAAGTCATACTGGACTATTACTGTATGAACCAATTGTAAGAGTCTTGGTTCTGGGGACCATATTTTGTGTTTATACAAAATATTTCTTCAGAAATCTGGCATTGGTTGGAGTCGTGATGTGTTCTCCATCCATTGAAATTAGAGAATACGCTCCATTGGAGTAGACCTTATGTATTGAATAAGGTCCTTCCCATTTTGGTTCAAGCTTGGGAGGTTTCTTTCCTGGTATCATTGGTGCTCTGAGAACCAATACCAATTCTCCCTGAATGAATGAATGAAGACGAACTTTTTTGTTAAAAGCTCGTGATATCCGATTCTGATATATTTCCAAGTGGTGTAAAGTGCACAATCTTTTCTCATCTAACTGTTCCAATTCATTCAAACGCTTTTGGAATTGCTCATCTGTTGATAACTGATCACAAATGGCTATTCTGAGTGAGGGTAATTGAACTTCAATTGGCAAGACTGCTTCTGTTCCATATACCAACGAATATGGAGTTGACCGCGTTGCATTGCGAGTGGTAGTCCGATAAGCCCATAAAGCATGAAAGAGTTTATCAGGCCATGACCTCTTATCTTTATCCACCATCGTTTGCAGTATATTTGAAAGAGTCTTGTTGAAGGCCTCTATCTGGCCATTAGCCGCTGCATGATATCGAGATGAATGGTTGGACTTAATGTTGTATTCTTGATACAATTTCTTTACCACAGAAGAATAGAAATTGGTGCCGTTGTCCATCAATATGGTATGAGCGACACCAAATCTAGTAATGATGTTAGACTTGATGAAGATAACAATGCATTTAGAACTGTCTTCTTTGAGAGGTACTGCCTCTGCCCATTTGGAAAAGAAATCAGTAGCAGTAAGAATGTACTTAAACTGCTTGGTCGTAGCTGAAGGGTAAGGTCCCACCACATCCATTCCCCATGTGGAAAATGGCCATGAGTATTTAGCTGTATGAAGCAACTCTAGAGGTTGATGAATGAAGTTGGCATATACTTGGCATGAATGACACTTCTTTGTGAAATTAACACAATCTTGTATCATTGAAGGCCAAAAGTATCCAAGCCTTCGAATTTGATCAGAAAGTCTATGTCCAGACTGGTGGGCACCACAGACTCCTACATGCACTTCTTTAATGACAGCCATTGTCTCCTCACCATCAATACATCTGAAGAGGACTCCATCAAAACCACGTTTGTAGAGAATTTTCTCAAGGTGGTTTGGGCTATCATAAAGAGTAAAATTGACCACACGTCGCCGAATTTGTTCTTTCTCGGCTCTATCAGGTGGAAGTGTTCCATTTTGAAGGTATTCCTTGATAGGTGACATCCACCTTGTAGTATGACCATACGGTTCAGGAATGGGACTAATTTCGTTAATTTCCTCTGTTCTGACTTGAATATAAGGTGAAATTGCACGACGGTGGGCAATACAGATGGTTGTCTCATCCCGATTTGGATCTGCTAAAGCTGTAGCTATATTAGCCAGTGCATCAGCTTGAGCATTTTGTGATCTTGGGACATAAGAAAATGTCGGTTCTGAAGGGAATTCCGACATTAACTCTCTGACGTAATCATACAAAGGGATTAATTCTTCTTTTCTGATGGCATAATCCCCATTGACGTGTTTGATTACCATGTCTGAATCACCTTTCACCTTTAAGTGATTCACTTATGCTTGAAGTGCTAACTCCAAGCCTGTAATGAGAGATTGGTATTCAGCTTCATTATTGGTACCACCTTCCCACAACAAAAAGGAATAAGGTAACACTGCCTTATCTGGAGAAATGAGCACAATTCCTAAACCAACTTTTTTGAATTTAGGATTTTCCATTTTCTTCCCTGTTGGACTTCTAGAAGCACCATCAAAATACATTTCCCATGTTTGAGGACTCTCTTGAATAGAGAAAACTTCCTCATCAGGGAGTTCGATATCTGAATATGTGTCTTCCACTGAAGGATGTTCAGCCAGGAAATCAGCCAGAGCTTGGCCCTTAATTGCCTTTTGAGACACATACTGAATGTCGAACTGCTGTAGAATAACCGCCCACCATTCCAGACGCCCTGTAAGCATTGGACGACTAAGGATGAATTTGAGCGGATTATTACGAGATACCAATTGGACCTCGTGATGTTGCAGGTAGTGTCTCAGCTTCTGAACTGCAAAGATTAATGCTAGGCAGCACTTTTCAATACTTGAATACCGGGTTTCTGCTTCAAGCATAGTTCTACTGAGATAGTAGAGACTATTTTCATTCCCAGCATCATTCTTTTGAGCAATAAAGGCACCCAATGATCGCTCTAAAGCTGTCACATAGAGGATAAGTGGTCTACCCTCAACAGGTGGCATGAGTACTGGTGGACTCAAGAGGTATTTCTTGAGAACATCAAATGCTTCTTGACATTCTTCAGTCCACTGGTAAGTGACTCATTTCTTCAATAATTTGGTAAAGGGTAAACTTTTGCCTTCCAAATTGGCGATGAAACACCAAATATAGGCTAAGTGTCCTTGAAGTCCTCTTAATTCTTTCAAATTATGAGGAGGTAACATACCAAGGATTGATTTGGTCTTCTCAGGATCGACTTCAATACCACGATGGCGTACAACAAAGCCGTGGAATTTTCCTGAGGTTACCCCAAAAGCACATTTTAAGGGGTTCATCTTCAAATTATGTTGTCGAAGCTTGTGGAATACGACTTCCAAATCATCCAAGTGATCAAAACGTTGTTTGGATTTAACCACCAAATCATCTACATAGCATTCAACAAACTTCCCTAGAAAAGGTTTGAAGATACGATGCATGGCGCGTTGATATGTTGCACCTGCATTCTTTAAACCAAATGGCATCACCCGGTAACAAAACACACCTTGAGGAGCTCTAAAGGCTGTATATTCCTCATCTTCTAGGGCCATTCGGATCTGATTATATCCAGAATATCCATCCATGAAAGAAAGTACTTCATAGCCAGCCAACGCATCAATTAAGAGTTCAGTAATCGGAACTAGGAAATCATCTTTAGGACAATACCGATTAAGATCTCTGAAATCGATGCAAACCCTAATTTGTCCGTTCTTCTTCTTTACAGGGACAATATTATCCAACCACTTGGGGTATTGAACTTCTATGATGAAGTTAGCTTTGATAATCTTATCCACTTCAGCCTCAATTTTGGAAGCATAGGTTGGGTGTGTTCTTCTCGCGGCTTGCTTGAATCCTCGATGTTCTTTTGGCAAACCCAAATGATGGGTGGCAACATCAGGATCAAGGACATGCATCTCTGTATAATTCCAAGCAAAAATATCTTTATTTTTCTTTAGAAAAGAAATATACATATCTTGCTTTTCAAGGGTCATGGCCGCACTAATTAAAGTGGGGCGTGGATCTTTCTCTGTACCCAGATTTACTTCTCTGAGTTCATCCACAGTGGTAGAGATACCCTCTTCAAATGCTGGAAGAGCATCTCTAAGATCTTACTCTTCCTCTTCATCATGTGTTATTTCTTCCGTTTCTACTTGCAAAGTAGATGAAAAAACAAAATTATCATGATCATAAGAGATGTCAAAATTTTCACATTTTGAAGAAGAAGCTTCCATTTCCGACCCTATTGATGATAAAGGGTCTTCTTTGGGAAATGAAGAGGAGATGATGGATTGAGACTCGACATCAATATTCACCTCTGGTGTTGCTATAACTTCTTCTGGCCTAATTAGCGAAGTATAGACTTGTTGGATTTCAGCAGACGAAATGAAAACGTCACCACTTATGCTTTCATCACTGTTTGGTAAGTTACCAATTTCTCCCATGTTGTCTGGCTCGATTGCCGTAATTGACATTACGGATCTTTCCATAAGAGTATTTTGATTTGGCCCTATTTTGTCAATTTGACTGATAGGTAACACATAATCTGTACTCACATGTGAAAATGGATTTATTGGAATTTTTTCCAAACCATATGGATCATTAACTTTGGTAATTTCCTTCATTGTAGATTTTTCTCTTCCCTTCATGTGATAAAATTCCGCCTCAATGTATTGAGACTCACATGTCTTGAATGGGGCCTTATCACCATACAATGTTCCAACTTGACCATCGAAACAGTATTTGAGACATTGATGGTATGATGATGGAATAGCTGCATGCTGATGTAGCCAGGGTCTTCCAAGCAAGATATTGAAAGCTGAGTCTTGATCAACAATCATGAAATCCGAATTGGAAACAAGATCTCCAAACTGAGTTCTGAGCGTAACTTCTCCCAGTGGTTCTTGTTCATTTTTATCATATCCTTGCAACATCATGGTAGAAGGAGTTAAATCAGATTCTGTGAGGCCCAATCGACGAAGTGTGCGAATGGGCATGAGGTTGACTCCTGAACCATTGTCAATGAAAGCTCTTCGAACATCTATACCATTGACTTTGCCAGATAAGTAAAAAGGTTTTATGTGCCCATGCACAACATCATCCTCATCTTTATCAGTAAAAGATATCACTGCATGGCATTATGCAGGATTATTCTCTATGTGATAAATTTCAGCTGCAGCAATTTCAGCTTCAAACTCCTGAGGACTTGACAATGCTTCGATGAGTGCTTCCCGAAGATCTCTTGATAGATTCAAAGCATCCAAAATTGATAATTTGGCTGGTACTTGGGCCAAGTGTTTCAATATATCATACTTTTGATCTAGAGGTCTGCGTTTCCCAATAGGAATATGCGGTTTAGCAGGTACCTTGGAAGCAGATGCTTTGGAAGCTGATGCATCTTTTATTGAAGTTGGCAACATCTTTGGTTTTGGAAAATTAGACTGATTAGATCCATTTACTTGCTAAGATAAAGAAGATGGAACCTTTAATCGGTCTTCCAAAATAACTGTGCCGAAGCTGAGTTGGCCATTGGCAGAAGAACTTGCTTGTTCTTTTTGAGCTCGCTGAAGGGCTCTACCACGAGTTTCTGCTGCATATACAGTGCTAGCAGGGGTAGAATTAGAGTAGTGGCTTCGTAAAGATCCACGTCTTCCCCTATATCCTGAACCTCTAGAACTTCCTCGGGTTCCTTTATTTGATACAGGGAATTCAGGCTCATCAAGACTGGAATATGAATCTGTTAATTGAATCATATTAACAGAACCAAAGATTAACTCTTCGTCTGATAAAGACTCTGCCTGGTTAGCCTGTTTAGGCTGTGCCGTTTGGTGGGACGGTGCCCGTTTCTTCGAAGTAGATGGCATGAAATCTGCCAGAGTCAAAGACAATTTAGGCTTTGCTACATACTCATCTTCTCCTGATTCCTCTTTCTTCTTTGAATTACGCTTCCCTTTTGAGGATTTATCTTTTGATGGAGGCTTTACTGCAGCTTTTGTAGGAGACACAATTGGCTTCTTCAATTATGTTCTCAAAATGGAATGGGTCCGATTGATTGTCTTTCTGACCATCCAATCATCATATTTTTTCACAGTTTTGCTTTTGACTTCCTGCCACTCGCCTCCTTCCTCTGGATCTGTAGCGGTAATACACGCTACATGAGCTGAAGAACCCTTCAATTTGACTTGTCCCAAGTCGACCATCTTTTGCAGGAGGTCTTTAAAGACAAAACACTCCTGTATGGGATGCCCCAACATTTGATGAAAGGGACAATAATTGGGACGGTCTTCATCTCCTTCCTTGTTTGGCCTCTTCGGCACTGGTAATTGAACCAAATTATTTTCCAGAGCTGAAATGAAGTAACCAGGAACTTGCTCACTTTGGAAAGAGTATGTTTTACTCTTCATTTCCTCAAATTGTTTTCGTCGTTGATCTTTTTGATCATTTGGACGAAATTGCCTTTTTTGTTGGCGTTCAGGAGGTGGATCCCTTCGAGAAGATGAAGGTTTTGAAGTAGAAATAGGTACAGGTGCCTGTTTAAGCATAACTGTAGCAGTTTCTGCTTTACCCATTCTTCTTCCTGGAGCTGATGGAATTACATGAGATTTAACATTAGCCTGCATAAGGGAATCTTCAATCTGTTGAGCGATTGAAGTAAGGTCTCGAAACCCTCCGGTGTATTTCATAGGGATTAATGGCGTGCGTAATTCGTCACGCAAATTTGCCACACAGATTGGCAACAATTCCTCCTGAGGGAGTGCTAAACTCAAGGAATATGTTAATCCCTTCCAACGAGCAATGAAATCAGAGACTCTTTCATTCTCCCTTTGCTTGCAGTTTGTAAGATCGAAAACTGTCGTTTTTGGCAAATTTGAGCTAAACTGAAGAAGGAATTTTTGACGAAGATCCTCCCATCCGATGACTGACCGGGATTGCAAGCTTGTATACCAGACAAAGGCTGGTCCTTTCAAGGTTCGCACGAAGCATATGAGTTTCACTGCTTCTTCCTATTCTGGAGTTCCCATCATAGGATCACAACAAGACACGTAATGAGTCAAATGTGGTTCGGGGTCGCCTGATCCATTGAAAGTAGGGAAAACAGGGTTTCCAAAACTGGATGGAGGAGAAATTGAATCTACCCATTCAGGGTAAACTTTCTTTTCAGGTTGAACTTGCACCTGTTTCCCTTCCATAGTTTCTAACTGAGCTGTTAATGACTCAATAGTAGTTATTAAATTTTGAGAAATGTCAGGTAGAACTTGGATTTGGGTAGGTGCAATGAATGGAGCTTGGGCATACGTGGTGGTTGGTGCTGCAACTGATGGTAGTGCTGCCAACCGTTGTTGCGTTTGACCCGTAGGATTAGACCTCTGTGGTTGTACTGATAAAGGAGGATATTCCTGATTCATCTCAGTAGTTACAACAAATTCTTTCGGCTGTCGGACTTCAGCATTCTTAAGAAGAAGACTACTCTGAAGTAGTTCTGCATTCAACCTTCTTAATTCTTTCATTTCTTCCTCCTGTTCTGCAAACCTTTGCTCTAATGAGAGAGATTGTCCTCCTTCAGAGGAAGGGTGAGAAGTAACCTGATTCTTTCCTTTCCCCTTATTGGATCCTTTTCGGAAAGGGGGAAGTGGGTTACTTGAAGGAATACCCAGATTTTGGGTAAGCCTTTGATTACGTGTGCGCACACCTTCTTCATTTAAGTCTGTGTGAGCAACTTCTTGAGCAGGAACCTCTTCGTCTGATCCCTCTGATTGAGCCTCATCTGGTGAATCAACAGCAACGGTATTGATGACATTAATGGATGCATATTGCATGGAATCCTTTCTATCAGCATTTCTGTGATATTGTCTTCTTCCATGTCCATGACGAGACATGGCATTCCGTTGACTTGATCCCTCAGGAAGTTCTTGGAGAACCGTCACTTGGAGAGAATCTCCTGACAGCTTGGCTCTTCGTTCCTCTTGAGGCTTATTCCCTAATCGAGAGAATACTGACTTTCTCTGAGGGAGGGATTGAGGATTTGAAAAAGTCCCCAGTCCGGTGGACTGGGGATGTTCCTGCTGCTTCCGCTCAACTCCTTGAATCCCATTCGTTGACTCTGAGGGTTGGGTTAGAGAAGTCCCCAGTCTGGCAAGCTGGGGTGTCTCTTGACATGCTATGTCTGAGATCTTCTTAAAATCTCTCTTGATATTGTGAATCCTAGTTCGGAAATTAGCTGGATGCATTAACCTGTATCCACTTTTATCACCTGGTTCAACAGACCGTTGGATGATTTCCGAAACTTCTGTCATTTGATGACGTGTTTGCTCCAGATGAGAGGCTTGTGCAATATTCTCGCCTGCTTGATGTAGGATCAATTCAACAACTTGTTCTCTATATACTTGATTTTGAGAGGAACTAGTTGAAGCCTGTTCTTGAGCAAGTTTTTGATTATGAACAAAGCCCATTGACTGTGGCCGGCCATGGGCAATAACATTGCATGAGACCATTTTCGGCGGGCTTTGCTGACTGGAAAGCACTGTGAAATGTAGTGCTCCGTGAACACCCCATCCTCTGATATGAACATCAAATGGAGTATTGGCAATTAACTGACGCAATCTTCTTAGTGCACCAAGGCATGAACGTTGAAGGGTTCTCTGTTGCTTTTCAGCCTTCGGATACCGAGATACTGATAGAGATGCCAAATCAATCTGGCGTTGTAACCCTTCTATTATCTTAAGATGATTTTCATATTCATCGTAAGATAATACCTTCTTCTTTAATTGACAAACAGTCTTCCATAAGTTGAGACGAATATCATGGATTCCATCATCCGTCAACATCTTTGGAATGTCGTACTGAGAGTCAGCCAAAGGCCAAAACATGAATGGTACTTCACCTTTTGCCAGTTTTTTCCTCATGTTCAGCATTTCCTCTTTATCATTAAATGAAGATTCTTCTACCTGTTTGGACCAGAGTTGGTGTTTCCTTGTTGCTTCATCGGATTCAACAAGATTGGTAGAGAAATCACTATTCATGCTGGAAGATGAATGACCCAGGGAAGGTTCGGAGAATAACCTGAACCCCAGGCTATCTTCTGATGGAGAAAGAGTTTCACCTGCCGATAGTAAAGCATCAGACATGACTGGTTTTATGTTTGCAAGTGCCTCGAGATAGGAGGGATTTCTCGTCACTACATTGCCTTTTGAAGAATTTTCGAGACAATGTGAATCACTACTGCGGAGAGGACTTTCGCAGCGAAGTTCATCACCATGAGGAGGACTATCATGATGGGTTACAACAAAAGATGAGATCTCTTGCTCCTTGGTCTTCTGAACACACAGAGGGTTCCTGTGGCTCTCATCTGAAGAAGAAACTTCAATATTGACCGAATTTTCATGAAGCAAGTCTTAATGAGGAAGTGTCTGTTGAAGACCTTCAGAATTAATGTTCCTGTTATTGGGAATTGAGGGAGTAGAATCTTGAATTCCGACAAATAAATGTCTGAGGGCTTCAAGAACTCCAGCATCGAGCAAGGCCTTGTTGCAGATTGGCCTTTGATCTCCTGACTGTGCTGAGCGGATCTTTTTCTTAGATGCCTTCTTACTCGCTTTAGAAACCACTTGATGACGAAAGTGATTGATCTGATCAGGTGTATGTGCCTGATCAGGAAAGATGGTCAGGTTAGGCTGACGATCTCCACTCAAATCAGGTGTATGTGCCTGACTTGGTTGTCCGTATGATATGGGGGAGTATGCCCCATAACCCTCTTGGACTGGAACAGATGTGTGTGTCTGTTCCGGAGTGAATCGTTGATGTGTCACTCCATTGCTAGGGATAGATTTATGTGTCTGTCCCTAAGATGATGCTGAAGCTGTTATGATATCCTGGCAAGCATCCAGAATATGAGAAGGAATTTGCTTCTGCTCTTTCACCATTGACAAAATATGTTTGGTGACTTCAGCCGCCGGAACGGGGATATACGTCCATTCCGGGCTTGGAGTAGGTGTATGTGCCTGCTCCTGTCCTCCTTTTCCTGTCAGTGAATCCTGAAAGTACTCAAGTGTGGAGGCAGAGAGTTGAGTCTGCCTCCTGTTTGTCGTCGAGACTTTCCGACTGACTTCTCCGGGCGCTACCAAGCGAGACTGTTGGTAGGCCTGATTAGTATTAGCAGGTGTATGTGCCTACTGATTACACTTCGCCAAACGCGGTTGACGAGATCCATCATATGTAGTCAGACGAGCCTGCTGACGAACTGGTGATGTATAAGCAGGTGTATGTTCCTGCCTATGGTACTCTGCCGGAATTGCCTGGCGGGATAGGCTTGATGCTGCCAGACGAGTCTGCTGGACAGCTGAATTAAAACGGACAGGTGTGTATGCTTTCTCGTTGTTTTCCACCAAGTTAGGTTGGTGGACTTCTCCGGAGATGGCAGGGATGAAAACCTGCTTATTATTAACCGGATTCCGTCTCTGGCGGTTCATCTTGCCTGCTCGGGTTTGAGGAACCTGAGCTGAATGCCTGGAGTCGATACCCTCATCATGTTGAGGGCACACTACCGCACGAGTCTGGCAGCGATTGTAGATGGGAGCCCTCGAGAAGGACTCCTGTATTTTCGAATTAAGGTCCTGCGAGACCTGCTCATTCACTTCCTTAGAGTAAGGGAGTGAATGGAAATTGCATTCCGGGGATAACGACCCGAAACGGTTGGAGACGGTAGTCAGCACCGCCTGCTTCTTGATTGCTGGTCGCCGTTGTCCGGACGACCAGGTAGAGTTGTTAACTTGGAGGGCTTGACGAGCGGCCTCCAGAGTTGGGATAGTACCGTTGCGACGGTACTCCTTAACCAGTGCATTAGAAACACAGCGTTGAAGACGCTGAGTTGGTGATGTCATCCTCAGAGCGGATGACGTTCCAGCAGGAGTAGCAGCATTGGTTTTCACAGCAGCAGACCTCACAGTAGAGGTGTTCACAGCAGTAGTATTCACAGGGGTGAATTTAAGGAAAGCCATTTTTGCAGAAGATCTTTGAGAAAAGAGTGCCTGTTCCATATAACAGACATAATCAAGATGAATCTGGACACTGCATCTTTTTGATGAGCACATGTCAATGATTGCTTTGTTGGCCCAAGGGGCCTAACAAATAAGAATAACATCACTTTAACTTGGTTAAGGATTCACGTCGGGTTCACCATTTTTTGTTTCGCACGGTATCCGGGGATGACCTCCTGGACGGGAGATTCAAACGTTCCGATCGGTTTCTAACGGGTTTGTTCGTAGAATCGGAAACATCCAATGATTCCACATCCATTTGGACCTACTTTCCAAAGGCAGGAGCTCATTAGCTTGTGGACTAATGAGGCTTAGGAATTTGCATTGGTCGAGAGGATGGGAGGTCGGACTCATCACACCTTTTTGAAGGGAATTATTGTCTATTCTGGGACTCTCTTTATAGATTTAAGTTATGTTCGTGAATCCTTATTACATTACCAAGTATAAAATGTGCTTTCCTTTAGTTTTAACAATCAATGATTAAATATGCAAAGAAATTTAGAGAACCTTTTATATGTATTCGAAGTTCTTCATCAAATAGAGAATCATCTATATCTTGTTTAGAGATTCTTGGTCAATGGTATCCTTCAAAACATTTATATAAAAAGTCTCTTGGTCATTTATGATGACCAGGCTGGTTTTAAAGCCACTCAGTGGGGAACTTGAAGTTTATCTTCATTCAGAAGGACATAGATTATTTTAAAGTTGGAATCAAACCCATAAATGGGCTACCTACGTATCCTTTGTTTTGGGAAAAGGAATCAGAACCCACGTAGTTCGAGTTATGGAGTATGATGTTTATGATTGATGGCTCAAAGATGAATGTCATAATTACTTTTACACTCTAAGCTCACGTGAGTCATGCTCGGTGTGAGAAACAAGAGGTATTCGTAAAATATAGACAATTGTGCCATGAAAGATGCAATCATAAGAATTTGTTTGGGGCTTATGTATGGATGACTGCCCAGATAGATGAAGGTTTAGGATTTACTTTTAGGGAGAAAATCCATGAACAGGGTCCATAAAGTTATATGTGCTTCATGGAGATTTGAATACTCTAATCTTGGGGCTTACTCCTGAGGAGGACGCCCAAGTTAGGAGGGGACTTATGATTGGGTTTTATTCCTAAAAAGGAAACCCAAATCAAAGGTAAATTATGACTGGTTAAGAGAAGTTTAAGGGGACTTGGGGCTTATTCCTAAAAACGAGACCCAAGGTTATGACTGAGTCTTATTCCTGAAAAGGAGACCCAGGTTAAGGGACTTGGGGCTTACTCCTGAAAAGGAGACCCAAGGTTATGACTGAGTCTTATTCCTGAAAAGGAGACCCAGGTTAAGGATTAAGGTTTGGGGCTTACTCCTGAAGAGGATGCCCATATTTGAGGTTGGGACTTATTCTTAAGAAAGATGCCCATATTTGAGGTTTTATAACTAGGGATTATTCCTTAAAAGGAGACCCAAGTTAAAGATTCTCTCATCTTGAAGGATGAGGTTGAATGAATGAACTCTCAATCTTTGGTGACATAAAGATGTTTAAATCACTAGGTTTTGAGAGATATTTCACAGAATTCCTTTCAGATAAGGATGTCAAATCAAGAAATCATGCCATAAATGGCTTTTAAGAGTATCTTGAAGACTGAATCTTGAATAGGAAGGGTGAAATGGATTAAGAGGGGTAAAATGGGCAAGATGGGCACCCAAAAAGATAGGGGCGCACAAGTCTTGAAAGGAGTGCAAGTCCTGCGGCGGCGCGCAAGTATTGGTCGCGCAAGTATACTTGCGCGACATGAGGGGTACTTGCGCGATTTTCAACCAGTATTGAAATGCTTGAGCGACTCTTTATTAAACCCTTTACAATCCTCTTGAGGTTCTTCCAGAGAAGGGACGCGTAAGTTATATTGAAGGAATTAAGTTGGTGCGCAAGTGTTTGATAAGTTTCAACACTTAGGCCATCCTTCTTCTCTAGATCTTCCATTCTAGGTAAGAAATTACCTTAAAAGTGTTCTAGAAGCTTTGATAAGAGACTTGGGCGTCGGGAGCTTCAATCCGAGTTTCTGGAAAAAGATCCTCCTCGAATGGGGGGCCCAAAGGGTCTATTTATAGGCAAAAGATGACCCAGGGCGGTTACCAATTAGGTCGCGCAAGTCACCTGCGCGACCAAGGTATCCGCGCAAGTATACTTGCGCGGCAGTGGTATCATTTGCGCGGTCGATTTGCTGTTGATCCTTTATTCATGCCTTTGTCGATTTTTGATGTTTTCTTTAAAGGATGAATCACTTTAAGCTCAGATATTCCCTTTTCTGATCCTTAGATTCTGTGACGATAGGAGCGTCAACAGCCCTGCGGCCACCCTCCGACCTCCCTCTATCCTCGGGCCTCCCGTCACCCGCCTCCAGCAGGACTCCGGCCGCCCTCTGGCATTCGTCCTCTAGCCCCTCTGGCCTCTAACCTCCGCCCTCCACCCTCCGCCCCCTCCGCCCTCCCCCCCACACCTCGAACACACCCCCCCCCCCCCTCGCACCTCACCAACCCTCGTCCCCTCCATCTTGGTTCCCTCCCTCGCCACACCACCGCCGCCCATCCCCTCCTCCACTATCCTCTCCCTTGCCGCACCGCCACCGCCCGGTCCCCTCCCTCCCCGCATGACCGCTACTCGTCCCCTCGCCGCTGTCGCCCGTCCACTCCGACTCCCCATGTCCTCGGTCCCCTCTATTTTCTTCCCACCCTTGCTTCACTGTCGCCACCTCACCACCTCCTCTCCTCCGACTCCTCGTCATCGTCGTCGCCCGTCCCCTCCCTCACCACACCGGCTCCGGATCCGGCTCCCCTCTGCTGCCTCTCCTCTCCCTCAAAGCACTGCCTTCGGCTCCCCTCCCTTCTAGGTTTTTAGCACAATCAAGTATGACATGGGCTTTCACTTACATAATTATTTTATAAATGGTTCACAAACAATTAATTAGTATTTATTTTAAATATATTTGATATGAAAAATACAAATGTAATAAGTCTTGTGTAAATTTTTGTTATAGGGATCTTATTATGGATAAGAGTTGGATTGATCTTCCAAATAGAACTTATAGAGAATATTTCAATGGGATTATGCAGTTTATTGACTTCACCAGAGGATTTTAAAGTGACTATATTAGTTTTCCATGTAGAAAATGTGCTAACAGATATCAATTCACATGAGATACTATGAGGGAGCACCTATTCCTTAATGGATTTATGAAAAATTATTAGAGTTGGACTGGTCATGGAGAAGAATATGTTCGTTGTCAAAATACGGATGCAGTTCAGATGGATGTTGATGTAAGTATGAATGATCCAATGCATGAAATGCTTACTGAAATGGTACGTGGGTTGGATCCTGAAGGCGTTGACATCCAGAATCTTGAGACCGGTGAGATAAATCTTCGCTCTGGTGCAGATCGTGATTCGAGAAGGTTTTATGAAGAAATTGATGATGCAAAAACATAATTATATCCTAGATGTACTTCTTACAATAAATTTTCATTTATCGTGGAGTTGTTGCATTTAAATAATTTGAATAATTGTTCAGACACATCATTCGACATGCTATTGGTGTTATTGAAAAAGGTTCTTCCTGTCGACGCTAAGATTCCCGAGTAGTATTACCATTCTCGTAAGCTGACTGAGAACTTAGGTTTTACATATGAGACCATAGATTTATGTGCAAACAACTGTATGTTGTTTAGAAAGGAAACAACCCATTTGGATATTTGTACGATTTGCGGTGCTTCCAGGTGGAAAGAGAACAGGGGAAATCAGACTCATCAAAGTCAGATTGTGATACAGGGGAAACCGATTGTCGTAAAGAAAATGAGTTACTTTCCCCTTTAACCGAGGTTGAAAAGATTTTTTATGTCATCTAAAGAATCTAATTTAATGATATGGAATGCAGAAAGAGTTCATGAAAGTGATATGTTAACCCACCCGACAGACTCTCATGCATGGAAGGATTTTGATAAGATACATCCTGAATTTTCCAAAGATGTTTGTAATGTCCTATTGGGATTGGTAGCATATGGTTTCAATCCATTCATGTCTATGTTTGGTGTAACTCATAGAACATGGCCTGTGGTGTTGGTTCCGTATAATCTTCCTCCGTGGCTTTGTATGAAGCAACAATTTATATTACATTCCACTCTAATTGATGGACCTAAAATTAAGGGGGATAAGATTGATGTTTACCTTAAGCCATTTATTGATGAGTTGAATGAATTTTGGGGCTATGGTGTGATGACTTATGACTGTGAAATGAATGAACTGTTCAAAATTGTAGGTTTCTTTATTGTGGACAATCAATGAATTCCCAGATTATACAAATTTATCAGGATGGAGTACGAAAGGGGAATTTTCTTGCCCTTGTTGAAACAAAAGTAAAAAACTTGTATTGCTTAAGCATTCCAAAAAATGGGCATACATGGGTCATAGATGATTTCTCCCCCCTCAGCACATGTTCAGAAAGGACAGAGTGGCATTTGATGGTTTTTTAGAGTTCATCCCAGCACCAAAGATCATGACAGGAGTCGAAATGTTATCGCAGATTGAGGAAGAAAACATCTGCATGGTATATGAAATTCAGGATTTGGTGGCTCCTCCGGTACGTAATATTCGAGCTGCGGGTAGGCAGCGCAGTCACAATTGGAAAAAGAAAAGTATTTTTTATAGTCTTCCGTATTGGAAAAATAACATGCTGAGGCATAATTTGGATGTCATGCACATTGAAAAAAAATTTGTGATAACATATTGTGGAACATTTTAGGTGTTAGTGGAAAATCAATGGACCATGTTAATGCACGCCGTGATTTGGAAGAAATGGGTTTAAGGAAACAGTTGCATTTACAGTTAGCTGAGGGAAACAAAGCATATATGCCTGCTGCACAGTATACGAAGACTACTAAGGAGAAAGAGACATTTCTTTCCATTTTGAAGATGCTCAAGGTGCCTGATGGTTACTCTTCTAATATTTCAAAGTGTGTGAATCTGAAAAGCAAGACATTTCAAGGGTTGAAAAGTCATGACAATCACATACTACTTCAGCAGTTGATTCCAATTGCAATTTTTGATTGTTTATCCCCCAATGTTGTTCAGCCGTTGATTGAGATGAGTAATTTTGTTAGACATCTTTGTTTAAGAAATCAACAAATGAGTGATTTAAAAAGTTTACAGGACCGAATTTTACTTACGCATTGTCACTTTGAGAAACTATTTCCCCCCTCATTTTTCGATGTTATGGTCCACTTGACAGTGCACCTAACTGATGAAGTAATGGCTGCTGGTCTAGTGCAATATAGGTGGATGTATCCAATTGAGCGGTATTTGAGTACATTGAAACGATTTGTACGCAACAGAGCTCGTCCGGAGGCATCAATCGCTAATGGTTCTTTGATGGATGAGTGTACTACTTTTTTTGCAGAATATCTTATGGATGTTGGAAAAAAATTAGATAATTCCTCTCGGATTCATGATGGTCCAGTTGGAGAAGGAACCACATATGATATGGACAACATCGAGTGGATACAAGCGCATCGATATATCTTGTTCAATACTCCATCAGTTGCACCGTTAATGCAGTAAGTATCTTATAACTTTTATTGTTTAAATTTTACATGTTTTGTTTGCATAAGTTGATCATTTAAACATCGCGTTATCATTTTTAGGAAACACATTAATGAGATAAAAGAAGAGATGTATCGTGCGACTGAGAAGCAAATTAAATAGTCTCATTATGTGTGATTTCATGATTGGTTCAAGGATTATGTATGTATAAATTGATTTTCATTATGATTGAAGTATTATACTAATTTATTTCTGCATACATAATTATTTAATTCTATGAATTATGTAGGTTCATAAGCTGAGGGAGTTAGGGGACCCCACGCTAACTGAAGAATTTATACAACTGGCTGAGGGTCCATCTATAACGGCTCATCGTTATAAATCTATAGATGCTAATGGTTTTCGATTTTGCATTAAAGATGTTGATGACAAACAAGAAACAAAAAATAGTGGCATCCGTTGTCCATTTTTCGATTATGGTTATTACTATGGTCAATTGATATACAACATTGAAGTTTTATACACACACAGGTTGAAGTACATATTGTTAAATTTTAATTGGGTTGATCCAGTGCGTGGATGTAAATTCGGTCAATATCATTTTTCATTGGTGAATTTTAACTATATGTTATACAGAAATGAACGAGTTGATAATGAACCTTTCATTTTTATATCACAAGAGGAAAAATTACTCTTCGTTACATTGCCTTCGAATCCAAGTTGGCATGTTGTTGTCAAAATGTCTCAGTGAGGAGTGCTTGTATTTGAACAAGATGAACCCAAGACTGTTCCTTTTGTTTCCTAACAGCTTGATCAACATACCGTAGTTCAACATGAAGAAGATATTTATTGGGTCAGTGCCACTGTTGAAGGAGAAATGGTCGATTTTCATGCTTAATGAAAGGTATAATTGTTTTCCCACTATTCACCCTAGGATATCATAAATTATCTAACCATTTTATAAATCCTTGTAAGTTTTAATCCCCACTTTTGGAAGTTTATTCAGTTATAAATATTTAGGTTGATTTAACTCATGTTATATTGATGTTATTGTCTGTGTATCTTTCTATTGAGGTATTCTTCATTTGGTTCATGTGCTGCTTGAATTTTTATTAATTCAATTTGAAATTTGGATATGCATTGATTGGTTTTGTACATAATTTGTATATCTGTTTTGTTAACTTTGTGATTTTTTAAAATTCAATCACAACTATTTATTCAATCCCTTTTAATTTTATTAACAACTATACAAGTTTTATTTTTTAAAAAAACAATCCAATTTATCATTTGGACACTTTGGATAGTCCCCTTACTAATGTTTTCCATGACTGCAGGCATGTCAGGGGAAGAGGCAGAAGATCCACATCATCCATCTAAGGCATCTACGTCTCAGGGTCGAGGTATGTTGGAATGTAATTGTCTCTATTTTTTATGTAATTCATAAACATATATATATATTTATAACATCTGTCAATTCATATATAAAATTGTTTTCAAGAGGATCAGACTCGACTGCTTCTTCCTCTCGCAGGAGAGGCCCTGGTTGTGGCATATTATCATGGAATTCTAACACGACTTTTGATGTTTAATTTTATGAGGTATTTCATCCTGTGAGATGGAATTCCCCTACATTTATTCTTCAGCTAGGTCATATCATACGTGATCCACATCGATTTCCATTGACGACGCGTGACTGGGCTTCTATCCCTCAGGACACATTAGATCGTCTTTGGAGGGAGGTTCAGGTAAGAAGACAATTTTAATTTATTCCCTATGTATAAAAAATAATAACATATGTGATTTTTTTCTTTAATAGAAAAATATTAATGTATTTCACGATGAGTTTTGGCCAGTGTGTATGAGAAAATGCCATAAGATGTGGAAAGACTATAAAAGAAAAGTCAAGAGGGACCACTGGGTACCAAATGTGGGCGCCCCAGACATTCTGGAAAAAGTCCAGAGAGGTGTCCTCCCGGCCCAGTGGTGTGATTTAGTTGCATATTGGTCTACTGAGGGTGTTGCGGTTTGTATATTTATTTTGGTATTTATATTTTCAATAATGTGTGATTTGTTTGAAATTTGAATGAATTGAATGTAGGAGGTGTCAACACGCCATTCTGAGTATCGAGCATTGTAGGGACCACCTCACAGGCTCGGGACTCATCACGTGTCTCAGATCCGACATGATGTATTTATTATTCAATTTTTAATTTTTTTAATTAATACGGTTTTGTGTTTATATTCTATTCATATACAGTTGCAGGAGCAAGGAGCACCAACTGATAAAATGATGGTGTGGATGAGGACTCGTGATCGCAATGATCTAGAGGATGCAGCATTGATAGTAAGTTCTTGTACTCATTACCAATACTTACATAAAATCTGTATATTAATATATGTATATATATTTAAATATTTCACAGGCTCAATTTGAAGTTGAATTAGAACATCTGCAAGAGGACCAGCGATAGCTTCCCATGCGAAGGGATGAGATCTTTCATCTCATTATTGGTCAGGATGGGCATGGATATAGTTTGACCTATAGAACAGAGATTCTTCGTTCTGTATTTTCACGCACTGCAGTTGTCGGTCCTGATGTTGCTCAAATGAAACAGCGGTTGTCAGATTTCTAGGCACGGTAAATGCGCAATGGATCACTGAGGTTAGAGCACTGCGGCAATATGTGCGTCCAGCTGATGGTGTAGGGGATCAGACAACGTAGGTTTATATTGTATTTATTTATTTAATTTATATTATTTTTGTTATGAAAATATTCATAATGTTTTTTTTGTTGTAAGCCCCTGACCCACCTGATGGAGGTAGTAATCATGACCATGCATGACGCATTATATTCACAAGGTGTGTTTCTTATTTTAATGGTGGGCTAGTTATTGATATTTATGTTGGGTTTCTAGTGAGATTTTTTTTGATTTGGGGGTATCATGTGTGTTTTGGCCTGATGCAATGTTTGTGTGCATGAATTGAGAAGTAACCATGAAACTGATTAATGATTCGGATACTTTTTATTCATTTAATTCTTCAATGTTTTCAATTGCATGTTCTGTAATATTTTTGAAAAAAACATGTGATTCCTAATATAAACCATTAAAATTGTTTTTGATGAATGAGCTTAGTTCACTATTTGTAGTCCCCGACCCACCCCGGATAGCCCTCCCCGCACTCCGGACAGCCCCACCCCCCCCCCCCCCCCCGCACCCAAGACGGCCCCCCGCACCCCGAACAGCCCTCCCCGCACTCCGGACAGCCCCACCCCCCCCCCCCCCCCCCGCACCCAAGACGGCCCCCCGCACCCCGAACAGCCCTCCCCACACTCCGGACAGCCCTCCCTACACCCCGGAAAGGCCCCCCGCACCCTGGACATCCCCCCGCACCCCGGACAGCCCTCCCCGCACCCCGGACAGGCCCCCCGCACCCCGGACAGCCCCCCGTACCCCGGACAGCCCCCCCCCCCCCCCGCACCCCGGACAGCCCTCCACGCACTCCGGACAACACTCCCCGCACCCCCGGATAGCCCCCCCCCCCTGCACCCCGGAAATCCCTCCTGCACCCCGGACAGCCCTCCCCACAATCCGAGCAGCCCTCCCCGCACCCCGGACAGCCCCTCTGCACCCCAAAAAGCCCTCCCCACACCACGGATAGGCCCCCTCACCCCGGATAGCCCCCTCATACCCCGGACATCCCCTCCTCGCACCCCAGATAGCCCTCCCCGCACTCCGTACAGCCCTCCCCGCACCCCATACAGCCCCCCTCCCCCCGGACATCCCTCCCCGCATGTCGGACAGGACTCCCCGCAACCCGGACAGCCCCCCCCCCCCCCCCCCCCCCCCGCACTCCGGACAGCCCCCCCCCCCCCCCCTCGCACCTCGGACAGCCCTCCCCGCACATCGGACAGCCCCTCCCTGCACCCCAGATTGCCCTCCACACTAAAACATTAGGAATATTATTCGTGACGTGTTGGAGGAGACAGCACGCCCATCGGATGTGCGGTGCACACGGTACGACCGATTGTGTTGTTTTCAGCAGCTCGGCGAACGCTAAAATGGTGCGTTGGGGGGTCAAAACCAGTCAAACGACCTCAGAATGCCATGAAACCATACAAAAACGTCCGTTGTGTGAATTATGAAATGGTCGGGCAGACTGAACATCAATCGGAGGTGTTGTTTGACCGCGGTGACCAGAAACGCGTTTCTGGAGTCATAAAACACCACAAACAGCGTGAGACGGTCGAATTCAGAGAAAGCATGCTCCGAATTATCTAAAACCACACTAAAACATTATGAATATTATTCGTGACATGTATGAGGAGACAGTATGCCCATCGGACGTGCGGTGCACGCGGTACGACCGATTTTGTCGTTTTCAGCAGCTCGTTGCGCGCTAAAATGGCGCGTTGGGGTTCAAAACTACCCGAACGACATATAAATGCCATGAAACCGTACGACAATGGACTTTTTCTAAATTATAAAATGCTCGGCAGACGGTACGTCAATCAGAGGTGTCGTTTGACCGCAGTGACCGGAAACACGTTTCCGGAGTCAAAAAACACCATAAATGACATGAGATGGTCGAATTCGGAGAAAACGTGCTCCTAATGACCACAAACCACAATAAAAAATTAGGAACATTATTTGTGACGTGTAGGAGGAGACAACATACCCATCAGACATGCGGTGCACGCGGTACGATCGATTGTGTCGTTTTCAGCAGCTCGGTGCGCGCTAAAATTGCGCGTTGGGGGGGTCAAAACCACCCGAATGACCTCGGAATTCCATGAAACCGTACTAAAACAGACGCTGTGTGAATTTCTAAATGGTTGGGCTAACGGCACTTCAATAGGAGGTGTCGTTTGACCGCGGTGACCGGAAACGCGTTTCCAGAGTCATAAAACACCAAAAACGGCGTGAGACGGTCAAATTCGGAACAAACGCGCTCCGAATGTCCTGAAACCACACTAAAACATTAGGAATATTATTCGTGATGTGTGGAAGTAGACAGAATGGCCATCGGACGTGCGGTGCGCACGGTAAGGCCGATTGATTCGTTTTCAGCAGCTCGGCGTGTGCTAAAATGGCGTGTTGGGGGGTCAAAACAACTCGAACGACCTCTGAATGCCATGAAACTGTACCAAAATGGCCATTGTGTGAATTTTGAAATGTTCGAATAGACGACATATCAATCGGAGGTGTCGTTTGACCGCGGTGACCAGAAACGCGTTCCCTGAGTCATAAAACACCATAAACGGCGTGAGACGGTCGAATTCAGAGTAAATGTGCTCCAAATGACCTAAAACCACAAAAAAAACAATATTAATATTATTCATCACATGTAGAAGCAGACGGCACACCCATCGGACATGCGGTGCACGCGGTACGACTGATTGTGCCATTTTTAGCAGTTCAGCGCGCTCTAAAATGGCGCGTTGGGGGGGTCAAAACCACCCAAATGACATCTGAATGCCATGAAACCGTACAACAATGGCCATTGTGTGAATTTTGAAATGTTCGGGTAGATAGTATGTCAATTGGAGGTGTCGTTTGACCGTAGTAACTGAAAACGCGTTTCTGGAGTCATAAAACACCATAAACGGCGTGAGACGGTCGAATTCAAAGAAAACGTGCTCCGAATGACCTGAAACCACACTAAATCATTAGTAATATTATTTGTGATGTGTATGAGGAGACAGAACACCCATCAGACGTGCGGTGCGCGCGGTACAACCGATTGTGTCGTTTTCAGCAGCTCGGTGCGCGCTAAAATGGCGCGTTGGGGGGTCAAAACCACCCGAACGACCTCAGAATTCCATGAAACCGTACGACAACAGCCTTTGTGTGAATTGTAAAATGTTCAGGAAGATGGCACGTCAATCAGAGGTGTATTTTGATCGTTGTGACCGGAAACGCATTTCCAGAGTCATAAAACACCAAAACGGCCTGAGACGGTCTAATTTGAAGTAAACGTGCTCCGAATGACTTGAAACCACACTAAAACATTAGAAATATTATTCATGAAATTTAGGAGGAGACATCACACCCATAGGACGTGCGGTGCACGCGGTATGGACGAATGTGTTGTTTTTAGCAGCTCGGCACGCGCTAAAATGGCGTGTTGGGGAGTCAAAACCACCTGAACGATCTCATAATGTCATAAAACCATACGAAAATAGTCGTTGTGTAAATTTTGAAATGGTCGGGCAGACGGAACGTCAATCAGAGGTGTTGTTTGACCGCGGTGACCGGAAATGCGTTTCTGGTGTCATAAAACACCAGAACGGTGTGAGACGGTCGAATTCGGAGCAAACGTGCTCCGAATGACCTGAAACCACACGAAAACATAAGAAATATTATTCGTGATGTGTAAGAGGAGACGGTACGCCAATCGGACAAGCGGTGCGTGCAGTACGGTCGATTGTGTCATTTTCAGCAGCTCGGTGGGCGCTAAAATGTCGCGTTGGGGGTTCAAAACCATCCGAATGACCTCATAATTCCATGAAACCGTATGACAACAGCCGTTGTGTGAATTGTGAAATGTTCATGTAGACGGCACGTCAATCGGAGGTGTCGTTTGACTGCGGTGACCGGAAATGCGTTTTCGAGGTCACAAAACACCAGAACGGCGTGAGACGGTCTAATTCAGAGAAAACGAGCTCTGAATGATCTGAAACCACATGAAAACATTAAAAATATTTTTCGTGACATGTAGGAGGAGACGGCACACCCATCGGACATGCGGTGCGCGCGGTACGGCCGATTGTGTCGTTTTCAGCAGCTTGGTGCGCGCTAAAATGGCGCGTTGGGGGGTCAAAACCACTCAAACGACCTCATAATGCCATGAAACCATACGACAACATCCATTGTGTGAATTGTGAAATGGTCGGGCAGACAACACATCAATCGGATGTGTCGTTTCACCGCGGTGACCGGAAACGCGTTTCTAGTGTCATAAAACACCATAAACGGCATGAGGCGGTCGAATTCAGAGCAAACGTGCTCCGAATGACTTGAAACCACACAAAAACATTATCAATATTATTCTTGACGTGTAGGAGGAGACGGAACACCCATCGGACGTGCGGTGCGCACGGTACGGCCGATTGTGTCGTTTTTAGCAGCTCAGTGTGCGCTGAAATGGTGCGTTGGGGGGTCAAAACCACCCAAACAACCTCAGAATGCCATTAAACAGTACGAAAACAGCCGTTGTGTGAATTGTGAAATGTTTGGGCAGACAGCATGTCAATAGGAGGTGTTGTTTGACCGTGGTGACCAGAAATGCGTTTCCGATGTCATAAAACACCAGAACGGGGTGAGACGGTCGAATTTGGAGAAAACGTGCTCTGAATGACCTGAAACCACACGAAAACATTAGGAATATTATTTTTGATGTGTAATAGGAGACGGAACACCCATTGGACGTGTGGTGCGTGCGGTACTGCCGATTGTGTCATTTTTAGTTGCTCGGCGCGTGCTAAAATGGCGTGTTGGGGGGTCAAAACCACCGGAATGACCTCAGAATGCCATGAAACCGTACGACAACATCCGATGTGTGAATTGTGAAGTTTTCAGGTAGACGGCACGTCAAATGGAGGTGTCGTTTGACCGCGGTGACCGGAAACGCGTTTCCGGTGTCATAAAACACCAAAACGGCATGAGAGGGTCGAATTCGGAGAAAACGTGATCCGAATAACCTAAAACCACATGAGAACATTAAGAATATTATTTGTGACATGTAGAAGGAGACGGCACACCCATCAGATGTGTGGTGCATGCGGTACAACTGATTTGTGTTGTTTTTAGCAGCTCCACGCCTGCTAAAATGGCGCATTGTGGGGTCAAAACCACCCGAACGACCTCGTAATGCCATGAAACCGTAGGACAACATCATTTGTGTGAATTGTGAAATGTTCGGGCAGAAGGTACGTCAATCAAAGGTGTCGTTTGACCACAGGGATTGGAAACGCGTTTTCGGTGTCATAAAACACCAGAGCGGCGTGAGACGGTTGAATTCATAGAAAACGTGCTCTGAATGACCTAAAATCACACAAAAACATTAGGAATATTATTCGTGATGTGTATGAGGATACGACACACCCATCAGATGTGCGGTGCGCACGATACGGCCGATTGTGTCGTTTTCAGCAGTTCGGCGCACGCTAAAATGGTGCGTTGGGGGGTCAAAACCACTCGAACGACCTCGCAATGCCATGAAACCGTACGAATACAGCCGTTGTGTGAATTGTGAAATGGTTGGGCAGACAGAACGTCAGTCAGAGGTGTCGTTTGACCGCGGTGATCAGAAACGTGTTTCCAGTGTCATAAAACACCAGAACGGTGTGAGATGGTCGAATTTGGAGCAAACATGCTCCGAATGACCTGAAACCACACAAAAACATTAGGAATATTATTCTTGACATGTAAGAGGAGATGACATGCCCATCGGACATGCGGTGCGCATGGTACGGCCGATTGTGTCGTTTTCAGTAGCTCAGCGCGCGCTAAAATGGCGCGTTGCGGGGGTCAAAACCACCCGAACGACCTCATAATGCCATGAAACCGTATGACAGCAGCCGTTGTGTGAATTGTAAAGTGGTCGAGTAGACGGCACATCAATCGGAGGTTTCTTTTGACCGTAGTGACCAGAAATGCGTTTCCGGTGTCATAAAACACCAAAACGGCGTGAGACAGTCGAATTCGAAGCAAACGTGCTCCGAATGACCTGAAATGATAGCATTTCTTAAATTGGGGGTTTTAAATTATTATAGCACCATGATTTGATTTCATATTTAATTTTATTATATGTATATAATAACTGAATAATTATGTCTAATTTATGTTTGTTTTGTTTTGTTGTTTTTTTTCTTATTATAGGTTTATAGAAGCAGAAGATTGAATGGATAAACCTGCTCAGATCTTTGAAGCACGTTTATCATTTATTGTTTATGATGATCTTTTTGTTTATGCTGCTTGAAATTGTTTTCCATTTTTTATTATTTTTACCTTGTTTTATCTCTGATTTTGCACCGTGAAGCAAAAAAACACAATTTGTACATTTCATTAAAAAAATGAAAATCCACAAAAAATACCACAAATTAACCCTAACACATTTTTATGTTAAGTTTTCCAAAAGATAAGTTTATATTGAAATAAAAAATTTATAAATGTGCTAGAATTTATATTTAAAATAGGCTCTCCATTAAAAGGTAGTAATTACCTTTTTAGAGAAATACAAATTTTAAGCATAAAATTTGATTTATTATTACCATATGCTTAACAAACCTATTGGATGAATAAGAAAAATATTTTATTTAATATTATATATATATATATATATTTCTTTAATATATGTATATATATATATATTATAATATATATTAAAATATTTAAAACGTATTATATATATATATATATATATATTTAAAATATTTTATTTAATATTACATATATAAGTATTTTCTTTAATATATACATATATATATATATATTTTATTTAATATATATATATATTTATGTATGTTTCTTTCACTAGGAATTTATTTTTTAAAAAAAATTTCCCAGACTAGCGACCGCCTTTGGCGGTCGCTATAGGCTACTTGTCGGGTGACATTAGCGACCACCAAAGGCGGTCACTGTAGCCTAGAATTTCGGTCACCTACAATGACCACCATTGGCAGTCGCTAATGGTGACCAGGCAGGCCACCTTTAGCGACCGTCAGGCAGTTGCTAAGGCTGGAAATTTGGCCCCCTATAGCGACCGCCATTGGCTGTCGCTATTGGCCTACTGCGACGAAGCTAAAGTGACTGCCAATGGCGGTCGCTGGGCAGTCTCTAGAGGCCTATAGTGACCACCAATGGCAGTCGCTATTGCCCGATTTTTTAGTAGTGAAATGGTCCATTTAAAGGAGCAATAGGCAAGCGACCTCAAAACATTCCCAGACAAGAACTACCACAATCCTAATATAAAGTACCTATTGGGCATACTGTAACCCCAAAATTAATTCAAAAGAGAATTTTGGGCTTGGTAGTTTTCAATGAGACCAACTCTATCCAAGCCAAAATCATAACAAGACTGAGACACAGACATGAGGAGGCCTGTAAGGACTCCCCACTATTAGAAATGAACTAATACCCAAGATAAAAGAAGAATGACAATACTCGAGACACGAGCAAGAACTAAACCAGATCACCAACACAGGGAGACCTGAACTGAATCCCCACCATAAGGAACTGGCTTACCCCACTTCACTCATAAATAAATTTAATGGGACCCACAATGGGTCTACTTACCACAGAAAACATCCAGATCAATGAATTTGAGATCTTCCCACATGAACTAAGGATCCCCCACCAATAGGGAGGGGAGGGAGGCCCCATCTAATGGAATATCAAAACCATGATAGATATACAACAACCGCCCAACATTTCTTGGATAACCACACACAATCCAAACTTAACTAGAACATACTAGATGAAAGGGATATAAAGGGAGGGTTATATTCAATGGGACACAATCATTGAGATCTTAAGAAAATAACATGACTACACCTCTTTAAAACAAAGGAGAAAACACTTACACAAAGATGGGCCATAGTTGCCCTGGGGTGCCCTTAAAAAATTTGGGTCTGGCTTTACAGTGCTTCATAGAAACTCCCGGATATAACCGCTCCATGTGAACCAAGCATACATAGGTGTGGAAAGTTCTTGGCCCACTCGGGGATGATGATCTCTTAAGATCGCATTGAGACCAAGCTCAAAATGATGAACCTTCATGGAATTGTTTGCAACATACTCTGGAGAATACAGAGCCATGTCTAAGATGTGATGATAGAATTCCAACACCAATCCAACACCTTGATGAAAACCATATAACTCCATCATCTTCCTCATCTTTGTCCTCACAGAAAAGTACTGTTGTATGAACAAACATTTGAAGAACTCTCAGGTGTGGTCTTTCTTTAACTTTTTTTGAGAAAAAGACTCCCACCATTTACAGGCTAGAACATCAAGAATAAAGGTAGAAGAATTCACTTTTAATGTATTAGGTAGTACAAGGGAACTAATGTTCCTCTCAATCCTATATAACCACTCCTCTACCTCAAGACGATCCTCTTGACCATATAAAAAATGAGGATTTATCTTTCTTGAACTCTGGTACATAGTCTATGGTTTGATCAACTAGATCATTCACAAGAGATGTAACACTGAAAGCTTCATATTTGGTATCAAACATAACTTTGCGGGGGAAGATAGTAAGAGACATAGAAAACAAGAAACTCAATTAAAACCATTCCAACAACATCGATCCTTCACATCAAACATCCCAACCCAAGCATCACTTCCAAAAATACAAGGGACACGACAGACCACCAAAAGTAATTAAAACATCAAATGTTTCCTTTAAAAAACTTTTGAAGAGAAAAAAATCTTGAAATAATTGTACACCCATCAATGGTGTCCCATGGGCATCACCCATGCACATACTCATGCCATACTGGGAACCCAACCTTTTCTCATAAATATATATATGCATGTGGTCGCTCATAAAAACGCCAAAGATAAAAAATTAAACGAAACCCTTCAAATCCAAATTGAATCCAAATCCCATCCAAATATCACAGTAACCCTTTTCAATGAAATTACAACCCTTTAGTCAAATTGTTTTTTTCATTTTTTCATGTCAAATCTATAAAAATTTATTCATTTCAAAAAAAAGTGAAAACATCCCAAAACATTACCTACCACCTAATTAAACCCATTTTTATTTTACGTCAGAAATCCATTTCACAAGAACCTAATTTTCTACTTACCAAAACAGGTTCATTTCCCTTTTAAATTCAGTTTTTCATAATTCCAAAACATGTCTTTTAAAACCCATTTTTAGAATTTAGAAAGAACCAAATGGGAAATAATGGGGAAACTTGTATTGTTGGGTGACTCGAACATATTTGTGTATGTTATACGCTAGCCACACCACCATCATGGGGAGCATTACAGGGTAATATCTCGGGCTCCAAATGTCTTTCTAAGCCTTGTGTGCTCACGGAGGCCACTTCACAACTCCTTTTTCATTTCCCAACATTGAAAAATCCACAAGAACAAAAGACATTGACAACCTGGACATCCCATGGTAACATGAGGATCAAAACGAGAAAGAGTACATGATTCTCTCCCCACACCTATACCTTGAGACCCAAAATACTATGCCTTCTACCATGACATCCCCATGTAATAATGCACACTCTAAATTCAGGGTCCTTAAAATAGCCATATGGGATCTGATAACATTTTTAACGAACCAACCTAGGTCAACCCGAAACTGGTCACCCAGGATGATCCATGAAAAGGATCGAGAGCCATTACCAATCCTCAGGGGATGAAAACAAGTTCTAAGAGAATCACTAGAGATGAGGGGAATCGTTTAAAATAATAAAACAAACAAAGGAAGCCAAAATAAATAACAGAAAAACCCAACTAAAATTGATTTGAAAAATTTACATCATTTACATTTTCAAATAAATAGACAAAAAAACTGAGAAGAAAATAAGACATGAATAGCTAAGCTGAACCTGACATGACATAGGACCTCCATGTGACCCTGAGGGTCACTCTCCAGCCAAACAAGAACTATCACCCAGGGTGACTGAACCAAAACTGAAACCTGTAGGAGAAACTAAAAACAAGAAACATTATAGAAATGAGTATTAAAACTCTATAGGTAGGACCATAATATTCTATTCCCAATGAATTTCCTCTAAATAATGAAAGTTTTTTTGGGTTTGAAATAAAAACATTAAAAGTAGGTTTTTTAGTAAATTAAATTTTAAAATAGAAAATCACAATCAATTTCCCTCAAATTTTAAACAAGGATCATTCATGGATATAAGTAACATTCAAAGGGAAAAAGGATATAGGGGAACGAATAAGAATCAATCATTTTTTTTTGAAATTATTTTAAAACAACTTTCAAGAAACCTTTTTAATAAAACAAAAATTTATAATTTAATATGAAAACTCAAAATCGAATAATAATGGATATTGTCACATAATGAGGGTAGTGGCTAATGATACTAGAGTTATATCATCATGGGAATACCAAGTAACTAATAAGAGAACTAGAACATTCCATACCTGGGACTCATTATTAAGGAATGTACTACTTGATGACATAAGACCACTGTAATGCCCGACCCCCACCCTACCTGGCCTAGTCGAGGGGCCCAATCCAAAATAAATAACCCCAAGTATCCACCTATTATAGGCCACAATCTAGAATAATAACCTAGACTATTACAATAATTAATCTCACAAAACCTCTTTGTTATGATTGGTTTTCATGTTATGTTCATAATGGGGTGTGCCAAGAAATGAAAGTAACAAGTCACATATATATAATCATCCACTACAACAATCTGCACCACCCCAACCTCCTCAAAGAGCATCCCATGCCTTAGACAATAACCACATGCGTGGAGTCCCAAGCTGAGGACATCCCCACCCATTTAACAACTGAATAGGCAATGGATCTCTCATAGAATGGGTTTTTAGAGAACCCATTCAATATTCCAAATGATCCTTATCATGTTTTCTGAAAAACAAATGATTTTATAAATACCCATACACAAACCACTTCCGTAACCAAACACACCTTTGAAACCATTTTTATCAATCCCACACACCGTTCAAATCAAAACACACATATAAGGGACAAAGGGGAATATAACATTAATCACATAATGTGAAAACTTATTTGAAATACTTAAATTACCAATATGAAAATAAAAAACGTTTTGATGAAATCCAAACCGTTCCATTTTAAAACACTACTCAATTTTAAGATCCAACCAGGCCATTTTCAAACCAAAAGGCTTGGAAAATCCTTTCAAACTATTCCAAACCCTCACAAATCAAGATATTTCAAAAAATAAAATTATCCTAACAACATAAAATACCTATTTAGCATTTAAGGGAGGTGAAAATATCATGAAATAAAAATAAACATAACTTAAAGTGAAATATGCAATGGGGTCCTACCTTAAATATGGAGAAACTTCTAGAATCTAGTGCGAAACTAAAATCAAAAAACCTCAACACCTAAGGTAGACTTAAAACAACCTAAAACCACAAGGTCGAACCCAATATTTATGGATCTAACCCTAAAATTTGAGTATCAACCATTATAGAAGAGGTAACACAATAAAGGGGAAATAAAAATCTACAAAAAAAGAAGAGAAAAATGGAGAAAGAACTTACTTGGAGATTTATTAAAGAAATTGAGCCAAAAACCCCCAATGAGTGGAGAACCAAAGAGACAAAGAGGGGTTAGGAGGTGTCTGGGTTGAATGAACCCAGATGGGGATGATGGGATTGATTTAAGGTTAAAATAGAATGGTAAAGGGGAAAATCATATTTTTTTTAAACCGGGAAGGACTTACGGTTAGTCTGCAAGTTCTGTCTGACCATGCAGTAACCATGTTTCTACTACCTCTAAGGAAAAAAAGGTACTTTACTCATTCCTGGGCCAAGTTGTATAGCCATGCAGGCATCTTGAGGTAGGTTTTTTCTCTCACTTCATGGTTTCCTGGGCTGGCGCACGGTTACTACTAACTATGCGCAAACTGTGCACCTACACAGTCCAACCCAAAAACCACCAATTTCACCCAAAATTAAACGAATATCACAAAGTGTTGAGTTAGTCCAAGTATAGAAGATAATAACCATCCAAAAACTCAAACATGTCACACCACTTCCTGATAAAGGAGTGAAAACCCAAACTGAACAGGAAACACAAATGAATTTCAAAACTTGGGTGTGACATATAGGGATATACTAGACAGAATGTTATTATCCTTGAAGTTATTTAGAAAATAAATTATTTTTTAATTAGTGTATTAATTTTTAATTATATACTCATGTATATATCTATTTCAACAAGAACGATATACTCTTTAGTACTTTGGGATTTTATTTCATATAATCATGTCAATATAATTGATAACAGACACTGGTTCCAGGATTTCAGTGGTCGATCTGCTATATTTGGTATCAAATGAAGTTTAGTAGAAACCTTGGTAACTATATTTAAGAAAAAATATAATATAGAACATATACCTAAGGTATAATTTGGTGATAACTATATAAGAACATCCTATAATTTCAGTTAGATAGAAATTATGAGGTTTTCCAAGAAATACATTGTTGTCTTGATATAGAAAGTGGGTATGGTTTTTGGAATAATTGTACATGTAATAAAAACTTTGACATGGTTTTTGGGTCATGACTTAGCATTAGTTATTACAACACAATGGGACTTACTGCACACTATTTTTTACACTCTTGGTGGTTTTGTTTGGGATAATTCACATTTTAATTACATACCCTTGTAAAGGATTTGAATAGATAATAACAATGATATCCCTAGACTAAACCTAATGTGTTTTGGATTGAATATTATATTTGATGATTTATAAATCAAAATATTGATATTTAAGGATAAAAATTAGACCAAGGAAGGAGCTACTTTTGAATTAATGGATGAATTTTATGTGTTTTAGGGTTGTATTATAAACCATAGTTAAAAGGATATTTAGTGACTAATATAATTTCAATGATGAAAAATACATTTATTTTTGAAATTATATTAATATGGTTTTAGAAAAGGAAATCGTATATATCGGGTGACAACCAATCATGTCTAGCAAGGCCAAAGATTTTGAACCCGTGACTGAAATACATTAAGGTTTTCACACCAACCATTGTTCTATGAAATGTCTTTGTTAATATTTCATTATATTTAGTTTTAATGAATAAATATTAATTATGAACTATTAGTGTAACGTTTTAGGTTTAGATATCAATTTATTAACCATTTTGAATTTGGGGAATGGTTAGAGACAAATAGTTATACTTGTCGCTCTTTTGTGGGCCTTATGATCCGCTAAAAGTGTATTTTACTACTTTAGGTATCAAAGTTAATTTTTGGATGAAATAGAAAAAGATATTAGAACAATAAAATGATGAAATAAGTTTTAATAAAAAAATTAATGAATTATAATTCCTTATAATTATATGGAGTAAAATAATTACTCCACATTAGGAAAAAGAACAAAAAAATATTGTCCTAATACCTAAATTTTTGTTTAACAGAAGTTCTCCTAAATCATCACATATTTGTGGATTTGAAGAACTCAAATTTACATTGATCATTCAATTTTTTTTGATTAATTTTCTCAATAAATTATTTTAAATATTTATTCTTTTCCCATAAGTATGTATCTCTCCTTCTACTAATGTTCTCTTTCTTAGAGACATAGTTATATATTAGTCAACTTGACATTTGTACATAAAATTCTCTCTTTTATATAGGATGTTTTAAAAACCCTTATAATCATGTTGTATTTCAACATAGAATATATCAAATAATATATCACCATGATCAAATTTAAATTGTGAGGATTTAATTTAATTAAGGTGGGGAGAAAGTAACGCCCCAATAATATAAAGTAGGAACATTGTATTCGATAGCATGCATGACACACAACATCAAGCGTGTAAGGGATTATAATATCCCAATAATTTAAAATATATTCAATTTATAAATTAATTAAATATAATTTAATTATTTTAATGAATTTGATACTGAGTCAACATGTGATATACATAACAATGAGTTTCTTCAATTACTTATGTTAAACAAAAGAACGAGGTTTAATAAACAACAATATATTATTAAAATATTATAATAAGAACCAACCTAGATATTAAATTAGTTGTTATGAATAGTTTTTACTATGTTATAAAAAAATTTGTTTACACAAAATATAAAATTAATTCATTGGTTTTAAATTAATTGGAAATGAATATAAGAACCAATTGAATTTAAAAAGAATATTTCAATTTTTATACTCAAAAATTTTGTAAACCTAACAAATTAAATTAATTAAAATTAGTGAGTAATATTAATTTAATATATTTATATTATATATTCAGTAAAAAAATTTATAATCATCCAATATTTTATATATATATATGATAATAACAAACTCAATATTGTGCATAAAAATTCTATTTTTATATTAAGGCACTTTTACTGCCTTTTAATGGAGAACCTACTTCAAGATAAACTTTTGGAACTTTTATAAATTTTATATGTCAAAATAAAAATCAGTATTAATATTTAATCATTAAAATTCCGTTAGGGTAAATTTTTTGTATTTTCTGTGAAGTTTCATTTTCTTAATGAATAGTGAAAAAATACAGAAATTTAGTTCAAAATTTCTTTCTAATATAATTTATTTATAAGGTTAAATAATATTTTAATTTTTTTTAAATTTAATTAGAAAATAGTTTTATAAATTAATAAAATATAGGTCATTTGAATCAATTTTACATTGAAATTGACTATAAAAACATGGAAAATTTTCAAATGGTTTTAATTTAAAAACCTACAATTGTCGTCACATCTGTAAGATTAAAAATAAATAAATTTCTGCTACTTATATGATTGGTATTTGTGAAAATGGATTCCATATATGTAATAAGAATAATATATAATGACAAATTTGTTCTTATTATTTTTTGAAAAAAATTAAGTAAAAGTAATTAAATTAATTCCAACATTGCAGGTAAATTAAGCTTCTTAAGGGACTAAACCTCAATCTTAAGGGACCAAATGACATATACCCTTTTACAATAAAAGTTTTATGGAAATATTTTGACCTTATACTCCATT
Organism: Viscum album; assembly: GCA_963277665.1. Classification (NCBI taxonomy): domain Eukaryota; kingdom Viridiplantae; phylum Streptophyta; class Magnoliopsida; order Santalales; family Viscaceae; genus Viscum; species Viscum album. Next base: position 865,233,673 of record OY728156.1, on the reverse strand, counting down.
GGATTATAATTTTACAATTATTAGGGCCACTTTCAATGAGAAAAACAAGGGTGTAATTCCCTTTTCCAATAATTATAAGAGCTACATTCTCCTCCAATATAAAAACACCTATTCCCCTCCCAATTTCTCGCACCTCTCAAGACACTTATTCCAAACCAATATCTTCAAAAATATATCCTAAACATCCCTAAAATAATCCTAGAAGCCTGTCCTTATTCATAAAGAAAATCATGGAATCTCTTTGGTTCAAACCAAAATGAGTTACCAGAATAAGAGGTAACATTCTTCATCAAGTTATTTTATTTTATATCCATTATCCAGCCACTAAATCCTTTTTATTTAATGATCACATAACAACACAGTTATCCTAAATATAAATTTATTTTCCATTATATTGGTTTTACCTACATTCAAACACACTTCCATCTAATGGGTAATGAACATATTGTTTGTGTATGACAAACTACAACATCACGAAACAATGATTGTTCATTATTCCTTTACCACCTATTAGGGTGGGAATTATGATGGATATAATTTTTCTATAGTTTATTTATTATTTATTATTAATTTTTTATTCTTATGTAATTCTTATATAATACATACCCTTACCCCTTCTATTTGTTGTACAAACGATAACATCATTTGTGGATGTATAGACTCATGCCCCCTCAAAGCGATATGATTCATTCACACCATACGTGGAATGTATAAATGATAGTTTTAGTTAAACTTATATGAAATAAAAAACCTCAACTTTATATTAATGACATATTTACCTTTATGGAAGTAATATATATGTATATCATTTTTTATTACCATTTCTCACACATTTAAAAACTGATAACATCATTCATAGACTTGTAGAATACCACATCATCAACATGATGGGATTTATTTTACATAAAAAGAATTATATATATATGTATGATTTAATAATATTGTATTTATGATATAATAATAATTATGTAAATGTATAATATTACTTACCTTCTTTCAATAAGAATCATTGAAAAATGGGAACATTACATATGCGTACGTACAGCCTAATGTCTCCATAGTTGTAACATTGATTCATTTTTCATAACCATATTTCATTGGTATTTTTAAGAGAATAATTTATGTATAAATATGATAATTATGTAATTATTATTATTATGGAGATTTAAGTACCCCATTTACCATGGTTGACGTACCAAAGATGTTTTTGAAAAAATAAACTGAATTGGGCTAAGACAACCAATGTAATCAGAATTGTTTCAGTAGTTGTATACAACATGGTAATAAGTTAAATTAATGTAATTATGAAAATTAAAATGGTTCGGGAGAAATTATAAATTTAACATAATTTTATTATATAGAAAGTTAAATGACTTTCACTCGAATGGAAATGCTAAGTAATGGATTTTTGTCTCAATTTACAATCAATTGAGACATAATTGTTGTTATGAACCTAGTTTATTTTATATGGTGTATATACATAATTTCACATATTATGTAATAAATATAATTATTCCCCTGATACTATAAGTTTCATTTAATATTATTTTTCCAAGGGTATCAAGGTTTCAAATTTTTCAAAGTGGTATGGGACACATTGGGATTTGTAATGATTATGTTCTTCAAGAATGCTTTAATGGTATTTAAATGGAGTATACTTTCGTTACCTATCCACCACTGGGGGAATTTTGATAAATATATATCCTTTATTCGATATTTATATTTGCTAAGAAATACTATTTATTAGATAAGTGGAATTATTTGGAAGGGTACGACATGGGTTGGAGACCATTTAAGGTAATCGCTATGAGATGGGGTCCTATTAATAGAAGTCCCTTAATGAATCATTACTCTTGTGGGAAGAAATTACGTTGCAAAAATACTTCATGTTTATATCCAGTATGTTATAAACTATCTTTTTAAGGGTCATGATCGTAGATATAATGTTGTCTAAACCAAATCTGTTTATACCTAGAATGTTTTAAACCATATTGTTAAAGGTCTTGATGGTAATGGTTTCATGTGTCTTGGAAATATGATATCCAATAATTAAGCATTTACCACATTTAGTTTCATTTATTATTAATCCATTAGATTTTATTGTTTACATATCTACAGATACATTTCAGTTTTAGTTCATTGATTTAATGGAATGTGTTTTGATTTTACTATATTTTTATATTGATTTTTCTTTATCTGGTTATTTTAATGGCAGGTGTTTTTAGTTATTTTCCTTTCTATGTTATCTTATTTTCATTGATTCTTTATTTATTCATCTTTAATTATCAGTACAGAGAATTTTTTCTTCCGCTGATTTTTTTCTTTTTCCCATGAATCCAAGAAGCATACTACAAAATATATAAAGGGATATACTAGATGGAATGTTATTATCATTAAAGTAATTTAGAAAAAAATATGTTTTAATAATTTTATTAAATTGTAATACTAAACTCATGCATTTATTTGGTTTACCAATGCTACTAAACTCTTTGATTCTTAGTGATTTGATTCCTTATAATCATGCTAATGTAATTGATGGATGCCGCCAGATCTCAGATTTTGGGGGACGGTTCTCTAAAACATTTATCTCAAAAATCTAAAAAACAACACAAAAGGATCATAACATACATTAAATTTTTTCAAAATAATCCAAAATAAGATTGAAACACCATGATTAGAATGATTTGATCATATACTCTTCCAAGATAAACATAGAATTTATGTACAAATAATATCAATCAATATTAATGTCACAATGTAAATTCATTAGTCAGATGTTATCTAAATTATAATAATAATTACTTAAAAAAAGTCATAATAAAATAATATATGCTTCCATAAGATAAAAAAAATTATTTATCAAATTAAAACACATCTTATCTCAATTTAATTATATTTACCTTAATCATATAATAATCCCAATATAGTGAACTTCACCAAATATAAATTTAACCACATAGTATCCAAATCCATTTCTAGTAACATATTTATCTATATGACTAATCATATGTTCCCAAAATATAATATTCCCTTCTATTAATTAACCATAACTACCTCAAATTAAAAGAATGTTTTAACAAAATAGATTTCCTCATACCTTACAACTTACATCCAAATTAATGGAATATAATTCTTAGGAAATAATACTTAAATTTATACACAATGGTTACATATACCTCAACATAATAAATCATCCCCCAAAAGATCATTAATCACCTCAAGATACAACTCTTAAAACCTCAAAAGGGGTGTTTATGACTTTGATCTTATGCTCAACGTACTCTTTTAAACTTGTGATGGTATGCATATCTATTACTTTAAAATCACATGAAAATATCACAATATTAAAATTTATATACATGATCTCCAATAAAAACTATAAAGACCCCAAACCTATACATATAGATCTAGTGACAAAAAAATCTTTATATTTATGGATTTGATTCTGATAAACGTGACCAGATTTTAGTTATCTAAAACATATAACATAAAACTAAATTATTGGATCACTTACATAACCAAGGACCTTTTAGGTTTATGTTAGGTTATATAGGGTAATGAAAGATGGTCTAGAGGGGGTGAATAGACAATATTAAAAAAATAAAAAAATGAAAAAAAATAAATTGATTAATTAAACTAATTATAAAAGTTTATTACTGAAGATAATTAGTAGTGGAAAAAGTCAAGAATGCAAGTTTTTTTATATAAGTTCGGTCTGAAGTGGGTCTACATCTACTCTTATACCTCTCTACCTAGTGAGAGAAATTCATGCAGTAAGAATAATTTTATAGGGTAATGATAACCTAATTAAAAAATAATTTTCTAGTGGAGGGATAACCATGACACAAAATTTTATATGGGGAGGCACAACCCTTGCAACCGAACTTTAGACACTTTGAGTCAAGACCCAAATTTTCCTAACATTAGATATATAGAGTAACAAAATAAAGATCTAGAGATTATAATTTGGGAGTCACAACCTGAGTAGAAATAATAAAAACTAATACATTTGTGTTTAAAAGAATAAATATAAAAATAGAGTGTGTGTGAGAGATGGGAAATAGTGTTACAAATTCACAATGACATGAATGAGAAGATAAAATAATAAAGCATGTGTACTGGTTGTTGAGAATTAGATCAGATCATCTCATCAAGAAATTTTTTGTTGAAGTATGAGTAATTCATCCATTGAGAGATCATGCCGAAGATCAAATAGAGTATCACGGGATGTTTCAAATGCAATGTTGGTTCAATGTTCAAAGAACTTTTCTCTTGGAAAACTAAAGTGTAAAAACTGTTTATTCATCTATTTTTTAATATTATGATTGTATCTGTTTAACTTGAAAGAGATATTGATATATTTATAGAGAATAAATATTCCGAATTTGCAGCAGCTCTACTTCTTTCAGGTATTCAAAATAAATTGAGTCAATAGATTTCACAAATATCTCCATAAAAATTGTGGTGTTGTTGGATCTTTATTCTTGTAGAATAAATCTCAAAAAAATCATTCAAAATAAGAGAATAGTGACTTCAACAATGAACAAAAATTTTAAAATAACCACCATTTTTTTAAAGAGACGTTGCAATAATTCATTAATTTTTTTCTTTAAATATTGAAACAATATGAACTCTAAGATCATAATCCTTATATTTATTATTATTTTTTATAGCATAAAAATCATTGAAAATTATACATATATATACAGAAAATTAATTTTCAGTAGAAACACACATAATGAACAGTGACTCTGGCAATGAACAACAATGTAATGTAGGGTATGAACAGTATCATATTAAAGGGATAGTGAACAATAACATAGGGTTGATGAACCATAATTTCCAAGATGAACAGAAAAATATTGTTGGGATGATGAACCGTAATGTATGGTTGAGGAACCATAATTTCCACTATTCATGAACAGTAATGTAGCATGTAGATGATGAATAGTAATTTAGGGTTGATAAACCATACATTACACTATTCATGACTAGTAATGTAGCATAGGGATGATGAACAGTAACATAGCATAGGGACAATGAATAGTAACGCAGCGTAGGGATGATGAATAGTAATGGGTGTAGGGATTATGAATAGTAACGTAGGGTTGATGAACCATACTTTGCACTATTGCGAATGTTGGGTCACCCACACTTTATGAAAATAACATAACAATATACATCAAAAAACAACAATGAATTTTTATGGTCTCTAAACAAAAAATTAATACTTTGGTAAATAAGACTTATTTATAGAAAAACATATTAGATTTCCCAAAAAATAAGAATCAAATAAAACTATCAGATATTTTTCCAAATATCATCAAAATACAAAAGAAACAACATTCCAGAAAATTACAGTTTTTGAAAATCAAATTAGAACTTCAGACAAATTATTCACCATTCAAACAACCTTTATAGACTTCTATGTAAACAAATAAAAAAAGATAAACATGTTGGATTTATATAAAATAAAGTTTCATTCAAATGGAATATTTTTATAAGTTTCAGCAAAATAAATAGATATTTTTTTAAAACTAAAAATTGTAGAGTTTCTAAAACTGCACCAGAAAATTAATTAAATTTTTGAATAATAAAAAATAATTTTGAGACTTTTTTATAAAAAAATGAAATGTAGATAAAACTATTATCTATCCAACATGATATGAAAAACATAAATACATGAAATTTAGGTTATGAAAATCATAATACGAAATGGTTTTAAATCAAAAAACACATTTAATCAAACAAGTAATCAATCAAAATAGAATTCCCATGCACAAACAATATCCCCTTTTTTGTTTGATTATAAAACCAAAACATTGGAACAATTAAAAACCATTATAAAAACATTTAAAACTAAATTATTCACCCCCAGTTATTTATACCCATTTCTCTTAATATAACTCTCCCCCTTTTGTAAATAAACAAAAAGTGAAAACAAACCCCCCTAAAAAAATTTTGTAATGACCTGATCCCTTGATTATATTTTCGTTTCTAGAAATGTATGTTTTACGGTGTCATATTAATTAAAACTATAAAAGTATAAATTTAAATGTAACTATCAATTTTCAACTATTATATGACCATTTTTCAATTATCACCGATGATCAATATGACTGTTGGAAACAATAATAAATTTAAAGTTATAATTATTGTTTATATATAAAAATAACAATGGAAAATTAATTCAGAAACAATAGTCAATGGCCTTATCAGTTGACTTTTTCCATACAAAGACAATTTTATGGATCTCAGGAAGTAGTTAGCATCACTGGGATTCGTTCTGGACCATTCCCAATCCATGCTTCAACATGTTAAACTTGAATGAAATCTCCTATGGAATATGTTCATGTTATTGGAAATCACCACACAGGCGATGTTATCAGAGCCTTCCTAAGAGTCTATCACCATCACAACCCTTACCCTTAGGTCATATGTGGGTGTTATAAGGGGTTATATAATAAGATATTTGTTACTTATAGTATAATACCTTTTTATAAATAAGTGTCTTATTCCATCAATTTCATTCTGAGAATAGTCTTTCTTGAAAATACGATGAATTTGATAAATTGATTTTTTAGGTAAAAACGGTACTTTTTAGAAATATAAATATTATTATATTAAACCAAGGTTTTATTAATAATGTTATTATAATTAAATAGCTATATATATTTATTATTTTCTTTTTTCACTATAATTTATAAGTTATCAGATTGATAAGAATTATACTTTTACACGATAAAACAGAAATTGAATTTTTGATTTCAATTAAAGAATTTATTTTGATCAATTAATGAATTCATGGAATAAATAATATTTTAATAAAATATTTTTATTATACAGTTTTTATAAATAAATGATGCTATAATTTTTATGAAGTGAAAAGTAACTTTTTTTAAGGTTTAAAAACTATTTTTTCCAAAACTCATCAATTTTCAATAAATGTCAATTTTTTTTCAAAAGTAAAAAATTAACATATTTAGAATTTTTTTGATAAAATCAATATTATTTTGGGAATTAGGACATTGAATTTATCCAATGGTTAATTTTTCATAATATTTTTTGGCATTCAATTTTTTAGGTAAAAATTAAATATTGTATAAATATATGGTGTGTTTTATAAAATCATAATGACCCAATAATGATTTAATAAGACACTATAAAAAGAATATTATTCCAAATATATGTTTTTTACTTTAAAATAATGTAATTTTAGTTTTATGTTTTTTATTTTATAAATACTTTGTCAATCCCCCAAGATATATAAAATATTTTAAGATTTTAAAATCATTTCCTTGAAAGTGTGACTCACCTCCACAAAATAAAGGGAAAATATTTTAATATCTTAGACCCATAGACATATAAAATTATTTTTACCACTCTCATTGGAATGAAACCTTTGTATGGTTTGGGGTTTTTAATATTTTGGTGTGTGGTGTCCAAAACCTAGGTAATAAATAATTCCATTAACTTTCCTATATAAACCCACCCAAGAATCCATTAATCATAACTACAACTCCCTTAAGATCGGTCAAAATCTTTTCTATACTCCATAGAGACCTTCCAATGATCCCCCAAGCTCTGAAGAAGCCCCTCCCAAGCCTTTAGAGTCACACATCCATGTGAGGGATTTTCACCTTCCTCTCCTTCATTCAATTCAAGAAACTTGTTTGAAATTAGTCTTTTTATTTTGAATTGGTTATATTGTAATTCATTATAAAAATTTCCCTACTGTCCATTTTATGTTAATTCAATGGGTTATCGTTTAACCTCTCCCATTTTTACCCTTACCGTAGTCGTTACTATGCTGAAATTCCAAAAGGGATCTTCAACTCTCCTTTTTTATCATGAAATCCTTTTGTCATGTGCCTTTTAATTTCAATTTTTATATGTTGGGATATTTTCATTAAAACTCCCCTTACTGTCTATTTAATTTATTAATAATTATATCATCCTTACACTCTCATTAATCCATTCAAGTCTATTTATATATGCTTCTTAGCATGCCCATATTCCATAAGGGTTCCTTCCTTTATCAGTGTTTGATCCATGTTTCCTTATATTGTTACACCATTTTATTTCCAATTAAAAATTATGGGGTTTCTTTTAAAATATCCCCAATACTTCCGTTATTATGTTTGAATGATGGGAGACCCCTTTATCTCTCATTAATCCCTCCCATGAACACCCAGTACCATGTTGGATTTTTATAGGGTATTTCTCTCTTCTCATTTCCATTTAAGAATTTATTTTATATTATACATCTAAATAACATTACATATGTTGAGATATAATTTTCCATGATACCCTTACTTTCCATTTCATGTGTAAATTATTAGATACCCTACTCTCTCCAATCAACCCATTTTATGAATTTCAATTTGAGGTTGTTATTCTGTAGAAATTGCACCGCGAATTTCCATTCCAAAAATCATCATGTAGTGAATACAACACCCTTTTATCTATCTAGGGTATTCAAAATTAGTAATATGTACTTATTTATTAGGTACGTACATGTATTTATTCCAAATTTTTTGTTCATGGAATAAATTATGATGTTTAATAATTCTATGTTGTATAATTTATGTGGCACACTTATACACGAAATCGAAATGATTATAGAGGGTGTGCCTTGAAAGTGCTCCAATTATTTTGGTAATGTTTAGTATCATGTTATTCCATGTGAAATGAGGGTTTATTCATGATAATTCTAGTGAAATTTGGGTTTACTCAAGATAATTCATGTGCAATAAGGGTTTACTAATGCTAATTCATGTGCAATCAGTGTTTACTCATGCTAATCCATGGGCAATGAGCCTTGCCTCATGCTACTATCATGTTTTATGTTTTGAAACATTTTCATGATATGAATATAATTATATAACATGAAATTATTTTCATGTTACTTTAGATCTTCATTGATATTCCAATTGAGTAGCAGGTATTTTCTTCCTTATGTTATTCTATGTTTATTCTCTTACTAGGATTTATAGCTCAACCTTTTCCTTTGTATGTCCTAAGGTTATCCCAGGTGATTCTATGTATGAATGAATGTTTTGTTCATGTAAAAAAATCAATAAATATGTTTATTTCATGTTTTAATTTTTTAAATAATGTTCCTTAGCCCCAAATACACTAATACTCTTGGTCTTCTAAGTTGTATTAAGTGCATGTTTATGTAATAAATCATATTTAAATATGAAATAAATACCAGGGTTGTTGTAGTTGGTATCAAAGGAAGGTTTAGTCTTTTATGGTATTAGGATTATAAAACAATATTGAAAGCCTTAGGTACAAGACTACGTATAACAAAAAATCCCTAAATTTTGGGGAGTATAGTGTAAGTTGATTATCAAGAAAATACATCACTGTCTGGATACAAACAAGTAGAGGTGGCCCTAAAACATATGTATCTAGGGATAAAACATAAAAACGTCTATTTGACGTATAATAGAACAATAAACAATATATGAAAATAGGCCTTGCTGCACTCATGGTTCGAATCTTCTTGGGGATATGCTTTCGTAAATTCATAAGCATAACCATTATTAAGGGAAAAAATCCTATAAGAATATATGTTATGAAATAGATCATGTATAACCTAGATTGAAACATAGGGTATCACACATAGTATATACTATAAAATTTTATCCTTCTATGTCCAATGTATTCTTTTTTACATTATTATTAGCTAAGTATTCGAACCCCCTAATTGTATTTTATTTTTCTTAGTTAAAACCTGGAAGGGGGAAGATCGTGAAGAACTCTTCTCTCTCTTCTTGAATAACTAATTTGAGAGATTATCCTGAAGTCATTCTCAGATGACATTTATTCCTTTTCCAATATCCAAGATATATAATAACAAATTTAGGAGGCATCCAATATCTCTATCATTGAATCATTCTTTCAAGGATCCAATAACATCTTTTCGAGAGTCTTGTGCTCTAAACATTCTTACCATGATAAGTGTTTGAAGTACCATCTGGGTATTTTCAAATTATTCTATTTATTTCAAAATGGTGAATAACTAAATGATTTTCTATATGCTACAAAAGCGGTAGGTCTCCAAGATACCAATATGTATCAACTTAAACATTTCTTTCTTTGGGAAAATACCAAAACTGATATACCCATACCCTGTTTTGAAATATTTGAATATGAATCAGTAAGAATATTTTGTAAAAACCATGTTCAATAAGATATTTAAAAATTATATATAAGAAATAACTTTTTAATGGGTTATCTATTCTTCTATCAATATAATACATGATGCTAGAGGTGTTTGTGGGTAAATAAAGTAGATGATTTTGAAAATATCCAGAGGTACCATTGTGATGAATTAACCCTTTCTTCTTAAAGGAAATGCTAATAGGAATGACTGAAGTCCGAGATAAAAATATGAAGGATAAGTACCCCCCACCTATTTTCACCTTAGCATGTAAAAACAAATTTCAGGGATGAAATTTCTTAAGGGGGTGAATGTAATGATCTGAACCGTTGAATAATATTTTGTTTCCTAAAAATTTATATTTTACTATGACACATTCATCAAAACTATACATGTATAAATTGAAACGAAACTATAATTTTTTGACTATTATGTGACCATTTTTCATTTATGACCAATGATCAATATGAACATTGGAAACAATAATTTATTTAACATCAAAATTATTGATTATAAATAAAAATGACTATTGAAAATTAATTCATAGAGAAGAGTTGATGGCTTCTACTAGTTGAATTATGCCATACGAAGCCCATTTTTTAGAGCTTGTGAAGGAGGTAACATCATAAAATTTCACTCTAGACCAAGCCCAACCCCAGCCTCAACATGTTAAGCTTGAACAAAATTGCCTATGGGAGAAGTTCAAGTAGGAGGAAATCTCCACTCAGGCGATCTTATCAGAGTTTCCCAAATATTCTATCACCATAAGAAACCATACCCTTTGGTCATATGTGGACTGTTATAAGGGGTTATATAACATGGTATTGGTTGCATATTGTGTATTCCCTTATTATAAATAAAATTTGTATCACATCAATTCTGTTATGAGAATAGTCTTTCTTAAAAATATGATGAATTTGATAAATTGATTTGTGGGTAAAAATGGTACTTTTCAGAAATATATAAATTATTATATTCAACTATGGTTTTATAAATAATTTTATTATAATTAAATATTACTTTTTAATTACAATTATTTCTATATCTATTCCTTATTTTTTTCTCTATAAATGAATAAGTAATTAGTTTGATAAGAATAATACTTTTATACAATAAAACAGAAATTGTATTTTTTATTTCAATAACATTATTTATTTTGATGAATTAAATAATTACTGGAGTAAATAAAATTTTAATAAAATATTATTATTAAATAAATTTTAAATAAAAATGATCATATAATTTTTTTGAAGTCAAAAGTAACTTTTATTAAGGTTTAAAAACTATTTTTTTCCAAAACCCATCAATTTCAATAAATGTAGGTTTTTATTTGAAAAGTGAACATTCAAATATTTAGAAATTTATTTAAATAAAATTAATATTATTTTTGGAATCAAGTCCTCAAAATTATCCAATGGTGAATTTTTTATAACTTTATGGGATAGCCTAATTTTTTTTGGGTAAAAATTAAATACCGTATAAATATATGGTGTGTTTTATGACATAATAATGAGCCAATAATGATGTAATAAAGTGAAATAAGTGGTATATTCGGCCAAATATATTGTTTTCATTTAAAATAATTTTATTTTATATTTATTTTATTTATTTTATAAAGCCTTAGTGAATCCTCCAAGACATATAAATTATTTTTTGATTTTAAAATCATTTCCTTGAAAGGGTAAATCTCCACATAATAAAGGGAAATATTTTAATATATTATTCCATTATCCTTATAAAATAGTTTATACCACTCCCCTTGGATAGAAACCAAGGGAAAAACCATCATATTGTTTGTGGTTTTAAATATTTTAGTGTGTAGTTTCCAAACACAAAATAATAATGAATTCCCCCACCTCTCTTATATAAACCCACCCAAGAACCCATTACCCTTTACTTAAACTCTTTGAAACTCGTCTAAAATCTTCTCTATACTCCCTAGAGACCTCCCAAGGTTTCCCCAAACACCCAAGAAGCCTATTCCAAGCCTTTGGAGTCACACATCCAAGTAAAAGATTCTCACCTTCCTCTCATTCTATCAATTCAAAAAACAAGTTTGAAATTATTATTTCTAATTTCAATTGATTATATTTTCAAAATTTAATAATAATTTCACATTTAGAATATTGTTTTTTAAAAATATGTATCATTTATCCCCCCATTTGGAACCTTACCTAAGTCATTACTATGTTGAAATTCTGTAACGGATCTTACTCTCTTTTATCAAGAACTCATTTTGTGATATGCCTTTTTATTTCAATTTTAATATACTGGGATGTGTTTATACATACTCCCATTACTATCCATTTGGTTTAAAAATAATTAAAGCTTCATTTCACTCTCATTAAGCTCTTCTATATGTTTTATATACACCCGTTACAATGCCCAAATTCTGTAAGGGTTTCTTCCTTTCTCAAATTTTCAACCAAATTTCTTAATATTATTACACCCTTTAATTTCCATTTAGAAATGATGGATTATGTTTTAAACCTCCCCCATATGTCCCTTATTATGTTTTAATTATGACATATCCCTTTCTATATAATTAATCCCTTATGTGTAAACCCATTACCTTGCCAAAATTCCGTAAGGGATTTCTGTCTTCTCATTTCCAATCAAGAATATCTTTTAAATTATACATTAAAAATACATTTAATATGTTGGGATATTATTTTATATGATCCCCTTAATTTTAATTTCATTTATAAATGATGAGAGACCCATTTCACTCTCATCAACACAATTTAAAAATTTCTAATTGACATCGTTATATTGTCAAAATTGTACTATTATTTTCCATGCCAAAATATTCATCTAGTGAATGCCATACGCATATATTTATCATGGGTATTCACCTTTATTCTCATGTTATTATTTATTGGGTACATACACGTTTTTATTCCATGTTCCTTGTCATGGAATAAATTATGATTTTTAATGACTCGATGTGATATGATCTATGTGGAACACTTACACATGAAAATGAAATGATTATGAAGGGTTCTCCCTTATAGAACTCAAATGAATTGGGTAATGTTTAGTATCATGATACACCATGTGGAATGAGGTTTTATTCATGATTATTCAGGTGCAATTAGAGTTAAATAATGCCAATTAATTTTCAATGAGGGTTTACTCAACCTAATTTTAGTGTAATGAGGGTTTATTAATGCTAATCCATGTGAAATGAGCCTTAGATCATGATAAAATCAGGTTGTATGTTGTTTCCACATTTCTATGTTATAAATAACATACTATATCATTCATTTATGTTCAGATTTATTTTGTGCTACATTGATATTATTATTGACTAACATATATTGTCTTCCTCATGTTATTCAATGTTTATTATCTTGCTGGGATTTATATCTCACCCTTTCCTTATGTATGTCCTCAGGTTATCCCATGAAATTCTAAGTACGATGGAATGTTTTGGTCATGTAAGAGTAGTGTACAATAAAGATGTTTATTTCTTGTTTTAAGTTGTCAATTAATGTTCCTAAGCCCCAAACACACTAGAAATCTCAATATTCTGAATTATATTAAGTACAAGTTTATGTAATAAATCATGTTTAAATATGAAATAAATATTAGGTTTGTTATAACTTCAGTAATTAAAAATTAAAATTCTTACATACCAAGAAAATGTTTTATTTTTTCAAACTGAGAAAAGTCTAATGGATTTGTAAAAATATCTTCTAGCAGATTCTTAGAAGGTATAAATACTAAAAAAATATCACCCTTGTTCACAAGATATTTAATTAAATGAAATCAAAAATCAATATGCTTTGATATAGAATGTTGTAAGGGGTTTTTTGAAACAGAATTTGAAGATGTGTTTTCATAAAAAATAGGTCGTTTATCAAGATAAACAAAAAATCACATAATCATTTCTTAATCCATAAACATTGAGCACAACTACTAGTAGTAAATATATACTATGATTCTTAATTAGATATATAAATAGATATATGTTTCATATAAGACCATGAAATTAATCATTTTTTCAAAAAATGACACATACCTAATGTTCTTTTTCTATCAATTCTACATCCTACAAAATCAGAATATGAACATGATGTTAAATCAAAGTAGTTATATTTTCAGTTAAATAAACCAAAATCAATAGTTACTTTTATATATCTAATTATTATTTTGATATCATTAATATTACTTTATTTAGGATCTACATGAAATCTAGCACATAAACAACACTAAAAATGATGTCAGGTCAAGATGCAGTTAAATATTACAAGCTATCTATCATTCGTCTATAAACATTAAAATCAACATATTTACCAGAGGCATCAATATCTAATTTACAATTATTATCCATATAATTTTTCATATATTTAACTTAATGAAGACCAAATATTTTTAATAACTCTTTAGAATACATAGATTGACTATGAAAAATTCCATCTTTTCTTTGAAAAATATAAAGACCAAGATATAATTTTAATTATCCCATTAAACACATGTCAAATTCATAATACATCAATGAAACTAATTTATTACTGAGTATTTCACTTGATGAAACAAAAACTATATCATCAATTTTTTTTCAAAAACTAAAATATCATCAAAATTTATTTTAATAAAAATAGTTGGATCAACATTTCCTTTAATGAAACCATTATTTAATAAATATAAAGAAACTCTTTCATATTAGGGACAAGGTCCTTGTTTAAGACCATAAAATTATTTAGAATTTTTAAAAAAATTGTTAGAAAAATTTCACATTCAAAACTAGGGGTTGAGAAACATAAACATATTCAGTTATAAAACCATTTAAGAAAGTAATGTTTATATCCATTTAAAATATTTTAAACCTTGAAAATGAGAAGAATCCAATAAAATTATTATTTCCTCTAACTTTAAAAAAGGTGAAAACGAATCTTCAAAGTATATACCTTATTTGTGAGAGTATCCTTGAGCAACAAGAATTTATTTATTTTTTGAAAATCTATCTAGATCCATCCAGCTTGTTTCTAAATATCCACTTTGTTTTGATTACCTTATTATCCTTAAGAATATATACTAAAGTCCAAACATTATTACTAACAAACTAATTTACTTCCTACTACATAGAAACAATTAACTTCACATGTTTTATAGCATCATTAACATTAAAATAAATGAAATCAAAAAAAAAATTGGCACAAAAAATTAAAATAGAATTTCTTGTTTTAACACCAGAATCAATATTTCCAATTACATTTTCAACAGGATGATAATTATGAATCTTCCATGATTTTGGATATAGTTGAGAATATTTATTCTCTCCCTCAAATTATTCATTCTTATCTTGAGTAACTTCTTCACCAAAATTAAATTCTTTAAACTCTACATCATAAACATTAGAATCAGAATTATTTTAATATTATTATCATCAAACATTACATGAAAAGATTATTTAATAATCATAGTTATTTTATTATAAACTCTATATGCTTTAATATTATTATAATATCCACAAAAAACCACAACACTCTAAGAATAAAATTTATCAAAATTATCCATTGAATTTAAAATGAAAACTTTACCACGAAAAACTCTATATTTACCAACTTTAGACTTTTATTTTTGAATAATTCATAATTATTTATCTTTGAAAAAGGTCTAATATAAATTTCTATTTGAAATATAACATGAAAAAAAGCCTTATTCCAAAAATATTTAGGCAACTTATATTCACTTAACATAGTTTGATCCACTTCAATTAGAGTTCTGTTTTTTCATTCTACAACACCATTTTGTTGTGGTGTCCAAGTAGCAGTAAAAATATAAAAATAGCCATTATTTTCAAAAACAATTCTAATTATAAATTATGAACTTCAATTCCATTATCACTACGAATATAAATAATCATATAGCCTTTTTTATTTTGAACTAATTTATAGAAAGCTGTAAAACAATATAAAGAATCACTTTTATGTGCATGAAAGTATACCCATGTAAATTTACTATAGTAGTCAAAAATAAATAAGGTATATTTATATCCACCAAGGCTAGAAATTTGATTGTGGCCAAATAAATTAATATTTACTTACTATAAAGGTAGAATAGTAGTTATCTAATTGATGGGTTTAAAGGAAATTCTTTGTTTTATCCATTTCATGCAAGACTCACAAACCTGAAGATGTTCTTTTTCATGAAAGGTAGTTTTAAAAAATTATCAAATTATGAGAGATTATACAAAATTTTGAAATTAAGATGATATAAATGCTAATTAAATATGTTTCTTTCATTCTTTATAGAATTCAAACATTTTACATATTGAACAAATTATTCAGTAAAATCGATAGTATAAATATTATATTTTTTGTAAGAATAAAATAATAAATAATCATATATAAAAACTAAACAAATATCATTTTTAAATTTAACAACCATTTAATCATCACATAATTGTGATATACTAATTAAAGTATGTTTTATTCCTTCAACATATAAATCTTTAGAAATAAAAGTAGAATTTGAAATACCGACTTTATAAAAAAACCTTTTACTTTGCCTTAGGAATTGACTCCAAAAGTAACAGTGCCTTCATCACATGTGTTTTATGTGTTAAACATTAATGTCTCTCCAGTAATATTCCTAGATAATCCACCTTCCTTATAACATATTCCATTTTGAGACATCCAAGGCATTTTTTTTCAAAAATCAATTACTTGATAATTTTGTTACATTACTACTTTGGGTCTAATAAGATTAGTAATATATTTTTTAGGTGACCATAAATAATTTAACATGTATTGATAGATAATATAGATAATATAAATTTATAAATATTAGTTTTTTTTAATCCTAAGGATTGATTAAATTTAAGAGAAGAATCATTAACATAATAACCATTGCTGACACATTTAAAATAAGTAACAATTGAAGTGAAACCATTTTTACTTTTAATAAAATGATTCATAAACATTTTTGGAAATACTCTATCATAACCAAAGACATATTTATTTTTATCATTTTCTATTAAAGGCATCATGTCATGATATTTTTCATTACTTTTAATTATAGTAGATAAACTTGATTAAAACATTCAACTTCTTTTTATAAATTTTTATTCAAATTATAAAGACCCAACCTTACACATTATATAGAATAAGACCTTTTACCGGTCTAGGTTCTAGATAATAGATACATACATACAAAATAATAGAGTTTTAACATAATTAAACAAAGTAAATACCACACTTCACATATGTGTGTGCTATAAATATGATGATGACGAATATTGAACTTCAAAGAGACCTGTGAAAAATAATTAAAACAAGGGGTGAGCATTAAATATGCCCAGTAAGGGGTTTGAAAACCTTAAATAAATCCTTTTTTTAATATTCTTTGGAATTAATTTAATACTTACATTAAAAAAATACCCTTTTGAAAAATACTACATGAAATTACTTATGGCTTTAAAATACTAGGTCATTTTAGAAAATACTTTCACTCAAAATTGGTTAAACATAAACCAGTGTGTTTTTGAAAACAATATGCAAGCTAATGAAATAAAAAAACTATTATGAGGTCACTTGAATCACTGAAGGATGTATAAGCCTACCCACTTTACGAAGGATGGGTTCACTCCCCAATGACCTTCCATATTTACAACGATCAAGCACTGGATTTTCTAAAAAGGTTTTAAGCTTGCTTTACTTATGTATATATTTTCTCTGGTGTTTTTAACATTGAAAATATAACACTGAATTACATTATACATTATAAAATACATAAGTGTGTACATATAAAGATATATATGTATGAATATGAACTTTCATAACATTTGCGAGTTTGGTTACAACCAAAAACCCTTCCACAACCTTTGCATAAACTATCCACATATTCCAGCCTTTTTCCATGAAATTCATTTTCTATAATTGATCATAATAATTAATTATAAAAAAATTAAAGAAGAATTTAAAATAAAATATTTTCAATGATATCCATGTACTTATTGTTTTTGTATTTAAATCTTAAAAATTTATATTAAAACATGATCTTATATTGAATGAAACAGGTGTCAATGTAATGCACAATGCATGGACATGTATAGGTGAAAACGTGATTCCCATAATATTGGTAAAACATGATGATGTGTTTTGTGTGTTTTTTTGAAACATGATGATAAATCGATGAAAAAATTATAAACATGATTTTAATCATTTAATTTATATATACAAATATATATACACCCATTTGAAAACTTGTTTTATGTATATATATATATTCATAACTTGTATAATAAATATGTATATTTCACACCACTTGAATAAATTAGTCATAGAGATTGAAAACAAATATGTATATAATTACCCTTATAAAGAACCAGAAAATAAAGAGTATGATAAAAACCGGGAAAATAAATATTAATTCTCTTACCATGATTCTATTGCTTGGATACACTAATAAAGGAACCATAAGTAGGGTATGTGATACCCTCAGAAATATGTATAATGAAATTCAGAGGATAAAAAACACAAAAGTAAAACACGAGATGGCTATGCGGGATTCAACCATAGGTTGACAGACGAAAATGTGTTTGCTGGTGTGTACAAATATATACACTTAATGAAGCGTACCTGAGAAGCTTTGTGTAAATAATGGTGAATAAATAAAGAAAACAAATCCTTAAAGAAAATTAAATAGACTCATGAACATAAAACATCATAAACATAATTGATCCCTTACTTGAATAACAAACTACAAGAAGACATCCATGGCTTGGAACGTGAACTAAAATTGGGGTTTTCCAATCTCATTTTAAAACTAAATACAAGGAACATTATAGCCAAAAAACTATTGTGTAAATAGAGTTGTATAGGACTCAGCTTTCTGAGAAAGCTGAGACTTAAGATGATAACAACAAAAATGATATTCCATTCACACATTTTGTAATTGATTCATCTGAAAAAGTCAACTCAAAAACAAAGATAGAATTAATTTACATTAAATACTATAGGAACATCCGAAGAAATCATGTGCTATCATTGACGTGAAACAATGTACATATTCGATATAATAATTAGATTGAAATAAACATTTTCAAATAAAAAGGCATTACAGATAAAAATGACAGCAAGAGAAACATCTACAAGAGTTAGTAGGAATGTGATAGTGGTAGTAACATAAAAAAATTTAGAAATCTGAACCAGATGAAACCAAAGACCTCAAATCAACAAAAATAGGATACCTACATGAAAATGAAAACCTACCTCACACTAGTTTGGAGATGAAGGATAGGTTCTCACCCTACCGTAGTCAAACCCTAACCAAAGGCCAGACCCCCTTCTACATCAGCGACCCTAAAACCCTAACTGTGATGTCGCTCGGACCAAGATGATGCACATGTCTGATGCTTGAACAACTCTCACCAACAACCATAGATCAAAGATTCCTCATTTGGGAGTCCCAAGTTGACTCGACTCAAAGCTCGACGATCACACCTCCTTGCTCTTCTTGAACCCTGAAGAACCTGACTCCGTGGTGAAATCCATGTTGTGCGAACCCTATAACGCCTCCTCGAAACCCTATTACAATTTTACTCTTTTTTATAAAAATTATTATTTCAAAACATTATCATATTATTATTATTAATTTTATATTTAAACACATTTATTGTTTTTCTAAAGCATTAAACTTTTTACTTTTTTTCTTAAATCAGGTTTTTTTCATTTCAATTTTTTTATGTTGCCTTCCATGCTTCCCCTTAAGACTACCTTTCTAATTTTCTTTTGACTTTAATGTGAATTAAATCATTCATCATTATCACTTTATAATTTTTTTATCTTACTCTATTAATAACACATATATATATTTTCAAACAAAAACCATTATTATATATAATTATATATATATATATATTTATAATTGATACTTTCATAACTCATATATTTATTTTTACCAAACATTATATATATATATATATATCAGGTTTTAAATAAAATAAAACAATCATAAAATTTGTATAAAAATATGTATAAAAAACAATTTCAACATTTATAATATAAATATAATACATATTTTTAAAAATATCAATAATTTTATAAATCTAATTTTAATTCATAATTTTAAAACTAATGATTATAATTTCATATATACATATTTATATATCCATATATTATTTCGGAAATCCAAATTTGAAAAACCAAAACAGTTATATTAAATGTATAGCATTTTTATATCAAATAATTTTTTCATAATTACTATAATTGCAAAAGTCTATATATATATTTAGAAATTTATTTATTTAATATATTCAATAAAATATAAATTTTCATAAAAATTTAATTTTCTTATTAAAATTCATTAATGAATATATTCATGTTAAAATATAACACAATAAAATTAATTTGGAAACTATATAATTATAAAAAAAATCATTATATAATTAACTTATACTCAATTTAATTAAAATACTTATTTTAAATTATTATTTTTAAAATAAATTATACAAAAAAATAAATTTTTTTAAAAAATTAAGTTTAGAATTTTCCACGTTGTTACATTATTCCATCCTCAAAAGAATTGAATGCTCACAAATCATTTTGTCTGACTAAAAACAATTCTGAATTTTTATCTACAGAATTATGAAAACTTGGACTGCTATATTTTTAAACTCTATCGTTTAGATAACAACATCTAATCTTCAAATATGTCTAGACCGTTCCTTTGATACCAATTATAAAGACCCAGCCATACACATTACATAGCAGAGGACCTTTTAATGGTCTAGGTTCTGGAGAATAGATATAAACTTACAAAATATTTGAGTTACAACAAAATTAAACAAATTAAAAGCCACTCTTTTCTTCTGTGCATGATAAAAATTTGACGATGTCGAACATTGAACTTCAAAGTGACCTATGAAAAATAATTAAAACAAGGGGTGAGCATTAAATATTCCCAGCAACGGGTTTGAAAACCTTCGATAAATCCTTTTTTTTTTAAATACGCTTTGGAATTAATTTAATAATTACATCAAAAAATACCCTTTAAAAAGACTAATTGAAATTACTTATGGCTTTAAAATACAAGGTCATTTTAGAAAATACATACACTCAAAATTTCTTAATCAGAAACCAGTGTTTTCTGAAAACAATACGCAGGCTATAGAAAACAAAACACTATTATGATGTCACTTGAATCGTTGAAGGCTGTTTGGGCCAACCCACGTTACGAAGGATGGGTTCACTCCCCAATCACATTCAATATTTACAACGATCAAGTGCAAGATTTTTTAAAAACGTATTAAGCTTGCTTTATTTATGTATATATTTTCAATGGAGTTTTTAACTTTGAAAAAATAAAACTGCATTACATTATGCATTATAAAATACATAAGTGCGTACATATAAAAATATATATGTATGAACATGAACTTTCTTAAAATTTGTGAGTTTGGTTGCAACCAAAACCTCTTACATAACCTTTGCATAAACTGTCCACATATTCCAGCATTTTTCCATGAAATGAATTTTCCATAATTGATCATAATAATTAATTATAAAAAAAGTAAGGAATCATTTAAAATAAATTATTTTCATTGATATCCATATACTTGTTGTTTTTGGAATTAAATCTTAAAAATTTATATTAAACCATGATCTTATAATGAATGAAATGGGTGTCAATGTAATGCATAACGCAAGGCCATGTATAGGTGCAAACGTGATGCCCATAATATTGGTAAAATGTGATGATGTGTTATGCACGTTTTTTTGAAACATGACGATAAATAAATGATAAAATTATAAACATGATATTATTTATTTAATTCATATATAAAAATATATATATTCCCATTTCAAAACTCCTTTTATGAATATATATATATATATTCATAACTTGTATAATAAATATGTATATGTTGGACCTCTTAAAGAAATTAATCGTAGAGATTTGAAAACAAATTCCTATATAATAACCCTTGCATAGAACCAGAAAATAATAAGTATGATAAAACCCATGAAAATAAATATCAATTCCCTTACCATGATTTTGAAGCTTGGATACACTAAGAAAGGAACTAGAAGCAGGGTATGTGATACCCTCAGCAACAAGTATAATGAAATTCAAAGCATGAAAAACACAAAAATAAAACACCGTAAGGTAGCGCAGGATCCAACCATAGGTTGACAGAGGAAAATGGGTTTGCTGGCGTGTATAAATATATACACTTAATGAACCTTACCAAAGAGGCTTTGTGGAAATAATGGTGATTAAAGAGAGAAAACAAATCCATAAATAAAATTAAATAGACTCATTAACATAAAACATCATAAAAATAATTGACCCCTTACTTGAATAGCATAATACAAGAAGACATCCACATCTTGGAAGGTGAACTAATATTGGGGGTTTCCAATCTCATTTTTCACACTCAATACGAAGAATTTTATAGCCACAAAACTATAGTGTAAATAGAGCTACATTGGACTCAGCCATAAGAGAAAGCTAAGTTTTGAGATGATAACAACAAAAATGATATTCCATTCACCCATACTGTAATTGATTCATCTGAAAAAATCAACTCAAAAAAAGAAAGAATTAATTTACATTAATGACTATAGGAACATCCGCAGAAATATTGTATTATCGTTGATGCGAAACAATATACGTATTTGATATAATAATTGTATTGAAATAGAAATTTTCAAATCAAAAGACATTGCAGATAAAAATGAAAGCAAGAGATTCATCAAAAAGAGTTAGTAAGAATGTGATAGGTTAAATAACATAAAAAAATGAGAAATCTGAACCAGATGAAACCAAAGACCTAAAATTTGGAAAATTAGATACCTACATGAAAATGAAAAACTACCTCACACTAGGATGGAGATGAAGAACTTGTTCTCACCCTACCATTGTCAAAGCCTATCCGTGGCCAGAACTCCTTCTAAATCAGTGACCCTGAAACCCTAGCCGCGACACCGCTCGGACCATGATGATGCACAGGTCCAATTCTTGAACCACCCTCACCAACGACCATAGCTCAAAGCTTCCTCGGCCGGGACTCCCAGGTCGGCTTAACTCAAAGCTCGATGGTCGCACCTCCCTGATCCTCTCGGACGCCGACGAACCTAACTCCGCAGTGAAATCCTTGCTATGTGAACCCTACAACGCCTCCTCGAAACCCTATTACAATTTTACTCTTTATTTATATAAATTATTATTTAAAAATATTATCATATTATTATTATTAATTTTATATTTAAAAAAATTTATTGTTTTTATAAAGCATTAAACTTTTGACATTTTTTATTAAATCATATTTTTTTTATTTCATTTTTTTATGTTTCCTTTCACGCTTCCCCTTAAGACTACAATTATAATTTTATTTTGAATTTAGTGTGAAATAAATCATTCATCATTGTCACTTTTTAATTATTATTTTTATCTTACTCTGTTAATAACACACATATATATATATTCAAACAAAAACCATTATTATATATATATATATATATATTTATAATTGATACTTTCATAACTCGTATATTTATTTTTACCAAACATTATATATATATATATATATATATATCAGGTTTTAAATAAAATAAAACTATCATAAATTTTGTATAAAAATATGTATAAAAAATAATTTCAATATTTAAAATATAAATATAATACATAGTTTTAAAAATATCAATAATTTTATATATATAATATTAATTCATAATTTTAAAACTAATGATTATAATTTCATATATACATATTTATATAACCATATATTGTTTCGAAAATCAAAATTTGTAAAACCAAAATAGTTATATTCAATGTCTAGCATTTGTTATTTCATATTAAATAATTTTTCATAGTTAGTATAATTGCTACAGTCAATATATATATTTCGAAATTTATTTATTTAATATATTCAATCAAATATCCCTTTCAATTAAAATTAAATCTTCTTATTCAAATTCGTTAATAAATATATTAATATTAAAACATACCATAATAAAATTAATTTGGAACCCATATAATTATAAAAAAGCATTATATAATTAACTTATACACAATTTAATTAAAATTCTTAATTTAAATTATTATTTTTAAAAGAAATTACCTAAATAAAATAAATTTTTATTAAAATTACATTTAGAATATTTTGGGTTGTTAGAAAAATTTTGAGTAGATTTCAAATATTCATAAACTTTGGAATGAGAAGTAGAAGCATTATTTCATAAATTTTTATTTTCTCATAATATTATTTTATTGTTCGTAATAAGTTTCACATTGTTTTCATGAAGATTATTATATAAATCAGTATCTTTGAAAATGAATTTTCTAAATATTTCAATTTTTTTATTTAATTAAAAAACATTGGGGGTTTTAGAATCACATTCAGAATTAGAATATTCAAAATAAAAACAATAATTACTCACATTATCCATTTATTCCATGAAGGAAAATTTAGAACTTTCTTTTTAATTTCCATATTATTCACTAGAATCAGGTTATTCTGTACAAATCTAACTAGTTTTAAAGGAATTTTTTCATCATTTTGTATTTTTTTTATTCTTGTGTTTAGGAAAATTAGGTTTGATATTCCCTTTCTTCCTACACTCATAAAAAGTTATAGCTGAAGAATTATAATTTATATCTCCTTTATTATCTCTATTACATTTTTCTTTTTGAGGGTTTCTTCTAAACCGATTATTGAATCCTTTATTCTGCACTCTCAAGTAAAATTCAATCACAATTTGAGATATTTCTTATTTTCAACAATCTTGTAGATCACAATTGGAAGAGTCAGTAGAAAAAACATTCACATATTTAAAAGCTAGACCTTTTCTTTTGGTTTTATACTTGAAAGATATGTTATTCTATGGTAATTCATATTGAAAGAGGGATCCAAACAATTCATCTAACATATACTCTTTGAAACTCATTCTTTAATCAATGGAAACCTTCTTGGAATTCCATTTATTTTGTAAGGATAGTAAGAATCATTCTACCAGTACTGGGTTCCATAGATACTCCAAGTTAATTAATTCCATTCACAATGCTTGTGAATATATGGAACAGTTGTTTAACTATTTCATCTTTACCCTTCATCAAGTCTTGGTACTTAGTACAAAGCATTCTAAGCTAGGTTTAGATCAATTTTCCAGTGCCAAGGTGAATGACTTGTAAATTATTCCAAATTTCATGATCTTTCATAGAAGAAGACACGTGACTAAAAACACTTCTCTTAATATAATAATATAAAATATTAACAAAGTTTTACTTAAAAAATATCTAGTACTATCAATTCTGATAAGATTATCTAGGGCAGTATCTGGTAGTGTGTACTGTTTTGACATGATTGACCAGTGCTCAATGCCCAATTATTTGATGTAAGCCTCCATTCGGGATCTCTTGTAGCCATAATCATTTCCATCAAAGTGTGGTAGATTTTGAGGTATCCAAGTATCATTCTGGTTAAATCCTTCCATCTTATAAGATCTTTTCCTTAGACTAAGTGGTCTAGGAATGTGTTTGAAAAAGTAAAATCAAAGAAGTCTCTAGAGTGTGATTTGATAATTCCAAAATTAATGATATTTTGATACAAATTTAATGGTATTAGAAATATAATAATAGATAAAATAAATTCTAAATGGGATTTCCTTTGATACCAATTGTAATGTTGTATATAGAAATGGTAGATGTTATAGAGTGGTTAAATTGGCCAGATTAAAAAAATTAAACAAATTGAACAAATAAATTTGATTAACTAAATTAATTATCAATGTTAATTATTAGGTTTAATTAGTATCAGACCAAATAAAAAATGTAATGATGGTTTTTATAATAGTTCATCCCAAAGTGGACTACTTCTACTCTAATACCTCTCTACTCGAAGAGAGATACATGTGAACTAAAAATGATTTTTTGGGGGAATCATAACCCAATTACAAAATCCTTTTCTAGTAGATGGATAAATATGAAATTGACTTCTTTATGGGGTGTTAAAAACCTTACAACCAAAATATAGACACTAGGATTCATAACCTGAATATTCATGACTTTAGATATAGGGAGTCACAATCCTTAGATCTTGTCATTAGAATCCTGGAGTCAGAAAATCAGTAAAACGAATAACCAACAATTATTTTGTATTTAAATGATTAAATAGAAGAATAAAGTGCATGTCCGGGAAGAGAAATAGTGTCATAGATTCACAACTAGATGAATGAGAAGAAAAAAATATTAAAGAATATGTATTGGTTATTGAGGATTAAATCAACTTGTCTCATCAAGGAAATTTTATTTGAAGCAGAAATAATTCATCCCATGAGAGATCATGCAAGAGATGAAATAGAGTATCACAGGATGTTGCAAATGCACAACTGGTTCAAAATTCATAACACTTTTCTCTTTTCAAAATAGAGTTTCAATAATGTTAGCCCGTGTCTTTTTCGTATATTGTTATTGTTTCATTTTAACCTATAAGAGATAATGATATATATATATATATATATAATATTCAACATTCAGAGCTGCTCCGCTTCCTTAAGAAATTTACAATAACTTGAGTAAAGAGATTTCATAAATATCACCATAAAAATTTCAGCTTTGTTGCCTCTTTATTCCTGTAGAATAAATATCAAATAAAATCATTCAAGATAATTTGAATAAGTCATCCAATTAAATCTTCAGAACAATAGTAGTGCCCAATGATTCTAAAACACCTTTTTACATCCATTCAAACAATTATAAATTTAGTCCAAACAATTATTAAAAACTAGTATCAAAAATCTAATGTAAATTCAAATAATTGAATTTAAATAAACTTGAAACCTATACCTTTATTAGAAAGATACATTGTAATAATTTATAAATTTTCTCTCAAAATATTCAAAAAAACATTAAAAACTCATCGATCATAATCCTTATACTTAATATGAATTTTTATTGCATTAAAACCTTTTAAAATAATCCAAATGTATACAAAATATCAATTTTCAGCAAAAACGCACGGAATGAATAGTAACTTCTGGAATTAAAAGTAGTGTAACGTAGGGTATGAACATTAACGTATCATACAGATGATGAAAGGTAACATAGTGTTGATGAACCATAATTTTGAAAATGAACAGTAACATAAAATAGGGATAATGAATAGTAATGTAACGTTAATGAACCATACTATTCACTATTCATGAATAGTAATGTAGTTAATGGATGATGAACCGTAACATCGGGTTGACGAACTAATCATTGAACTTTTCATAACATTAAAGTAGCATAGGTATATTGAATACTAACTTATCATAGGGATTATGAATAGTAATTTAGTTTTGGGATGACAAACAATAACATAGGGTTCCTGAACCATACATTGCACTATTGCGAAAGTAGGTTTTCCCATACATTATGAGGAAAATTGGACAATAAATGTTAACAAAATTCAATTTATTTTTAAGGGATCTAAACAAAAAATTCAGAGTTCAGTGAAAGACACTTATTTGTAAAAAAAACATTATCTTTCTAAAAAATTAAAAAACAAATAAAATATCCATGTACTCTTCCATATATTATCCAAAAACTAAGTAACAACATTCAAGGAAACTACAGTTCTTGAAAATGAATCAAAATATGATACGTATTATTCACCATTCAAATGACCTTTTTAGACATTGATTAAAACTAAAAAAATAAGGATATAAATGTTGGATTTCAATAAAATCAACTTTCATGAAATTCCAATATCTTTTGAATTTTATGTAAATTAAACACATAAATTTTTTAAAACTACAAATTGTTGAGTTTCTAAAACTACACTAGAAACATAATTGAGTATTTAGAGTAATAATATTTCATTTCCAAACTTCCTCATAAACTAATGGATTTTATATAAATCTCTTATATCTACACCAAAATTAAAATCATATAAACCCATCCACCATAGTCTATGAAATAATCAAAATAAAGAAATGTTTTAAAACAAAAAATCACATGTAATAAAAAAAAAGAGAATTCACATGCACAAACAGTTTAGAGTGTAGGGAATTTGAAAAAAACACTTTCTAAGTGGAAATTTAATTACAATATATATCTTCACCCAAATAAAAATTATTTATAGATAAAATGTATATTAATTCAAGGTAAATCTATATTTATAACTCTAAATTTATTAAACCTTCTACCAATTTTAATCCCATTTGAAAAATAATTTGAGAAAAAGGGAAGAAAATAAAGAAAAATCACATTAAGGGATATAAAACTAATAAATTCAATTATCTAGTTAAAAATCAGTAAATCCATAAAATGGTAACCTTTATCACAATATTCTTTGATGGTATGAAATAGATTATACCCATATGAAAACACAACCTTTTTTCTGATAGAAAAATATTAGAACCTATAGAAATAAAACAAAAACTATTTTAGAAAACATAGAAAATTATATTCATAACCGATTTTTTAAATAACTTGATCCAATTTATATTTATAAGATAAGTATCTTTAGTTAACTCCCTGTTTATTTCCTTTAAAGATTAGGAACATTACTCAACACATTAGATAACTATATTTAGCTCACCTATCATATGAGTTTTATCATGATCACCCATCGTATAAGTTATGTTGGGATCCCGTGTCATTATCTATAATGATTATGTACCATATCTTGAATAAAATACTTAAAAATTATAATTTTTCATCTTAAAACCCCCCCAAAAAATCTTTTAAGCCTATACGGAAAACATTTTTAGATATTGAAATACATTTTTTTAAAAACCCCATTCTCAAAAGAAAATAGTCAGAATAAACGGAATAAGGTTTTTTCATTGAAAAATACATGGAATATTATAAATAATGTAAAAAATTACAGTTTTGGTGGAAGGAAAGTTAATTAGATTCATATATGTTAAATTGAACATTCCTTCTGTAATTTAAAAAGAAATGAAAAATGTTTCGTATAAAATACATAAAAATATTCTTTCTAAAAATATTTTTATGAAAAAAAATTCTGAATAATTATTTTATTTCTATATAAATACATCGAAAATAATAATTCTAATAATATGATAATGAAAAAAGATTCAAAATAATTCTTTAAAATATTTAAAATTATGTTTTATATTAATGTGTCCATTGCCTTGAATCCACCTTTTCATTACGTTCTCTATCTTCCAAAATAATAAATTTATGTTAATTATTCACTTTATTGAGAAAATTTTTCATTATAATCCCATTTTAATTATACCTTTTATATCAAATATTACCAGGTTTTATTTAGTTAATTCACCAGTTATTATTACGTTGGAATGTTTTTGGATGTTCAGTTCATAATCCCAAAAAACATTGTTAAGATTAATGCGGATAAAGATTTAATTATTACATAATATAATGAATAATAATAATTAAATAATTAATATTTTATACATTAATAATAATTTTAAAACCATCTATGAAATATGGTTATGAAAAATGTATAATGTTACATTTATTGGAATGTTGGGATATACGTATGCATGAGTAATGTTTCAATTTTTCAACAAACATGATGGAAAGAACATGAATATAATTTTGTCTTTCCTAAATTATAATTATTTCATGAATAATATATATATATATATATATTAAATCCATCATAAAAAAACATCCATGATATGAAGTGATGAAAAATGAAACACATGGCTTCATG
The DNA here is from genome assembly GCA_963277665.1 of Viscum album. NCBI lineage: Eukaryota > Viridiplantae > Streptophyta > Magnoliopsida > Santalales > Viscaceae > Viscum > Viscum album. The sequence goes on along the minus strand of OY728156.1, from coordinate 865,203,860 downwards.
GAGGTGGTTGTCTACATATACACACACAAAATATTTAGTTCCCCATTTTATGCATAAGAAGATTAAATTTTTTAACCATAGTCATAATAATATAAAATTATAAATAGAACATAGATGATATTATATAATAATGGTTAGATTATTTTTGAAGAAGGTAGAAAAATAAATAAAACTAAAACATTTGCTTAAAAGTTATAACTCTTCTTCGACAACCTCATTTTAATTACACTAACTCCCAATATGGTTGGTATTATTATGAAAATGAAACCACTAGTAAAATGGGATAGAGATTAGTAACATATTTGGGTAGGTCTTTGTTTATCTAGACTACTCAAAATGTGTGACAAAGAGAGGAGACTAGGTTAGCTTTTATAAGTGAGAGGAGGGGAACTCTTTGAATTAGATAAATTATTAAATTAATATTAACTACTATTTATTGTAAATGGAACTATATATATATATATATATATATTTAATATATGATGAATATTATTTTAAATTATCTAAAAAAATAAAATTTGTATAAGATTATTTGATATTTTCATTCTAATCTCTTTGTTTATACCCTTGAGTAACCCGTTTGATAATTATCAATATATCCATGTTTTTTATTTTATAGGTCAATAAATATTCAATAAAAGGAAAAGTGACACATAAATGGATCATGGATGATAATTTAAACCATATTCCATTTATGTGGATGTTGATGGGGTTTATATAAATTTTATGCCATTTCATAAAATATTGTTTATTATATAATATCAATAATGTCATTTTTTGTGCAATTCAATTAATATGACATTAAATTCATAAATATAACAATTTAAATTTGAATAGAAAGTTTCAAAGTAGCACTAATTTATTATATATATCTATAAAATTCGTAGGAAACTATAAATTATCTAAAAAATTACATTTATAGTATTGAAAATCATTTACATTATTGTTCAACTACTTTCATAAAAACATAGTTAGCGTTGTGTAAGAATTTATAAAAAATATATCATCAAAAAACTTTTAAAAAATAACATCATAAAAGTAAATAAATTAATTTAAATTTATACTTTTAAATTCATTTAATATTTATATTTACTAATATATATTTCATGATAACTTATTTAATATATTATTTTGATATTTCTAGCCCTGATCATGAATTACAATGTTTTGGGACAATTCACTTATTATATAACTACAAGATTCATATAAATCTATAAAAATAATAAATAATACTTTATATTTATTAAAAAATATGATAAATTACTTTTTCCTTCTCAAATATCAATTTTATGACATTAGATTTGACTTTCTTAGTTCTTCCCAAGCAATTCGTTGGGAATGAAAATTACATTCATATTTATCCATAAAAATATTTTTTTATTTTTTTATTTTTTTGTATTATACTTGTATTAATTTTTTATAAATTATTATTTCAACAAGTTTAATAAATTTTAATTTCCTATTTATGTCTTGGATATATCATAAAAGAAATCATCTTTTATAAAAACTCTATTATTTTACCATCCAACAAATAGTTTACTTATTTATAAAAATATAAATAATTAATACTAGAATAAATTTGATTTAATGAATACTGATCTGAATTGGAATTAATAAAATTCATTTCCAATAAGCAAAAAAATTAATTTTAATATAAATTTGTAAAATGCAGTGAATACAGGTTTTAGGAAAATGGTTTTTTCGATTAAAAATAAACTCACAAAATTATTAGTCACAATTATTATTAAAATTTAATTAGTTAGATTATATAAAATTAAATAATAATTCTGTTAATTTTTTTATCAAATTCCAATAATAATGGAAACTTTTATTGGAAATAATTAAATTTTTTAATAAAATGGTATTTTTCACTATTTACTGAAAAAGTCAATCTTTTATGAAAAAACCTAAAATTTCACCATAAGAAATTTTTTATCTGGTGATTTAAAAAATCATATAATTTTTATAAAATAAAACTTATAAAAGTTATAGAGGTTAAATATAATACTTTCTCATGAAAATCAACAAATAACATTTTTTGGGGAATCGAATTTTTGAAAAAAAAATGACTTCACTAAAAAATGAATGTTTATTTATTACTTAAAAATCAATAAATTTTTATTGAATTTGATCATATATTTCATAATGTGGTCAATACTATTCATAAACATTAATTTAATTTCTAGGTTATAACTATAACATTTAGGTAATAATATTTTTTGGTTGTTTAAGATTGATATTGTTTGTAATGTGTGCTACCATAATATATCTTTTAATTTTTAAGTGTCACAATAAAATATCACAAAGCTCGTGATTATGAAAAGAATTATTTTTATGTTGTGGTTGAATCATGTTTATGGTGGAGTGATTGATATTTATAGAGTGCTTCTATGATGTTCCCACAACACCGTTATGATGTTTACACAACTACTCATCTTCCTCAAATCAATTCTAAACCATATCAATCCAAAATGTTATAGAATGTTTCCCAATATCCTATATCATTTTCCTTTTATTTCCTTATGTTTGAGAGGATCAATCCCCATTATAAGGGAGACATTGTTTTAACTATCCATCTGTGATATCCCTGATAGCAGCCAAAAATTATTCTTTCTTAAAGCCTGTAATATAGAAGTCACTCAACATGTCTAACCTATATTTACACCATCTCATAATCCTATATTATTTCCTTATTTATAGTAAATAAAATACATGTTTGTTCTCTAAAATATTCCTCATAGTGTAAAAGAGTTGATGAATGGTGAGGATAAAATACTTTATCTAATTGATGTGACAAATTATATGAAAGTAAATATTCTAGTTTTTATGATAGAGCGACTAGTGAAAAATAAGAGTGATATATTAGGGTTGGAAAAATGATAGGTATATTTTCATGGGATTCCTTTTAGACCCACCTATTTGATCAGTTTTATCGACTGACATTGAAAAAATATAGAGGTTAAAAATTAATGAATCTTAAGCATGGAAATATGTTCAATAACAATTATTTGTAACATACCATCATTTTGTGAAATATTATTTTCTAATTAATTTAAATTTTTAGATATCATTAGTTATATGATACACTAATTTTATTGTGTGTTACATGCAACAACATGTTTCTTTGTCAGCATGCATGGCACACAACACCTCGGTTCATCGAACCATGAAATAATATTCTTTGAAATACAACTATTTTAAATTATTCATTAAAACTATAAATATTAATAGTAATAACTAATTTTAAATATTTTCTATAATGGTTTTATGTGAATAAAAAATACTTAAAAATTTAACAAAATTTTTAGAAAGTCCTTATATGTTTTTCAAATACTATTTTCTCAAAAACAAAATTTATGCCTTTTTTGAACAACAATAAAATTAATTATTGAATTTTTTATAATATTAATTATATTAAAGAAAATTAATTTTTTTAAAATATAATATCCAAATAATATTTGGTTGAATATTTTAGAATTTTTTGAAAGGATTAAATTATTGGTGAATTGTGAAAAATACACCATTTTAATTGATAACAGTTTTTTCTTCTAAATTATTTATTAAGTTCAATTATATTCTAAATTGGTTTTAAAATAAAATTAGTTTAATTATATATCTATTAAAACAATATTATTCATATAGATCATATTTATATTTAACGTTATAATAAAAATGTTGTAACCTTTTGAATGTTCTCTCTTTGAAAACCCATTTCCTCTCTGCGTTCGTGGGATTAATTTTAAATTAAATTATGCCACTTATATTAATTTAATTATAAATAATTAATACCATTTTTTGAATAAAAAAATTAATAATTTTTAATAAGGTAAAATATTTTTTTTACCATAGTGAGTAGTGAAGAGAGTTAAAAATTAATTACCAGTATTAAGGTTGAAACAAGGTTTTGCACGTTATATGCTTCTGTGTTAATATTAAAATTACAAACACACATGGGATTTTAATTCAATAAATTGGATTCAATATTTATCATAAATAGGTATAAATTATCTAATATTGATCTTTTAATTTTAGTCTTATGGTAAATATTACATATGTAAATAAAAAGATACAAGTTACCAAAGTGTAAAAATAAAAGGGTAAAATTGAGAAATCATATAGGCTGAAGAATAACATGGTAAAAAACGTGTTAATTATATGTTATGGAGATGTTTAAGGATTTTATAATCACTAAACACCATTATTTAATAGTTTTATAGGGACAAGGGGTAATTTTGACATCCCATTTTGAATACGTTTGTTTATTTACAAGAATGTCACCCCCTCAATTATAAAAGGGAACTCACTCTCATTACTTATTCACACATCTCAAGCCATTTGGACAGACCATTCCCTAAACAATAACCTCAAAAAATCTATAAAATAACCATAGAGGCCTATTTTTATCATAAATCCATCCTTGGAAGAAGTTTAGTACAAACCTAAGGAGGTCACCCAAAAAAGAGATAACGTTCATCAACGATCATTTTTATTTTATTTCTTCCTCCACCTCCTTATATTATTATTAAACAATGAATATATAATTAACCAAGTATACTCCACATAATAATATATTTTTTATTTTAATTTAATTACCTACAACCATATCCACTTCCATCAAGTGGGTTATGAAATCCTTATTTGTGTCTACAACGGACTACTGCCTCACGAACCGATGTCTTTCATTTTTTACATTAACACCACTCATAGTTGGGTATGATGATGAATATAAATTATATATATGAAATATATAGTGGAATTATACCTATATATACATTATATCATATATAAAATTTTCTTCATCCCTTTCAATATGGGATACAATAACACCACTCTTTTTCATGGTGGACTACAACCTTACGAAGTGATGTGATTCATTTTTCACTAACACTTTACATGGAAGATAATAAGAATGATTATATGTGATATAAAATAAATAATTATAATATTAATGAAAAATTTAGAATTATTAAAAGATAATATATCATTTTATTTCTTTCCTTTTCACTCACTGAAAGATGGTAACATTGTTCGTGTATGTGTGGACTATCACCTTCACGAAGCGATGTGACTCTCTTATCATCACCACACCACATGTATGATATGTATAAAATTATGTAATTAAATAATATTTTAATTATAATTTTATTTACTTTATTTATAGATAATATATTACTTTCCTCTTTTTCTTAATGATTTATGAAAAATGGAAATGTTGCACATCTATATGTATAACCTACAGTCTTTATGATCATAACGTACTCTATTTCACAAAAACATCCTTCAGGATTTCTCTTAAAAGTATAACTGATATATAAATATTATAATTGTTTCATTATTATAATTATTTATATAATGGATCCTTAATCAATATAAGATTATAGAAAATCAAAAATCAAAAAATATATGTAAATATGGGATTACCCAAAACGCTATTTTATTAAGTAATTGTAAATAAATAGGTTCTAAAATGTCATAATTAAATAATATATGGTATGATACATTTACTGATGGTCCTTTAATAGATTTATATTAAAATTATATTTATTATAATGGTGTTTCAAATGAGTAAAAATAATTCAACTCTTATAGTATGTGATTTTTTTCTCACTTTTACTTTTGTGAGATACATGTCATATTCACCAACTATTTATTTTATGTTTTTTATATAATACCCGTGAATATATTATATGATTCATAAACATAAAATATTTTGGGATTTAAATATCCATTTAAATATCTCTCTTTTATGGGTTAATTTTCAAAATTTTCTCCAAAGCGATGAGAATTTTGGGCTCAATTTTCCTCCTTTCTAACATATGTTATGTTATGCACATGTCTTCATTTATGAAATATTAATACATAAACATTGAAATGTAAAAACATGAATTTGGTTTCATGATATTTTTAGGTTTAATTTAATGTTATGCCTCTCTGGGGATTATGATTTAATGCCACCAATGTGGTAAAGATTTTATATTTCAATCTACTTGTTTTTCATGATTATTTATGACTATCTTTCCTAGGATAAAATAATAAAATACATTTATTAAGAAAAATATTACATTTATAATCTACTTTTCATTTCATGAGAATATATTTTTCCATTTAAATTTCCCTCTTCATTTTCTCAAGAGTCCAAAAAGGAAATATTTTATGTAAAATACTCTATTATATAGAAAAACACTTTTCTTCCAAAAATATGTTTTCCAAAAAATGTTTTCAAAAAAGTTTCTAACATTTTATTGAAATTATATTCCACTAGAATATTTTAAAATGATTGATGTAATTTTAAAAAATCATTATATTATTCTTCATGATTTTTTCTAAATAATTCTTGTTTGTATTTTATTGAAAATTTGATAAGAATATTATTTTAAGAGGCATGACGTTAAAAAAATTCCCGGTTGTCATGACCACCAAATAAT